>OZ004725.1:122347545-123577514 GCA_963924685.1 Dexiosoma caninum | reverse complement strand
TCCCAATTTTACATAACTTGGACGTTTTTTTTTTTTAAATATATGGACTAACTAAAACTTAATGGTTTAAAATCTCTTATTGTAAATATTAATATCGATAGAAATTTCATTATAATACAATTTTTAATAAATTTAAATTAAAAAATAATATAAAAAAATCCTACAGTAGCCAACGTAAAAAGCTGCCAAATACTGTTAATCCCAATAGTATGGCCGGTACTGTAACTGTTAGAAATGATCGTATACGATTACCGGATCCAGTGGCAGCTCGATATTCTTCTTCGGGCAAATATTCACGTATATGACGGGTCTTATTCATCATCCAGTAAAAGGCCTGCATGTTACCCTGACGTTTTAGCTCATCGCCCACATATTGTCGAATTTTGGCATTGTATTCGTTCAGCCATCGTTTCTGGATTAAAAATTTATTTTATTTTAAATATTTTAGTAATTTTTAAAGTCTCATACCTCCAAGGCACTTAACAATGTGCTGTCTATTAATTTGGGTTCATAAGGTACTAAATGTGACATCGTGGAATGCTAAGAACTCGGCTCCAGAAGGATGTTTGCGTCCGGTGTCTTTAACTTCTAAAACATTTTTAAGGCGCACACCGTATTCTCCATTTCTATAGTAACCAGATTCTGGAAGATTGCAATTGAAATTCATATAAAATTGAAAGGGAGTTTCTTTTCTACAAAATTGCAATGCAATTCTAGCCCAATTTGCCCTATTCGTTTAAAAAGTTTGCACATTTTTGGTCCGCTATAAAGCAATTTTATGGAAATATTTTTAATAAAAAAAAGTGAAAAGTGACTTGCACTTTTCGAGAATCGAAATCACGAATAATTCGAAAGCTTTGAAATATTTTTCAGAAATATTTGAAAAATTATTCAGATTTGCACTGACATCAGGGCTGCGATGAGGTCTCTATCCTACGTCTACAGCACATGCAGACTGGTCAATGAATGCCGGCTATCTCTCAGTCAGATATTCGAACCTGAATCTTATCTGGGTAAGCGGCACGTCGACGTACTTGGTAACGTTGCCACGGAAAGTCTGGTTAAGAGGGACACCGACCTTACGCGGGTTATTGCAGGGATATCATTCAGCATATTCTGTTGGGCATCGCACGGGCCAGTTGGTCGAACGAGGTTACTTGCTCGACGTTGAGGCTGACGTGACCACGATATGATTGCACGAGGTCTGCTGCTTTGGCGGGTATGCCTCGTGGCATGCTGTGAACATTGGTGACGATACAGGCAGGAGATTGAATCTACCTTCTAATGGCTTCTCTAGGAATTGTCGGGATGAGGAGGAGGAGGAGTAGACGGTGGAACATCTCCTTTGATATCTGACGGCTATCTAATATATCAAAAGATCATTAAAATTTATCAGCAATGGATTCATTCGAGATATAATTGCTTCACTTGTATCGTTAATGAAGCACCGCTACTTTGCGTTGTCATAGAAATTATGAGATATTGAAATTTCTCAAAGAACAACTATATATTTTAGGAGGGCGAGTTGAGGTTGTGGGGCCGCCTTATTTAACATTAACATCAATATTCGCCAATTAAGGTCACAAAATTTACGACTTGATAAAGGACGGGACTATTGTCGACAGCGCTGCCATGGGACTGGCGTCATATGTGACAATTTTATATTTAGGCAACTGCGTAATAGAAACCTAAAGATTGTTCATTGTTCAAGAGCGTAATACTGCATGGCTAAAATATTCCTTAATTGTAATAAATAAATGTGTGATGTTCGTATTGAATATCCTCTTCCCAAAGTCGGTACAATATCGAAAAGTATTTGCAATGAGAGCGAAAGCGGAGATAATAATTCGGCGAAAGATGCCCCAGGAGGCGGTGGAGTAATACGCTAGCTTATAGCTTATCAGTTAGTAGTGAAATAAGTGACAGCCTTCACTACAGGTATCACAATGAAACCATAATAAATTGGGCCCAAGTGTGCCGATGCTGCTTTTTCCTTTCCATTCAGAAAATTGTGTAACTAAAATAACCCACGCTAATAAATAAATGTCGAAGGAAGACAGATCCTTTATTGTTTTAATTATTTATTTTATTATTTCGTGTTTAATCCCCTTAATTTATAGATCAAATAAACTCTTATAAAATCTTGTCTCCAGAAACAGCCAGGGTCTCGGTTTATGTACGAAACGAAGCCACAACCTCCATATTGATAGACAAATCCGCACGCAGTTGCTACCGAGACACTCAATTTGACTCATCTCTTGTGAAACTACTTTAACTGCAAGGAATTCAATTCAAGAAAAACTCCTTAGTTCAGATGCAAGTTTTAATCAGAGTATTAATTGAAATGTTCACTCAGAAATCTAAAAAATTCACAGTTGTGAACCTGAAGTCGTAGTTGTACAAAATATAATTTTAATGTAAAAAGTCGTGACGGCCTTAATATTCCTGACATTGCGAGATTGCAATATGTATCCGAAGTTTCTTAGAAAATATAAAATGTAATTATGAATTTAAAGGAAAATACACAGTTTAAAAACAAGACGAGAAAATAATTTTTGAAATCAAATAAAAATTAAGGAATCCTGAATTCTAAATATAAAGAAAAACATGAGCAATTTCGAAGAAAACATTCTTTTTTATCATATTTTTCTTACTTACCACTTGAAAAGAAATAGCCCTCTTTGAAATGATAACGACTATCTTGCCCATACGCCACAGCTATAGGAGCTGTAATAATAATAATGAGATGAATATTGAAAAATTGATCAGTCCAACGTGCACAGAAAGTTTTCCCACTTACGTTCTTGTACAGCACCATAGGCTCCAATGCCATGGCCCGTAGCTTGAGGATAATCATTCATTGAAGACCAAACAGGGCCTCTAACTAAAGCATCAATTTCCGATAACTTCAAATCGGAGGGAATTTTCAAATGAGACAGTCTTAAAATGCCCGCCAAAACATTTGTATACGCCTGTTTCATATCAGCGTTCGGTTCTCCAAAAATAAATGTTCTTGAAACATCGGTAGTGCCATCATAATACTGACTACCAGATTCAATGACCAATAGATTTTGATCGGTAACCTCAATGTCCGTTACGTTACTAGAAATGTAATAGGGATACGAAGAATGCTCACCGTATGCCACTACGGTCCGCAGAGATAAACCTTTCACGCCTTTCTGCGATAAACGAGAACGTTCTATTTCGTATTTAATTTTTTCCTCTGTCCATTGTTCCGTGAAGAACTTTAAGTAAAAAAGTTTTTATTTTAAATACTTAAGAGAGTTTGAGGGAAAACTTACTCGTAATTCCAAATTGCTCATGGCTTCGCAAAGAGCAGCACCATCCCTTATATGAGCTGTATGTATGCCTTTCTGTTCCACTGAGTTCTTTTGCGCTTTCATCATTATAATGGGCGAAGTATGTTCAAAAACATTTCTCAAAGGGAAGGCAGAAAATACAGCCTCTGATGCTCCCGGCTCTTGAACACAGGGTGCTGGAACCAACACACGTTTCCACACTTGCGAATAAGTACGTATATCATTCCAGACCTGATGGTATTCCTTTATTCTAAAAAGTTCAGTTTTCGCTGAAATTAATATCTCTTCCCACTTCATATGAAAATAATCTTTCATTGGTTGGAGTTTTACTTACTTGACACACATTTCGTTAAAGCAATCGGTATGCAAATGCAAATCGATGCCCAAATTAATTTTAAAACGATCTACATAAAAGAATATATCCTGATGGCTGACTATTAAATAAGACTGCAATTCAAAAAGAGGAAAAAAAGGAAATTAACTCTATGAAATTAATGAAAGAGTTCCATATGATAATCTTGCCTTAACAACTGGTGTGAAGGGTATATCCATGCCT
Source organism: Dexiosoma caninum (assembly GCA_963924685.1). Classification (NCBI taxonomy): domain Eukaryota; kingdom Metazoa; phylum Arthropoda; class Insecta; order Diptera; family Tachinidae; genus Dexiosoma; species Dexiosoma caninum. The sequence goes on along the minus strand of OZ004725.1, from coordinate 123,573,638 downwards.
CTGATATTTAGCAAATAAGCGATTTCAGTCAATGACGTGACAATCATAGCATCACAATTGTGATGACTTAAGTACTTCCTTAACTCCTTCACTTTGTGCTCCCACCTTTCACCAGCAAATATTTTCTCTTGCACTTGTATCGTTACTAAATTAGGTTCTGGTCTTTCAGCTTTCCATGTCAAATCAATTAAATTATTGTTAATTTTTGTTAATTCCAATAATTTGTCGGTTATTTGATTTTCCCATTGCATCCACAAATGATGCGGCACTAAATGAGGATCAGCTCCAATGCGTTGGTTTGGATACAGCTGTGACTAAATTTCTTACATAATTTCAGTTGAGTGTCTAAATACGACTTTAAAGGAAAAAAACCAAAACTTACACTCAACCAATCAGCTATTGTGGTGGTACCATTCAAACGATAAATTTCCCAATTGCAATCCAATTCACCGTCGGCCTGTTGTACGTAACGATTTTCCAACCATAGTGCAGCTCCTTTATTGGTAATCACAGCAAATGCATTGGTGCCAGTAAAGCCGCTCAAATATTTAAGACGTTGATCTCTGTCAGCAACTTCTTGATTTAGATGTTCATCGTAGGAGGGTAAAATGTAGGCATCTATTTCAGGGCCCTGCAAAGAAGCTCTTATTTGCATTTGCTCACGTACAGCAAATAAACGGCGGCGGTGCTCACTGATGGGCTGCAGCTTTAGACAAAAAACAAGTTCTACCCATTAATATTGTATCAGATACATGCATACATATATATACTATTTAAAGAGTATATTTTATAAATATAAAGAGTAAAGAGTAGAGAGTAGAGAGAGAATTATAGAAATAAAGACTGCGACATCACGCAGACATAAGAAGAGTTGTCTGCGCATGAAGGAGTTCTGACGTCACACAACGTGTGGTCTCATTGGCTAATAGTTTTTGCTCTCAAATATAATTTTTATATTTTTTAAATGTCAACCTCAACATTTTAGATGGAACATAAAATACCACAAAAAATTCTGATGCATTAAACACATTAAAAACAGCAGACTAGCGAATACATCCTGTCACAAAGAAACTATATCTCTGTATATAAAACTGATTATTTGAACAACTTAGGCTATATTCCATTTTAGCGAGCGACATGAACAGCTTTACTGTTTCCAATCAATATAGAAGACAAAAAAAGCTTTCGATGTTTAAAGGCACTAAGGAAAGATTTTTGGATATTCTAATGCTAAGGGGGTAAAAAAAGGGTGAAAACTGGTAAAATCGGTAACCTAATAGCTCAGAAACTCAAGCAGATAGAATGAAAATAAGCGGACACGTATTTGGTATTTTTTCCAAATATGCGGATGACTATATTTTTACCCACTTCCATGATATGGGTAGCAAATGAAAGGAAATTTTGAGAAGAAAAATAAAATTCAAGTGGAAATGGGTACTTTTCGGAAGAATTGCGTCTTGAAAAAGGTAAGTTTTTAATTTTTTTTTTAAATTTGCTGTTTGGTACTACTGAAGATCGCCGCGTTAATCTAATATAAAATAGATGGAATCATATAAATATTTTATTTTGTTAAATGTTGTAAATATATTAACTGCCGTATTCATACACATTTTTTTTTGATTTATAGAAGTTATATTGGTTGCATTTTGTATGAAAATTTGTGTAATAAACATTTTATAAATAAAATAAAAATTTTTTAATTATATCTATTTATGAGCGATGGTCTTTTTTATGAAAAGTTTTTTAATTATTATTTATTTCTCAATATTTCGCTACCAAATAGGTAGCATCGTCAGGAATGTTTGAATACGACAGTGAGGATCAAGAAGTTTGAAACAAATAAATTTATTTGTTTTAAGTAATTTTATTTTTAAGAATGTAAAATATTTAATTGTGGCAATATTGAAAGTGCGTTTCTACAACATACGTCCATCAGTTTTCAGCTGTTTATGTTTATAATCTTCAAAATAATAAAGTAGCCGACTGCACAGCAGCAGCAAATGCAGTCAACGGCATTTGTAGTCTTGAATGTGTTTCATGCTTGACTTGTTTTAAAGTTTTTCCGTTGTTTGCATTTGCCCACTGCAAATGCTTTCTGCTTATTTTTTATTTTTTGAGTTACGAGGGAGCAACAACGTAATCGAGCGGGAAATCATGCGCAAAGCGTCATGTCTACTTCTTCTATCTTTCTTGGAAGAATTTATTTTATATCGTAGACTTACCATTTTTCTGTATTTGCAAACCTCTCTGACAAACCCTTTTGGTGTTTCAGCACTTGTGCTTACGGCCAGCAAAGCTGTAAGAAGAAACAATTTTTATTTTGTTTAATATTTGCCAACATACACGAACCAAATATTATGACAATGGTTTGCTTGTTTTTCTTTTAATAAATAAGAAATAATAATAATAAATACTTCCAACTCTATTGCCTGCTACTACGGAATAAATATCCTGTATTCACTTAGCTGGACAAAAACATTATAATGATCGAAATGATCCATCATCTAGGAATTCGTGTTTGAACATTAAAAAGTGCAACGGCGCAACTGTTCTGTTTGAATCGGCAATATATATATTTTAATTAATTAAATAGTGTCTCAGATATATATTTCATCTAATTTTATACATTTCATATTCAAATATTTCATATACAAATTTATCTCTGCCAAAATAAATAAATAAAAATAGAAGAGGGAAATAAAATCAACAAGAACTGCTGTCTTTAATTTCCACGAACAATTTTATATTTTGGCAGTCTTTTATTTTTCATTTTAAAAATTAATTTGTTTTGAAAATCGAACATGCTTACATACTTCAAATTCGCTAAATAGAGATGACGAGTGTTGGTTTAGCGAATGCAAAAATAAGTACAGTGTAATCACGATATTTCGAACACGTGCAAAATCGGAGAGCGCGGTAATTTGCACACTTAGACTCTGTAATCCGAGCATTGTAATTATTTTGTACCTCAATAATCAGGACAGCGAACTCTTTTCAATGGTTTTGCACAAAAACTCGCTTTGTTAAACTTTAAGTGGTGGAAAGTTGCTGTGAGCTGTGAATGAATCATGTGATTGTGTAGGATAGTGAATCAGGGCCTTTAGAAATATTGTCTATGCGAAGAAATATTAAAGAAAACTTCGACAGATAAAAATTTCCAACTAGATACTCGAACAATAACCAATGAATTAATAATTTATATGAAAAAAAAACTTTTTCTAAAAATCGTTAATGATTTCATTAACCACATTTTTTTACTTTTTCTTTTGTCTCGGCAATACGGACATTTCTGTATTTCAGGCGATGCCTTAATTTTTATTGTTTGAATTATCGATATTACGCTGTATAATTTTCGCAAGAACTAAATGTTGCAATTCAAATATTTATGTCTAAAATTCATACATGTGCATACAACGGTCTTCACATGGTACATTCAACATCCATCCCTGTTTTAAGTAATTATGAGTTGGCATACTTCATAAGCTTTTGTTACAGAAAAAATGTTTTCCACTGAAAGACACTCTTTTATAAGTGAAATTATGAAGAAAAGCTTTGCGCTTTAATCTGTGTTACAGATTTTACAGAATGGCAAAGAGTTAGTTGGATTAAAAAAATTTAAATACATTTTTGTGGCATACATTTTTTACGTTTAGTTTTATAACTTTAAAAATAAGTTGTTTTCACTGTTAATGCCAGAATTGGTTCACTTCAACTGGGACGCATTGGCTAAAAACAAAAAAAATACCTGGAATTTTTCAATTGAACTTATCTTCTGTTTGCAGTTTACTTTTGTATTTCTCTCTTTTGCCCTTTAAATTTTTTTGAAAAATAAAACAAATCAAACTAAAATTAATTTTCTTTCTTCGAAGTTTTATAATTTTTATCTCATAGATTTTTGTTTTTTTCATTAGCTTTTTGGGTATAAAATTTGAACGGAATTAATAATATTAATATATTATATATTATTAATCTATCGCAGCAACAGAATGAATAATTGCAAACTATGCTTCCCAATAGACCCAATATTTGTCGAATTCAAATATTCTTTAAAATTGTATTAAACACAATTTTTGTTCATTTGTTTATGCATTTGTGTGTATGTTCTATCAATGTGTTTTGAACTTTAAACATCAAAAACAAACAAGAAGAAGACAAATAGATATATACGGGGAAAACTTAAATATAGTTTTTTTTTTTATTTATTTCATTAATTTTTATTTATATTTTTTGCAAACAAAATTTATAAATTTTTGTTCTGCCAATAGGAAAATGTGGAAATTCTTCTTAATAATTGGCATTCACATTATTTTGATAGCACGGCAGCTAATACAACTTCTCATATATGAAAATGACCAAAAACGCCTTTACACTATTGTATTTTATATAACCGATTTAATGATACAACAAGCTTGTGAATTCGATAATTGTAACAAAGAATAGTTTCCCATAAATTTCCATACGAATTACTTGTACAGCTGTACTTTTAGGGGAAATGCTTGACTTTTGACCACCCGCGCACTGCTAACTTTTTAAATTTGTAAATGAAGGATGCCCATAAATGAGTAATTCACTAGTGTTCTGATAAACTAGAACCGATATATGGATCATACACAAAAAAAGTAAAATCTAAGATCAATTAAAAAAAATAATTAGATTTCAATATATCACGAAAAACGCTGAATCCATTAAGAGTTTTAATTGAAAAAAATTTTAAAAGTCGACCATTTTGAGTGCACTTTCTTGAGAGAACACCAAAATCAATTAAAACAAACGTGGATTCAATTAAAATATTCTGGGCAAAATCTAATTGTTATTTTTTCTGTGTGTGGTATCTGTACTATTGGAGAATTAAACTGCAAATTTTATACAGACACCTACTGGCCAGCAGCCATCGAAAACGGATTATTCGACACTATCGCAAAACAAGTTCTCACAGAGCAGCTGAATAAGCTGAATAAATCACAATGTTTGCGTCAAATGATATTTTTATCTTTATCAAAAGTGAAACATGGCCACGTTTCTCGCCATGTGTTTTTTATTAAATTTTTTTTCAGGTGGAGATTGGCAAATGCTAAATATATTCAATCATATGAAAAATTGTAAATCATATGAAAAATGTGTATAGAAATAAGTAAAAAATCAATAATATAATAATTTTTAACAAAACAGAAGTCTAACGCCGTTAGATCTGGCTATCGATGAGGGCGATTCGCGACGAGAGATCTCTCGATCCGTCACAACATTTCCACAGTTACTCGAGCACCGTCACATTTCAGACGATAATATTTCGCGAACGATAATATCTTTAAATATCTATCTATAACATTCAGGAGTTGCGGGCTTCTTCGCTCAACAAACCGTGTTAATAAATTTGACTGTCAACATTTCAGAATGTTTTGAATTTTACACTGGTATATCTTCTAGTCGACCGCTGAGATTAATTGCAGCATATGTATGTACGTTTGCTGATGACGATTCTCTGTAGAAAGATCAACAACAAATTCAAATATCTCTTCACGCACGCTAGAAAAGAAAAGGCCGACGAAATTCACGGTGCGTTGGAGAACCATTGAGAAAATTGTTGTGAAATAAACAATAACAATACTCGTATGTTCTGCAGATGTTTATTGCCCCCATTACATGTTGTCAACTTATTCTCTATTTGTCTTCAACGCACAAGTGAAAGCACAATGACATTTCACGACATTTGCGAAATTTAAGGCACGTTCACATTATGACGTCAAACATTAAGTTAGAAATGACCACAACAGAATTTCTAAGAAAAGAAAATTTTTTTCATAAAACAGCTTGTGTAGCTTTTTTTTATTTAAAAAAAATTAATGTCTTCTTAAAATTTTAAAGACAAATTCCTTTTAAACTTTCACTATCAACATATTTGTCATTTTAAATAATATAAAATAAAATGAGTCAAAACTGAAAGTGCACCAAATTGGCCTTTAGGATTTTCTCCCAGCCTCTTATAAGACGCAGTTATTAGATCCACATACAATGAGCAGCCTTAAAGCACATACATATGTGGTGGTGTAAGTGGTGGTCATTCCGAAACAGGGAAATGTTTAGGTACCTCAATTGGTTTGGACTTGGTTGTTACTTATGAAATAACAAATGTACACACAAGCAACGCTTTTCCAAGTCGGTTAAAAATTCTATATGGCTTCTGAAATGCATGCTGCCATTTCTTTTTCAATTAGAGCAATAATTAATTTTAATTCCCTAAACCGAATAGGTCTCTCCCTTTTACTCTTCTGGTACAGTTTAGAGTTAAAAATAATTTATCTTTATAAACGAAACGCATCACAATATTTATCATAAAATCACAAAACTTATCACTTTTAATTGAAACGCCAATGTACGACTAAATATATGACTATGTGAGTATTTAACAAATCGACACACATGCAGGCGTACATGAAAACGCAATAATTTCACTTATAAATGTCAATTAAAGTAAAACTATTTAATTTTTAACTAAATCGTTAAATAAAATTACCTATTATTTGTTCATTGCAAGTTTTTATATCTTGTATAAATTTCCAACATTTGGGACACATTTATTTTGGAGACATTTATTTTTACTTCATTATTTACATTTCTTATATTTATGAAACATCTGATTGCTTGTTCTTCTTGCCCAAACTAGCCCGAAGAAAAAATACGAGCTGTTTCATGCAAGAAGAACAAGAACATTACTCACTCAAAACATCTCTCATTTACCCAATTTTTCTGTAGGGGAACGCTTTGTGGTAAGATTGGGCTCCCCAATTTATATTAAAAAAAAACAAACCTAATGTTGTAACTTCTATCAATGACTTGAAATTTTTGTAAAAATAAATGAATAAAAATACATAGAACATTTTAGAAATGTAAAATCCTAAAATTTGTCTTCTTCCTTCACAAATTAGAGGAAAGTAATTGATTGATCATCGATCGAATTCATGTGATGCCAACAACGAATGACCCAGACAATATAATTATCGCCATATAGACTCCCCTCAATTGCAGTGAATCATTGTTACTGTTCATTATGGTGTCGACATTCATTGCCAAAGTCATTTAAAATCACGCATAAAAATAGACAAAGACAAGCCAACTGCCAGCACATTCAATTGGAGGGCGAAAGTTAGAAAAAAATACAAATTTCTTGATTTACATCCAATTAAGAGATAAATTTGGGACAAATTATGACTTGGAGAGAAATCAAGAAATTAATTTTTTTCTTTTTTTTAAATTTCATAATGATTTTTCGTCATACCACAGAAATCATTTTAAAAATAGAATAACAATCATACGCCACGAGTGATAATTATAAATACCGTTAAATAAAGAAATATTTTTAGAAATGTTTAAAAAATAATTCCAATTCAGATATACACACATACATATGTATGTACATATGTATTACCCATAACTATAAAAACTAATCGTTGTACAGTGGGACTAAATAGAAAATAAACGATGACTTCCACTCGATTCTCAGCAAAAACTAATTAAAATTTTGAAAGCAGTATTTACTTTTTCTGGCTTATGAATGTGATTCGCACTAGGCACATCCTTCATTCACAATAGCAATAATATATAGTAGCAAATACATATTTGTTTTTGGCTTCTTTAACAGTACGACAAAAAAAAAACAAATATTTCATATTCACAAAGCAATACAAAGAAGATAGGAACAAATATAATATAATATTTACATTTAATTTTTTTTTATAATTTTATATTTTTTAACTGTTGCCTTCTTATTTTCATTAAAAAAAAAAGGCTAAAGAAAAATATACGGTCAAAAACTAAGCTCAAAATCGAAGACATTGTGCATAACGCGCTAGGTTTTTTTTTCTATTGGACCAGCACTAATGAGATGACCCCTACACATGCTGTGGATTATGCTGGAACTAGAGGAAAGGGATAGTTAGAGAAATGATAGGAGGTGAAGGTTCACTTTCTTACAACTCTGCTTTTGCACGTTCTTTGTTTTTATAGAACTGTTGAAGCGCCACCTTCAACATATAAAAGAATTTAAGTTCGAAAAGTCAATTTTAAGTTGACAGTTACTCATTTTTTATCGGTAGCACTATTGGTTTTTGCGTTTATTTTAATATGGTTGATTGTACTCTTTGCACCTAATTAATTTTCGCATTGCAATATATTTGTGCTCTTCTCCAAAATTTGAATAATGCAAGTTTGTAAGTGAATCCTACCACAATAGTCCCTTACAAACCTACTTACAGTAGTTTTTGCAGCGTTTTTACCTTGAGAATTTTACATTTATTTCCATACGAAAAAACTCATGTCCATCTGTGTGAAGTTTATTTACTTACAAATGCAAAACTTAATTATCGCTATTGTGAATAATAAGTGAAATTTTTCTTCACATGAAAATCTTTTTCGCTCTATTCTCATCAGTTCTACACATGTCTCTTCTCTTCACTACAGCATCCTTTTCCAACTACTTTCGGTGTAAAGTTGACATCGCCATATAAAAAAAAAAATTCCAACCACGGGTAAACAAAATTTGTCTCTGGCACTGGTGGATTTTATTATAAAAAACATATTTACTGCCCTGGCACACGATGTCACAGGATAACGTTTGTTCAAAATAGAAAGAACATTTTAAATTTAATTCTTGTTTTCAATATACAGTGCACTCGCGATAATATGAACACCCCAAAATATGAAAAATTTTTTCCTTCCATTGACTACTCTAAAATATGAACAACTTATTTTTGTATTTTTTTAACCGATGGTATCTAGACAGTGTTGAAATCTAAACCCACAGAGAAAATTCTTCTTCAACAGCATTTTAATTTCCCTGACTGTTTCTTTTTAAATTGTATTCAGCTGGCAATCAGAATTTCTTATGTACACAAAAAACCAGCAAAAGCAAAGAATAAAAAATAAAAATTTTATTTTTATGCGCAAAACGGTTTTAAAGGAAAATTAGATGCCATTCGCAAATATTAACAATTTCGTAATAGTGAACTGGTTTAGTTAGTTCATATTATCGCAAGTTCACTGTAATTAAGCCATCGATCGATATCGTTTCACATCGTAGATTGCAGAATAGCAATTTTTCAGAGCAACTATTGCTATAAATCTATGAAAGAATTTTCATTATTTAATAATAATTTTGCATTTACTTACCGCATATTGTTAGTGCTAAACACCAAAGCCGTCCAGCTGTCGTCATGGCCTGCAGAGTTTTTTCTCTAGACTTTGTATAAATTTGCCCAGTTTTCTGGTTTTATTAATAATTTTATTCACCGAATTGCGATTATGATTTTTCACAGCTTGTCGTTTCGTTTCCTAAGACTTTATTTTCACTTTTGCACATTTGCTGTCCGCAGTATTTCGGCTGCTTCTCTCTGTTGGTTGTATTTTTCCTTTTTGAAACACTTCCGCAAATGTATTCGCCTCTTTTATTTATTTAGAGTATTTATTTTGTTATATTTGTTGTATTTGTACTTTTGTGCTATAAACAAATTTCATAAACGTTAATGATCTCAATGCATTTCGTTAATTTCAGCTTTTCTATTTCACAACAACAACAACAACAATGTTTTTGTGTGCAACGAAGCAATAAATGAAAGTGGAGTGTGAACCAAATTAATAAGTTGTTGGCTGCTTAAATTCGAGTAAAATAATTGAGACTTTTTCCTTTTTGTATTTTAATTTCGTAAACAATTTAATAAAGTCAAGAAAAACATTTTAAAATTTAAAGCTACTAAAAGTGATTTACACTGCGAATAATTGAACAACTTTATTTTCTAATCAAAATTCTTTGTTCGAGTATTTCATAAATTTTTTTATTCGCATTAAATAAATTTCTTTTAATTTGACAGTATTTCCAATTAATTATTTGTCATATTTATTAATTCGTTGTGTGTTTAATTAAGCCCGTCTACATGCCAGCAATTTGCTGGTGTTCGCTAATGCCAGCTCCTCAATAGACTTTAAACTACGAAATTTATTGTTTTCTTGAGAAATACCAGCCTACGAGTAACGAAAGAGTGTTTCAGAAAAATTTTTTCTTTCCTAATGAAATTGGCACATAGCCATTTATGTCTGCATTATAAACTATTTCAATAGTTTCAAAACGTATTTGTACTTCTCTTGAAAAATTCATTCCACTAACAATATTCTTGTCGCGTGCCATTGTCATTTATTGAATTCGAATTTAAATTCTATTATGTTGAGCATATTTTATGATGACTTACTACGTGCGGGGGCTAGCCTGGAAAGTTTAAAGGTTTCAACAATTTTATTAAATTTAACTTCTCTAAGTAAAATCTTCATGAAAAATATTCATTTTTAACATTCGCTTCTTTGGTTCGCGTATGTTTATTTTTTATTAATTTCTTTCACTTTTGGAAAACTACACCAGACTGCGAAATAAAATTTTTTCGTGTTCCATAAATAGTTGTGTTATTAGTATTCATGTTCACTATTTCTCTATGTTTGTTATAATGCACGATATTAATTCCGAGTCACACGTTGTCGTCAAGTTTTTTGCCCAACTTTATTTGACATGACATTTCTTTGTTTCAGTGTTGGACAAATTCGCCATTAGGCGTTCAAATCAAAATGCATTGCGAGCACTTTTGGGTGAGCATAATCGACCAAACGTGTGTACAATCGGGGAGAATTGTGTGCAAATTTCAGTAAACTAGCTCTGTTGAAAATGTGGAAACACCTGTGCATACTCGGCTAGTTCCTACTGCGGAAAATATTGTTGTTGTTCGCGATAGTGTGGCAGAAGTACCCTCAACCTCGACTCGTCGTCGTGCCCAACAATTGAACATCACTGATGCGAATTTTGAATAAAAATTTAATTTTTTTTAGTATCTTCGATCAGCACTCAGGAAATGATCCCTACATACACGATGCATTGTGCTGGAATTACAGGAAAGGGATAGTTAGGAAAATGAGAGGAGGTGAAGCTTCAGTATTTAACAACACTGCTTTTGCACGTTCTTGGTTTTTATAGCAGTGTTGAAGCGCCTCTGATACTCGTATCAAGGAGACGTATTAAATTTTGAAGCTTAGTTTTTTAGTAGCCATTTTTAATAATTTTTAATTATTTTACTTCGCCAGTACTACACAATACCGATGCTTGCAAGCTTCAATTGACTCAAAAGCTGAAGCCTACTGACCAGGCGTCGTCAATACGCATCGTTGGTTTTGCTTGGACCACTCTTTATATGCGGTTAAAGCATCATCATTGTTAAATAATTAATTGGTTCTTCATATGTCAACAGATCTCAGTTCTAAACTATTTTATGTTCTATTGTTTTTATTTTTTTACTTTTTGTTTTTCTTTTAATTCTCCGTAAAAGTTGTCAGAAGTTATAAGTGCTCCTGTTGACACAAAATCGCATCTTAAAAAGAAGAATTAGGCGTGTGTTATACTAAATTTAAAGAAAAGTTTATTCACAAATCGCAAATGGAAGCCCAAGTGTAGTGTAGCGTATGTTTCTGACAAATGCAATAACATTCATATTCGTTTTCATTTATAGAATATTTATTGCAAATATTGTAACATAAATAAACGCCCTTAAAAATGGCTGTGAAAATAATTTGGAACAAAAAATTTTGCCAGAATTTATGACGAGAGGACAACAAACACTTGCATTTCAATAATGACGTATTCATTTGTTAATAGCACTCCTACAAACATTCGTATAAACATGTGGAAATATATGAATGTAAGTACAGTGAACACTGGGTAATGTGAATTTTGACTATAATGAACTGAATGCAATTCTTTTCTTTTGAAGACCTTCACTTATTTTAACTCGCTGTCATTTATAAAATTGGTATTTTTTTCATAATCAGTCATCTTTTCTCATCTCTATATAAAAATAATTATCAATATTTGATTTATTGAGATTGCTTTCGAAGATATCTAACGCTTTCGAAAATAAATGGTATATATACATAAATGTATATATACTTATATAAATGTATATGAAAAAGTAGACAATAAATTCTGCAAAATTTTTTTAATATTTTTCTTAATGCCGTCTGTTTTTCTTTTGAAAATCTGATCGTCTTAAATAACGTGACCAGAATTTTTTTAATGAATCCACGACATAGCGAACAAATAGTGTTATTCGCTCAAAAAAATTTATTTGAAATTGTTGAGTTCTCGACTCGCTGTTTAATGCTTTTCAGAAGAAATTCAATATCAAGAATAAATTCAAAAATTCACACAGCGATACTTTTTTGTTTTTGTATCTTGGACCAGCTCTCAGGAGATAACCCCTATATATGCGGTGCATTGTGCTCGAACTAGAGGAAAGGGATAGTAGGAGAAAAGATAGGAGGCGAAGCTTCACTTTCTACAACGGTACTTTTTGCGCGTTATTTGTTTTTACAGCAGTATTGTAGTGTGTCTGATGTCAAGGAGGCGTATTAAATATTGAAGCTCCGTTTTTAGTAGCCATTTTTAGTAATTATTTTACTTCGCCGGTGCTGCACAATACCAACGAAGGAGGGCGTTCTGATGTGCGTGTGGATTGGATACAGCTGGATCCGTTACTGTTCAGTGACCAGTGAGTATGTCGTCGCCACTGAAACCTTCCGGCAACAACTGATACAAAGACACAGAAATGCACATCAGAAAAAATGCGAGATGTTTTTATGAGTCTGAAACTGGTGTTGAACCCAGGTAAATTTTTCGTTTTGTGCCGACTACTTCGACCATCGCCACCCACTTGTAGCAGATGATCAGATCAGAGATGGAAAGCTTTCTTCTCAACATGGCAAATCGATTTAAAGTTCAACCCAATGATCAGGTATATAATTCAGATGTGCCATGGTTATTTTGGAAATTTCTTCCTCAAAAGTCATTTTTTTAAAAATTGTTCAGCATTAAAAATTTTTACAATCGAAATGTGAACGCGCAGCAAAAAGTGAAATCAAAAATCAATTAAAAAAACAAAAATTCAGTTATAATTATAATTAGAGTTCAACATATTACGAAAACCGCAGTATCAACTAACAGTTTTAATTGAAAAAATGTCACAATTTTCATTTAACTCTTATTACGGCTTTTCGATTGCACTGTCATGAGAGAACAACAAAATCAATTAAAATAAACGTAGTTTCAATTAAATTATTAATTTAGAAAAAACTATTTACTTAGAAAATACTTAATTGGAAAAATTTTAATTATTATTTTGTCTGTGTTTTGGTTTCTGTATTGCTTTTTAATTGTTCATATTACCGCCACTTTACTGTATGCATACACATACATATGTTTGTATGTATACATATATTGTAAGTAAAGTTAGACGCCCACCATCGCTTGCAAATTTATACATAATTGTTGTAATACTCGTATTTCTGGTAAAAAGTAGGAAAAATAATTATTTTTTATACAATTTGACATTGGGCCATGATGCAGTTGTTATATTTTTGAAAACTTCAATTATTTATTTATTTTTTTTTTTTTTTTTGAAGGATTTCTTCTTTTGGTTAAGTTATTTGAACAAGAATATAAATATGTTATTTATTTAATTTCCTACAGACAACGACCGACCTACACTAATTGCTTTGAATCGCATCTACGATAAAAAAAACAAACTGTATTGAATTGAGAGCACGAAAAGATCAATGCAATTTGTTGGCGTATTTTCTTTTTTTGTCAATTTAATTATTTAATATAATTGTTGTATATGACAAACAAGGCAAAAGTAATTAATTCTGGTAATTTTAATGGCAAATAGATTAATAGAGAAAATTCAATTATACAGCAGTTGCATGCATTTTCTGAATTGAGATTCAATTAGACGTCATCAAATAACAATTTTTTTAATAATAATGTGACTTATTTCCTGGCGATGTTAATAAATTGTTAACGAAATACAGAGAAATAAATTGAATTTTTAACAATTTTTATAAAAGAACTTTAATTTAAAAAAATGGAAGATTAAGTGTTTAGTACGGGGCACAAATTATTCTCCTCTAATACCAGGACAGTTTAATTTAATCCAATAATAAGCTTTGTTTGTGTTGTTGTCAATTGAGTTTAAAAAATGACTTATGTAACTGTATTTGACCGCTCTTTATGCTCTGTGCTACTCCACTAACTCTACTATTTGAATAATTTAAAAATAACGGTATAGTTACAAGGGAAAAATATAAATACAAAAGAGAGTGATAATATTTCCAGAACAGTTGGGTCAATATTATTATGGTACAAATATTTTTTAAAGATATGTATAAATTAATTGGGATAAGTACAATTCTTTGAATTCACACATAAACATTAAGTTTTTCATAAAAAACACAGCAATTTTAAAATTAAGCACTTTTATTGCCTTGTTAAAGGAAATAAAGTGAAAAGTGGCAAACGTGTGGACCAGAATTATTCAACCCTATCGTGAATACTCTTTATTGTAATTTTTGTAAGCAACGTAAATGAGAACACAGCGTGTCGCCGAGTACCGAACACAAAAACTATACTCTCTTCCCCAACCGTAATATGCCTACAAACTAAATGTTTCCTCGTCTAAACTCAGTCTAATGGAGCCATGGACCATGTCATGAAAACAATAACTCATTGTTATACAATTCGTTCGTGCTTTCCTTCGTCTTTACGAATGTTCCATCGCATTAAAATTACTCTCACAGGAGTCCCATGGAGTGGTTACATGGAGTCGTTTTTGGGTTTGTCAAATGTAATGCCAAAGCGGGTTATATTGACCACCCCTAGGATATCTTAATGGTAAATTGGGGTTAGTCGTGGACTAGTCCTGCACCTCTATGGACTACACATTATATGCATGTATGGATTAATCACATTATCCCCAGGGATATGATAAGACATCTGAAAAATTAGCGCATATGAAATCTCAGACAGCAAATTCCATTGTTTTTTATTGCCATCTCTTATGGATTTAGCTGATGCATGCACAAATTCCTATGCGTTTGTGGAATTTAATTATTACTATGCGATGATTAAATGTATTCGTTTAAATGCTTGTCCCGCATAATTACCCAACAATATTGGCTTTTTGGCGTGGTATTGAACCGTGGAATACTGCAATTATAATTTTGGAACGTATGGTTTTCAATTTTTAAAATGCAGTATTTGACAAATTTATGATTCGAGTTTATAGTAAATTTTTTAATTTTTAATTTAATTTGTCACTCACGTTCCTTTCGCATTAATAAATCAGACATAAGAAAGTCTGAAGATGTAGAAATTAAGCCAATAGAAGTCAGCTTTTAAGGCATAATTTATTTTGTGTTTCAAATAGAATGTATGTATGCATGGATGTACGTACAAATCATACAACTGATCAAGCATTTGTTCAAGTGCATGAAATTAATTTCCCAAATTTATTTCCAAGACTTGAAAAATAAAATAATTGAAAATGTCTGAAATTGCCTGAAAGATCATAAAGTTTCGGATAAACTAATCAGCATAAAAATGTACAGTGGCACCATGAAGTGTGCGTACAGCAAAATAAGTTTCTCTAATTATATACAGATTAGTTGCGTGTTGCAAATATAATTTTAATGAAAAATAATGAAACTGAAATTGATTGATTGAGAGAAGCGCTTTTTATTTTTTATACATTTATAACAAGCGAAATTTTTCGAATTCGTTTATTATAAATTTCTGATAATATCCATACGAATGTATGTATGTGAGTGTGTAGCATGCGAAATGTTTTGCACACTTTCGATAAAAGTATATTTCATTTATGATAACGTGCATGTAGATGTTATTCGCCAACTGTATACAATTCGCTCATACAGATGCGTTAGAAACGAAAACTTGGTGAAGCGGAAAACGCTTTATAACTTCCGTTCTTGTTAAAAATTATTAGAAATTAGAAGAACAACAAAATAGCCAACACGATTATTTTAGCAGATTCTATTTTTGATTTCTGATCCATGATGATAGAAATCTGTTTGTATGTACGTACGTACATATGTGGTCATATGTAAGTTCGTTCATTTTAAGTATAACGAATTTATTTCAAATATAAAAACATAAATGAAACATCGCATACATGTGTATTTTTCTTAATAGAAAATCTAGATGTTTTTGTTTATTCCGCAAGTAAATTAACATAAAAACGGAATGTAATTAATTTTTTTTGGCATACACCCCATCCTCTTTTTACACGAATTTTGTTTGCACGATTTCGACTCTGTTGAAAAGTCCGCAAAAATTCTATTTCAGACAAGCACTGGCATTGGCGAATACCGAATAAAAATTTTAAAAACATATTTCTGAAAAACAAGTCTCTGTATTTTTTTAGTGTTCTAAAATTACACTGTTAATTAATTAATCAAATGAAGCAGTTAATTAAGTTTCGTAACACTTTTACTTTCAGAAAAAGTCGGAATAAATTTGTTTGTGTCTTTCACAGAACTTTTAGTTCGTTGAATTAATAAAATAAACTCGTAACTGCCGTATTCATAAGTGGAAAAAAATAATTTTTACTGTTTTTTAAAAAGGGACTTTTTGCACGATTTTTTTTTACATGGTGTTTTTTAGAATGTAAAAAGAGCGTTAAGTGTATTTTGCTATAATTTAACCAATAGCCTAAAAAGGCCACTGAAAAATTTATTGAATTGGAATAAATTTAAAATAAAAAAAAAAAATAAAATCATTTCAAATGTTTCTTTAATTACTGCCATAATGATGAAAGGCCAAAATTTAGTGGCAATAAATTTAAATATCTCAAAAATTATACATTCAAAAATTATAATGCCTTGAATTACAATTTCCTCTAAATATATTTATACATTTTGGGTTTTTTATCATTCGGTATAATGTATCCCACTGGGTTTGTTTTATCTAATGAAATGGGATATATGATCCCATTGGTGTTCTCTAATTCTTTAAAGAAATATGCACTTTTGCAGAATGAATAAAAACAATTCTGGTCGTGTAATGAGGGATGGCATGATATGATAAATTCAAATAACTAGGAATTCTCTGACTTCAGTGCATTTGACTCGGAGTATTTTACTGATTCCATTGATGAACTATGCGAATCTGAATCCGATGAAGAAATTGAGAACATTTCTTTTTTACCTTGGACCAGCACTCAGGGAATGACCCCTACATATGCGATGCATTGTTCTAAAAGTAGTGGACAGGGATAGTGAGAGAAATGACAGGAGGTGAAGCTTCACTATCTTACAACTCTACTTTTGCACGTTCTTTGTTTTTATAGCAGTGTTGAAGCGCCTCTGATGTCAAGGAGACGTATGAAATTTTGAAACTTCGCTTTTTAGTAGCCATTTATTTTACTTTGCCGGTGCTGCACAATACCGACGAAGGAGGGCGTTCTGTTGTACCAGTGGTGGATTGGTTACAGCTGAAGCCGTTACTGTTCAGTGACCGGTGACTATGCCTTCGCCACTGAACACTTCTGACAACAACTGACACAGCGACCCACTAATGCACATCAGAAAAATGCAAGATGTTTTTATGATTTTAGTCTGGGGTTGAACCCAGGAAATTTTTCGTTTTGTAGTCAACGTGCAGACTACTTCAGCCATGACTATGATAATGTCCAATGAATATGTCAATCCCAATGTAGTATGAGAACAATCACCAGATTTATTTCGACCTCGATTTTCCGTCTCTGAAGATATTGATCGGTCGGTGGGTTCCAATCTCAAGAAATTCAACTGATATCCAAGTTTTCAAATATTTGTGCAGCACACAAACGAACGTTTGGAGTTTCTGAAAGCAAATATTGCACCAACTGGTGCATCGAAAATTTAAATTTTGTGGGATATTTCTCTTCTAATGGAATATATTAGACTTCCAGAGATTTCTGAAATAAATCCCGAAATAAATCCATGAGCAATGAATTCATAAAAAAAAGATATGTCGCGAAATCGTTTCCTGAGAAAGCGGTATGTTTACAAAATAGCACAACAATTTAATAAAAATAATTACAAATTTTATAGAAAATGTCGCATTAAACATTTTCTGCCGATGGGATATTTATTCACAATTTATGTTGTTCAAAAAACTCTGAGAAACATACATATAATCCCAGGACATACATGTCTTCCTTGTGAAGTATAATATAACTAAAAAAATTGTCTCTGCTTTCAAATATTATAATACGACAGTGAAAGTGTTAAATGGGGTCCTTTCACGGAATTTTAATAAAATCTACGCAGTGATACTCCTTTACAAAACGACAGACAGTAAGTAAATTATATCAAATTGACATTTGTCTCTGAAATCGGTAACTATTTACAGTGCGAATAATACTTTTTAAAAACATATGCTTCATGTGTAGCGACGACGATGTGTGACAAATTTTACAATCGAAATATGGAAAATTTTTATTCTAATAAAAAGCGAAAACATTCTCATAACACTTCATTCAAGATAAATAAAACGGAATTTTTTTTTGGTAAAAGAATTATTGTACAGTGGGCTTTTTATTAATTGCACCAAAATTTAATTAAATTTAAATAAATGGTTGCAGAATTATTAAACTTTATAAAAGTATTTTTATTTGTTTGTTGACATATTTGTTCTCTCGTTTTATTTAACAAATAGAAAATGATGATATAAAAATTTTTAAAATTCATATGATGCCAAAAATAAAACGGTTGCACACTGTTTTCACGTTAAATAATAAGAAAATGGAAATAATAAATTAATTTTAAGATAAGATAAACTTGTCATCTGGATATACATATGTATGTATATATTTGTATGTATGTACATATGTACATATGTTTCTTATATTTTAAAGTATTTTTTTTTTTTTAAATTCGATTATTTATTATTTTTGTGTTGTAAATGGGTTTGTTTATGCGATTTTCACTTTTCGCTACAAAGTTCGTTGTTTTACACAAACAATTTTCGCTTTTTTTTATTTATTTACATTTTCATATGATGAAAATTTGATTTCGAATTGAAACAAAACACACACGTTCACAATTTTCGTCACAATCACTGTCATGCCTGTATGACGATAATCAGATGCTGGGCTCATTAATTAAATGACTCATACGCCAGCAACCCACTGTGCCAAATTTTTAATTTCAAACATATTTTTCTATAAACAAAATAGGTTTCCATGTCATTGTTATAAGTTTTTTTTCTTTCTTAATTAAAATACTTCTTCAAGATCATTTATTATCAGTATCTGTAGTTTGATTCTCGCGCCCGTTAGTGCGAAACCCAATGCATTTCATACTCGTAGTACAAATATTTCCTGCAGTTGGAAAACTTTAGAATTTTTTCGTATGCGGTTTATTTTGAAAAAATATTTTTAAAATATTTAATTTTTTTTTACTTTCGTTCTGTTCACGAACATAGCAGACAGACAACTAAAAACTGTTTAACTATTTTACTTTTCTCGCCACAATAATTCTTTTTTTTTTTATTTCTTATTTCAATCATACATACATACATCCATACATATGTATGTATGGATGTGTGTATGTTTATGTATTTCTAATTCATTTTCAAATCGAAAAGTTTCAAATGAGGCGGCATTTTGCTCGAGAGATTGTTTTGTGTATTTGAGTAGAGTGAGCATTACAGCGCTTTTCTAATGCATTAAAGAAACACATGCAAATGAATTTATCTCTGCCTTTGTTTGTTTTGATGTTTTATTAGTTCTGTTTGGCATTTGGCGGTGGCGGTATTTGAGCTTCTAAACGACCCAGTAGTTGTTTATTAAACGAATGGTAACGCAATGGTAACCAACAAACAAACCAAATAAACGGACGCACACAACAGAAACAACCACAAGCAACAGAAGCAACCACAAGCAACAGACAACAACTAACCCACCCAATGATTGCGCTATTGCGAGCAAAGTACCAACAATATAAACAGTCACCAACAATTAAGCTTTTCCAGGCTTTTGTTGTTCTATTTTATATCAATGTGTGCCACAGAATATCAACAATGGAAAAATCGCCTTTATCAATTTAGCGTTTTATTACGGGACACTTTTAGAATTTTATTTGAAATATTTACGAGTAGTGAAACACACTTACGAATAGAACATTCACTCTGTTAAACTACGGAAGTACTTTTTAATATTTTTAGTTATTCAATGTACTGAACAAAAGTTATGCCAAAAAGTAACGCCAGGTTTGAGTTTTGCACAATTTTTCCCTTAAGTTATTTTTTTCTTCTATTAAATGTGAGCCCGGATTGAGTGTCTTCTTTAAATATAAGTCGGATTTTTTTAACTTATCCGCTGCAAGAAGTTTCCCTCTCCCATCGTGCTGGAAACGCTTGGAAGAGCACTTCCTGAGAGAGGGTGGGAGCAGTTGACTCAATGAGCCGAATATAATAATATTCCAATGAAAATTTGATGAAAAGAGTTGGTGGGCTCCGATTGACCTTAAAAAATAAGCGCTACTACAAAATTTAAAGCTCCATAAAACTACTTCCTTCTGCATATTAAGAAACGCTAATGGATTCTTAGGGCCTTTATGAATTGAGGTTACGATATGCATTTTTAAAATAACCCATTTCTCTGCCCGTTTTCAAAATCGGCTTAATAGCAGAGTTACATTTTGAACTTCATGCCTACGGAATAATTGATTAGCGGTGATTTTGGATACAGTAAACAAGGTCTATGAGACACACTAAGTTGTACTTATTAGCCTTAATAAACAAAATTTCATAATTCTTCTGAGTAAAAATTATTGGCCTACAAACAGTGAGCTGCATCCATAGAAAACGTATTAAATTAATGTGTTTCTTAAACTCTTAAAGAACATAAATTTATGTTTTCTTATACGGATTGGATGTGTACATGCTTACAAGGGATACAAAAGTTGCATGCAAACATGTATAAAGTACAAAGCCGATAATATTGTACGAATATTGAAACAACACCGTGGTGGACTAGCACAGTGTGGTGAATTGTGTATCATGTGTAGTTATGTGGAATTGTAAGTTGGTAAATGTAAAATAACCACAAGATGCATACACACATGCATACAAAGGTGTACATATCGTCACAAGAAATCAAAAATGCCGTAATTCACACTGAAAAAAGGCGAAGGAGGAGAAGCAAAAAATTTTCCTACTAACTTTACTGCGTTTGAACGCAGGCCTTCCAGAATTTTGTTGATAAAAATCTTATTTTTAATGGTAGTGTAAAACTTTGCAGGCATATCATATTCAGACAAAAATTCCATTTAGAATTTTTTGTTAATTACGGCTCTTTCGATTTCATATGACGATATGTAAATTTTTGTAAGCAAGTTCGTATGTTTGTTAATAAATGTACATTTTTGAGGTTTGGTTGATTATTATTTTTTTGTCATTGCTTAAGAGCAGAAAATTATAGGTGACACGTATTGATTACAATGGGAATTGAATTACTTTTAGTTTAAGTCGATTTTTTGTTAAAACCGTGACAATTCTGTGAAGTAGTTATTTTTTATTTGCCTGCTCTCATGGAGATATTGTAAATAATGTTTAAGGCTTCTTTTGTAAAAACTAAAAAAAATTTACATCTGAAACTCTAAATGGCGCCTTCAACCCAATTTTATTTTTCACAAGTTCTCATTAATTTTTTACATTTTATAAGAAGGGCCTTGTTTAGACTCGGTTATGTAAATTACTTTACTCAGAATATCTTTATATATAAAAGAGAGTGACGTTACTTACTAAATTATAACTCAAGAACGCTTGGACCGATTTCGATGATTCGGACTGGTCTCCAGCCAAACAAGAATAATGCCCGAGAAAATTCCCGAAATATCGCCGAAAAATAAAATTATCAAGAAAATAAATTTTCCCATACATTTTGTATGGAGTGATTTTACAACGTAATCTTCATGACGCGGTTAAAGTTAAAGTTTCTGTATTTGGACTGAGCAACTTAATGGTCAGTACACATCATCAGCCTACAAGTGGGTGGAATAAATATTGATTTCTGCATATCTTAAAAACTAGTAAAGCAAAATCTTCTACCTTTGCTAGAAATGATTTTGTAATTAAAAACAATCATTACAATCAAAACTGGGAGGGATTGGACAAGTGGACGTGGCACCTCCCACACAGACAACAAATTCAAAATTTACATTTTGATTGATTATGATGTATTTTGGCTAATTACGTCCTAATCACAGATTTTCAACATTTATTTGAAAAAAAATTTTATTCAATATACATAAGTTCATGAACATATCGAGCCTTTGGTGCAATACCGCAGTAACTCAAAATTTGAATTTTTTGAGCTGGGTATGCAGAAATGATATTTGGGGAAATATATATCTAAAGGAAAAAATATTATGGTTCTATCTCTAACTGTACAGATTCTACAGCTACAAATGTCTTTATTGCATCCAGCTATTTCCAACACTATTTATTTGCAATAATGAAATACATATTTCCTTTATGACAAGAAATTTACAAACAGAAAACATTACAAAACATTCCTCTTTATTTAAAAACTTGTACAAAAAATAACTTTAGTAAACGAAAATACTATCAAAAAGATGGCTCAATCAAAACTTCAAATGCATTTTTCTCAGTTCACGATTTTTTGAATTACTACGGTATTGCACCAAAGGCTCGATATGCATTATATTTAACTGTTTTTAATTTAAATATGTCTAGCGAAGCACGCCGGGATTTAGTTAGTTTTTATTAAAAGTTTAATAAAAGTCGCAACAATTTTTTCTTAAAATTTGTCATTGAAATTTTTTTTTTTAATATTTACAATTTTTTAGAAAAATTTTGCTAAAAATCTTCATTAAAATTCTTTTTAAAGTTTTGTATTGAATTCTTCGTACAATTTTGCATAAAATTTTTTATCAAAATTTTTCATAAAATTTTTTATCAAAATTTTTTATTAAAATTTTTTCTAATTGTTTTTTAGTATTTTTATTATTATTTTATTTATTATTTCATAAAATTTCTTATTAAAATTTTTCATTAAAGTTTTTCATAATTTTTTTTTAATATTTTTATTATTTTTTGAAATATATTTATTAAATATATTTATTTCCTATTATTCCTGCTGATGTTAACAAGCTGTTAACGAAATATCGAATAATAAAACCAAATAAAATAAAAAAAGACCTCAAGCTTAATAAATATATTTCAAAAAATATAATAAAAAAGGTCAATTAATAATATAATTAAAATTTTCATTATTTATTATTTCATAAAAATTCTTATCAAAATTTTTCATTCAATTTCCTATGAAAGTTTTTCATGAAATTTTTTATTAAAACTTTTCGTTAAAAAAAATTGTGCACTACGACCCATGTCTTGTATCACCGCCAAATTATGCTACGAGTTTTGAAAAAAAGAGTTTCTAAAAATTTTTTGCCAACCTTCCACAATTTTGCTTATTTCTTTCGCCTGATACATAAACACATTTTTCACAAGGCCACATGTTTTTCTATTAAATCCAAGTTATTGACCAAAAACTGATGACATATCTTTTCTTCAGATCCCACTGATTTGCAGAATTTTTGGAGGCCCATGGGTATCGGGTTTTACTACCCTTTGGTAGTACAGTCGCACAAATGCTGTCCAGTGCGTGTGTTTTTTATTTTTTGCACAGTGTAGTTTTTTTTGGAAAAAATTCTAAGGAAATATATGGAATTGCCCAATTACGATGTTTAATGATTCGTATTTAAAATGTAACACAATTTCGACAAACGTTTAATTCTTTTTAAAGTATGAACGGATGTTCATAAGTGCGCACTCGTGGTACAATCCACTCAGTAATCTTAATAACAGCAAATAACTTGACGCATTTAATTGATCAAACGATCACTGATCAAAAGTACTTTCGTCTAATAAGTTTAAAGTTTTTTCAAAATTTATATTTGTTTGTTTTTCTAAGTAACAATAAATAAACAGAAATATTTGTTAATGGACCTGGTACTCCATTTATTTTCTAATTGCCATTGTTGCAGCGCGCTGCCCTGAACGGATCATTGAACATCATTTTTAAGAGCATATTTTTTTGTCAAAAATAAACATTGAGTGGTGCCATTTCACTTACTGATAAGGAGGTTGGGAGAAACAAACTCAAGCCATCACTGAAATCTCACTTCGTTTCCAAATTGGTTTCAATGAAATCTAATGAGAAATTTTCATAAATATCCACAATATACACCATTAGTGCAAGTTATACAGAAAGCGACTATTTGGTAGGGTGATCCAATCGGGCTTCGTACCGGTTTTTACGGTGCTATGGCTGTCGGTGTTTATTAAATGTTGAATAGTCCGGTTTTCTCATTGACAATTTTTCCATTTTGCTGATTTCGTCCAAAAACAAAACAAATTATTTCTTGTAAATTTTATGTTAAACAAGGATAAATATTTCTGCCGATTCTGATCTTTGCATCAATAAATAAAATTTAACCTTCGAAATGAAATATGTGTGAAAACATTATAAAAATTTATTGTATCTGAAGAGTAAAAATTTTTATTTTATTTTCAGTTTAATTGATAAAATAATTTTTCTACAACATATGAATTGTTAAAACGTTTCAATAATAAAATTAATTAAAAACAGCGTAATACCTGAAATTTTCTTTTTAATAAAAAAAATCGTTCACCAGTTTTTACTGAATTAGCAAAACCGTAACCGGTTTATCTAAAAATTCAAATATTCCAAAAACGGTTTCTTAAAAATGTCGATACCCCATGACATATATATATATTGTCTACAGTCGGCGTTTTCGGCGGTACTTTTATTATACAATATTACTCGTTTAATTACCCTACGCTTAAGTTTCTTTTCACATTTATTTGCCTCGAGTATTAAATCCTCGTTTTTCTTCTTCCATTTTTCAGACAAAAGTTCACGTTTAATTACCCAATTCGGCTATTTATCTTAAAAATTAAATTCCCAATATAAAAGTTTGCCCAAATTGCCTCAGTACTATATTTGCAAGTAATGACACCAAGTTTACATGTTATTCATAAGTATGTATGTATGCGTAGGCTCTTGCTAGTAAAACTCCTGCATATAATAATAAAAATGGTCCCATGTAATGGATCGATGGACACAGATGGACAGGGACACAGCAAATTCCATTGTTTTTTATTGCCATCTCTTATAGATTTAGCTGATGCATGTACAAATTCCTATGCGTCTGTGGAATTTTATTATTTTTTTTTTTTTTTTATCTTGGACCAGTGCTCACGGGTTATCCCCTACATATGCAATGCATAGGAACTAGAGAGAAGGATAGGGAAGAAACAGACAGGTGGTGAAAGTGGTAGAAAGATAGAGCTTAATTCTTGCACAACTTTGCAGTTGCGTGAAAATTATAAAGCAAAGTTGCGGCGTCTCTGATGTTTTTTGACGCATTATTTTTAAGCTAATGGAGCCATTTTATTTATTATTTTACTTCGCCGACGTTTTATTGCTCAAATACCGACGAAGGAGGGTGCTGTAGCACAGAAAACTCAGAAAAAACTTTTTTCTGATTTGACTGGTTGCAGAGCCAACACGCTGACTAATCGCCATCAGCACCCCCATATTTCTATGCGATGGTTGAACGTATTCGTTTAAATGCTTGCCCCGCATAATCACCCAACAATATTGACTTTTTTGGCGTGGTATTGAACCGTAGAATACTGTGGCAAATTTATGATTTCAAGTTTACTATAATTTTTTTTTACTTTTGTATTTAATTTGTCACCCACAATTCTTTTTCATTAGTAAATCAGAAAGAAAGTCTGACGATGTAGAAATTATGCCAGAGAGCCGGCAGGAAACCGGTTACTTAAAACATATCGACTAATTGATTGCCCTACTAGTTTGTGAAAAATTTTGTAATTTTTTTTTAAATGCTCAAGAAAACGTGACAATTCAAAAGGAATGCAATTATTTCGACCTATAGCAGCTTTCCTTGCAAAATTTGTTCATTCAAGTCTTCCTTTAACAATCGTACATTTTGAGTGGAGATTACACGCTTCCACCTTAAAAAAAAGAAGAACTATTAAAAAGGCCTTGTGAGAGGCGATATTTTTGATTTATTTCCACTGTGCAAATCAATATTTACATGTTCATAAGACTACGGCTGATTTAGAGCGAAGGCAACGACGAAACAAGAGTTTTAACATTTCCATTCGACTATTGATTTTCTTAGAACTTTCTATATTGCACTACAACTACAATAGAGTCTACATTATTTATTTATACAGTAAAAGCTCTTTTAAGCGTGTGGTTAGGTTCGACGAAATTTGTTTGCCCGTCTGGAGGAAATATCCATTCAAGATGACAAATTTTGTGCTCCTAGAGCTTTCACTGTCAATAATTCTATTATTAAATATTTTTTTTAATTTTGTTATGTTCTGCATATGTGTAAGTACGCGTATGTAAAAACGTAACGAGAAAGAAAGATTGTGCGCTTAAGATTTGTCATCGGTGGCTTGGCCCTAAGAGTGCAAAATAAAGAAGATGTCAAATGAATAAAATTGTTTCTGTTCGTGCCGCTCTATACATTTTGCATACTAATTTTTAAAAAAGAAACCGAAAATCAAATGTGATCAAACACAATTTACTGCCTGCCTTTCGTTCTTCGGAAAAAATCCAATGAAAACAAAAACAGATTTCTTATTGTTTTTTTTTAAACGATTGATTGCGGGAATGAAATTTCCGTCCGCATTTGTAGGAAATGTTCGAAAAAATTTAAATTATGGAATTAATGTTTAACGGCCATTTTCACAATGTATGATTAACTTTTAACTAACACTATTTAACGAAAAAGTGTCTGTTAAATTTAACCGAACAAATGATGGTGGCGATGGTAGAAGTAGTCTGCACGTTGACTACAAAACGAAAAATTTTCCTGGGTTCAACCCCAGTTTCAGACTCATAAAAACATCTCGCATTTTTTCTGGTGTGTGTCTTTGTGTCAATTGTTGTCGCAAGGTTTCAGTGGCGATGGCACTGAACAGTAACGGCTTCAGCTGTATCCAATCCAATCAGAACGCCCTCCTTCGTCGGATTTGTGTAGCATCGGCGAATTAATATAATTACTAAAAATGGCTACTAAAAACGAAGCTTCAAAATCTAAGACGTCCCTTTGATATCAGAGGCACTACAACACTGCTATAAAAACAAATAACACTGCTTTAATAACAAGTACCATTCTGTAACTCCCCCCCATTTATGACTTTGTTTTTTTTACACTTTTTATTTAATTTTTTTTTGTTTGCTGTATGTAACATAATAAAGCAACTGAAAATCTTTTAACAATTATTTATCAATTGATCCCTTTCTGTGGCATTTTTAGTTCATTAAATCGATTTCATAAACACTTGATTGTCTATAATTTTCTAATATTCTGCTCAAAAGTATTACGATATCTAAGTATGTATGTATGTATGTATGTATTTCGTAAAAAAAAAAGCTCTGTGTAAAGTTGATTGTTCGTCTCATTGAAGTAGATTAATTTGTAATTTCATTGACGGTGGTCGAAATAAAAAACTTCATTCATGATCACTTCGTAGTGGTTGCTACAGATGCACATGTTATTGATACATTTATGAGTACATTCACATTTACTCATGCATATGTATTATGTATGTATATATAAGTTTCTACATATACAGTATTTAAAGTAATTTTAAACTCCCGCGAACGATGGAAAACTTTACAAATTTACAGAATTAATTTTCAATTAAATTTTTTTTACAAATTTAAAAAAAAATAATCTGTAAATTTTATAAGAGAAATTCAATTTTTCAGAATTTCAGCGGACTTTCGGCATTTTTGCGATTGATGTTTTAGGGCCAACTTGCCCTTTTCACCCTTTCACATGTTCGACAGTGATTCCCAAGGTGTAGAAATAAAATGAATATTTCAAATTGCAATTGGTAAAATTGCGAATTTGAAATTGAAATTGGGAAAATTCCAAATGAAATTAAGAATTTCAAAATGAAATTGAGAAAATTTCAAGATGAAATTGAGAAAATACCAGAAGAAATTAAGAATTTCAAGTTGAAATTGAAAACATTCCAAATAAATAAAATTATGAATTTCAATTTAAAATTCAGAAAATTATAAATGATATTAAGAATTCCAAGTTGAAATTGGGAACATTCCTAATGAAATTGAGAAAGTTCTTGAGGAGTTGGATGATATGCCTGTTGGCCGCCAAAAATAATAAAAATGACAATATACTCACATGTAAAATATTAATTAAATATTAATAATTATAATATTGACAAACGGTAAAATCTGAATTTATAATATAAGTTCAGAATTTTCTCAATTTCATTTGGAATTTCTGAATTTCAATGAGATGATTTTTTGTCCGTTTTTGTTTTCTATACCGTTTTGTTAATCGCAGTCTAAATCAACTTTAAAGCTTGACTCTGATTTGGGTAGATATATGAACTCAATACCAAAACAAGCATACAGTATTTTAAAGTAATTAAATAGTACAGCAGATACAACGATAACTATCTACTTTTGTAAGATACGTTCAGTCATACAGTGGTGCAGTGGGCTCTCGATAATTTGAAATTCAAGGGACTAAAGAAAAAGTTCAAATAATCAAAAGATATCAAATTAACAAGACTTTAATTGAAAGCAAAGCGCATTGTAAAAGCACTGCCATACTAACATAAACGATTTAATTTGTTGTTTGTTTCAAAACCACAAACACATTCACATTACAAGTTTAAATTATAGCGTGTAGAAAAGCCAAACTTCAAGTTTCATTTCTATTTATACAGCATTTATTATATTTTATATAAACTGAAATAAATTAATATTTTGTTTTTATTTTATATTTCGTATAAAACATAGCACATTCAAATAATTCAAATTATAGAGCGTAGAACTGGAAACAATCAAATTATACGGTATCAACGATCAAGAAGGCATTCAAATAATTTCAAATTATCGAGCGTACTAAATTAAATGGAGGTTTTTTTTAATTATTGAATGCAAACAACTAAAATTATCGCGAGATTCAAATTTACAAGGTCGACTATATATTTCAATTTGGCAACAACAGCCACATGGGCAGCTTGTTCGCCACCGTTTTTCAACATGAAATTAAATTTTTGTTTCAACCATCAGAGAGGTTAAGGCTCAGTTATTGGACTGTAATGTGTAGCAATGTAGATAGATGTAGTTGCATCATACAATAATGCTGTCATGTTTGATATATGAAAACCTATGGAAATCTGCATGAAAAAATAAAAATTTAAATAAGAACAATTTGTTTTTTCAATTTATTTTAACAAGTCATAATAATTTTTTTAAACCAAAAGTGAAAAAAAAGTACTTCATTAAGTTTTCGTAGCAACAAAAAAAAACAGAAAACTACACACATACTCACTCATATTTATTTCTAAAAATCATGTTCGTGTCACAAGTCCGAATTTTAATTTCTTATCATGCAACTATTTCCTTAGCATACTTGTCGGGGCACTCGTATTTATTTGTAGAAATTGAAGCACTTGCAGGTTTGTGTCTTCAGTCATTTACTACGTATTTGCAGCAGTTATTAAAAAGACTTAAGACACAAACTATAAAATTCGTAGCTTTCAGTCAAATAAATGTCGATATACAATTATGTATATGCTTAATACACACACGTTAAGCTGAAGTGACACAAAATAATGCTTAGAGCTTAATCGCTCACATATAAATACATGCATACGTATATATTATACGAGTAATTTATGATAGTTTTTTTATAATATGCACATATAGAGAGTAGTCCTGTTCCGATCCGGTGTATTTCGGTCGCTGATGAACATAATAATTATTTTAGAACTTTCAAAGCAAATAATTAATCACTAGAATATAACGAATATTCAAGAGCAGCACACCATTTTGATCGTCCTAAACTAAATTTTCATGAAATCATTTGCTTTTTAAATTCTTGATTTTTATTTTTATGGCAGATATAATTGTTATTGTTTGATTTTTATTTTTTATGGCAGAAATAATTGTCATTTAAGAATATTTTTTTCATAACAAAATAAAATCACCTAAAAATTCTAAGAAAATTATTCGCATAAATTTGTGCATTTCCAACCGAACATCGATGGCATACATGGAGTATAACGTAACACAGCTAATATCAAAATACATTTTAATTTATCTTAAAAAAATAAAAATCAGAAAGAACTTTTATTTCTGCCCAAAAACAAAATAAAAATCAAAAAATAATAAATTATATTGTGATTTTTATAAAAAATGTCATAATTATTGCGGTCCCTGTTCCTGATAGAACCAATTTTACTATTTTTACAATTTTTAATTTTTATGACGTCTGTAGTTTTTTATAAAAAAATTCAATGACATAAATATACAGTATGTACATATAAAACGTTGATGCTAATCCGTAAATGTTATCATTGAAAAATTGAAAATATAATACATTGGAATTAATGATACCTATTTGAAATACAATTATTACAACTGAATGAATGAAAATTTATTCATAGTTAATTTATCACAATAATGTGAAAATTACTTTACGAACGATTAATCTCCAACAATAAAATCCTTTTCTTTTTAATACAAATACTAATTACAGTGAGAAATCCCACTCTACTAACGTATATTTTGTGAAACAGCAGGTCAACAGAAGCTGGTAGGAAAAGTTATAACTCTGTAACCGTAAGATCGATATCAGTAAAGCGTTAGCCATATGACAGACTGAAGTTAAGGCTACACAGTGGACTACCTTTGGCCCGCCTGGTTGTAATTTGTAATAGTATACTGTAATTGGAATTATAATTGAACTGTAATTATTTTTTATTTATTTATTATTTTTTCATATAACTTATCAAATGTAACTTCTGTTTTTTTTTTCTATCAACAGGTATCTTCAATACTTTTAACAAACGCAGTAATATAAATGGCTACTTCAGATGCACAGCTGCTGGTATAGCTAAAATATTGGGGAACTAAGAAATACATTTTTCTCTTAGAAAACCTCATTCAATCACTATTCTATAGTCTTCAGATGCTTGGAATTGCGCATTTATTTCCACTGAGTTTTATACAAACCAAAATGCTGTATGTAAATAAATAGTTGCGTTCGAAATTGTTTTTAATACTTTTTTATTGTTATTTATTTTATTAATATTTTTAATATATATATATATATATTTATAATATTTTTTTTCTGTTTGTATCAACTTAAAATTGTTGCCTTTTTATACATTTCAGATCATTTGTTTTTATTTTTAGTGTGTTGTAGTGTGTGTTATTTATTTCGAATAAAGGAAAATACAAGAATTTTCTATTGGTTGGATGTTAAATTCTTTTGTTTTTAATACAATATTTCTATTTCTATTTTATTTATTTGTTTTAATAATTATATGATAATAAAAAATTGTTTTTTGCTCTCTTTTTAGTTTTAATAATAATACATTGGCTTTTCTTATGTTTGTTTAAGAAGGATAGCGAAGAAGAGCATATCAGTGAGTAAGTTAATAGGAAAGTTTTCAAATAGGAAATAAAAAATAATAATATTTAAAGAAATATGATTACATACATACATACGTATGTACTATATACATACATCCATATAGTCTGCAAGTGATATAATTATTAAACTAAAACTAGTTTTAGACGTATAAACGGAAGATCAGTTAATATAATTACATTTCAAACAATTCTTTTATAATAAAAATAAAATCACTTTTAGTTACAATTTTATATTGAACAGAATAAAAATTAATAAAAAAAAAACAAAATAAATTATCTAATTTAAAAAATATATATGTAAGTAAATTGTATGTAAATTATACAAAAGACGTTTGTTAATTATATAGAAATTTAGAAATAAGTTATAAGATGTGTTCTAAACTAAAGGTAAAATTAATTAAGACCATTGTGTTGCATACTAATTACTTTTCTCCATATGTTTTTCTATGAAAAAAATACTCTAAATTTTAAGATCATTTTCTGCTCGTATATCTTTTATATAATGTATATTGCAATAAATAAAAATAAATATAAATCAAACATGGTGTCTAAACGGTGTAGGGCACTATAGAAAAGCCAAAAGATATTTTGTTATGTAATTATTTGAATGAAGAAAGTAGAAAAATAAAAAGAAGACCATGAATAAATTACAAAATAAAAAATAATAATAGCAAAATCCTATTAATGTCATCACCTCTGTTGTTTTCTTTTTTTTTATATTCATACTTTTCTATATAATTTGTTATTATTTTAATATCCTTTTTGTTTAGTTATCATTATATATCGTTTTTCCATTTGTTTAACTTGTAAGCAAATTTTTTGATTTCTATATGACTTGAGCTCGTATTGCATTTTAGCATTAATTCATTTGATGAAATTTCTTTTAAAGTATGTATATTAATAGAAAATTTTTGGATTATTACTTTACAAATGTGGTACCATTTCATTAATGTTTATTGCATTATTTAGGGTCGTCTATATGTGTATATTGTAACAAAAAAGATTTACAAAGCTTTACTTTTAACCGAGTGGTTTCTTTCCTTAAAATAAAGAGTTTATTTATTTCTTTAATACAAAAAAAAAATTGATAATATAAATTTTTATTAATTAATGAGAAGAATTCTTATTTTTTATATTTTTCGTTTTGTTTTCTTCCTCTGCTCGCAAAATGATTTCAATCAGAAGGACTAAAATCCACCTAAATTAAACTTATGATTTTTCTATGATATCACTGAACAGAACTAAATAAAAGAAAGATCAGATAAAATGCGCAAAGGATGACAATATTTTGCTTACTGTTAATTTTTAAGGATATGAGTTTCTTTTTTAACTAATTTACAAATCGCAAAATATTAGATAATTATTGGGAGGTGTTCTCTGTTTGAATGTCTTCTTGCAGCCTATAAATAATTTATAAATAGTCTACACTTTTGGTTGGTTTTATTTCTGCTAATAAATACTTATAAATTAAATTCTATAAGCATGTTTTTGTTTTATATCCTTTTGTGAGTAAATATATATGGAATTGATTAACTAATACATATATAAACTCTAGTGCATGTTGAAGAGGAATCCATGTTAAAAAGACGAAGAAGAAGAATAACACAAGAGGGGAATGCGCATTCTTTTCGTTCCTTCAAAAATTTATCGCACACGCGAAATTGTTCTGCAAAGTAAGAGGAATGAAGCAAAGTGAGTATAAAAAAAAAATAATATATAATAAATTTTATTGTGAGCATCATTCGATTCGATCACCGATAGATATTCGGCATTAAATTCCTATTAGGGCTTGCTGATGTTTCAAACTCACCTTGGCGATTGCACACGTTTCTTTGGAGTGTTTGGTGCTGTTACAGCTACCCTAGTGTTCGGTGTACGTGCTCTTGTTGTCGTTGGAGTATTTGCTGACGATGTTGGCGTTGTTATTGGTGATATTGGTGTTGCACCTGCAGCTGTCATGCTATACCGCTTCGGTGGCTGTATGCGACTTGGAGATCTCCCTATTTTTGTGGGATCTGCTTGAATTGTTATTCTAGCATTTTTTGGAGAAATAGCACATGAGGGTTTAGGTATTTTTGTATTATTAATAAGAGTAATATTTTTATGTAGATTTACAGTCATTGTTGTAGTTGTTCTTGATTTTTTACATTTATCAGTTCTTCTATTAATTTGAATGTGTATAAAGTTGGACAAATAAGATCATGCAGTAATGGAACCATGTTTACAAATGTAAAGGGAACGTTTTAGGGATATGTTGTCAAAATAAAATTCGGAACAAAAATTTTGATGGTAGGTTAAGCAGGAGGGGTTGTGCAGGTAGAGTTTATAAAAAATAAAAAAATAAATAAATAAATAAATAATTTTGTTGAGAATTAAACGAAACAAACATAAGATTTTACAAACAGTGAAATAAACAAATGTACATTGTAAAATACATACATATGAAAATATAAAACAAATGATTGCACCAAAATGCCATTAAATGTTACAATTCTAATTGATTGATTTAATATCTAAACAATTATTGGGAATTTGGAGAAATTACTTACTTGCCAGCAGGGTAGCTAACTGGACGAGGTATACGTGACTTTTGAGCTGCAGCCGCGGCAGCAGCATTGGCGGCAGCTATAGCGGATGTGGGTGTTGAACCGCCGCTCTTTGTATGTTCCACTTGCGCTAAATCCTTAAGCATACTCGAATCTTTACTCATCAATTCCCACTGGATTTGCAAACGTTTAAAACGATTACTCTCCGATTTCTGCTTTTCCATTTCATCACGTTTAGAACTACGGCGTTGGGCAACTGGTGTTGCTGAGGCTGGATGCCGTAGGGCAGAACTATTTGTAGTACCGGTGGTAGCCATTGAAATATTTGGTGAATTTGGTGGTGTTGAAAATCTTTGCCGCGTTTGTGTGAGCATTTGAGTCAAATTATTTTGAATGCTGTCGGCTTCTTCTTGATCATTAAACGAAACTTTTTTCTGTTGGCTTAATGCTCGCGACACTTCTTTTTTCAAAGCAGCTGCATCATATTGAACCTGCTGTTCGGAAGACTCTAATATTGCAGCTATTTCAGCATAATATTTCAATTCATTGCGCGGCAAAGAAGACAAGAAGTTCTCGGCTCTAGTTCGTGCATCTAAATCTTTGCGTGACAACCTCTCAGTCTTTCGCTGTGGTGAGTCACAAACTTCATTAACTGGCGACTCTTCCTCGAATACCTCGGATAACTCTTCAGCTGATCCAATGTGATATTTATGTGGTGGCTCTTGTAGCGATCGTCGCTTCTCTAATTTTGTTAATTTGGAATCTTGTTCAATCATTGAATTACGTTTGTTTTTCACAGCCGAAGAACTCTTGCGCAGTATGCCTCGTGGCATTGGTATGGGTGTAGATTGGGCTTTGGGAGTCATTTCTACACCCGAATCCATTCGCTGTTGTTCGTATTGATACACATACATCTGCTTAAGATTGTCACTGCCTCTATTGGCGGTATTATTGGCATTTTCAAATTCCGAATCGGTAAGTAGCGTGGAAGAGCCTCTATAACCAGACGAAGGTTGTTGACTAGATCCAGAACTTGTTGATCCACCCGCTACTTCTGTTTGTTCACCGCGTTGGAAATATTGATTGCAGTCACAAATATGTGTACGATTACGTCTCACCGTTGGTGTTAAGCAGAAAAGTGGTTTTTGTGACAGCTCTCTTTCCAAGTGGCTCAGAATGCCGTTCACTTCTGGAATGTGTTTTAATCGACGTCTATAGTCGCTGGGCAACAAAGTGGCCAATGAATGCCAATCCATCACATGCTTATAATCCATAGTCTTAAGAATTTCATCTTCATCACTGCCAGACATGAGGTTAGAACGCTTTTTTATAGAAGCGCAAGAGGAAGCTGGCGATGTATTTCCAGCCATATTCATTTTATAGTTGAAAGGTGAAAAGATAACATCTGGTGTAGCTGAAGTCTTGACAAAGCCCAAATCGGGCAATGCGTAATTGGGATAGATAACATAGATGGGTGCTTGATTTTCTTCGCCTAAATTGTTAAGTTTTTCCAAAAATGAAGGTGGCACAAAACGGAATCTGTCACTTAAGCTGCTGCGGGTACTTAAAGAACCACATGAAGTTTGCATAGACCTTGTGATCATCTCAGATGATGAAGCATTTGAAATTGGTCTAGAAGCATCTCGAGCTCTTCTCTGTTTGTTACGTTCAGACAACTTGCCCGAGGATAATGAAGAGTCTTGTCCGACCGAAAGCTGCACTTGGGTCAATTGTTCTGAGGTGTTGTCTGAGGATAGCATACTAGTAGATGAATTGTTATTGACGTTTAGCTGCAGAGCCAAATGACTTAAGGCGGGGTTACGTAAAGGCATACTTCTACGTTTATGGGCTGGCGAATTTGTAGCAGTCAATGAACCCGTCGAGCTTGAACTTTGGTCGTCTTCGTAGAAAATTGTTGGACGACACTGATTTTGCTTTTTAGGTGTAGAAGTCGAGGCATCCATTTGGAATGTGGATGTTGTATTATCAGCCTCTTCATCATGTTTACTTAAAGCTGATCCTTTGCCCGAATCATTCATGCTCTTTTTCCTCAGACGTTGTTCTAACGATGAACTAGAACTGGAATTATTAGCATCACTTGAGGGCCAACAACCGGAAGATATATCCATACAGGTATGAGCACTCGGCTGATCTTCAAGAGAACAATTTGTGCTCTTTTGTTTGATAAACAATTTGACTAGATTAAAAGCTGGTGGATTCGAGGAACCCGAAGAAGCTGAACCCGTTATATGGTGACTTTTATTTGAGTGATGAGATGTTACAGTAGCCGACCCATTATTACTACCCATTGAGGCATTCGAATTATAGTAGTTACCACCATTTGCTACGGCCGCGTTAACACCACTGCCACAACAACATCTATGCTTTGGCTGTCTGGCATTACTTTGCTGTTGCTGCTGCTGGTGTTGTTGTTGTTGTTGTTGCTGTAAACTTAAAATATTCAATCTTTCTTCTATTGAAGCGGCGGTAGAACTGCATGATATTGGCATCTGACACATGGGTAATAAATTGCGCGACTTCGTTTGTTGTAAACTCTGCTCTATATGAGATGTTGTTGCCGCTGCCGACACATTCAGTTGCTGATGATGCCGTTGCTTTTGTGGCGTTTGTTGCTGAGTATATGTCTGGGTTTGACTCAAGTTCATTTGCTCTTGAGTATTGTCTTGTAAATTTGGCAAACTACTACATTTACGTACACAACCTGCTGCCAATTGAATAGGTGGACGTATAATGGTAATAGTTTCAGGAGTGTTGTTGTTGTTATTACCCGATGGATATCTGCGCGCAGGAGAAGAAATTAAAGCATACAGACTTTTTATGCATAATCAAGTCCACAAACAACGACACATATACATAATATACATATATTTAGTGTTTGGAAATTCACATGTATAATAACAGAAGTGGGAAGAAAAAAAAGTGTAAATTAAAATTTGGGGAAACATTTTGAAATCCTTTAACGGCAAAGGAAATACACAACGAAATAATATTACATATTTCAATGCAATTACTATATTAATAAAAGTTTCCATTATGTGGCACTCGGGTTTACAAG
This sequence comes from Dexiosoma caninum, assembly GCA_963924685.1. NCBI lineage: Eukaryota > Metazoa > Arthropoda > Insecta > Diptera > Tachinidae > Dexiosoma > Dexiosoma caninum. The sequence continues at coordinate 123,536,580 of OZ004725.1, read as the reverse complement.
TTAAATTTTTAACAGTGCATTTACACTGCTATGAAATTTTGAATCTGTGTAATTGATTTTCCCATACAAAACTAAAGACATATAGAGGGAATCTACTCAAAATCTAGAGATGCAACTATGTTTTTTTTTCTAAATTGTACTAAAAATACAACCCTGCACAAAGATATTAATGTAATAGCGTAGCTGATACGTACAAACTTTGAAACTGAAACTTTGTTTTATTTGTTATACGAAGCAAAAAAAGCGAATAATCTTCATTAAGAAACTTCGCAGAATAATTTTTTTATGCTCAGGGTGTACAATATAATAAAATACGTACAAACGTCCTTCATTTTCAGCACATTTTGGTATTCTACGTTCAATGGCTAGCAGAAACTCTGGTCTGTATCACTACAACACGAGAAAGTTTTTTCACAATAGGACCATAATAAATTGAACCCAAAAGGGCTGGGACCTTTGTTTTTAACCCTACATGCAGGAAACTGCTAATCGTTGCCATATCGTTGACGCTTTTGTTAGGGATGTCATTTCAGCATTAGCCCCACGCGGCATAAAACCAAACGCTCAAATTATATTTTATAGGTTAAAGGATAAAGGTGTGGATGTTATAATACAAGTAGTACTTGTCTAAAAAAAATTAAAGGTTTTATTAACTCCCATAAAAAAATTTACTAATCCACTAATAATCGTTCGGCCATTAATATTGAAAACAAAAACAATTTTTGTGTTTTTATTGTTGTTTTCAATATACAGTGCCAGCTCGCTAATCCGAAGGTGTGTAATCCGAATTATCCAGTAATCCGAATTGAATTTATAACGCATTACGTACTCTATAGTCCGCATCGGTTGCAAGCTCGCTAAACCGAATTTTTAGTTTATTTTTTTTTTATTCTCTGGTTTTTTATTATTGTGTATGTTTTTTTTAAAACTAACGGGACACCATTGAGATCCAGAGCTCTCTATGATTGATAATCTACATACATATATAATATTTGTAAGTACATATGTATGTTTTATGTTTTGTTGCAAATAGGTTAGTTATTGAATGGTTTTAGTCGCATATTCATTCTCAGAGGTGGGCTTCAGAGGATAACATCCCACTATCATTGTTACAACAAGAATTGCCTGAGAATGATTGTGTTGAAGAAACAGAAGAATTTCGCACAATAACCAACTTATTTCACCGCAATAATGACGTGCGAATTTCTGAAGATTAAATTCTTAGCTGGATTATTAACTCTGACAATACTTCGTGTCGTAGTTCAGAATCAGATACAAAAAATGTACAATCAGAGCCTATAATTATGAAAAACGTTAAAAATCGTGAAGCTGTGCAGGCCTTAAATACTTCAATACATTAGCCAAAGGAACAGATTACATATTAATGCTGAACGAATTGCGAAACAAAGCTTTGGATGTATGTGTACTGAAAAAGCATCAAACCTACATCACAAATTATGTTAAAAAAAAACACAATATTTAAAAAAGCTTTAATTTTTTCATTATTGTTTAATAAAAATAAAATAAATTTGTTTGACATTCTGGCTTGTGCTTTATTTGCGAATATAGTGAATTATATTGCATAATAACAGCACATCCAGTAATCCGAATATCTCGTTAATCCGAATCACGGTCTGCAATCATTAATTCGTATTAGCGAGCTCGCACTGTATTTAATATATTTTCACTCGGTTTCTATGAACAGCCAGTTAGACTACTTGTATTATAGAAACTGCACCTAACAGTTACTCATTTTTTTTTAAACGAGTGAAAATTTTCGATCCGACATTTACATATATTGAAAACAACACTAAAAACCTCAAATTTGTTTTCAATAGAAATCACCAAACTTTCACTCGTTTCATTAAAACAGGCAGTAAGGTGCTGGTTCTCTAAAGCAAGTAGTACTTGTCTGCAAAAAGTTTATATGAAAACCACTGACAATTGTTAGTTTGTTGGTACTACTTGTGTTGGAGAAACATCACCTTAATCTATTTATATTGAAAACAAAAACAATTTGAGTTTTTTATTGTTGTTTTCAATATAAATGGACGAGCGAGTATTTTCACTCGTCGTCTATAAACAGGCAGATGATTTTTTATCACTAATTTTTTAAGCGTGTTATTGCGCTAACACAAGTGTTACTTGTCTGTGTAATATTGATAGGAAAACTACTCAAAATTGTTAGTGTTTTTCATATAAATTTTGCACAGACAAATACTACTTGCGTTAGAGAACCAGCATCTGCAAGTATTTTTCTGAAGCTTGAAAAATTAGCGATAATTATTATGAAAAAGAGGTAAAAAAAAACTAGCAAAATTATCATATAATTTTTTTATTTTTTGGACAAATGCTACTTGTATTATAGAAACTAGTATTCGAGTTTAATGATTAATTTAATGCTCCGGTTTAGTTTTTTCTAAATTTTTGTTGTATATTGTCCTTTCTTTATAAATTTAAACAAATATTAAAAAATATATATGTATGTATGTATATTGAAGTATTTAATAAAATTGTATTCATTTTAGTTGGGAAATTAAAAATGTGTAGGTAATTCAAGTCCAGAAAAACAAACAAATTCGCGGTTCCACAAAATTGTACATATATAAAACAAAAAACCAATTTAATGAATGCAATGTTTGCGTGCTGATCCTCAACGTCACATTTATGAAATTTAATAAATTTTAATTAAAGACAATTGAAATGACCTCATAAAAATTGCTAAAAAGATAAAATTGTTTATCATACGAACGTATAAAATGTTATAACGATAACAAGTTAAACGGAAATTGACTTGAATAAATACTGACTTGTGGAACAGACAAGTTAAACAACAGTAGATTCAATCATAATTATGATTTATAAATAAAATTGAATTGTGGTACGTATTTCTTTGCATTTTTCTATAAAATAGGGGAAAACAAATATTAAAATGGAGAATATATATATATAGAAATTGTGTATTTTTATTAAAATGTTTCCTTATGAAAATTATTACCTTTGAAGTTGTGTGGTATGACACTTTTGCAATTTACTGCGCAAACTGCAAGACTGAAGTTGCTCAGAACGTGACATTGACACTTCTAATGATTTACGTTTAACAATGTCATCCAAATTGCTGTGTAGGTTAATGAAATTCTGCTTATTTTTCATAGCAATCTCATTTGGTTCTGTGGCATCAAATACGAGAAAAAAATTATAAATTTATATTTGAAAATGAAACAACCGCCACAAAACTTACCATAGAAACTTTCATCTGAATATAAAACACTACCCTCGAAAGCAATTGTGTAATTGTCCTTGTTAGCCTTGCATGTCAGTATTATATCACCATCATCGGGATATGCATCCATATCTAAAGAGTCCACAGATATATGCGATTCTTTGACGGGTGAAAACAATAACTCCGATTTACAGAACGAGTTATCGATTAGATCGTTTGTTGATGTAGTAGATGTTTCAGATATATTGTGAGCCATTTGGTGTTGACAATTGCCAGAGGGTATCATCTGTTGTTGCAACATCAACGATTGTTGCAAGCGATTACCTCCCAGGCTTTTGCAATACGAAGGTAATTGTGAGAGTAATGAATGAATGTCTTCGGCCCGAAAACTTTCCATATCGACTTCGGCCAAATTCGCATCGAGATTTTTAGCCAAATCCTCATAAATTAAATCCCCAAGACCATTATAGGAAGCTGATAACGATGAAAGAACGCTGCGCTGCATACCGCCGCAGCCATCTCTATAGCCATAGTCCAAGAACCACTGATAATCAGAATTGTCATGAGTAAAGTCATGTGATGAAGCGAGAGAACAATTTAAATTGTTGCCCATATAACCGACACCACAAGCATTATTTAATACACCACCACCATTATTAATACCACCACCACACGTAGTTGTGTTGGAAAAACCTACCAAATGTTGATGCGGTTGTTGTTGATTATTTAGCAACATGTTTCCAGTGGATTCGTAGGGCAACATATTGCTGCGTGAACCAGGCGTTGTAGCATTGCTATTGTAATCGGATTCTGGTGTTATCGCTGTAGCCATTGTTGATAATTTCTGTTGATGATGTGGCAAATTTACACTGTTGTTATTCCCGCCTGCAACACCACAGCTGCCGCCAGTGAAGAAATTTACATCACTTTGGTCGTAAAACACACTGCTGTTCGTGCTGACTTGCTCATTTAATATAATACTGCGCAAAGCGTTATTATAACGATCTAAATTATTTAGAACAATGGCAACATTTTGCTTTAAACTCTCTTCGCTTAATTCACTCTCATCGGTAGCGTCTTTACTCTGCAGTAATTGGTGTTGCTGTTGCTGCAATTGCTGCTGTTGCAAGAGCAGATCATTCAAATGTTGTTGATATTGTGTATGAGTTAAAAATGGCAATTTACCGCTATTGCGACGCAGATGTTGTTGCTGTTGCTGCTGCTGCTGCTGTTGATTGCCAGCGCCACAATATGCGAATGGTGAATTATTTGGAGAATTAAAGGGCTTACGATAGTGATGATGATGTGTTGGAGAGTGTGTTACAGATGATCCATTCGACGAAGGTGTGCGTGCATTTGCCGAAGAATTGTTATAGGGAAGCGTTTGATGATTGTTTTTGTTATTATTAATGAGCTGCTGTTTCAATGTTTGTGTAAATTGTTGCTTGTTAAATTGTGCATTTGATGATTGTGTGTTTGTGTTTGTTGTGCTATGAATGGGATAATTATTTGTTAAGGATGAAAGATGATGTGTGGGGGATGTTGGCGATAGGTTATAATTAGGATATGGTATAAAATGATGGCGAGGCGAATTCTGAAGCGGTTGAGATGATAAATGAGTTTTGTTGCTGATGTCGTTGTTTGTAGAGAATTCGGTCATGCCACGACAGGATTTTAGTCCTGAAATTATAAGAAAGTGAGCTGTGATTAAAAAATATTCAAGTTATTGATGAGGAATTTCGACAAGACATTAATCGTAAATATTTTTTTTTTTTCAACATAATTTACAATTTCATTAACTGTTGATTTTTTCTCTAAAAATAACTTCACATGGTTCCATAGTAACTTCCTTCTTAATAAAAGTTTAAATTAATTTGAAATCTTAGAAATATTCCAATTCATTTCGAGTTGAGTTAAATCAAATAAAAAAAAATACTAAATAGAAATTTTTATGAAAGAAACTAAAATAAATTAAATTAAAAATAGTACGTTTTTATTAAAAATTTACAGTGTACATAGTGAACACTTCGTAATTCGCACTACTGGGTATAATGAGCTCGTTATATTTTACATTACTTATGCTGGGAACACAATTGAGACGAAGGGCGAATTTTCGTTGCGAACTTTCGTAAGACAGGAACTCATTAACTCATGCTAATTAGTAACGAAATCATGGAATATTCATGGGTTCTAAACAGTCATTTAAATGACGAGTTGTTTTTTTAAATATGAACACATATTAGCCAATGACACCACCAAGTTAAAATCAGCGAAGTTGGACCAGTTAATTTGCAATTGAACCCACGCATTAACTATTTCTTCTGTCCGTCTTTTTTGCTGGGTCATTATGAGATTGTTCAAAATGTTTTCTCTCGCAAGCAATCTCGCGAACAATTTTTACACGCTGCGGCGTTGAGTACGATGACATTATAAAATTTTATTAAATTGTTCGTTACCTGCAAAAAAAAATTAAATTTCAAATAAGTAAGTCGACGTTGGCTCACCCTGTATAAGTAGGAGTAATAATTTTCTAATACGTTTTTAGCATTAAATAAATTAAATTTGATTAGTTTTCAAAACTGTTTTATGAATGAATTTCTCGCTAAAGTGAACAGGTCTGTGCATTAGTTGGTAGTTCACTATATCCCGACTATACTGTATATTATTTTCGAATGTGACTTCAAAACTACAATACATACACACAGAAATGTAATTTGTGTTGCTTCAATTTAATTCGTTTTTATTATCTCTACTAATAAAAGTGCTGATAAATTTCAATTAAAATTGAAGAAATTTATTGATTTTTTAAACATTTCAATAATTATAAATGAATATTGTATTTAAGTCATTGTGACATCAACACTGTTGAGATTTTTTAACACAAAATGAAGAACAAATAATAAATTTTTATGGCATTTAAAGATCGTAAAAAGTTTTATGTTTAAAGTTTGTCATCGTCTTGGAAAGCAGCAACACGTAATTTTAAGTTAGATGAGAGTCAAATATTAATTGCAAACATATTTGAAAAAAAATATGGGCATTTAAAGAAGAAATGAAAAAATGTTATTCAATGAAACTGTAAAGGTATGTGTATACACGATTGCCTTACAGTACAATATTGACAGAAAAATTGTAAAATTTTCATAAAAATTTTTCATTTCCATTGACCCGTGATTGTCACATGTGCTTAATTTAGTGCACCGTACAATAACACCATTGGCAGATAAATAGTTCTATTGGCAACGCTGCCCATAAATGTTTAGTTACAATGTTAAGCATCGGATCTGGCAAATTTTGTGAAGAATCCATATTTGTTTTACAGTTTTCTTACAATTGTCTGAACAGGCAATTTACACTTCGGTGACAATTTTTCTTTTTGAATGCAAAGTCATTTCCTACCATATTGAAAAATATGACAATCGTATATACATAGATATTTTCAGTGAGTAATTTCAATAGGACAATAAGACAAGAATTCATCAATGCGATACAATTTTCATGGAAAGTGCTTCCAGTAACTTCATAATAACAAAATAGATACTTCGGAAAGTAGCCGCTCTTTCCATGAAACATATCTAAAATAAGCAATATGCACACATATAACAATATAATATACATACATATGTACATATGTATGGATATAATTAACCATCTAATTTTAAACAAACATTTTATACACATTTCTTATTAAGATAACATTTCTCTACTTTTTGTCTACAACTTCGAACTAATTGAGCTTGTGTGTTTTTTTATTAATATTTTAATTTTCGATTTTTAAAGCATGTACTAGCAACCATTTTGGTTTTTCTTTTTTTTTTTTAATGGTGTGTTACATGTTCATTTAGTAAAGTTTGTTCAAACGAAAAAAGTGTGGGGTAGAAAATTCAATGTTTCCAAAACGTAAGGTATTTGTCTTTTTAAAAAAATCTATTTACAAAAAAAAAATATCTTTCATCGACGCCATATTTTTTTTTCCTTGGACCAGCACGCAGGCAATAAAACCTATTCATGGAATGCATTGTGCGGGTATAAGAAAAGTAGGTTCGCCAACTTTGCAGCATAGCTTTTTTCTTTAACGTTTAGTTATACAAAAAACATATAATTTAATATATATATATATGTATATATAAATAAATAAACAAATAGTAGAAATATAACTTAGTTATTATACACAGTCCCATAAACGGGCTCTCAAGTATTTGCTCTATAATATTAAAATTTTAAAACTTAAAATTTTGATAATATACATATATTTATTTTTAATGATACGATATATGTATGTATTTCTATATGACTTAATGAAAAATTTGAAAAAAAAACCTTTTTTTTTTTTTTTTTTTTATTTTTTTTTATCTAGGACCAGCACTCAGGAGATGACTCCTACACATGCGAAGCATTGTGCTGGAACTATAGGAAAGGGATAGTAGGAGAAACGACAGGAGGTGAAGCTTAATTAATTATTTTTGCAGCTCTGCTTTCGCACGTTCTTTGTTTATACTCGTAGCAGTGCTGAAGCTTCTTTAGTCCCCGTCCATATTGTGAAACATTTGCTGCAAAACTTTTTAGAATTCTCTTTTGAAGCTTCAGCAGTGTCCATACATGAAACTTTTGCTTCATGTTTAGTATTTTTTATTCCTCCCTTCTATCTTCTTTCTTTAATTTTTTTTGACATTTCTCAATACCGAATGTAAATATAAAATAACTACCCTGTGATAGAAGGTGTGAATATTTTTTTTTGGATACACATTTGAAGCACAAGGTATAATTTGAAGCAAAATGGACGCTAAGAAGAAAAATTATATAATAATTTTTATATAATTTTATATTTTTTTTTTAAATTTTTGATTATATTTCACAAAAAATTAACAATAAAACAGGGTAGCTATTATTATGATAGAAGTTAACAGTATACCAAACGAAAAGAAATAAAATGAAACGTCAAATACACCTCATCTCAAAAGATGCAAATAAGAAATTCAACAAAAACTGCATGTAAATGAAACAGCGTACATACTTCCACTCCTCTTCCCCTTCTCGTCAACAAACTCAAAAGTTTTGCAGCAAATGTTTCACAATATGGACAGGGACTTAGTAGCCATTTTTATTATTATTCTACTTCGCCGGTGGTACACAATACCGACGAAGGAGGGCGTTCTGATGTGATTGTGGATTGCTATCAGCTTAAGCCGGTATTGTTCAGTGACCAGTGACTATGCCTTCGCCACTGAAACCTTCCGACAACAACTGACACACAAAGACACACTAATGCAATATCAGAAAAATGCGAGATGTTTATTTTTATTTTAAAATTCTTGGTCTGAAACTGGGGTTGAACCCAGGTCTGTTTTTGGATTCGTAGTTAACGTGCAGACTACCATCCATCGTGCCATCGCCACCCTTATGTATTTTGGAGAAGAAAAACTAAAGTCAAGAAATAAAACAGAGATTAATGGCAATTATGTATTGAGCCACCAATATTTTTTAATATTTGTATTTGGGTTCTTTAAAAAATCTCTTCAAAATGGCTTTGTAAGTGCCAACCAAGTGATGCACCCAATCCAAGGGCAAAGGAAAATATTCGACTAAATATTGAAACAATGATTTAGAGTTTGTAAGAAATACTTCTATAAATGGAAAATAGAAATTAATCCAACGAAAACTCAATCCATCGTTTTCCCTTACAAACAGATCGCCCCAGATTTGAAATTGCAATTGAAAATGATATTAAGTATTTTGGTGTGTATTTAGACAAGAAACTGAGCTTTGCAAAACACAGAAGTGAAAATTGTAAAAAAAATTCTTAAAAGCGGTTAGAGCATTGTGGCCGATATTAAATAAACGTTCAAATCTAAACATAAAAAAAAAATTTAATATGCACGAGTGTAATCATGACGTTGTAAGAATTTGGTATAAAGTAGCCAAAATTCATTTGAAAAAACTCGAAATTATTCAAAACAAATGTCTCAAAATCATATACAAAAAAATCTGGGGGTAGCACACACAGCTTCGTCTCTACGGCACAGGTCATGAGCAATTAAAATACGAATATTAGGAATCGGTGGAAAAGTCCTCTTATTCGTTGATAAGAGAATGCAGCGAAATCAACAAACCGAATATGATATGTATACATGGATTATCTTGAATAATGCAGTCATATGCATGTATATTTTCAAACTTACTTTAATTATATTCCTTCTTATAAAGGTTTTTCCCTATTTTTCCTTTAACCCTACTTAAATGTTTCCAATATCTCTGATGAACAAATAAAATTCGTTAAAATACCTATAGAAAATCTGGAAATATGTGGAAAAATTCTAAATTAACATATGTATGTATATGTAAATATAAGTGGAACTAAAGATGAAATTACAAATCATCAATCAATTAAAGTTTTCACGATCCCCTGGAAACAAAAAAAAAATATATATATGTATGAAGAAACTTGTGCTATTTCTGTGCCCATAGTTGTTTACAATTCATAATATGTATATCCATATGTACATATGTATGTATGTATGAGCTTATGTAGCACATGTTTTTTTTATAAAAGTATATATTTAGTTCACAACAATAATAAATAAATTGAATAAGTGAATATAGAAAAACATAAAATTAATACAATAAATTGAATAAGATACGATATCTGCTTTTTCAATCCTTTAAAAGTTGTCTTTATGAAATGACAAAACCAAACATTTTATTCCAAGAAATATTAGAGGCGGTTTCTTGGATCTATAATTAATATATTTCAGTCTTAAAAATATGCATACCACCGTATTCATAAGAAAAATTTTTTTCTTTTCAAAAGATATGTGTAATAAAAAAAGTAATACACTTTTTTTAAATCCAGAATATTTTATGTATGCGGCAGATAAAATTTATAATTTTTATTCAACAATTCAAAACGTCTATTTATTATTACTGGATACTAACACAACATGTTGCGATAAGAATGTATCCCGCGCAACATGTGCTTAAAGAAATTTAAATGCACCACCCCACAGGCACACAATTTAATATTGTCAGTTTAAGAAAATAAAACACAAAAAAGTATGAATATCCACTTGAAACATTAAATTGTTTACACAAAAAAAAGTCAATTTACATTTAGAAAACATACTTGAAACCAAAAAAAAAAAAAAAAAAAAAAACCAATCGTTATATAAATTGCAAACAATTAAATTGGTATTGCATAAAGGCCATAATTCTCTGCGTATTTGTTGAACAAGTCTAGTTTTCCACTTGCACGTAACGAAATAAAGAGAGATATACGAGGGTTACATTTTGTAGAATATTATATAATTGACACAGCTCAATATTATCATATGAATAGGATATCAGAAATACCCCAACAACAAGAAATAGAACAGTCCATTTTAGCCATTTAAATTTCAAGGCTGTTGCTGATTGAAAACGAAAAAAAAATATTTTAAATTTTGCAACAATATTGTGATTAATAGCGCTCCAAAAAAATCACCATGTAAAATTAGCAAATCCTTGGAAACTAGTTATGTCACCAGTTTTTGGTCTAAGAACTGTTTTCTATCTTGAGAATGCTTATTTCACCCTCGTACGCTATACGATAAGAGGAAGGAGTGAATAAATGAAATGACAATATTTTATTAAGTTCAAATGAAGCAATTGAGAGAATTAAATAACAACAGAAAACTTGAGCTTCATTTAACATGGTATGTTCTCGTACACGTACAAATCCATATGCAATTGTTTAATTAATTGACTTCATTATAATAAAAAAAAAACACTTATTAACTGATACACAATTTAGACAATTGGAGAAATGCAACAAGAACAGCATCAGACATAAACGACTACGCTACATCCGTTTGACTGGCATGTGTTTTTGTTAAGCAGCACAGTTATTGAATCATAAATAAATAAATTAACAATATAACATGAAAGTATAATTTGAGAAATTAAGAAGAATCCAAATGATGTAAATGACGAAACATACTGACATGGCAAATATTTCATAAATTTTTTTTTTTTTTTTAAAGATTCTATGAAAAATTTATTTATTTTTGATTTATTCCACTGTGCAATTCGGGAATCCTTAATTTTATCATATTTTACTTTTTTTTCTAACACGAAGAACGCTGATGATGAAAGTGTAGTAACTTTCGAAAACGGCTTGTTGTTCCGTAGTTTCTAGTGTATGTCAGTGTAATTTAAAATTTTGTTCTTTTGATTTAGTTTGTTTCTTAGTATACATATATACCATGTAATTCTCCTTGCCTGTAAAGGTATCAAATCTCAGTTTCAACCTATTGAAGAAATGAAATTTAATATACTTTTTTGTGTTGTCTGTTGAATATCTGGCAGCACTATGATGGAAAACATGTGCAAATGCAAAAAACTTTGAAACAATTGGCAACTTTTTGCGTTTTATTTGCAAATAGTTAAATTAATCGTGAGTTAAAAAAAATAAACAGCAATATTTTACGTTGTTAGAACGTATAAACGTAATATATAAATCTAAAACATCATCACAAATGTAAAAACGGGCCTAATATAATAATTTTACCCACAAATTTTCCAAAAATATTTTGCTTATTCATTAAAATATTTACTAAAAGAATAAATACAATGCTTTAGGAGGGGTTAGCTAGTTCCTATGCGCATTTCACTGTTGCTAATGCAGATCTTTAGGGAATCTCTACCCTGCATTTACACATGCAAGTGATTACTTGCAAGTAGCAAATACGTATTATCATAGAAGAACTAAAATATAAGTTCGAATTACTGGTAAGTTATTTAAGTGTTTACACACTTGTGTGTCAGTTGATTTTAAAAATGCTGTCAACAAGTAAAGTTGTAGCAAAAATTGCTAAACACCTATACGAGTTTAGTGCCTCCGTAGTATAGTACTTGCACATAAGTCTTATCAATATGGAGGTGCGGGTTCGATTCCCGGCTAGACCCTGGGTGTTTCTACAGACAAACTATAAGAGCTTCATAAAACTTATTATTCCAAAAAAAAAACATTAAATCATTGTTTATTTATTATAAATTTATCAGAGTAGAAATAAGATAGCCAGTTTTCTCATTCGTCTCTCTTTGCTATACCTGCATAGACTGAAAAAAGTCTGTTAGCAACATGTTGCTAAATGAGACAAAGATTTTAAATTCACAAACAGCAATTTTAGTTAGTAAAATAATAAAATCGAATATACATACATACGTATGTATCAACAAATTTTTAAAATCCCACCTTTAAAAGCCATACGAGCTGCAGCAATACCATTATTTGGTTGTCGAAATTCCGTATTTAAATTATTGTTATTGTTATTGTTATTATTTAAAACATCATTTAAATTATTCTTGCGAAGATTTTTATTTTGAAACATAAAATTATCGACACGCTGTGGTGGGTGTGGCTGTGGCTGCCTGATATTAAATGAATGTTTTTGATGATGTTGTTGTTGTTGCTGCTGCTGTTGCTGCTGCTGTTGCTTCTGCTGCAATCTTAGCTGCTTTAAATATTGTTGGTTACATGTTAATGTTGCAATTGTTGAGGTGGGAGGTCGTTTTATATCCACTCCCTGTTCACGTAGTTGTTGTTGTAAACGTTTTCTTTGCAACAATTGCTGTTGCAATAGCTGTAATTGTTGTTGCTGTAATTTCTGATAATGTCGTAATTGCTGCAATTGCTGGGGTGTCAAAGAGTGATGTTGCTCTTCTTGATGCTGCTGTTGATAGCCATTTTCTTTGGTCGATGAAGATGCGGAACTATCACAGCCTGAGCTGGTACTACTGGAATTTGAGTTTGTTTTAGAATTATGCTGCTGCCATCGTTTTTGTGACATTATGTACGTGTTGTTGTTATTGTTGCTATTATTATTATAATTATTATTACTATTATTGTTTATACAGCGTTTACTCTGCATTTTGGAAATGTCGGCGAATTTCATTAAAAATGCTAATATTATCAAAAACATTTAGTTTCTAACGAAACGATATTGCAACTGTAGAGTGTTTATGTTTCCGGGTTTCTTTTGAATATTTATTCACGTATAAGAATTTACCAGACACATTTTAGTTTTGAGAATATGTTGTTCCATAATGGTGGGCAACAATGTTGAAGTTGCTTGCATTTCATTTTTCATTATATTTTTAGTATTGTTATTATTATTATTATATTCTGTTTTTAACATCAATATGTTTCTATTTATAAGTTTGAAGACCAATGCAAAGTTTTGGTTTTTTTTTTATTTCTTATTTGGTTCGCTTGTTTGTATATGGAAAAACTTTTAAAAAATAATTTCGTTGCTAAGCACTTTTTCAGTATTTGAAGGATTTTATGTTTTATTGTTATACATTTTCATTGGGTTTTCTTCTTGTTCAGTCTTTCTTTTGCTTCATGGCTAATTATTGAGTGTTTCAAACACAATTTTTTTTCATAATGTTTTTAAAATATTCTGCATAAAAGGAAGCAATATTAATATAAAAAATTCTTTTCAAAACTTTGTGCAACAACCAAATTACACAAACAAACATATAAATGCACACGTTCCAATGGAATATTTCCAAAATTTTGAAGATAAAAAACTTATTGACAGAGCAAAAATATTGTAACTATAAACACGATCTTTTAGTACAGTTGTGTTGGTTCGGTTTTCTTTAGTCATAATGTTGCAAGAAAATCGCTTTTTTTTAATCACTGAAATGTAAATTTTCTATATCTGCATTGAAAATTTTAAAAATGATATTCGATCCCTTCGCACAAGTATGAAGATATTTTAATATCTATGACAGTGTGACCATTTAGCATTTTTTATTTTGTTTTAAAGCAAATTTTTAATTTAGAATTTTTGACATTATTTAAATATTAAATATTTCCAAATTTGGATTTTATTTAAAAATAAAAAAATATATTTTTTTTATTAAATGTACAGAATGTTATAAATATAAAATTTAAATTTGTAACAGATATTATAAGTATGGGAACAGGAGTGACAAAAATACTCGCACCAACTTTATATAAATGAAGAAACCATAAATTTAAATATCGCGTCTGCAAATGTGTGCGATTATTAATTAACGCTCTACGTTCGCTACCTTATACAAAAATGTGCATGGCTGTTTTCAGTTTAATTTTAAATAATATAAAAAGATTTGTAGATATGCATGAACATACATAGTAGGATAGTGGGATCGAACCCAGAACCTTTTGCTGAGTAGTCAACGTGCTAAGTACTTTAGCCATCGCCGTCCCTTGTTTTTAAGCACCCAGCAAAAAAGAAAAGTGAACGCGTCACTATGAATTGATATTTTCGTGACTTAAGCACTTCTTTAACTGAATTCCTATTAAATGCCATCTTAAATGTTAACAAGACTATCACTTTTGAACACATGGAAAACACATTCAACTCTGCCGATTAATTCATATGAACAGCTGCGTAGTTGTAATTATAATTTAAATAAATGTGTTATAGGAACTCATTAATCCTTGCGAAAACGAAAGCAAATCATTGGTTCTTAGCACTCATTTAAATAATTTGTTTTGTTAAATATGAACACATGCTCGCCAATGACACAACTCTGTTAAGAACAGGATTTCTTCAGCTAAGTTGCACTAGTTCATTTGCATGGCTTTTTTATGGGTATGTATTATCAAGTTTGACGTTTTAAACGTATAAATCTATTTTTCGTAGGCAACGATACAATTTTAGTAAATAGTAAGAAGCTTTATTTATTTATTACAAGTATTGTCAGGGGATTCCCCACGAACGCAGTACGTTATAAAGTAGAGCTTAATTACATAATTCTGTTCTGCGAGTTTTCCTAATCTATAAACAGAATTGTAGCATCCCTGGTGTTAAGAATACGCGTTCATTTTTAAGCTGTAGTAGGACTTGAACTCGCGACCTTAGCACTGCATACTCAACATGGGAACTGCTTAAGCCCACAGCAAAGGTTAATATATATTTATTTGTATTATAATACAATAATAATAATAACCGAAAATACATGCTGTTTATAAAATAAAAACTTTGAAATATGCAACCATAAGGAAGTCCTTTTAAGTCTCAATAAATCATCAACTACTTTTTATTTTAACATTTCAGAAAATAGAGTTAATTTTAGTTTAGAAAAGTTTTAATTTTGCGGGAAATTTATGGCTTTTGATTTTTTATTCGTTTTGTTTTCTTTTTATTGCCTTCACATCAAAAGTACAGTACCTTAACTTTCGCATAATAAAATTTATGAGAATTTTTTTTTGCATTTCTTTTGTTTATTTTAGATTTTGGCTGCAAGCGAGTGAGCGAGAATGTATTCCTTGGCGAAATGTAAAATAATTTGGAGCACAACAAACTAACATTTCCTGTTTGGCGTGCGGCAGGCTGTTTTTCCAAAGACCACTATTAAATTCAACCTTTGCGTTAGTAATTCACTTTTCACTTTACACATGCATTTAGGATACATATGTATATACATGCATGCATGTAAATATAGTATGTATGTACATATACGAGTATAGTATGTATGCAATATATGCAAAGCATTTTGCTTTCAGTTGCGTTGTTTTTTTTCAGCGTATTTATTTAGCGCATACAATAAATTTTAAAATTAAAACAAGAAACCACAAAGAACTTTTGAAGTCAATAGTGAAGTTTTTGTTTTTAAGGTAATTTATGGCATCGAAATACTCAAAGGTTTGGCCATGGTAATTATTTCTGAAAGCACGCCATATACAAAAAAATTTTACATGAAAAACAGCGAGTGACGGCGGTATAGAGAGAAAAGGAACAGGAGAAGCAAAAAAAGTCCTATTTCACATGAATTAAAAATATAAATTTATATATGCATCAACAAATAATATTATATTTTGCAAGTTACTAAATAAATAATAAAAAAACTATTAAAAATTTGGCATAAAAAAGTAGAGCAAACTGCATTCATATTTACAAACATATACACTCGTATGCATGTGAGTATAGGAATACTAGTTTGTATTTGTATATGTATGAATGGATCATATATGAATGTGTCTAAAAAATAATCAAATTCTGCCTGTAGCCCACATCACATGGCACAAGACAAATTTGAATAATTTCAGTTCAAGTTTATTATTTGTTGCTTTTTCGTTAGACAAAAGTCTCAAAAGCACTGATAGTTTTTTTTCGGTTCTTTTTTTTTTATTAATTATTGAGCTTTTCGGCTAAATTATATATAAATACTGTCACTTGATTTTGCTTGCTTTTTTAAGAGTAAATTTCAACAAACTTTTGTGTATCTTAAAATCAGGTGTTACTTTTAATAGAACTTTGAAAGAAAAATACAAATTTAATCGTGCAAATATGTTTGCAGAAAAAATTGTTTAAGTGAAAAAAAATTTAAATATGAGATCATTCGATGGGGCGCAGAACTGATTATTTGCACAGAAAATATAAAATTGTACAACAGAAAAATACTTGGCTGAGGAAATAAATTATAATGCTTGTCAGTTTATCGGCATTTACCAAGAAACTAAAATTATCTGTACAATAAAACAAATATCTATTCAATATACTGAATATAAAATTGTTTAAATCGGTGAGGAAGGGAAGCTGGCAACACTGATAACATATCCTAGAGAATACACCGTCCATTTTTCTTATTGTTTAATATTATGACATCTATGTGTGTTCAAAATTCCGTATGAATCGCTTAGACAAGTGCAAGGCTGTGTGCTGTTCACCATCTGTCAGCTGAAGTGTCATTTATTTAGTAAAAAGTTTGCCATTTAAGAATATGTATCGTTTAACAAACGAATAACGCGAAACAATAGTTCAAACTTACTACAAATGCGGTTGTTCAAGAGAGGCCACTTTTCGAGCATCACGTGCTGGTCGTCATAATGGGCCTACTGTGCAAGAAATTTGCTCGATTATAAAGAAGCGTTACAGATGTGGTCAGGCCTGTGCATCATCGCAATGTGCTTACTGCGCAAATTATCGCTTCTGTTAGTGAAACTGTGGCAGAAATGTTACCGCCAATTCAGAGCGCTATGTCCGTATGATAAACGACTGTTGAGGCCTGCAATTGAAGACTCTGAACCGTACGATTTGTCAAGTCCAAACATTTTCCCGAAATGTCTGGTGCTATAGGTACCCCCCTTTGTATTAAAGATGTAAAATAATAAATAAAGTCCCTCGCCTTAAACTTAAAATATAATTGAGTCATAAATCATACAAAACAATTTTTTAAAACTGAATTGTATAAAATAAAAAAAAATACAAAAAATAAAATAAAAAAAAAAAAAAAAAAAAAAAGTATAAAAAAAATAAAAAAAAAAATAAATTAAAAATAATATATTATATTAACTGAATTTATTTTGGGAATATTTATTCATATATACGATTCTAATTGTGCTTTTTCCCCTATAAACTATATGTGCAATTTATTATTACATACTTTATGATATTCTCATACAGTATGAAAAATATCATAAAGCATTTTATTACAAAAGTAACTCAAAAATTGAGGAGGAAAGCATATCCATATAGTACTATTTCGCTAACGCTTACTTAGCTCATCAGTGCATTTTCCCAACGTCTGAATATAAACCCAAGATCTATATGTTTAAAATTAAATTAATCAAACGAGAATTGTTTGAACATTAAACATACAAACCAAAAAATCTATAAACAAAAACATAACAATCCATGAGTTTACTTTTATAACATACTCACATTTCTATTTTTAGCTTTTTTATTCTCATCTACACCAGGCTTGCCATCGGCCAGCATAACTAATGCATTTTGAATCAAATGAAAAAATTAAAAAATTAAACAAAACAAAATATAGTTTATAGGGGAAAAAGCACAATTAGAATCGTATATATAAAAATAATATAAATAAAAGATGTTTAATCCTTTCTGAGCAGAACTGAGCATAAGTATAATAACTCAATAATAGATGTTCTTATTAAATCCAGCCGCTTTAAAAGAAGCTTGTATGCCAAGTTGTATGCCTCTATCGTAAAGTCATGTAGAGAAAAGTATATAATATATACATAATATGTACATATGTATGCACGTACATGCATATATATACATTTTTTTATCCAGCCGGAAATTCTGAATTAATAACCAAAGACGTTATTTACTATTCAAACAAATTTATCAGGAACCACTGAAAGAAATAATATTTAACAGACAAGGAAAATACGCATTAGAAAACCTCATGATTACATGACAATAAAAAGCACATTTTTTTAGCAGTCTACAAAAATTAAAAAAAAAAAAAAGTTCAGATAAATGGCAAAAGAAGAAACGCCAGCAGACATGTAATATTCTCCTTTTTATTTTCCTATTTTCTCTTACGAGTAAAAAAGGAATAAGAAAATAAACCAATACAAATAGGTATGGCGTGTAGAGATATTAAATATAAAAGCGAAAGTCTTTCGTATAAAATAAATGAAAATACATGAAATATTTTCAAATTGTATATAGAAAGGACCTTTAAGGCTGACTGAACGAACAATAGTTAGATTCAAAGTACATACACATACAAATGGGTAAATATGGACAAAATAAACTTGTATATGTGTAGATGGCAAATACTCATAGTTGAATATTGACAACAATTTCAAAAAGAAATGGCAAAAGTAATGATAAAAGAATATTAAAGAATCTACGAAAGTCAGCAAGTAGGGAGGGATGCTAAAATAAAGCAATATTATGTAAAGGAATGTATTCTATTAGTTTCTTTTCTTAAAAGAATTATAATATGTCTGTAATATTGAACTCTTCTTTATTAAAAATTATTAATTATTCTGGCTTTTTTCAAAATATTATTTTCAAAAAATCACAATAACAATAAAAACCAACAATTTTTTTGCCGACAATGACTAAATTTAAATACTCATCCAAATCCAAAACAATAAAAATTGGGAGTAGAAACAATGGCAATGAAAGAATTTATTCTTAAATTCCTGGCTTAACATTACATAAATAAATAAAATAAATACACTGACGGAAGAAGTATTCCTTGCGGTCAGTTTCAAAAGAATAAACATTTCGAATTCTAAGCAATTTTATTTTTGACTGATTCTGATATTCATTTCAAAACCTAAGTCCACATTCAAATTCGTATGAAAGGGAAAATGAAAAGGCTTTTGCATTCACTAGAAATGCAAAAATTTTGGAATTAATAATTTGAGGATACTCACATAAAAGAAACATTCAAGAAGTATTTAAAAAAAATATGCAAGACAAGTTTTAATAGTTTATAAAATCAGCAAGAAAACCTGTGAAAATAAAGAAAAACATATATTTTCTATCATAAATGCAACTATTGAACCACCAATTTTTTAGGAATAAAATTTCATTTCGAAAAATTTTTTAATTTATTTACAAAATACCCGAAGAGGGGGATACTCTTCTGTAAACCGAGTCGATTTAAAAACGAGAGATTCCCCAATACCTTAGTATGTGGATTCATTTGAAAACGAAAAATTTTTGCGGATTCGGTTTACAGAACATACCGTATATCTGTATTTTTTTAGCTTTTTTTTACTTTGGTTTACTATTCAGTATTTAAAGCCCGTATGGCACTACATTTATTTTTCATTAATTAATATAAAATTGATAGAAAGAGACAGCAAAGCCAGAAAGTAACAAATACAATATAATATTTGCAGTTTTTAAGAGTTGCCAGCTTATTTTCATTTAAAAAAAAAGCTAAAGAACAATATACGGTAAATAACTAAGCTCAAAATCGCAGATATTGTGCATAAATCGCTAAGTTGTCAACATATAAAAGATTTTAAGTTCGAAACGTCAATTTTAAGTTGAAACTTTAAAATTTTTTTTTGACAGTTTCTCATTTTTTATCGATAAAACTAGTGCACGATTTGACATTTCTACATTTATCTTAATATGGTTGTACTCTCTGCACCTGATTACAATATATTTGCACTTTTCTCCAAAATTTTAACAATGCAGAAAAACTGTGGTGTGATAAGGGCTTTACAAAGCAGTTAGTTAATAGAGATTCCAAATTTAGTAATCAAAAATTTTTTTTACTTTTTTCGTATTAATGAAAACGTATAAAAACAAAAAGAAACAGAACGAAATACGTAAATTTTCTATTTCTATACGTAAATATTCTGTGACACAGCTGATTAATACTAATTTTCGGTTGCATTAAAAATTGTCGTTTAATCAGTTGTTTTGGAGCTTGTTTGCGGTGCAAATAGTTAAATAGTTTTTAGGAATTTTTATATAAACATGTACATTTCGTAGCTTTTTCAAAATATTTGGTTGTAGGTCTACTGGGGAAATTCGATTTTTTACTGCTTTAAAATTTTTCTTTCAAACGGTTCAACAACACAATTTTCTTTTTACGCAATACTTTCTTCTGACTATAAAATCAGAAAAAATTGTTTAAATACAGTCGTACTCCCATGTTAAAGTTTAGATGGTTATAGAAAAATGCATAAACACACTTCCACTTTAACGTCAACAACAACATTAAAAGAAGGTATAGGGGAAAATATTGCGTATACGACACATTGCGTCGGTGGGTGGTTGGTTGGCCGTCGCCGCCGTCACTAGTAAAACAGGACAACAGAGTTTTTTCTCTGCATGCAGCTGTATGTCGTTGTCATTAGAAGTTGTTAAGAAAGACGCGTTGACTTAAAAGGCATTAGATGAGTATGTATTTGGATTTCCTACATCTTCTCGACTGTTTTTATAACATTAACAAGACAGCTATTGTCTTGAAGTTTTCTTTTTTCTTATTCTTATGTGAAAATAAAAAAAAAATTAGCGAAAGTAGTTTGAGAAATAGCAAGTTGTTATATGAATGTTTTGTATTCAGACTTATACTTATACTTGATGACATGTATATACTCGTATGCTTGTATATAATGTGTACATAAGTATGACTACGGTAAATTGCAACTGAAATAAAATTCACAGCAACATCATTAACTACGGATAAAAATATCAGCAGTATGGATAACAGTTTTTATTTCTTCAGCAAAAAACTTTTTAACAGCAGCCAATTAGAAAATGTTGTAAATTTACAAGTTTTTTAGTAAAAACCTTTTAAGACCAAGCATGGCAAGATGTAATTGAAATTATTTACAAGGAAATACATACGAGTATATAATTTAAAATTGACGTGAAATTATCCAATATCTGTAAAATATTATAAATTGTGTGATCTAAAAGTTTTTTTTTGTAGAGGGGATAAAAAGAGGTTGTTACATTTTCTTTGTCACAATTTTATGTCATTTTGTTCTTTACTTATAATAAATTGTGTAAAAACGCACAACTGTACTACCAAGTTAAAGGAACTGTATGTTACCTCATGGAAAGAAATGACAAGGGCAAACATTTTGAATTTCTACTGCCATAATGCAATTTAGTTTTTTAAGTGAAAATAAAGAAAAAGTCTAATAATAATCTATATAAATAACAGCAAGAAAATAGAAAAGTCCAAGGTATGTGTAAAATGTAAAGAAGTTCAAACAGTTTATGAGTTTCGGGCTGAACACTCAAAATTTTAAATTGTGAAAATGGAGTACAATACGCCAAAAAGCTGGTTCACACACATCAAGTTTAATTCATCACGCCGTTTAAAATTTTCGACGGGAGAAAATCTTGAGTCAGTACTCGGTGCTTTTATTTTTAATTTATAGTTCTTTTCTGTATTTTCAGGGCACCAAAGGTAATTTTATCACATATCCAAAACACAAAAATTTTGTTAAGTGACTTTAAAAAGTTGTTTTTTGTGATTACAGATTTGAATACGCTTGTAAGCTAAATAACATTAGCGGTGAAACAAAAACAGAGGTATCAAGAAACTGCTACCAATTTACAATAAAATTAGTTGAAGAGATACGGGGCAGATTGCCTTCCATTTTAGAAATGATGAATAATTCGAGTCTAATGCCGAACTTTTTTCTAATATTGAAAATGGCTGGACTTGTGCTTTATATTTAAAATTTGGTAAAGACTGTTGTTTAGGTTAGTTATTGCTTTTGTTTTAATTAACTGCCTGTTCATAGAAGCCCAGTGAAAATAATCGTTTGGCCATTTAAATTGAAAACAAAAACAATGTCTGTTTTTGTATTGTTGTTTTCAATATAAACGGCCGAACGAGTATTTTCAGTCGTCTTCTATGAACAGGCAGTTAAAGTTTTAATAAATTTCCAATAAAACTAACTGCCTTGTCTTTGTAAATAAAATAAATATGTTCGTTAGGGACTTTAAATTGAAAACAAAAACAAATTTGAGTTTTTTTATTGTCGTTTCAATAAAAAAACCGAAATTTCATTCACTCAAACATGTAGTAAATAATTTTTAAATTTAGCGAAAATACGCCTCTTTTCGATTTTGGTGAGTTTTAAAATTTTCCAGTTGCAAACGCTGCATGGAGTTGCAAATTGTACCCAAACAGTAAATTTTTGGCTCGAGTAAGGATGGCAACCGAACTTAAGTTGCGTTGCCAGTTCCCAAATATGGTATTACGGATGGCAACGGGTAACTGAGAACTTTAAATTTAAATTGTTTTCTAGTGTTTTTCTGGCAACTACCAATTTCTGGTTGCCAACCGGCAACGCAACTGAAATTCAGTTGCCATCCATAATCGAAATAATTATTTTCTCTTTTTCTTTTGTTTTTCCCAATATTACACACGAAAAATAATGCGAACAAAAGTTTCGAAGGAAAATTAAAAAAACCAGTGATGGGAGTAAACTTGATGTGTGTGAACCAGATCACACACCGAGCCGAGAGTATTGTGTGTGTGTGTGTGTGTCACACAAATAAATTTAGTGCCTTAAGAAAAATTGTACAGTTAAGACTGAAAATAAATTATTAATAAACCCAAAAAAAAAACCATAAATAAATGCTACAAAAATATCTCCCACAATAGGACAATAATAACAAAATAAACACATAATTTGTATGTCAATAAAATTTTTTAATAAACTGTACGTAGCGTAAGCCAACCAACACCCAATGATATGCAAACAAAATCTTACCCATGCTAAGAAGCAAACGACAAAAATAAATAAAATAAAATTGATGTTGCAGAACAATATATTTATTGATTTGCAAGCTCCTTCTATTGCATGTGGCGTGTATGAGCACCAAAGTGCATTTGTACAGCATCCACTTGGAAAATTGTGGTAGATTCGAGTAAAAATTTCTTCGGTTACGTACCACAAAAAATGAGAACATTGTAAACATTTCAACAAATCATTACGGCATATTTTTGCGGCGTTAAGACATCTTCTACGTTTAACAAAATTAAATACATTTTTCGTTGTTGCATACCTCTTGAACACATCTTGCATTAATTTAGTTATTGTATTGTTGCAACACATTGCTCTAGAATTACGATCAGTTTAGTTGGTAAAATATAAGCAGGTACTTTGCTAAAAAAAAAAAAAGAAAGGAGACTTGCTGCTGCAACACACATTTGTGGAAACAACAAAAATAAACATTGACAGCTAAATCGTCAATGGTGTATTTTTAGCAGGGAAAAAGGTGAGTTAAAAGAGTAAAATTACAAAACTAATGAAATAATTGAAACAGTGGGCCCAGCAAGTGAAAAGGAAAGTTTACTGACAAAACATATACATACATATGTATGTGGGGATGTATATAGTATATCGTTAGTGTTGCCATTTCCATTTTAAGGAAAAAAAAAAAGGAGGCCAACCAAAAAAAAAAGAACAATTCCCATAAAAAATTAGACAATGTTTTTTAAATAAAAAAATTATTTAAATAGTCACACCATAAAATATACAAATAAAATTTTGTTTTTAAAAAAAAATAAAAATAAAAATAAAAATAATGATCAATCAATAGCTATAAATGATTTTGAAAACAGCATCATACTTTAAAGTTATGCATACTCGTACGTACTACTACAGTGATATTTTTTCTCCATACTTCTTGGTAGCTTTCGTTTGTATAATAATTTTTATAAATTCCGCATGCTCTTTATCCAGAGACGCAATAATAAAAATAATCTGAATGGCGTGTGTAACAATAGAAGACAATAGATGTTATTGATATTGTTTTGTAATTTGTTCATAATTGTATCTGTTATTTTGAATAATTTTTTGTATTGAATACATAAAATTGCACAACCAAATTACTTGTGTGTGACCTCTTTTAAAGAAGTATTTGATAAATAGTTTTTTTTTCATCTCTTGACGTTTTGTTGTTGTGCCCAAATTATTATTAATTTTCTGCGCGTAAAGCTAAATACAATTAAAACCATTGACAACAAAAAAACTCTAAAAGAGGGACGGTGTACCCGGGTAACACATAAAATTGCTCACTAATACACAATATATGCGAATGCTTCATAGTAGAAAATGCAGAAAAATGTTAATAACGTAAATTCAAAGGCGGGGTTACCCATTCATATACAAAGTACTGAAATAAATTCAATATAGTGATACCCAATGCGAATTCATACCAGCTGACCGCTTTAGCTAAAATTCTCGTCATCTGATTTGTGTTCAAGTGTCAAAGATGTGTTCTACTCAAAGCATGTTCATATGTAAACTGTTTTGACAACTCGAAGAAAATGAGAGCTTTTTTGGAAATAAAAATACGCATTTTTGGATTGGTATCGGTGGATTTTCATATTTAAAACACAACAACAACTTGTAAAAGTTCTGAAAGTAAAGAAGACCTTTTTTAATTCGAAATAAAATGTTTTATTGCTCTTTCACACCACTTATATAATACTTTGTGAGAGAGAAATCTAATTAATGAGATTTGGTGAGACTGCCAAAAAATCTAAAGTAACATTTTGCTTTCACACTATCGCACTTGAAATAAAATTAAAAGTATATGTAGTAAGAACAAAACCGGTGTAGAAGCAAATGACTTTTCTGTTGTTTTGTTATATTTTTTAGTTGCTTACACAAAAACACATCCCTGATAAAATGAAAAGTATAAGATTTTTGAAAATTTTTATAAAATGGTCGGAGTCATACGACTGTCAAATTCCCATCAGTATTTTGGTCAGATTCATAACATATTGTTTTTACACTATTATACTTCCACATTTGATTTAAGTTTTTGACATGTCGTCATACTCAATATTACAACGGAAATGGGTCTTTAAATGCAGCCCATCCTGAGACCTGTTTTTGGTTTAAGAGAAGAGGGCACTTAATATGCCTGCTATCAATAGTGATATTGTATGTTACTCCGTTTTTTTTTTTTTAAATAGATGGTATAGAGAAGCGACAGGTGGTGTAGTGATAGAGTTAATTCTTACCCAACTCTGCTGTTGTGCGCTTTGTTAATTTGCAAAGCACAATTGCTGCGTTTTTGGTATTATGAAGACGCATTCATTTTGAAGGAAAAGGAAAACCATTTCGTTTATTTTTCATTGCTAAAATATCGACGTAGGAGGGTGCTCCGGAGAACATGATATACAATCTCGTACGATTATACTAGATAGAAATGTGATAGAATTCTGTTTAACTTCAAAAAATGCCAATGCAAGTCTGGTGCCACTGCCGCACTATCACATTTTTGTCATCAATTTAACAATACAACTCTAATGGCATAGAAGAGTTTGATTTGATGAAATAAATCGTAAAATTTTAAAATCTTACAGATTTTTTAAAAATTTATTACACATTTCCCCCACATACGATTATTTTTTTGAAGGATCGCATTACTAAATTTGATAGTGAATCATGATGGCCTTTAGCAGCGGCACCAATGCATATCGGAAATATGTTTGACTGATATGGGGTGGGGCGGGCTTTAACCCATGATCCTCTGATTTGAACAGTCAAAGCGCTAACTACTCAGTTAACAGCACCATACTACGGGTATAAAAAGATGTATTAAAATCAGTTGAGAACACTGTGCATTGTACGATAAATGTAAACAAGAAGACCATGCAATCATGTAAATAAATTTAAATGAACGCAAGTCAATTTCGTTGCTATTTTGGCATTTACACGTACGATTCCATAAGTTTATTTATCATTTGCATGAGCGTGCATAATTTGTCTAAACACAACAGAAAAGCAGCATAGAAAACATTTTAAAGAAATTTGAAAGCAAAAAAAAAAGGGATTAGATATAGAACCATGGAAAAATAAAAAAATGAAAAAATAAAAAACCCCCAAGAAGTTCAATCACATTTTGAACTTTAGAAATTTGGACGCAAATTAACAGAAAGCAAAAATGCAGCAACATATTTTGTTCAACATAATGTTGCAACAATAAATAAAATTGGTACAGTTGTCGATAAGTAATATGAGAGAATTTTTCTTTATATTCGAAATCTGCAATAAAAAGAGCAGTAGTTTCTGTTGTGGCAGTTGTAAGATTCGATGTAATCTTAGTTTAGCCTGGTTCTTTTGTTTGCAATTCATATTTTAATATTTTGAATAAACAGATGATGTTCCAGATACATAATTGTACGAGTAATATGGCAGCCAAATGGTAAAAGAGAAGGTAACCCAAATGATTTGTAAAGTTATGTTATGAAACATTGAAACAAGCTGTTCGAACTTCTCTTAGGTGTGACAAAACATTTCTTTTTTATTAACAATTAAATATTCATGGAGAGCGTGATGGTTGCAAAATAGTTCAGTGAAAACAATTTACATACACAAATTATGAGAAAACTAAATTTCAATATTTAATTCAAATTTTTTAAGCATCAAATTTAAGCCCTTCCAAAGCTTATGTGGAAGAGTGTTATGAATGATATTTAATGAAACGAAATTTACATAGTCTTTTGTAATGTAGAAAATAAAATTTAGTTGTGCAATGGATAAGCCTTCATTAACTGGCTGCCTTCATAGGCAGCGTTCCCCTTCAAATCTGATTATATGTATATCGGTTATAATACAAATACAATTTCAGTAGTTTCTGGCTTCGACTATTTTCATAAAATGCATCAGAAACGAGATGTATGGATATACAAATAGTGAAATGTTTGAGTTCAATGTACTTGTTGGCCTATATTGCGTATGGCAACCACTACTAAAGAAACTCATGTTGCAACATCTTACAACAAATAAAGAAACTACTAAAAGATTTTAACAAAAAAAAAATGAAGTGCAGCACAATTTCTTTTTCACATTTTTTCGACAACCCTCCACATGAACTCACTAGCATACATAAATAATGGACTATTTTCAATAGAGGCAAGATGGACGGTAGGTGTATTTGTTATGCGAATGGGAATGGGAATGGGATGCTTGCAATTGCTTTAATGTTGCCAAGATTTTGTTGTTGTTATGTTTTGGCAAATGTTGCACATTTGTAAATGTACAAGAAATTAACAAAAGTAAACAAAATTTAAAAACATAGAAAATGAATTACAGGATAAATTAAAACGAAATTTACTAAAACTAAAAATATATTAGCGCGCCAAAAATTAACTAAATACCACATGCTAGCAAGAAGCAGCTCCCTCAAAAATATTAAAACAAACAAACCAAAAAAAAAAAAAAACTATTAAAAGGAAGTGCATTCAAATGATTCAAATTTACGAGTAGTGGAACTCCCAAAGTGCTCACAATCGAGTGAATTAAAAATTAAAAAATTATGCGTTGCATGTACGAGTATGTGAACATGTTGGGTGCAACTTATGAAAGAACATCGTTTTAATTTTTATTACACGGTCGGTCGAATGCGGGATGGGAAAGCATTTGTACTGTAGGCTTTTTTAAATTGCTACATATAATGCGCATGTATGTGTATTCGAAAGCAATTAAAACAATTTAAATCAATTAGGAGTTGAAAAGTAAAAGTCATTTTCAAATGTAAAGATACGCAAACGTACGCACAGAAAAAATAATAGCTTCATTTTTCGCAATTAGGGGTTTGAGTGCACTATAACTTCTTATTTAGGACATTATTATTAAATTTTTGTTATTTTAAATGCAATATATTAATGGAGAATATTTTTAATTTAATTTTGAAAAATTATATCTCCAAAGTGATGGCCATTTTCTTCTTAGGGTTTTCCTGCTCTTTCCAAAATAGCTTCCATAACCTTTCGCAAAACTTCAGATGTAATGTTATTGATATTATTTTTTAATTAGTACATAGTTCTATCCTTTTTAATATAGACTTTCGCTTTTAAATAACCTCAAAGGAAACAGTCTGAAGCTGTTAAATCCGGTGAACGCGGAGCCCAATTAAAATCCCTTGTACGCGAAATAATTCGTTGAAAATTTATGACCCCACGTTAAACAGAGAGTTGCTAAAGACAACCCCAAGAATAAAATTGAACTATGGGGTGCTTTTCGGCGGGCTTGGCCTTCCATTACTTCTGAGAGATGTGAATTACTCCTTAACTCGAAGCCGCGAAGATTTACTTTTATATATGTTTATATACATGCATATGTATGTATATACTTAGATGTTGATTTAGTTTATTGCTTTTCCCGAAAATAATTTAGAGAGAGAGAAAATAATTAAAAGCTTCTTGCAAATATCTCTTTTCGATTTTAATTTTTTTTTTACATTTAAAGGGTGTCGCAGTAAGAATGCACTTCTTAAATTTAGTGTAATTTTTTTATGCAAGCGCCAACTCAGAAATTTGGCAGCTGAAACATACATATGTTTAGTTCAATAATTTTTCAATATGGAATGCTTTACGAAAGAACAACGCGTTACAAACATTTTGATAATTACGCTGAACCGCTCGCAAACTTCGAAGAATTTTCAGTCGAGAAAGTGCAGCTAATGTTCGAAGGGTGGTGAAAAAAAATTTAAGAAACTGGGTCGGTATGGACACTAAGACTCCTGTGCGTCAACGTAACGGTCGGTCTCTTGAAAACATTGCTGCTGGAAACGAAAAAGTGGCCGAAAGGCCGAAATTACAGTGACTGTAAAAATGGCATTCTTTACAGTAACATGATAACGGAATTCTTGTGGCGTCAACTGGACGGCATGTATCTGGACGACATGTGGTATCTTAAGAGTTTCTGATGTTAACTGGCCACCAAGATCATGCGATTTAAGGCCGTTTAACAACAACATCCCTGTGAAAAAGTCATGGGAAATTCAATGAAAATTGTAATGGGCTGTCATCGAAACCGTGGGAGCCATTTGACGGGTATTTTATTCGATACTTAATCGGAACCTGTCTTCTTTCCAATCCCAATAAAAAAAAGCACAAGTATCTCAAAAATACGTGTTTTTATTTAAGAATGAAAAAGTGCAATCTTATTGAGACACCCTTTTCTTAACAAATCAATTTTCTTTCAGTTTGATTTCACACATGCAATGCGGAAATTTACAGATGCTGTAATCCAAAAAAAAAAAAGGAAAAAGGAAAAAAGTTTTCTTTTGTATTTTTTAAACGTTCGCCTTTGATTTGCTTTTAAGTTAAAAAAGAATAAAAATTTAAATAAAAATAGAGAGAAAAATTCGTTCAGCATTTTTAAAGGCTAAACACACATCAAAGTCCAAACAGACCATATTCTTGTGTCGATTGTATAAATGAGGTAGAAACAATTTTAAAACAAAAATTCATTTTATTTAATCGAACATTTCAGAACTTTTTGTTCTTTCTTCAGAATCATTTTGAATCATTCTGGTACGAGTATATTTGTGCATTTATGTATGAGAAAACACGAAACGCTGCGAGTTTAAAAAAGATTATTTACTCACTTGTTCTAATTTTTCATTATTTTAATTCGTTCATATTAAATTGTTGAAATATTTATAGAAGCAACTGTACTGCCACACACACATTTTTACGTATATACAGAAAGAGTTTTCTTTGGGTAAATTCAAAACTAAACAGATATTTGTCTATTGTAGAGATTGTTTGGTTATCGAATGCGATTAATGGAAAATGTGAATGCCACTAAATCTAAAAGTGCAAATAAAGCAGATTATAAACATACTCGTATGTACATATGTACATATACATATATTTTTATTAATTTCAACCATTTTAATTTTTCTTGCAATATTAATAATATTGTGTAGAATATATTTAAAATATATGTACTTGTTTTTCATGTTATGAATCATTCTGTAACATGTTCCATAGTTTGCTGATAAGGAGCAATTAACTGTTAAAGTTCACTCATTGTTTTGCGATAAGTTTGATTTATGAAATTAAAAGCAAAAAGGAAAACATCTTCGATAATACAAACAATAGGAATGTTTTGTTTATTTATAAAAATGCCTAAAGAAATTAATTTTAATTGCATTATAAATTAAACAAAATCACTCTTCACCCTCTTTATTAATAAATTTATCAATAAAAAGTTCAACTAAGAATAACATTTTATTGTTATAATTATTTGAAAGCAAATAATTTCAAATTACTTCTTGTAGACAATTGTGTTGTCAAGTTAAAAGTTCTCATTCTTCGGTCACAATCTATTTCATTGTCTCCCAACAATATTATTCTGTTTATGAACAAATTATTATTGTCCTGATATCTTATAATTAATACTCATGATAAATAAACTCTCATTTATAATTATTTAAGCTTAATTAATGCTTAATTAAGCCAATATGCTGCAATTTAACAATTGTTATTTATAATTGGGCAATGATTTTGAATAAATGTCCGTGATGTTTTTTTTGTTACTATTAACTTTTTAAATAATAAAAATATTTAATTTATTTTTTCTTAAATTATTTTTATATTTCATCAAAATAAATAATAAAATATTGAAAACAAAAAAAATATATAAATAAAAGCACACAGTTTGCAAGCAATTTTTTTTTTCAAAATGTCATCGTCAAGAAAACAATAATAAAAATGTTCATGAGACTAGAACAGCTGATTAAAAGATGAATTGAGTGTCATCTACAATAAGAATTTGTCAACTACAACACAACTCACAAAGAAGGCAAAAACATTGAAATAATTACTGGCAACCAAGCAGCAATTCTGGCCTTGACTTTACAAAGCCTTCAACGTCAAAGCCTGTCACGTGATGCAGATAAATCTTGATGCGGGTCTACGGAAACGGTAAGGTAATTCTACTTTAGAGGCCAGGTCACTGCGATATTGAGAGAGGTCGACAAGCTTGATCATGAGGGGAGGGTTTTATCCCACACACACTATGCAGATGTCTGGATGCAAATACGCGAGCTCAGGCGGAGATTAGGGCTAAGATTTCTGAGAAAGGCAGAATGCAGGTGAATGAATTTTAGTGTCCGCTCCAACTCAAGGCAGACTTGGCCGACCTATAGCACGCGGAGAACCGATAATCTTATGAAGATGTCAAGGAGCACTTCGCAGTTTATGGCGGCGTGTACTGGGCATTGATCCTTGTTGTAGGTGTGATTACACTGGTGCTCATTACTTATGAGACACGTTTTTCGCAATGTGAAAGACTAGTAGCGTGATTTAAGAAAATTATGTACCGTATCGCCATCAATTATGCCGGCTAAAAGAAAATTTTAAATTGTTTCATAAATCTTCAACACTTTAGATTATGCATTTTTAGCATGTAAAATGATTGTGCGAAGGTATGGAAGGTCACATCGCGAATGTGCACATAATTCAATCCAATTTAGCACATGAGATTTATATTTCATTTTACTTTCTACAGAAATGAAATTTTTTACAACTGTGTTTGCATTCCGCCTAATTAAAAGTAATTTATTCAATTTAACTTTGAAAAAAAAAATATACTACATGCTTTTGATTACAATTTTATAGTTTAAAACTTTTTTAAGGAAAAATTTTTTATACCAGAAACTAAGATTAGTTTTGCGAGTTGTTGTAGACGGAATGAGCAAAAGAGGGAGGAAATAAGTTTAGATATTTTATTAGATAATTGCTTTAACATTTTTATATTATTTAATCAGTTCTAGGTACATACTTATGTATGTATGTATGGGATAGTGATGTATAAAAAATTTTGAAGTATTAAGCGAAATGAAAATATTATTATAACACGAATCAAATCGCTTTGTATGTGTAATATATTTGTTATACATACATACGAGGGTGGCTCAAATTGTAGGAGGGCGGAAAAATGTACAAAGGCCCATCGCAATTCTTGTTCTATGGGTCATTCCAAGAAACTTTGCCAAAGACGCCATTACTTTCAAGCCACTGATTTTTTAAAATAGGTATTTTTCCAAAATATTCTAGAATTGAGGCAAAAAAAAATTGCATTTTGCTCTAGCCAAACGTGTATGTTGGAGTTTTTTGGGTCGATAAATCCTTTTTTGATATTCATTGTTATTTTTGATTGCCGGCAGAGGGCGCTTTCGTATATGTTTTGGATTTTATCGCATTTTTTTGTTGAAAATGTACGAAATTGTTATGGGATACTCATTTACGAACAATCTCGATTTCATTTATTTTTACTTTGTTTTTTTTTTTTTTTTGCTTCAAAAATTTAACTTAAATGAGATATAAAATGTAAATAAAAAAAAAAGTCAATTGGAAGTAAAAAAACAGAAAGACGAGTTTTAGAAAATAATCGAAAAATAATTGATTTTGAAAGTCTTTATTGCGTTCTAGTCTAGGAAATTTTTCACGGCTTTCTAAGATCACCGCCATAACTTGTACTCGATTCTGTTCTAAAACTCGTTTGAACACGTTCTTTTATATGTAACGGAATTTTCGCATCAGACAGATATTGTTCTAGATATGCATAAGAAATGTTTAGAGTAAATGGTGGTAATTGAGTAATTGAGTTATCATTTATGCCAAACGTATTCGTATTATCCGTGCAATTGAAGTTTATGATAGGTATTTTATAAACTCTCGGTTGCATCGGATCTTCCACATGGTTACAGTGGTGTAAAATATTTTTAAAGCTAAGTCGCGTATTTTTATAGTATAGATTATTAATTCTTTTTATTTATTAAAGTATGAATGCTTTTTCTTAATCTTGGACGAGCACTCAGTGGATGACCCTTACATATGCGAGGCATTGTGCTGGAACTAGAGCAAACCGATACTGAGGGAGATGACAGGTGGTGAAGCTTCACTATCATACAACTCTGCTTTTACACATTTTTTGTTTATAGCAGTGTTGCAGTGCTTTCGATGTCAAGGAGAAGCATTCAATTTTGAAGCCATGTTTCGTAGCCATTTTTATTAAATATTTTACTTCTTCGATGATGCTACACAATACCGACAAAGCAGGGTGCTCTAATGTTTAGTGACCAGTGACTATGCATTCGCCACTTAAACCTTCCCACAACAACTGACACAAAGGCACAGTAATGCACATCAGAAAAAATTCGAAGTGTTTTTATGGCTTAGTCGGATATTGGGCTCGAATCATGGACTTTTGGTTTTGTAGTCAATGTGCTAACTACTCCAGCTATTGCCACCTTGACATTTGCCCTGATATGACTCCATACAAGTCTAGGTGCTGTTGTCATTCAACAGTAGACCCCGTAGGCTGTCCTGTCTTGTAGTACCAACGTTCTGCATTAGGCATTGTGGCGCGTAGCCTCTGATGTAACAATGGATGTAGTCAGCCCAAAATGACAGAGATAGCTATAATAAAGATTGCAACATATGTATTTATACTTGGTAAATCACTAGTTGCTTTCTATGGAGACGTAGGTGAACGCTGGTGAACGTTTGTTTTTTCATACGGTGTTGAGACCACCGTGGGGTAAGTCGCTATGGACAGGTACCCACATTAGTCTTGAACATAAGTTTTATATAATAATTCTCTCTCAAAATCTTAAACATTTTATGATTCATATGACTTTACTGCACGCAGTAGCAGTGTTGCAGCGACTCTGATATCATTTTTGAAGCTGTGTTTGATAGACATTTCATCAATTATTTTACTTTGATAATGCTACTATTTTATGTACGTATTTTAGACATACATATGTAAGCATATGTATGCAATTTTCTTTGGCATGGAATTAGTTAGATAATTTTTGAAAATGAATATGATTTTCTATTTTTTTCTTGTTTCTTGGTGTTTCAAAATCAGTTTCCGCTCCAAAATTCCGTAGTACAGTGTCAAAATATTTATATATAGTCATATAAAACGTAAAACCTTGTAACTACACTTTTTTAGATTTGAAAGGAGAGGGAAAAAACTTGGTAACAGGTTTAAGTAACAAACCGGAAAAAAGTTTCTTCAAAACTCCCATAAAATTAAAAGAATCACTTATATTTCGATAAAATAGTTTATTTTACATGGGAGTGCTTTTTTACATGGTACACAATATTCAATAGAGAACCCGATTTTTTAAATTTTGTCACTTACATGGCTTTACGTTTTATATGACGATATGTACTTATGAATTTTAAAATGACTTAAGAAAAGTCATATCGAATTGGTGCATTGTCAATATATGTATATTGAAAAATAATGATTATTTTTTCAGTTTAGTTTGCTGCTAAATTAATATACGAATGTAATTAGTTGTTGCTGTTTAAAAAGAAGTTTTGAAAAGTAATAAAAATAAATGCATTTGAAAAGAAATGTTCGTTACCAGCCAGAAATGTAAGGAAAACATTTTCATATTAATTTCTAGTTCATTTTGTGGTTAATTTATTACTTATTTATTATGTATGTAGGTATGTAGTTTATTTAAAATAATCCAGTTTGAAAGTGGAAGCTACCATCATAATATTTATAAAGATTAATAGAAAAACACTAAGTTTTTTCTTCAGTACGTTTAATATATTTTTCTTTTAAGTGAGGAAATAGGAAGTTCGCTATTTAAAGTCGTTTAGACATAAATACACAATAATTCACAAAATGAGGTTTATAACACGTTATTAATTTTTCTGTTTTTTAAACATATTATTTAGATATGTTTGCACAGGTAAATATCTTTTAATAATT
The DNA here is from genome assembly GCA_963924685.1 of Dexiosoma caninum. Taxonomy (NCBI): domain Eukaryota; kingdom Metazoa; phylum Arthropoda; class Insecta; order Diptera; family Tachinidae; genus Dexiosoma; species Dexiosoma caninum. Next base: position 123,501,577 of record OZ004725.1, on the reverse strand, counting down.
TTTAATTTATATGCATACAATGCAGTACATATTATTGTATCATGTAAAATTGTTAAAATATTAATCACTAATTGGTTCTGTAATTATTAATTTTATGTTTTTTAATTATTTCTTGTAAAAATTATCGTCATTTTTACACACATGCAGTAATAAATTTTACACGAAAATTTTTTTTTATTGGCATGTTATCATTGTTTTATATTTCCTTATTATTGTTTTTATTTAATTTCGCATATATTTCATTTTTAATTGTTGTTATTTCTTTACACTGTTACTAAGAAAATACAAAAACATATACTAAACTATTCACGGTCAATCAAGTTTGTTTTTTTTTTTTTTGCCTTTTTCAACAAAACTGAATTAGTTCCATTTCACTGTTACATTGAATTAACGATTGGCAAAAGAAATTTATTTATATTGTTTACAAAAAAAATAAATTTTTAAGAAATTAAAATTGAAGAAAATTAAATAAAATTTAAATAGAAGTTCACGAAAAACACGCGACAAGGCAACGTTTACACATTTTCACAGTCAGACATGCTCAAGGAGACTAAATATGAAAAATACGACGAGGAAAATTCACTTGCTCCCGTCACACGAATGGCATCATACGATGATAACACCAATAAGAAACATAAAAATAAAAATACATCAAACACCAACACTAGTAAATGGTGAAAAAGCGAACAAAACAAAAAAAGTGGAAGCAACAACAACATGTATCCAGCAATGCAAACATAAATAAGATGTTTTTGCTGCTTGAATTTAATAGAGAAAAATGAATAAAATTTTATATAATTGAACACAATCTGAAGCACATACTCCTAGATAGTAGTAGAAATACTTGGTTGAACCTGATAATAATGAAAAAAATAAACGAAGAATGTATCTACGGACTATGATGGGTACATTAGCTGCGATGAGCTGATTTTGTTTCGTAGTAGCATGTACATAGAGTAATGAAATGGATAAAAATGAGCGAGCGGTGTTCATTCCACAATATAAACTGTCTGTGCCAGATAATTGCATATTACTCAGATAGTATATTCAACAGTTGTGGAAATTGAAATATGATCACTGAAATATAATGGATACAAATCATCTGTTTCATTAGCGTTTTAAACAAACAACACATTGTCGAATTCGGCAATGTGTTTGTTTAGTAAAAAATTGATACTATATTTTCAATTTTTTACGCGTTTTAATTTATCCCTTTGCATCATTTTACACAAATTTATGCCACTTTTTGAGCATTTTTGAAAATGAGTAAAAGGAGGTCTAATATTACAAACAAGATATAGCTATACATACATTATTTTGAAATTGTTTCCGAGTTCAAAAACATAATTGTCGAACCAGAAACTTTTGTCAGGAAATATTATTTCCTGGGCTGTGGTCTAACACGATATCTTCAATTGAGAATACTGATATACTTCGACAAGGTTATGAAGTTGGCCATAGCATATTATATCTACAAAAGGATATCTTTCTCTAGTTATACCAGAAATCCTCAGATAATTGCCCCCATCGTAGCCAGTTCTATTTTTAAACGATCTTTTTACGTCAGGACTGCTCGAAATTGGAATTCTCTGCCATACTCTCTTCGTATTTTTCCATTTTTTTATAGTGCATTCGGTGCAAAACTTCTCGTTTATTATAATTTGCTTAATGATAACGATTAAACCCTATTTTATTACATTTCTTTACATTTACTTCCAATGTGTATGGATTTCGTAACATCATTATTACCTTCCATCCTTATCCTACGTAGGGTAGGTAGGTATGTAGATAGGATAAAGGTGCAAATTAATAAATTAATTATTTACTTTTATATATATACTTATATATATATACATATATATAGCAATTACATTTGCTTATTTCAATCAAATACTATTTATATACTTAAAATTAAATATTCTTTGTAACTATATATGTACATACATATCGAGCCTTTGGTGCAATACCGTCGTAATTCAAAAAATCGTGAACTGAGAAAAATGCATTTGAAGTTTTGAGCCATATTTTTGATAGTAATGTCGTTTACTAAAGTTATTTTTTTTACAAGTTTTCCAATAAAGAGGCATGTTTTGTAATGTTTTCTGTTTGTAAATTTCTTGTCTTAAAGGAAATATTTCATTATTGCAAATAAATATTGTTGCAAATAGCTGAAGGCAATAAAGACATTTGGAACTGTAGAATCTGAACAGTTAGAGATAGAACCATGATTTTTTTTCCTTTAGATAGATATTTCCCCAAAGATCATTTCTGCATACCCAGCTCAAAAAATTCAAATTTACGTCTTGGCCATGAACGTTTATTGTATTACAATAAATAAATAAATAAGTGTGAATGTTTATATGTTTAGATGTTTAGTAGCTTGGAGTTTGTTCCACTATACCGCCAAAACCGCTCAACAAATTGTTATGAAATTTGGTGGACGGCTAGTTTATGATCCAACTTAAAATATAAACACATATAATTATATAAACATGGATCAAAGATCTTGATAATAGTTCAAAAATGACTTGATTTTACATAAAAAATATTTTTAACATGTCGGTATATATTTCATATTTCAAGAGACTTGCAGCATATTCGCCTGAGAATTTAAAAATTTCATATACTGTACACATTTACTGACTCAGCCTTCTTTTCACCTATTCAAATTATCATTAATGTACTATAAAGTAAAAAAAAGAGAACCCTTATTTAATTTACGCACACACAAGCATATTTCTACATTTACACAGCTACACAAGGAAACGTTGGTATGCATATGAAAATTCCGGGAGTCTAGTGAATACAAACGATACATCATTTCCAGCAAAAAAAAATCGAAAACAACAAGAAATCATAATTTCAACTTTTAAATTTTTAAAGAGGGAGCACTTAACGAAATGAACATCACGTTCAAAATTTAACCCCATAAAAATGTTTAAAACTAAGAAATAAAAAAATTAAATAAATAACAATAAAAGATAGCGCACACAAAGGAATATCTATATTATATACTGGCCTCTGTGTATATAAACACACACTTGCACCAAAAATATTATTCAAAGCCAGGCATGGAAAATGAGAACTTTAAACGAAACACTTGCTCGTATCGCAAGGTGCTACAATTATTACTCTCTCCCGACTCTAATCATTCTGTTATGATAGTTTTGCCGATAGTCCACATTTGGCCTTCAAGTTCTTTCACACAAAAGCAACTCAAAACCGTTAGTGAATTTCTAAACTTTTTTTAAAAATTTTTCATCTCTGTGATCTGATTCTTGCAAATTTATCCACATTTAACGTAATGCTTAAAACGCGTATACAAGGTTCGTTCAAAAGTAAAGGTGAATTTTGTTTTCTTCGATTGCAATGGCGTGGCGCATCATGAGTTCTTGCCAACAGGTCCTACGGTTAATAAGGAATACTACAAGGAAGTTCTGCAACGGTTGCGTGAAGCAAACGATCGAAATTGTGGAAAAAAGAATCATGGATTCTGTATCACGATAATGTACCAGGTCACACATCAATGCTTGTTCGTGATTTGTTGGCCAAAAGCAACACCCTAATCATTCCTCAACCACCTTATTCACCAAAATTTGGCTCCCTGCGACTTTTTCCTATTCCCAAAACTGAATAGACCAATGTTAGGAAAGCGTTTTTCCACAATTGATGAGATAAAGTCAAAATCGAAGAACGAACTGATGGCCATACCGAAAAGCGCATTTCAGAAGTGTTTCAAGGATTGGAAGAAGCGCTAACATAAGTGCATTATATCTGACGGGGATTACTTTGAAGGAGACAAAATGGATACTGATGAATAACTTCAGAAAAATTCAAAATTCTCCTTTTCTTTTGAACAGACTATGTATATATAGTTTAACCACGTTTATCCGGGACGCACCGGGGCGAGCTTAGCACGCATAATCGAAAAACACTGTTAATAGAGAATGATGAAAAAACAACATATTATTTTTTAATTGTTCTATAATTGGATAAGTTTGTATGCGATGTACCTGCATTTTATCTGGCTCTTAAATGCACAGGGAACTATAATTTAATAAGAACTTTAAAAGAACATTACGAGCATTTATTGGCTGTAGCGAAGTTGGAGTTTCACCTTCGGAACTTGGGACATGTCACATTCTTCTGTTTGATTTTTCATCGTCGGTTATAATAGCAAATAATGCCACACCAATAACTAAAAGTGGGAATGACAGAATTTGAATTATGATTGTATTTATGTACTTCTGATTGGCTGAGATAAAAGAAACTTATGTTGCACGGATAAGAGAAGTAAGGCACGCTTGATAGAGGTATATAAACGAAGCATAGACGTTGTAAAATAAAGCACTCAGCATGCCGGTTAATAGATGTTGCCGGTCAATAGAGGCCCGGATAGCCCAGTTTCACTGTGATTTCTCCTTTTTTTTGCTTGAAACACAATTTCAAAATTGAAGTTGCCAAATAGTGAAGCTCTCCTCAAACCATATCCCTTCATATAGATGGTAACACCTAGTAGTAGGCAATGAGTGTTAGTTCTCTTTAAAAAAAATATATGCAGAACACCAGCAAACCTAAAAACTTTAAAAATTTACCGGTGTAAGGGAATGTGAATTTTTCTCTATTGAATTAATTTTTCAGAAAATGCTGTATCTCGAAAACTAAAGCTGATTACAACAACCGCAGTCCAGATTCATAAAACAACTTCAAGTTCTTGGGCAATAAAAGGTGTGTTCCCATGTGTCATTAGAATTTTCCATCTCTGATCAATATATGCACAAGTGTACGTATATTTTCAAGAATGGGGTGCAAAAGCACACTAGAAAACGCCAAGCATTTATACGAAAATACTCACTGACAAGCACAAAAGCCGAAGCAAAGCAAATTGAAAAGCTGCTTGCCCAAATGATGTTAAATAACATTAGTAAGTAATGTTAAGTAGCAGTATTACTGTTAATGTGTATTCCAAGTGGATGATAGTCTTACCAATGCAAAATTGCGGTCATGTGTTTTTTATTTATTTATGTTTTTTTTATATCGACAAATAGAAACATAAAACTGTACAAACTGTTTGATTATTTCTTTATCAGTGCTTTTTAGCAGTAGAAATGTAACCATCAAATATCGCTTTAACTATTTTTTTGAAATCAAGAAATATACACATACTCATATGTATGTCCGGATGGGTATTTTTAATATTATTATTAATTTATATTGTATATCTTATACATAAAGACACTTCTAATCATATTAGTATTTTATTCAATTTGATTAAGATTTCTTTCTTAATATGAAAGTGTCATAAATGACTCATTTTTAAAGTCATGACTGTATGGACAGGGTGGCTGGCTGGTACAAAAGAAGGGAACATATACATACATACATACATATGTATTCAGAAATGTATATGCATTTGTATGTATGTATGTTATAATTCATGCATGTTACACTTTTACTTTCTGGGATTACGATATGACTCATTGATTCTTGACATGAATAATAGATAAATGAAAGTAACGCTATATTCGTTAGTTTATTAAAAAACAAATTTGGCAAGCAACCTATTTTATTTAGACGGAAAAAAGTCTTTTAAACGATTGTTAAGAAGGATATAAAATGAAGGATAAATCACTTTAAAAAAACCATTTTGATATGTAATACAAAAATATATACTGTGTGGCATTGCACTTGGCAATGTGTCTTTGATTAGTTGCATTTCGAAGAGGAACGTGTACTTTGTATTGAAGCTGGAGACTGTCTGCGGACTCATTGGGTGTGGTTCAGTCAATGACCTTGCACTGATGTGGGTCAGGGGCAACTCGCGAGAAAAAGATTCGCGCCGGCATTCTGTGAACCGGAGCCCATATTTCTGCAGGCGATGGGATCGTACGGTGGTTGGATTTCGTTTGCCAAAATAGGTGGGGGAGTTCGACAACCTTTGGAGAGGTTCATATGGTCGGACAGCGCAAGAGGTACTGGAGTATGACCGAGATACCCTGAGCTGGATCACGGCGCTAGTAACGGGCCAAATATTAGATATCATATGAGGCGGATTGTCATCGTAGAGGAAGATATCTGCAAACTATGCCTGGAGGAGGCTGTGATGGCGGCACATATTGTGTGTGATTATCCAGCTGTGCCTTATGCCAGACTAAGAGACACGGGCCCTCCCATCCCCGATGGTAGTGCGATGAGGGAACTCAGTCTGGGATAAATGCTAGCGATAACTAGGTACTCAGTGATAAGGTCAAGAAATAGGATTGGCATGAATTTCAATGGCTGATGGGTTCCGCCACTTACTAGTTGAACGTATCATTGTGATACGAAGGGGGTGAAAACGATATTTTTAAAGATTTTCTCCACCATGGTTATGCCAAAAACGGCGCTGCCTACTAAGGAAAAGATTTATTAGAAAATCCTTAGTATGCAGCGCCGTTTCGTGAAATAGAATGGTTATGAAAACAAAATTCTTTTAACATTGACCACATTCGCAGAAGGAAAATATTATTCACAAATTTTTGGGAGCTTAATTCGTTATAAAATTCTGCATAAATTGAGTCCTTGAAGAAGAAACTAAGTTCCCAAAAATTGTCCATCATATAAAACTTTTAGGGACTTTATTCATAAAAGACTTAATTCTTACGCCATCAATATGGTATGAACTAATTTCCTAATGAACCCATCAGTGTTGAGTGTTGGTTAGTTCATAATTCAAAATTAAGTAGTACCCCAAAAATTTAAGCAAAATGAAATAGGTCCTCAAAAATTACTGTTGTTATCCTCTATATATAAAAATTTGGGAATTCATTCAATAGTTCATTGCTGTTTCAAGGACGTAGTTCATGTCCCTCTTTTAAAGATCTTGCCTAAAGGTTGAAAACTACGTATGTATGCATATACACATGACCGAAGGGGTTTGAGTTCAAAGAGCCATTGTGTCCCTCACAGTCTGCGTTGTAGTTCGATCCTGTTGGAACCATACTTGAAAAAAATTTTAAAAATGTTCCAACATTGTCCGATATCTAACACCAGTGATTGAAATGGCGACACCGTATTTATTTTCAAAAAAATATGGGGCCAACTATCCTTTCCGACGAAACACCGCACAAATGGTACACTTAAATCTATGTAATTCTTGCTATTGAACTACACTTGGCTTTTCCGTAGCCCTTTTTGCATATTAACGAACCCATTCAATTGGAAATGGGCTTCGTCGCTCGTAATTAAACTATGAATAAAATCATGATGTTCTCTGAAATAAAGTTCAACGATTTGGGCACGTTGTTCAATTGTGTACCATTCCATTCCGTTCTATATTAAATTCCACAAGTCTACTTTACAAAATATGGAAAAAAATTATAAGGAATTCAAACATTTGCTGTGTTTTTGCGCCACCCTGTATATATCTAACAGATATTAATATCTTTAGCAAATTATGTGACTTTTTTTAATTTCTCTACTATTTAAATAGCACTTTCAAATTTGATTTATGCCCCTGCTAGTCAAGACTGCCAAACCTGTAACAGATAGTTATTTCAAATTTATAAACCTGACAATCGACAATCAAAACAATTCACAAAAAACCACAGAAAGCAAATAAGAAGGGAACAAACAAAGTAAGGTTACCAGCTATTTTATTAAGGCGCATTAATAATTTTTGTATGCAATTATTATTATAAAATATTTGATTTATAAACAAAAAACTCAAAACTTTCAAACTAAAACGCACACATTTGGTAACCTTATTCGGTGTTTAACTACAAACAAAATATATATGCATATGTATATTTTAAAATACTATTTATTTATTTAGTGATTTTCAGATAGATAACAAAACAAACGTCATTGGAGAATTTAAACAACATGTTATGAATTCCGATCTTAATGATGATGAAACAAAAACATTCATACAAAGTACACCCTTAAACTCCAGATCATTTAAAGATCACTTAAATTATTTTACACAAAAGGATGCAACAACAAAACGGAAACACACTTGAACATGAAAACAGATTTGAATTACAAAATCAACCAAAAAGGTTAAAGAGACTTTTGAAGCGGGAGTTAGAAATTGTTTACAATTCAAAACACACTAAAATTCAAAACTAAAGTGGAACGTGTTATGAATGGGGAAAATGTATAGGCAGATACATAGAAGGAACATATTGTGATGGTTAATTGATAGTCACACTTAAAATACAAGTGCTTGTATAGTTTATTATTTTACTAAACACTTGAATACACTCCCCTAATTTCAGTTTAATACACTTTTATGAGCTAAATTTCCTATCATTACAACTTTTAGTATGTGTAAAGTATTTATTGGATGTAGTAGTGCTTAATAAACATTAATAATAGTTTTAATAATATAAATTTGTTTAACTCCCATATAAGACACAGCATCTGCAGTTCATGCGTGTGCATGTCTTACATCAGCATTTCAAAGCGAAATTATGAAATTTTTTAGGCCTAATTTATAAAATATACATAATTTATTATGTGGCGAACATTTTTAATGATTTTCCGTGGCTCTATAGTCATTTGTTTTGGTAATAAATGTTTCAAAGGATTATCTTCATGAATATTTTTATTGCTATTTTATGTGCCACATGAAAAAAAAACACAAAATCATTATTATTTGAATATTAAGAATTTAAAAGAAAATCTCTACAATATTTTGTTGTATAAAATAAAAGAAATAGCAGTCCCAAATTAATAAATAGTAATAAATATCGCGACAAGAACATGTTGAAAAATTTTGAAATAAGAACGTTAAAATGTCCATATGTATGAAGTATGTATATTAAAAAAAACATACAATTTACATAAAATTAAAAACAGAGATGCCTTTGAATACTACGGAAGTACTAAGAGTGGTGTTTGGGAGCGAATGTATGCCTCTGTGAAATTATTTCGTTAACTATGATGCGACTTAAAATACAGCTAGATGTGCGTATAAGACACAGTCTATACATATATTTTAATATAAAATAAAATAAGCCTACGAGAGGGAAGGGATAATAATGGCACTCCGTGAACGTAACGTGAACGAGATCACTGGTAAAAGCAAGTATACTAAATTTTACTATAATTTATTTTTAAATTTTTGCATTGCGATGCATTGCACAATGGCTGGAACTAGAAGAAAGCGATAGTGAGAGATATGATAGGCGGTGAAGCTTCACTTTCTTACAACTAAGCTTTTGCACGTTTTCAAGGAGACATATTAAATGTTGAAGCCTTGTTTTAGTAGCGATTCTATTAATTATTTCACTTCGCCGATGATGCTACACACTATCGATGAAGGAGGAATCAGCTGAAGCCGGTACCGTTTAGTGACCAGCGACTATGCAAAAAAAGTCGCTCGCATAAACGTAGTAATTGATAGTTATAAAGGCAAATACCTAGAAGAGATACATAATAATATTTTTCTTCTATTATAGTTTTCGTAATTTTCTAAATAAGTGCAAATTATTGGTTATCAAACGACTACAGTACGGTCTCGATATTTGCACGTTACATGTGACTGCAACGATGAAAGTAGCTGACATTTTCTAAATAATGCAAACTTTGTAAATACAGCTTCTGTCGGAAGAAATCATACATTTACATTTATGAATTCCGGCGATCTTTAAATTTCTAATTGAAAAACTTAGTTTTCGGAAATAGAAAAAACCAACCACTAAATATTCGGTCTTTTACTCACCCAATTTTATTCTCATCTTATTTACTTTATTCATTCAGAAGCGTTATTTAAAACAATTTGGCTATTATAGGTTTAGTACATTTGAAAGAAGTATATTTTTATTTAAATTGATGCAAGATTTCGGCATTTAATAATCATCAAACTGAGTTGCCAACTGATTAGGAATATTTTGTATGCGTTTAGGAAATTTACGCATGGCAACTTGCATGTAGGAAGTCGGTCTTACAAGTCCTTCTATTTTTTGTTTGTTTCATTGAGCTTATTAACTTATTTTTAAGATTTATTTTAATTATTTTAGTTTTTATTTAGTTTTATTTCTAGCAAGGGGTATATTTAGTGGTTGGTTGCAATTATCGAGCGCGTACTGTGCATACGACTAATTAAATGAGAAAATATTTGTGATTATTTTTATAAAATAGACCTCCCACTATCTTTGTGAAACGCTTAAAACAATTCACTATTGTATTTTGACAGTCTACTGAATAATAAAAAGAGCACAAGTAGCAGCATTTCATTTCCCTCTTCAAATTCCCTTGAGTTAAGTGCGTTAAAAGAGAAGAGAAAAGGTACCATAATTTTAAATAAAATTACTCCCGCATCTACGGCTGCAATTTGTCTATCTTGGCATGATGTTTTCTTAACAAATAAAATAAACAATGACGATGACGATGATTAAAGAAGTCTTTTACTAAATTGAACACTCTCCTGCTGTTTATACAGTAAATTTTTGTTTGAAAATGGTAAAGAAAAGAAGTGCTGAGCGGTTTGAATGCCACAAAGATTATTTGTATCAATGGCACTTAATATTTGTTCTTTTAAACAGGTTTAAAAATTCTTTAATCATACAATAAATGAATGTTGTGTTCAAATTAAACAAGTAGGCGACTACAAAGCGACGCGTGCAGCCAACAACATCTGTAGACGTGTAGCTGTGCAAAGTGTTAACTTTGGTCATCTGCAGTAATTCTTATTAATAGTTTTTTTTTTGGCTTTTTCTTGCGTAAACTTTTTGATCCGCACATATATGACAAACACATGTGACGCTGCGCCGAGATAAATCAAATTTTGATAATAAGTACATTTCGGCAATATGGTAAACTTTGTCTTATATTTTCATTTCGTTACAATATTTCTTTCTACTTGTTAGTGTTTATCATCATTTGATGACAATATGTGCCCAGTGCGCCGTAGGAATATAATTTACTTCCCCTTTTTTCCAAGGATTAGCTGCAGCGGACAAGTAAATAACAAGAAAATAAATCCCAAGAATTATAAAAAGTCAAAAGAAGTCAAATGGTATGTTTATTTGTGTGTTTCTTTCGTGGTTAGAATCTTAATTATGTGATTGCGACTTCGTAAGTTTCATGCTGTTTATTTGTTAGTTGTTAATTGTTGAAGGGAAGGCAAAGCAGATTAACGCACATTACGATTGTGTTTTCAGCAACATTTCAGAAAGTTTTAAGACGCCTACAGTCGGGCAGTGGATGAGTAAATTTCACTTTTAAGCGATTCTAAGCGTCTTATCTTGTTTATTTTTTTTTATGTCGGTATTCTGCCTTATACAGTGCATTTCTGACTTTTGTGCCCTCACAAAGTCACATTTGATATTTGGCCCAGGGTGACTTTTCCTTTTAATGATTGTTTAACAAGAACTCGTTGTTGTTGTTGTTGTTGTTGTTGTTGTTGTTGTTGTTGTTGTTGTTGTTGTTACTTAATATGTTCATTTATTACTATCAAAAGGAAAGAGCAGCGACTGTTTTCATGTGCAGTTCTAATTACTTCAAATAAGTGTAATCGTTATGCATTTGTACGAAAAAACTTTACACATCTCAAAATCTAATAATTATAAAAATTCTTCTTGGGTCATTCGACATCAAATCAATAAACGCAAATTTGGTGTAGTTGTAATACCAACTGAATCAATGCCATTCAGCGACAAGTGAAGTAGTCTGCACGTTGACTACAAAACAAAAAAACGTCCTGAGTTCAGTCCCAGTTTCGGACCCATAAAAACATTTTGTATTTTGTTTCTTATGTGCAAGGTTTCAGTGGTGAAGGCATAGTCACTGGTCACTGAACAGTACCGGCTTCAGCTTTATCCAATCCACAGGCACATCAGAACGCCCTCCTTCGTCGGTATTGTGTAGCACCGGCAAAGGAAAATAAATACTAAAAATGGTCACTAAAATAGAGCTTCGAAATTGAATTTTTATTTATTTTAAATTACAATTTCAATTCATTTTACGTACAGAATATTATGAGAGAACCGCTCTACACTGCATTTACATGTTGCAAGTTTTATTGCGAACATTTTATTTAATATTCCCTTAATTTGGGTTTGCATTCAAATTCATTTATAGTACTAATTTTGGGTGAATAGTTTTTCTTTTTTTTTACTTAAGTTGGTATTGAAAAGGAAAAATACCATTATTGTTTCACTTGTTATTATTCTAAAGGATTTTACACTTGGTATTGTAAGTGAATAAATTACAAAAGAAATATTTACATACAAGCTCAATTAAATATTACAATTACATATATTCTTATAAAAAAAAAAAAGAAAATCTTGTGCTACTCACGCGGATTGTAACATCACAATACGGTTGATCAAGTTTCTAAAGTTGACTTACCTAAAACGAAAAATAGTTTTAAAATTATAAAATTAATAAATAGCAAAAATAAGAGGTTGCGCATCAGCACTCATATTATCATAAGCGAAATTATCTTTAGCATTCGTTAATAATATCTGAATACGAAACGACTGAGTGATTAATGCAAACTAATTGTGGGAACATGTTCTATTCGTCCTTTTTCCTTGCACTGCTGCTCTACGTATACACGACATTGCACATAAACTAACTAATCGGAAAATGATTGTGTAGAGAAGAGACAGGTCTTTACAGAACTCTGCAGTTGCGCATTTTATTAATTTATAAAAAATCTATTTGGTTTCTTTTGTCTCTATATTTCGTAATTCTCAAAAAAAATTTTGGGAGTTTTTGTATAAACATGTGAAATTTCTTAGCTTTTTTCAAAAATTTGGTCAAAGCCCGTCTGAAGATTTTGAAGCATTGGCACCAAATGAAATATTGCAAATAGACCAGCTAAACCATATAACAATAGATAAATAATCGCAATTAATTCTCGAAGTATTGTTATAATTTGTAAAACAACTATTTTCAAAAGAAAACTTCATTCAATATTAGTTAATATATAGAAAAAAAATTAATGTAATACATTTTATATTTTGAAATAAGTAGAAGTAAAAAATTACACTTTGGCACCCATGCAGGGCCAAACAAGCGTATGCTTTAAGAAGTCTAAAAACTAATTTTATTAATAATATACTTTTGGTCTATCATAGACAGGAAAAAGTATGCTGTAAATGTAAAAACAAACTTTTACTGCTTGACCCCCGATGCCACACCACATCGATCGGTCGCTACAAATTGCATGACATCGTGTGCAAAATGCAAAAAATTATCACGAAACGAACTAAAAAATAATTAATTTGTTCAGAAACAATAACAAAACTGTATTAGCAGTTGATACAGTGTTGCACTCATGACCCTTTAATTAAAATAAATGTTGTAATAGAGCATTTCCTTTTTTCTTTTTAAGCGGGACATCATGAGAAAAGAACGTGTTTTACTTTACTTTACTGTTCCAGAAAAGAACATAAAAATATAAAACGCAGAATAAATCCAGAATGTTATAGAGAAAAAAAAATAAAACATTATAAGTCTCGAACTCCCCAAAAAGCGGTTTTTACAGAGAAAATGCGTAACAGTCGCCTTCAACGAACCGTCCTCACAAACTCTATGGCAATCATTGGACAGAATGCCCATCTACTCAGCATGCGTGCCGATGTCCATTGTTTTAAATTTATAATGTCTCCAATTTATTTAAAGTTTTCATCTTAGAAACCCCTTTCGTATGATATCCGTATTATGTGCATTGAAATAGACGAAATGAGTGAAAACCTGGCTATAATAGATTTTTCCGAAAACAACACTAAGTTTAAGTATAAAAAAAAAGTTAAAGCAAGACATGCTGTTACAAAAAATATGTTCTTAGAAGTAAAATATGCCATCAAATATTAAAAAATTTATGAATTCTTTAAAAGTTTTGACACGTACGAATAGTCGCCACGACCTCAAATGTTTATACCACGCGCAGTGAAGAACTTTTTTGTGCGCCCAATAAATTTCTTTTTAAGCGAAATATTCTTTTTATATATATATATATATATATATATATATAGCACGTTTTCAGAAATAAAAACTACGCATTGCAGTACTTTTCCGTATGTTAAAATAACAATTGTAACAAAGACAGAAAACAAGAAATATTATTAATTGCGTAAATCATTCATTCATTCATTCCCTTCTACCAATCATAAATAATCATTACAATGGCATTGAGTTACAGTGGAAGGCGTTGCAAATCCACTTCTTGCTGTTCTTTCTTGTGCTTATATCTACGAGTGTGATTCTTTTCTACCCAAGGAGAAGTAATGACCTCCTCCTACATGTGGCTTCAATGGAACCCTCAACTGCCGCATAAACTAGAAACATAAAAAAATTATAAACAACAAACTACTTACACAAATAACAGCTACTAACTAAATACAAAGTTCCTGTAAGCAGACGACCAAGACCAAGTCGAAGAGAAGCTACTTAAAGTCATAAATGTAAATAAACATTCAACAATTCCTTACACCGCTTATTGTTTATTTTTTCTTTTCTATTCTTTTAAACTCAATTCCAAACTGAACAATATTAATTAAACTGATGCTGGAGACCATGGTGCATTAAGAGCCATAAGACCATATTCATAGGAATAGTTCGATTAGATACAAAATATACACACTTTATAAATATATAAAAATTGCATGTTTGTATGTATGTATGTATGTATGTATGTATGTATGTATGTATGTGTGTTTGTGTCTTATGGACAAATGAACGGCTAAACTGAATTTCTTGAAATGTTCACAATCTCTCTCTGTATATCTGGAAGGAACTATAGACCACATAAATTTCAAAAATTCCAACTGGGCGTTGCCACGCCCATACATAGTAAATATTTATATATTTTTTTTTATATCTTTAGAACGGTTGAAGTGAAAGTTTCTGAATATTGTCAAAATGACTTTTTATTTAGAACAAATCATCAGTCAGAAAGTGGGAGGAATTGGACAAGTGGGCGTGGTACCTCCCATAGAAACTTAATATTGATTTCATTGTGTTGTGAGAACGGTTAAAGTTAAAGTGTCTGTATTTAGTCTGAGTATACATCGTCAGTATAAATCATCAGTCAAAAAGTGGGCGGAATTGGAAAGGGGGCGCGGTTTACGTCTTAATCACAGAAGTTCAACATTTATTTCAGAAAAAATAGAAATAAAATTTCCAATAAACAAAAGTTCATGAACACATGCTCTATATTGAACTTTTTTAATTTAAATAGGTGTAGCGAAGCACGCCGAGTTTTAGCCAGTTTGCTATAAGAAACAATAAACGAAACGAAACATAACGACATGAAGCAACCACCACTACAAACAATTTCCAGCAGATTTAATTTTTGTATTTCAAACATGTGAAGAGGAATTTCATTTTAATCATTGTTTTTTTTCTTTTTGTTTTTGCTTTTCAAATAAATGAAAATCGAAAGGGGGAGGTGTCTGCTAATCATTTTCATTGCTGCTGCTTTAATAATGATGAAATTTTTTTGAAATCGTACTGTTCGTGAATCTTGTCTTTAAGAAGAGATCCGCACAACTACAGCATTTATTTTCATGAGCAGATTTATAAAAGAATACAATCATTAAAAACAAAATTTTTTTACAACTCTTAACTATAATGCAAATTGTTTAGTTGTTATGAGCAAATAATATATCTATCTAAGATTTTAAAAATTTTACAGGGGAACAAATGGCAAAAATATTTTATAATAAATTTTTGCGGTGAGCCTTTCCCATATGTAAAAGAATTTTGAAAATTGGTTCACAAACGACTAACTTATTTGATAATCAATTTTTTGGGCAGGAAGTGTGCCTTCCCCACCCCACAATTTCCGTAATAAAAAAATTAGTGAACGTTTTCCATATGCAAAAAAAAGAACTTTAAAAATTCATCCACAAACGACAAAGTAATTTGATAATCCATTTTCGTTTATGGTTAAAAGAAAGCAGCCTATAATTTATTCCAGAGTCCCAGTCAAATGTTGTGAAAATTTCAGGAAGATCCGTCCAGAGATATGGTCTGCTAAAAGGTACTAACAAACAAACACACATTCCGTTTTATATATATAAATGATTATTGCCAATATCGCAACATAATTGTCGTAACCAAACCAGAGCCATGTACGAGTATTTTCCCTGCTTGCAAGTCTTTGCTCTGTCCACAATATGCCAGCACGTGTTTGCTGGGTATTCATATTCGTACATACTCGTAAATGGATTTATGACGTCTTTTTTTTGTAGCCGTCGTAAACACTTCCAGCATTTCCTGCGTCAATTTTGCACTTTGCTTTTGGCTGGTTAGTGGGAGAGTTTTTTTAGTTGCGGAACCACCGACAGGATACATGCATACATACATACATATGTACATTTCGCATTACATTTAATACTCATTTATATACGTGAACATATGTATTTAATTCTCTATCGTCGTTTCTTTCACACTGTTTGTCTGCTTCATATTACGACTGAGAAGTACATACATGTGTATGGAAGTAGGTACATACATATGTATACTGTGTATGTTTAGCAACAATGTTTTGTATCCCTAAAACAATACGAGTAATATTTACCTCCGCACACTTATCACGTTACATTAGTTCTTGCACAAATTTGCTTCGATTCTGCGGCATGCTGGGAATTACCGAACTATTCCATATACATACATACATATATATATATGAATTGTTTTTTCTTTTTTTAATAAATGATTGGGACATCAACGTGTTTTCTTTTTATTTCGTATGATATGCGCTGAACATACATTGTTCATTCGCATGGATACATGTTACTTTTCCATTTCTATGGAGTATATTTTTATTTTTATTTCTGCTTTATTTACTGACCACACTATTGTAGTGCTTTTTATATCTTTTTTACATTAAAATCGAGTAAATAGCCAAATGGAAATTGTAGAAATCGAGTTATTTAATCAAGCAAGGGTCACGTATGCTGTACGCATAGTGTACGAGTATTTATTCTTTCGTGCTTTTCAAAAGGTGGGATTCAAACGGTGTGCTACTAATATACAATAGTTTAATGTCATATTTATAAATGTCATATCTAGTACTGTACATACGCAGAGATAAATTCATATGCATGGTTGTTTGGTTGGTTCGAATTGTACGACAAGGGGGTCAAATAGCAAATAGTCCCATTTTGATACCACGAAAACCCGCGAAACCCAAAAAGAAGGGAAATGGCTAACGTAGACTGTAGTAGTCAGCACTCAGTACGAGTCTAAAAGCAGCCAATCAGATCCAAAAACTGAAACACACCGGTGGGTTGCTTAGACTGTTGAGATCCACGAAAGTTAAAGCTCCCACCGTTCTTAGTCTGCCCGTGCACAGAGTCGGGCACTCGCACAACAGATGTAAAACCGATCACTCAACATTGTCCCCACCACAGCCTCTGCACCGTGTATTCTCGCCCATTTAAAGGCGATCGGCGTGCCTCCCCAAAGACCAGAGTCCAGTACAGACTGCCGTAAAACGCGAAATGTTGTTCCTTGACATATTCATAAGGTTGTTGGTTATATGTCGCCCAAGTATGTCTTGAGATGGAGCAGACACTCAAACCCCTCTACCTTGTTTTCGTCTTTCTCAGAAACCTTAGCCTTAATTTTCGCCTGATCTCACGTATTGACATCAGGGCCTTTACATATTGTGGGTGGCATAAAGACGCGCGTTCACGAGAAACCTTGTCGCCATTTCATTCACCTCAATATTGCAGTAGCTCAGCGATTAACCTTACCGTTCCCGTGGAGTCTTCTCACGGTTTCTGTGCGCCGCGTGATCAGCTTCGAAGATGGTGTCCTTGAAGTAAAGTCCAGAATTGCAGCTTGGTTATCAGAAAATATCCAAAAGAAACAGGTGCTTGCCCTCGCCGCGTCTTCCCCGGCACAGACTTCCACCTGGAAGACACCTTCGTGGCCCTCAGCAATTCATAGGGATGCATGTTTTAGATTTTAGAAATCAGAAGTGAGCAAAATTATTAAATGTAATATTATTTTTCGACGATTACACTGTTTGAGCTGCTTTCAATTTTAAATGCTCTTCACATTTTGGGTTCTAAAACGAATTTTCTCATAATAACAAACGAGACAAGCTGAAAACATAATTTCCTGATTCAAATGGTGTCCAATTAAGTCATAATTTTACAAAGACTCTGTATTTTACAATAGTTTGAACAAATTCTTGTTGTGCTTTAAACAAAAAAGTCATAAAATTATAAGACTTTTTGTTTATTTTTTTTCTCGTAAAATAACAATAGAAATCTAAGTCGAACCGGTGACTATATTTACAAGTCGTCACTGCCATAAGTGATTTAAAAATAAAAACTTGTTTAACAATTGTTCACGCTTTTCTATCTTTACATTACATTGCATTTGTACAATAGAAAAATATGTAAAAAAGAAAAAATCACGCCATTTAAAAATATACCAGTGCGAAAATTTTCTTAGTGTAACTTATACGGCTGGCAGTCAGTGAACGTTTTTCCACTAGTCAGCGTCAAGAAAATTATTCGGCTCATATCGCCGGAAACAGCTGATTTTATTTATTTTGTATTTATTTTTTTGTCTGGCAAAAGAACAATTTTATAATTTTAATAGAAAATTAAATTTTTAGAAGATTTACAGTTAAGTTCTTATTTCCAATTTTATTTTAGTTTTTTTAGTTGCTTTTGAATTGGTTTTTCATATCTAAATGTTTTTTTTTGTTCTTATCAGCTGACACACTAAATTATAACGTGTTGTTTACAGCAGACATATTTTTCGTGTTATTATTTTACAACATATGAATTTATGGCTACGATTTGAATGCCCCAACTGCCTTAAATAGTGTTTTACTTTAAAATATACTGCATATAATTTTTTTTTTGAGTGATGTGCACACAGATTTTACAATATTGTAAGGAATGGCATTGTGTTATTGTCCGGTGCACTAAAATAAGCACAGCTGACAATAACAAATGACCGTATAATATCTGGCGATTTGTTGTTAATGGAAATGGCACGTGTTCTCACCATTGTGAGATGCCTGACAATATTATTGTTGTACAATATACTCACACAGGTTTTTGTGACAATCTTACCAGATAAAAATTGTAAGTTCCCATGGTAGTTAAATATTTTATGACAATGTTGTAATATCTGACATACGTGTGTGCATAGTTTTACAAACTTTGCAATAGTATTTAATTTAAATATGACATCTTTTTTATTTTTTTTAGTTAAATTGCGCCTTTTTCCTGTATTACCATTTGTAATTGTGTGTTTTGAGCTTTCTTTTATATAAAATACTCAAATAGACAGCTAAGAAGACAGGAGCGCCGCGTTATTGTAAAAAAGTTACTAAAATATTAAAACATTTAAAGAAATTTGCTCACAGTTGTAATACTAATAGTTTATTTAATTTTATGAAAAGAAAGATTTTATTTTTATTTAATTGCTACTTTTTAGCTTATCCGTTTTGGCATTAAATTTTTCCTTTGTTGTTAATTTATTGATTTCTTTTTAGTTTCAAAAATAAATCAAATAAAAACAGTTCTCAAGTTTAATATTATTGATTTTTTTTTAATCTGTAGTGCGCTTGACCGAACAGGGAATGGGCACTTAAATTTATTACAAGTGTCTATCGGTTATAAATTTTATCTTTATTGGTTTCCAAAGTTCAAACCCATGTACATATATTATTTTTAATATAAGAAAGAATACGAGTAGGAAAGAAAACAAAATTTAAATAATTCTAAATACGTAGTTTGTTTTATAATCCAATAGTATTCCTGCCAGCGTAAAAGAAAGATTATGCAAAATGGCATTGACATTTTCATTCTTAATTGAGAATAAAAGAAATAAATTTAAAGTGGAGTTAAAAATTATTGGATCACGATAAAAACTAAAAAATAAAAATTTAATGGCGAATAGTTCAGCGTAGGCATTATTTTTACATTTACATACATGATTGAATTATACTTCAGGTGATTTCGAGTGTCAAAAAAGGGCACTGCACTTTAACACTTTATTTATTAAAAATATTTCCACTTTCAAAGTGCTGAAAAATGGCAGCATAGCGGAACAATAATGTGAAAATATTAAAAATGAATAGGGCAAAATTGGGCAAGAAATGCCGTGCACTTTTCATTGAGAACACGCTACAAGTGAAAAATTTATAACAAACAAAGGTTTTGTTCCGATTTTAAGGGAATACGTCCACTTGTATTTGTTAAAAGTGCATCTTCATGTCATCAAAATAGAAATTGGATTTTTGCAATTTTCATTGCTTAAAAACAGTAAAAGTGCCCTAAGAATTTCTGAACAATGTTGGGAGGGCGTTTTACACTCAAGTACCTGTGCAAACATGCTTATTGTGTTTTCTATTCAACCAAATTGCATTGCATTGCAATTCTTGCCCAATTTTGCTCTATCATCCGGCTCGAAGGACCAGGTTTAAATGTATGTAATTTGATACATTTAAAGTATAACTAAAGTGTATTCCCAATTACACAGAGTTGAATAAATTGAGAAAGTCCCAGGTTGTTTAATAAAAGAAGTGAATTAAAATGGTGCAATAAGGAGCAAACGGAGTGGTTTGCTGGACAGAGGGAGTTTTCGGGAACTCGAAAAAGGAATATTGCTTTTATGAAAATTCAATTAAATTTATTTTCATTTTTTTTTCATAATTGGTAATTGTGAAAACGCAATACTCGCTGAAGATCTTGAAGGATATCGTGAGGAGCCGTAGGATGATTTCTTGTCTCAAATATAAAAAGCAAATGTTATGTTAAACGAACCATTAACGAACAGAATCGCGGTAAGTATTTTTGGAATTTGGAAGTAACAATAATTAAATTCTAATTAAATATTTAAATTTATACAGTACACAGATAATTGAGAATAATCAAGAATAATTCAGTATTATTAAATAGAAAATATAAATAAAAACCTGAAATTCGGTAATTTCAAAATAAAACATTTGTACTTTATTGATCCCCTTAAAGGAGAACAATAACGCGCAAACATTTTTAATAAAGAGAGCAATGCACTTTTGCGTGAATCCAAATCAGTACTAAATCACTATTAATTAGTTTTATATAACGGTTTACTACGGAAATTTTAAAAATGTATCTCTCATGATCCAATGACATGTACATCAACATTGACTGAAAAACCGCCGTTAAACCGCCCCTGAAAAAATTTTTATTTCGTTGCCCTGTGTCATCTGTCTTTTTGCTCTCCACTTGCATGCATCGCAAGCACTTACTTACGTATTTACCTGATGTTTTTTTGGCATTTGTTCAATGTAATTTTGTCTTTTCGATTAATTAATTTTTTGCTATTTATACGAGCATTTTTTTTTAATCGAAAGTCTTGCTATATGTAATTATTGGACAAATAATTTCAATAAACACTGTTATTTGCAATGAAATAACGATAATCAAGGTCCACAAAATTTACATATTTTTAATATATGTTGAATATATTTCAAACGGCAAGAATTTTCTTTGAAAAATCAAATCCAAGATGTCTTCACTATTAATTTTATCCATTATCTACAGATTATTATTTTTGTATGCTTCAATGCCACAAAAATTATGAATTTGTACCGGATATATGAATATATTTATTTTATTTTTTATGAAAAGTTTTTTTAATAATTTAATTTCAATATTTCGCTACCAAATAGGTAGCATCGTCAGGAAATAGTAATTTGTATTTAATAAATAAAATAAAAAAATAAAATTATAAAAAAATAATAATTAATACAAATATTGAAAATAAATTATTAAAAAAACTTTTCATAAAAAAGACCATCGCTCAAAAAAGAAATATAATTAAAAAATTTAATAAAGGTCAAATAAAAATAGAAGTAAGACTAATATATTTATTTTAGTTACTTATGCTGTGTTCACATTATTATCAAATGGATTGCACTTTTTCATGATATGACAAGTGCATCCAAAACTGAGAGACATGTGGGTAGAAAACTGACATTCCACTTGACAGATAAATATAATGTGAACATAGTTTTATCGAACCTGATGAATTTAGAAATTATGTCCATTACTCCCAGAAAAATTATCAAATTCAGGAAATCTAAAACTTCAGCTTCAATACCAAACTCTGAGACATAATTGAGGTTCAATGTCATTAATGTGACGAATTATCCCGTCCTTTAGCTCTTGAATTGTTCTTGGCTTATTGACGTACACTTTTTCTTTTAAATATTCCCAAAGAAAGAAGCTCAACGGTGTCATATCACATAATCGTGACGATCTATTAACATTACCAGGACGTGAGATAACACGGCCATTGAAGTGCTCGCGCAAAAGAGCCATTGCTTCGTTGGCTGTGAGACAAGTGGCACCATCCTGTTGCAATCACGTATCGTCCAGGTGCATATCAAACATCATATCTTCATATGCATATCTTCATCATTATTAATTTAAATACACTGTCCTCTCCTACTCAATAGTTACATCACAATAATAAAAGTATTTCATATTCAATAATATTTCTCGTTAATTTTAATTGACCACGTCAAAATGTTCATTTCGTTCGTTGGGAAAATGGCCATAATCATATTAAACAACATAATTTTTTATCCATCAACTTTAGACTTGAGTTCATTACTTACAAAAATTTTTCATTTAATATTATTTTGCAAAAAAAAATAGTAAGATAAATTGTGTTAGGAGGAAGAAAAAGAAACTCCAATGAAACTTTATTGCAATTTACGCATGATAACCACACTTGCTGCAGCTGATATGTTGCGGTAGCCTGCGTTAAACTGTTTGGAAAGTGACAAAATATT
This sequence comes from Dexiosoma caninum, assembly GCA_963924685.1. Taxonomy (NCBI): domain Eukaryota; kingdom Metazoa; phylum Arthropoda; class Insecta; order Diptera; family Tachinidae; genus Dexiosoma; species Dexiosoma caninum. The sequence goes on along the minus strand of OZ004725.1, from coordinate 123,478,818 downwards.
GCAAGACAAATTGGCAAATAAAGTAGCGAGTTGTGGGAAATTTTTAAATATGAGGTATTTGAAAATGCGCTTGCTCTCTTCCACTCTCCCCCGTGCTTTCTAGCACAGTCTAATGCAGATAAAATGACTTAAAACATTTGTATTAATAAAGTTCGTATGACACTTAATTCTTTCTGCATTGTGCAAATGTTGGAGAAGAGCTCAAATATATATAGTATATTGGAAAGTGTTATCGATAAAAAAAAAATGAGTAACTGTCGAAAAAAATTTAAAAAATTTTCTACTTAAAATTGACGTTTCGAATTTAAAATATATTTTTTTTTTTCTTTGACCAACCAGCACTCAGGAGATGACCCCTGCACATGCGGTGCATAGTGCTGGAAATATATAGGAAAGGGCTTGTAGGAGAAATGATAGGAGGTGAAGCTTCACATCTTACAACACTGCTTTTTGCACGTTATTTGTTTTTTGTAGCAGTGTTGTAACGTCTCTAATGTCAAGGAGTATTAAATTTTGAAGGTTCGTTTTTAGTAGCAATTTTTTTTTTCTTTTTTTTGTTTTTATAAATTAATAACAAAATCAGATAAAGTAAATAAAAATATGGAAAGGCTTGTGAAATGTAAATTATGTATGTAAGCTTTTTCTGTAACTTTTTATCAATTAATGAAAAATAAATGAAGTGTCATAAGTGCTTAAGAGGTTATTCATTTGCTTCAGCATGACCACAATTGTAACGAATTAGAGCTCTTCCCTAGTTGTCAAATAAAATGGTTGATCAAACCTCAAACAGAGATTTAGTGAAAGCCGACATTTAACGTCTAGTAAAAAACGTATCGCGTTTGTGGGGATCAGCTGGGAAAAGTTGTAGCATAAATAAGGTCTCGTCGCTATTTACTAAAAACATATTGTTGACTTTGTCACGTAGGAAACCTACAGAAAATAGACTTTTACATTGGAAAAGTCAAACTTGGCATTACTTAAGAAAGAAAAGCCGCTCAAAGAAATACAAATTAAATTATTTTTTAACTTTTTGAAACATAATAAACATTGAATTGATTATATTCATTTATTTTAGCATTTAACATGAACAGGTGTCGCGATAAAAAGCAAACAATTCTTTTAAAAAAAAAGCCTTAAAAATTTATTTTATTCGCTATAAATATTTAATAAATCTTGCTTTTTGAATAAGAAAAAAACGTTTTTAAAAGACTGCTTAATGTGAACTTTTTGAATAGAGTGAACTGGCTTTGCACCACGAATAAGTTCACTCCATTTCGATTACATTGTATGAAAGAATTAACATTCTCTTAAGGTTAGCAATTAATAAAACATAAATTTATTGGTCGCACTCGTTAAACTAATATTCGGGCATTCCCTGGGAGAGCGTTAGATAAGCAACGAATCAGATATTCGTTATAACTGTAAACTACTGTAGGGAAAACAAATCAAGAAAAATATATGGAAACAGGAAATTAAAAATCATTTAAAAATACTGCACATTGGTCAAGCAATTTCGATATTCAAATATTTCACTTGGTCTGGAGATTTTTTTTTTTTTTGGACAAGTAACATGTTTTTTCTCAACTTTCTATGCAACGTCGATATATTTGCAGTACGGTTAGTGGAACAATATGGAATTACTGCAACAGCCAAAAACGGTAACTAACCAGAGCATTGTGCGTGCAATTAAATTTTCATTAAAGCAAATTTTACAAATCTGTAGTTAAACGTTTCAATAATGCGTCTGCGGTTTTTTTCCTTGTTGCATTTTTTTACGGTCAGTAAAGTGACGTTGCTGCTGCTTTAGGAAATACGTTGTAATGTGTTTCATTTAAGTAACTTGTTTATTTTAAAGTTTTAACATTTTAAATCGAACGTGTGTCAAAATTGCTTTAAGCAGTAGTTGAAGTCTATCAACAGATTTACCAATAGCGATAGATTTAAAACACATACTCGTACATGGATCGCTTGGATGGATGAATAAATGGATAAGTGCTTAAGTGAGTCTTAATAAATAGACTGAGTCTTGTTTTGTCCGTAAATGTGAAAATTATTAAGTTTCAGCAGAAAATTTGGAAAACAAATTAGTTTTGTAATAATACGTCGCCGTTATTGAAAAGAAATATGGAAAATTTTAAAGATTAAAACTTAATTGGGCAGCACACTACTTTCACTTCATACAAAGTTACTTAATTAAAAATAATAGCGGAACTCACTCTCGTAGCAGATTTGCAATTTCCCATTAACTATTTTTTCCAAAGACCAACTTGTTACGTAGATTAGATTAGATCTATATTAGGGTAACTCTTATTGAAGAAATAATAATTTGAATCAGAGAATGTTTTATGTTAAAAATGTTTCAACATCTGGGTGAAATAGCGGTGTCTCCACACCAGATCCTTATAGGGCTTGAATTCCTTAGAAGCCTTAGGATGAGGTTTACTTATAAGAAATCAAAATACGAGTAAATTATATTTTTCTTTATCCTGAACCAGTCCTTAGGGTAAATCGCTTACATATGTAATTTTTAGGGTATGAGAACCATTTTGTCATAACGAAGAGGAGGGGCTGTAGCACAGAAAAATCGCAAAACACTTGACTTGATTGAGTTGTGAATTGAACATGGGTCCTTCTGGTTGCAGGGCCAACACGCTAAATACTCGCCATCAGCACCCCGTATAACGATTTAAAATAATTACTTACTACTTACTACCATTGTATGGCAAAAGTTGCCAGATCCGATGTTAAACTTTGTATCTTAATATTTATGGGCAGCGTTGCCAACAGAAATATTTATCTGCCAATGGTGTTATTGTACGCTGCTCTAAATTAAGCACATCCGACAGTAACAAATGACAATATCTGGTCAATCACAATAGTGCGTGTTGTCACGATTGTCAGAAGTTTGACAATATTATTGTTGTAGAATGCACGGACAATACATTTTGTGACGACACAATTGTGAGTTCACACGGTTGTTAAACATTTTATTACAATTTTTCTGTAATTTTTGTAATATATGACAATCGTGTGTACATAGCTTAATGTCGCCCACTTTTTTTATAAAGTACATGTCTAAAACGTACAAACTGGTAACGCACTTTTTTGCAAAAGGCCGTTCATTTGAAAAGTATCCATTCCGCTTTATTTTTAGTTTCCTTCTCAAAAATCCCTTTGATTTGATACCCATATCATGGAATTGTTCAAAATAATAGTACTCCGCCATTTTGTGGAGCACGCCATAATTTGTTTAGAGTTATTTCTTTTGATTTAGAGGTCTTTTCTCACAAACACCTTTTATTCAGTGCCCATATCATAGTGGTGGACAAAAAATAGCGGCCCCCAATTTTGGGACGTTCTCCATATTGCAGAGATTTCATTATACAGGGTGTCTGTTTATATTTTCAAACTTAAATAAAAAACGTAATAATTAACACAAAGTTTTATTAAGAGCATCATTGAACGATAGAATGGATGCGGATTTTACTTTTTAAAGAGTATGTCAACCAGATCCTTCAGGTTCTTTTAAAAAATTTCATGAATAATCGCTTTTGGAGGCTGCTCTTTTCCGTATTGAAAGTCGCGGATTTTCACGTAAACTGCTTTCAATCAGTTCAATGTTTTCGGGAGTCCTTGAAGATCGACTGGGCCCTGGCAGTGGGGCATTCATAGTCGAAGCAGTTGCGCGGAATCTCTACACCACGAACGAATTAAATTTTCACTCGGTCCATCACTTATTTGCCGAATACAGAACTTTGAACAAAATTTTTGACGAACAAATTACGTAAGAATCATTATTCTTAAGAAATGTCTCCACAGCGAACGCGCGATTATCACTCGACCACTGCGACATCGTGACTGACAAATCCGCACAATCGATAATTCCAACGGCGGCAGCCTCCCTCCGCACCATTTATTACTTTTTGAAATAATCGTATTTAAAAATATAAATTTGCCACCAGACACCCTGTATTCCATGCTCCTTTCTGAAAAAATCGCTATAATTTGATACCAATATCATGGGGTTGAAGAAAGGCGATGTCTGAAGTAGTTAGCGCGTTGACTACAAAACCAAATGTACTGGATTCAAGCCCAGACTGAGTCATAAAAACACTTCGCATTTTTGCTGATGTTCATTAGTGTGTCTTTGAGTCACCCAACAGTACCGGCTTCAGCTTATACCCATTCACAGGCACATCAAATTGTCAAACACGTTCTGATTATTTTTTAACAGCATTTATATGCTTTTTGCTTTTCTCTCTGCCTTAGTTTCACAGATATTATGTTACGGATTTAAACCATAAGGAGCAACGCTTATCATTCGAATTTCAAAAAATCCTTTCTTAAGTGAGGATTCTATTGAAAGAGGCATAGCGTATCGAATTTCAAGTGCGTTGATGAGTCACCCGATGAATGACTAGTATAGCTAGTATGACTAGAAGGACTAGTATTTTTATATATAACGATTTTACTTCACCGACGTTTCATTACTGAAATCCCAATGAAGTACGTCGCTGTTAGCGGAGACAGAATAGAACATTTTCCGGTTTCAGAGTCAGCGCGAACGAAACAACTCACTAAGTAATGAAAACTTATTATGTTTAGGATGTAAATGTTATAAACATAATGAATTGATTCTAGTTAAATTGCAGGGGCTGCCTTAAATGCTTTTAGCTTATTTGGTAGAAGAGAATTTTTACTGAGCTAGACAGAAATAAATTTTTCAAATATTTTCCAGATGTGTATTGCAGATACTTATATTTTCAATATAAAAATATGTAAAATTTATTGCTTTAAAGAAAAACAATGCGGCAATCTGTTACACAAAGAAACTTTAAAGTTTCCAAGAAAAAAAAATTAATAATGAAATATGTGTTTACACTGTCTACTCCAATAAATCATCGTAGTCTATTCTTACAAAATAAAAATACATTATTAGATAAAACTTATTCTTTCAATGTGTGCTTCCCAAATGTTTATTGTTTTTATAAAAATTCCATTAATCATTCTTTTTTTCTTTGTTTTTGTCATTAGTACTAAATATAACAGAGTAGAATTTTATTTATTTTTTATTTTTTTCCACAAAAAAAAATACTAAAGAAATATAAATATAATATTTGAGTTGTAAGCAAAACCAATTATTTCGTATGTTTTAAATGCAATCTGACGGACATGCCATGTTAAAACGCTTTGATGTTGTTTATTTTGTTGTATTTGTATGTTTTATTGGCAGTCAAGTTTCGAGTTTGTTATTGGAAACATTGAAATACTCAAAGACTTACAGAGTACGGTTCTCTAGCTGTCACATCTAGTCACTGTTGTAAATACACACCCTTCATTCATATCTCAGCGGCAGTGAGGCACAAAAGTGTAAGAGATTTAAGGCAAAGAATCAAGTATCTTGCGACTGGCTCTTTGCGCTTTAGTAGATTTGATGTTTTTATTTTAATTGAATCCAAAGAGATATTAACTTTTGTTGTTGGCTATTTGGAAATATAATATTTCTGAGTTTTACCCCAAAGATTGCCATGTAAATGTCATGTGGGAAGTGTTACATGCGATCTGTTGGCAAATTCTGCATTATTATTCATTTCCGATAAAAGTATAAATCTGGCCACTAATGGACACAATATGTAGTGAAATCGATTTGACAATATTGTTATAGTGTTTTCGCACTGACTGGGTTTAAAGCAAAAGTTAAAACCTGGTGTCACTCTATAAAAATATTTTCTTAAAACCTGTTTTGAATTGGTTTTTTTTTTTTTTATCTGGGACCAGCACTCAGGAGATGACTCCTACACATGCGAAGCATTGTGCTGGAACGATAGGAAAGGGATAGTAGGAGAAACGACAGGAGGTGAAGCTTAATTAATTATTTTTGCAGCTCTGCTTTCGCAAGTTCTTTGTTTATACTCGTAGCAGTGCTGAAGCTTCGGTTCAGTAGCCATATTTATTATTGTTTTACTACGCCAGTGCTACACAATACCGACGAAGAAGGGCGTTCTGATGCGATAAGTTGATTTAAAGCAATACAACCTTGATTTTCATGTACTAAAGGCAGTGCTACCAAATTAAAAAATTGAAAACAGCTGGCAATTTAAATGGCGCGCAATGAAATAAAAAAATACATGAAAATTTGGTAAATAAAGTAACTACAATAATTTAAAACAATGGACGTAGCAGCAAGAACAAAAAAATGTGCAAATGAAAACGAAGCTATTGGGTAGAGCATAATAAAAATGCTTCCTTCGCGTTGTCGGGGGAGCAAATAAATGAAATTTCATAACACAAACTGTGCGTTAAAACCTGATTGAATTAAACTTATAGTGAGAAAGCGAAATCAGCTGTTTGTGGTTTTATCGTTAAAATCAGGCTTTAACTTTTGGTGTGACAACACTATTAGCCTGTTTCAATTATAAAATAAGGATCCAAAACATATGCGGAATCATTGTGGTTTTGCAGAAAATAATACTTAATGTCAGTGCAATTGCTAACGTTTTCACTGCTCAAATACTGACGAAGGATAGCGCTGTGCTGTATATTAACACAAACACTAATGCTCATCAGAAAATATTTTGATATTTGGAATAGGTATGAACTCACGACTTTCTGACAGTATAATCAATGTGCTAACTACGTAGCCATTAAGATCTCAAAGAACTAGAAGCGTCACTCACATGATTACCGAAATGATGGTTTGTTTCCCTCAGCTAAGATATCCCCTGTGCAGCTAATTGAAAACGGACAGTGTAGAGAAGAGACAGCTGGTAAAGTGACTTGAATAGCGATTAAAACGTTTCACACATGATTGTCAGATATTAGAATATAGTCAGAGAAATTGTCCTAAAATGTTTAACAACCGTGTGAACTAACAAATTTTATCTCACAACATTGTCACAAAAAGTCTTGTCAGTATATTGTACAACAATAATATTGTCAGGCATCTTACAATGGTGAGAACACCTGCCATTTCCATTGACAACAAATTTTCAGATAAATAAACGATCATTTGTTCTCGTCAGATGTGCTTAATTTAGTGCACCATACAAAAACACCATTGTCAGATAAATATTTCTATTAGCAACGCTGCCCATAAATATTAAGAGAGAAACTTCAACATTGGATCTGGCAACTTTTGCCATACAATAATGTGACGTCCGTGTGAACTGACTATTTTTGTTGCCAGATAATTTCGTGTCGGACAACTGTGTGATATTGAAATTTTTTTTCTTCTTACAATAGTCTGAACTGACAGTTTACCTCTTAGTGACAATTTTTCATGTCAGTTCATTGCCTTATCTTACAATATTGTAATATATGAAAGTCGTGTGTGAACAGATCAATTCTTACACTACTATGCAATAATTCTTTTCTGATGAAGTTCTGTCGCTTGCAGTAGTATTATCATTCATCAAAGCAATTCAAGATGTAGAAATAATTATGAAGTTTTGAAAAAGATTAAAACACACAAAAACATGAGTAGAACAAATAATTTATTAGATATAAATGCATAATACATAAGAATTGTATAATGTATTTATTTATTGGATCTTTCACTTTAGATTTTACACTTTCATGTGTTTAACAGATAAAGCAAACAAATGCATTTAAAAAAAAACCTCGAATTTAAACACAGGCAGGCCAAAAAAAGTTAAATAAATTTTAAAAACCAAAAGCAACAAACCTTGTTAATGAAAAGTTTACCAAAATTTTAACTTATTAAACAACAAGAATTTCACGTTGTTTTCAACAAATAAAAAAATAAATTAATGCTCAACAAATATCACACTATAAAATTCAAAAACTAACAATTTTAATTAAATCGAACAAATTCCACATCGAAAAAATTACAAAAATGAAAAATTAATATTTACTTTTCAAACTAAACACAAAGACTGCTTTTTCTAAACGATAGGATTTTTTATTTTATCAGGCTTGTAATATTACAAAAGCAAATAAAGAAAATAACAAAATTACAAAAAAAATCAAATACTGCAGCGCCCCTTCTCTTCTCTCTATGTATACTTTTCATTTTATTTGAAGTGTGATAGAGAGAAAGCAAAATGTAATATTACTTTAACAGTTTTTGACAGTCGCAACACATCTTATTCGAGTTCTTTCTCACAAAGTCTTATGAAAGCCATATGATTTGTATTATAGTCTGAAAGGACATTATGACACAATTCGTTGTTAATAGCTGTATTCGTTTACCCCAAAATTTCTGCAAATTTGTGCAAACCTGAAAACCATTCGTTTACGCAAAAATTTAGAAAAGAGAACACCATTTCAGAGAGTGAAATGACAATGAGCCTGCAAATTTTTACTGAACGAATTATTGCCAGTAGAATCCACTGGAAAGAAAAAACATATGGTTGAAAAATAAAAAAGCAAACAAAAGCTAAAAATAATACTTTTTCAGGGTGAAACAAATTAAAGATGACTTTAAAATATCTTGTTTTCTTTTTTATCATCAATAGCTAAACTTTTTATAATTGTTTCATCTACATTAATTTCTTAGAGCATATTTCACCAATTCTATTTAAATATCAATTCATATTTAAATGTCGATTTTTATTTTCATCTAGAATATTTAAATACTGTTTAAGTAGCCAGCACTCTGCATTTAAATATTGATTTTGCAACAGCATGAAACAGCTTTAAAACAGCTTTTAAACAGCTTTTTAAAAAGCTGTAAGTTGACGCTATCATATTAAATATCAGAGCGTTACCATACTTTCTTGTGTTTCATTATTTCAGTTGGTGAAAATGAAATTTTTTTAAACATACTTTAAATAAAGATCATTAATTAAATTAAATTGTGTTTAAATATGTTTGGTGAAAGAGACCCTTAGAGACGTAAAACTAGTTTTTGTATTTGAGTACTTATTACAGCATATTATTTACGGTACCGAATACCAAAAATTTTGTATTGTTGAATATTCGTATGACATTTAAACAGAAGCATATTAAAAAAATCTTACAGCAAATTAAAAAATTTAAAACTTTATGCAGTACTTCTATTTACATACATACATTTCTCTACGAATTTATGAATACAAAAACGGATTGTACCAAATACCAAAAACTTGTATATACTGAGTAGTCAACGCAACTCATATTTTTACAACACATTGATTTTTAGTTATCAGCTGTTTTGAATAATCTGCAAATTTTGGCAATTTTTCCCATTCGTTTATTTTTTTCTGTTAGAGACATTATTGAGAGTAATTTGTTAAATTATACAAAATCAACACATCAGGTGACTTATTTTGCTCGTTTATGTTTTACACGTCGTATATGTCGAAATTTGTTTAAATTTATGCGCGCCAATATCACTTTTACTCATTTGTTTAATTTGAGAAAGCAAATTACGGCATATAAAAGTGAAATTAATGTTCTTCTTGCTATTGTAGCCTGTATGTGTTTAGTTTTTCTTTGTTTTGCTACAACAAATAAGTATGTAATGTTGTTTTTAGAACTCTCTGGGTAAATTAATTGCAGGTTTGCCAACTATCAAACATTATTATTTTTTTAATTATAAATTTCACATATAAAACATACTTGGTAACGCTTGCAAAGGAACAACTACGACACCGTAGTCAAATTCAAAGAAATTCTTGAAATTTTGTTATTTATTGTTATTTTATTTATTATAAATATTTCATATTATAAACGTTCGCAATGTAATAAAATAACTCAAATCAATGTCAACGATTGCTGCTCACTCCGACCGTATCCATATCGTCGCCATTCAGTTATAACAGTCTCTGGATTGATAGAATAAAATGTAACCCGTTTCTGATGACTTCTGTATGTCCGACGTTAAGCCATAAAAATCTTCTATAGTTGAGGCCTCTATTTTGTCCACCATATCGTCATCAAATAGCAGCCACAAGCCGTGACTCTTAACAATACTAATGTAGTGGCCCCTATTTGGACCCGAGCCGCAGTGAATGACAACAGCCATTAGGTCATAAAGGCGATCTGGATTTACAGCATCATCTGAGGTATTGAAAAGTCTTAGCTCTAGGGGGAACACCACACGATGAGATACTTTAATGTGGCGATTGAATTGCTCCATGTATTTGAAACGCTTTAGATGCAAAGCCAATATCATGGGCAATTTTTTAACACGCATACGTTTCTGAGCCTCTTGATAACTGCAGCAATTATCGCATTTAAATTTGTTGTCTGAGCATAAAGTTTCCGTGTTGCTAAAGCAGCGCAAGCAGTGCGTAATAGAGGTATTCTGGTCCACATCTACTTGAAGATCAAAGAAGTGTTCATCTTTACTGCTGACCGTTTCGCAATTTAGACATCTGGTCTCGGACGTTAAAGTGCCTTGAAATATTTCATGTACCCAGGTGGGTTCGGTGCTGGCGCTATTAGTTTGTGTGGGCGTAGAAGCATCTGCAATACCAATGCCAATACCATTTATGGAGCCAGTCGACTGCGAGCATGTGCCATTGGTAGAGGAACTTGAAGCAGTGGTAGATGTTGACGTGGTAGAAGATGATTTAATGGCTGCAGTTCCTATGGCAGAACAATTTTTACTCACATTTCTCTCGGCTAATATAATTTCGTTAATGTGATTGATGAGAAAGTTCAAAAATTCATGAGCATCTTGTTGCATATAATTGTCAAACTCTTCCTTTTCCTTGCGCAAACGGGCAATGAACTTTTTTGGCGCTATGGAACCCACTTTTTTCTTTTGGGTGGCAATATTGTAGAAGAGATCGGCCAAACAGGACAGCAGAGTCTCCTTGGGTCGCTTATTTTTGGCTTTGTATTCCAATACTTTCTCCCGGAAAGGTTTGCAAAAGTACAAGGCTTGAAGCACCGAATTACTGTAGCAAGTGTTGCCAAAGTTCACCAGCCCAAAGTAATGTTCATTGGGTGGAAATAAATCCGAGCCAATTTCCTTTTCCAACTGTGAGACATTTGCCCCCATTTTATTTTACTTTTATTTGTTTTTGAACTTCAACTTTTTTTAGTTTCTTCTACAAACAAGAACAACAAGCACAACAACACCACCACCACCAAATATTTGTTTTTTTAAGATTTCAGTGTGTTTTAAGTCATTTTCTTAAAATTTTTCTTAAAACGTTTTGAAGGAGGGGTCTGTCTGAAAATATATAAGAAAAAAAAGTTGAAGAGGGGATATCAGTTCAAAAGAAAACAATTTCTTTTTAAAACTATTTTTATGAAAGAAACAAAAAACAACTTAATAAAATATTTTATTGTTATATGAAAATATTTTATTATTAAAATAAAAAAAAAAGAAAACAAATATTAGACATACAAACACTTTATTATCCCCTCTCCAAATCTTTTCTTTGCGTATATTTTCCAGAAATTAAATTAAATTCGAGTGAATAATGTGTAACGTTTTAATTGAAATAGTGGTTTTTACAATAAAAACCTAGAAAATTTTTATAACATAAAAAATTTCTTTAATCTAAATAAAAATTAAGGAGAAGGAAGAATAAAACCATTTTGTTATTCAAAAATTAAATTAAAAAGTATTTTAACCAGTGCCGAAGCAGAATGCACAGTTTTAAAATTTTTACAACACAACGGGAATATACGTTTCGAAAAATTTTATTTTAATTTGCACAAGCACAGGCGGTACAAGCAACGTCTTTGCTTTCACAAGTTGTCAGCCAGCAGTCGTAGTCGGAAAAGCTGAAGTTCTCAACTTCACAAATTTTTAGCAGGAATATTTCATTTTGGGTACTTGATAAATATATATTTTTAGATATGTACATCACAATTATGTATGTACAAAAATGTGTACATGTACATTAGAGGGGTCAATTTGTTCGGGCGTAAAAACCTCGCTCCCGCCGAGAGACATCAAAATTCACATTTGGGTAATTCCAAGTCAAATCAATCATGAATTTTCTACTTTCACTCCGATGTCAATAAAATTTCGTATACTTGTTATTCTCACTAAGAAACCAAATAATGGGAATTTTTAGCCAGCTAGGTCTACAGCGGCCGACAATACAGTGGCCAAAATGTCCCATAAAACTGCCAAATCATTACACTTTTCAACTTCTAAAGTGAGTGAAAAAATATTCACGATAGGGGTGAATAAGTATTCTGACGGGTATAAATTTCACTACTAATAGAACAATATATTTATTCGAATTTAGAACTCGATTTAAGCTTAACATTCAGTATTAGAGCAAACAAATGAAAAAATAATAAAGTTAAAAAACAAATTCCCATGACACATAAATATCTATATTTACGTTTGTTGTTTGGTTAAGCTGGTCTATAAGTGACATTTTGTTGGTGTTAACAATACGACAAACATAAATTTAGAAAAATAAATAATTCTACTTTCACTCGGTTGGAATAAATAAATCGAAATGGCAAATAAATCTTAATTTTGGCTGTTAAAATTACAAAAATAATGTTTGTTCACAACAAGTTTCATTCCGTTTATGCAGAATTGTCAAGCATAAGTTGCGTTAGAATAGAAGGTAATTAGGACCGACTTAGAATCACTGATACCATGCAACTGCTGTAGTCTATCGAACTTCTCACTACAACCCGTTATTTGAATTCAGTTTGGCCAAAATGTTTATTAGAACGATATATTTATATTCCAATTAAATTCAAAATGTTAAAGTATAATACTGGCCACTCTTTTTAACGGTCCCAATTAAAAATCGTTTCAATAACTTTTGAGAAATATTTTTTTATTAAAATAATAAAATTAATTATATTCAAAACTATAAAACATTATCTTTTTTCTAGACACTGTTGATTGCAGGGTAATAATATTGTGTTTTTTTAATCGTAAAGTTATCGCATTTCGGACTACAAAAGAGAAGGAGGTTCTCAATTGGACTGTATTTTTTTATGTCTGTTACGTGAGAACTTTTTGCTGCGGGAACCGATTTTGAAGATGATTTAGTCCAATGGAAAGGTCGTGCATAGTGTAATCTCATTTTAATGATCGGGCGAATACAGCTCCCCCTTCTCAGAACTTTTTACATGGTGGACCGAGTTTGATGATTCATTCCTCATTTTAAAGGTCGTTCATATAGATTGATCCCACTGGGGGAATACACCCCCTAGATAAAAATGGTGGCGATGGTCGAAGTAGTCTGCACGTTGACTACTAAATGTAAAATTTTTCTGGTTGAACACCCCAGTTTCAGACCCATAAAAACATCTCGCATTTTTTCTGATGTGCATTTGTGTGGCTTTGTGCCAGTTATTGTCGCAAGGTTTCAGTGGTGAAGGCATAGTCACTGATCAGAGAACACTAACGGCTTCAGCTATATCCAATCCACAGGCACAGTAGAACGGCCTCCTTCGTTGGTATTGTGTAGCATCGGCGAAGTAAAATAATTACTAAAGAAGGCTACTAAAAACGAAGTTTGAAAATTTAATACATCTCCTTGACATCAGAGACGCTACAACACTGCTATAAAAAAAAACATATAACGTGCAATATCAGTCTTGTAAGATAGTGAAGCTTCACCTCCTATCATTTCTGCTACTATTCCTTTCTTCTATTTCCAGCACATCCTGAGTGCTGGTCCAAGATAAAAAAAAATTTAATTTTTTTAATAGGTTAAATTAAAGGCGAGTCAAGAATAAAATAAGAATTTTAAAAAGATTAACGGAACGAGACACCAAAAAGTATAAAATAAAAATATAAAACAAAAAAAATTAATACTTAGCACCGACTTCAAGGAACGCATAACATAAAATTTTATTATTTTTAATTTTTTAGTTCCTTAAGTCGGTATTTTTGTTTTTTCAAAAATTTTTATTATTTCATATTTATCACTTCGTCGTTAATCGATTATATAATATGGATCTATTATCTCGGAGGTTAAGATATCGACATGACATAGAGAGTCTTTTGATGTGTTAAAGATCAGTTAAACAAAATAAAAACAAAGAAAAAAAAATTTGTTAGTGAATCATGATGATTGCAGAACAGCGGAGCCTTGAATTGCATAATACTGGAAAATCAAGTTTTATTTGAAATTTAATTATTGTTTCTAAAATATCTTCCGCCAAATATAAAAGAGAAACTACCAGTTAGAACCTTTAAATCTTAGAATAAATTAGTAACTATTAGACATTAGGAGATACAACATCAGCAACATGGAAATTTGGGTAATTATTAGTTGAAAAAAAAAAATGTTGTGCAAAAAATTAAATATTAATCAAATATCTGCTGTTTAGTTGATTTTAATTCTATGTTCAGCAATATTTCCCTGCATCCCAGCAGATACTAAAATATTACGTGAAATCAAGTTAGTACTCGTACTTAATAAAATTACTTTGCAATTTAATTTCATTTGTACAATTTAAATGTCTTTTTTCCAGCATTTTGAGTGACAATGCGAATCGCACAGAAACTTTCTTGTTGAAAAATGAAAACTTTGGACCGCAGGAATTGATAATTAAGGGAAATCTGGAAGAGAGTATATATCCCAAGGATAGTTCTGATTATGTTTATTATATTTTGACAATTTACGTGGCCGATAAAAATGGTTATCGAGTGAAGTATAAATTAATACGTCAACGTTCAAGAACTATTGTACTTCATTTGAATCCTTCAACATTGAAATCGTTATCGGGTTAAAAGTTTGTAATATATTGATTGTACTAATTGATTCAACTTGTCAATAGAATAAGAATTTCTAAAAAGAAGTTAATAAAATTTTTGCAATTTTTCTGACAATTAAAATTTTCATGTTTTGTTGTATTTGTACAGTGATAGAAAAACCGTCAGAACGCTAACATAATTTGAGATCCAGTGTCTTCGATTTTGACATGTGATGACTATATTATGCTATTATTATACATAATAGCATGTGAACACTAAATTAAATTGCTTAAATTACCTCCATTAAAAATTTAATATTTTTTTCTTATTTACCTAAATTCTAATTATAACAACAAGAAAAGTTTAATTGCAACTCCTTGCAATTAAGAAGACAACAGAACCAAATTTATAAAATTTTTAATTGCAAATGTTAAAAGTATTAAGAAAAAAAAATTAACTCCAACTTACCGTATTCAAATTAATTCCCTTTTAGCCGTGTAAATGAAAATAATAATTTATTCTTTTACTTCAGTGGAAACCAACTCCAAAATTTGTAGACGTCAAAACTAATGAATTTCTATATTTTCATTTTATTTCATTGATATGAAGATGTTGCGAAAATTCTTTTTACATTTTCGTTAAATACTTGAATGTATTTTTTTTTAATAAAGAATTATGAAAATATTTTTTACTTATAGAAATCTTAGTTCATGGTTTCGGGAGAATTTTTTTTTTAATTAATGACAAGAAATTGCATTTGCCTGAAAAGAAAAGAAAAATTAAATTTATTGAAATTTGTTCAGAAATTAATCGAATTCAATAATTTTTAAAGAGAGTGATTATGATATTGTTGGAGTTTCAGATTCTGTTACAAATACTGGCACTGCGATGCAGTGCTCAGGGGATTTCCCCGACGTATGCAATGTATTTCAGCGGAAGTATGACAACCTTGTCATACGTGTATAAAGGCCAATCTGTCGGAAACAAGATTCCTGATTTAATAAGATCACATGCATGAACACTCTTCGTTGGTCCCAATCGAATAATCTACAAAATCCTTGAATACGTCCACTTTCGGGGGGAACTCTGTAGCTCTCTTCCACTTGCAAGAGAATTTAATGCAAAAATCTTAACACAGAAGAAAACTAAATTTATGGCTGCACCTTTTCAGTCCTATATTTATTTATTTAGAATACAATAAGAAGTATTTTATTTAAAAAAAAACTTGTAATTGGCATTGGTACAATAATATGCATACATACCAGATAGTCTACAAGCTCCAGCTGATCATTTTTTTATTTGCTCACAGTGTTCCCATATGTGAAGATTTATCCTATTTTCAAAGTTTTTGGATATGTCAAAAATATTGAGATTTTTTAAATGTGATTTTCAGTACTGTTACACGATTAATTGCTGTTGCTGTGCATTAAACCTTCTGATTGGCAAAATTCGTGCCAATGTCATTGATTGATTGATTCAACAAATTAATGACTAATGGCGAGAACTGCATCACTTAACGTTTAAAGAGTACAATTTATGGTGTGAAGAAATTATTGAAACATTTGAGACTATCATTTTGTATGCAAATCGTTTCGATTGCTACTGAATTTTTTCGTTGTTACAAAAAATCTGTTTATGCAGTATTACCAATACCAATCGCCACAGCTAATGTTGAAAGAATTTATTCACAATCTTTATCAATATGAACAAAATAAGAAACTAATTAGGTGGTATATTAAGCACATTTTGAAAAAAAAAACATCTGATTGTTTGCACAAAGTTTGAACAATCAAAAGAATAATTAATAAAAAGTTGAATAAAGAAATGTATAAAGTAATATATGTCAATAAATATATAAATAAATAAACTTGCTTTCAATAAAATCTTCTAAAAAAAAATATTTTCGATGAGATAAGGTTTTTTGAAAAAAAAAATTGGCAACACTGTTTGCTAATTTTCTGATAAGAACTGTCAAAAGTTCCGAATATTTTAATCAAACACTTGAAAAATTCAAACATACACAAAATAAAATGCAAATAAGTTAGAGATGACAAACGTTCATTACAAAAAAAAAAGTTTCAGGAAATCGATAATTCTCATATTCTATTTACATGCATATATAGAAAAAACCTCATCAATAATTCACGGTTCAAACATAACGTCGCTGATTTTAACTCACTATCTAGCTTTATTATTCCCCTGCTTATATCAAATATGGTTGGATATCGTAAAGTCCATAATGAGCACAAGCAGCCCTTGTAACGCATGTAAAACTTTCAAAATAATCGCCTACAAAAACATACAATACTCGTTCTATAAAATTTAAATTTCAGCTGCTTCTCTCTTGCCGCAAAATCGTATGAATCAGAAATTATATTGACCCATAATTGTACTACTATTTTGTTTACCTATTAAGGCTGTTTTTTAATTTTTTATTTTTAATGTTTTTCTTTATTAATTAAAAATTCATTAGACAGTGTGTTTCTCTTAACTTTTAATTGTTTAATTAAATTAATGAAATCATTCCAGCATAGAAAACGTGAAGTGTAAATAGAATTTAAATATGTGGCATCAAATGACATCTGGTGATAAGATGAGCATATAGAATCAATTAAAAAGAACTAGAATTTAGTTTTATTTCGAAACGGCAACGATTAACAACGAAAATTAAGAAAACAACGGAGAAACATTTTGGTTTTAGTTTTATAATGAATATAATTTTTGAAACGCTACTCCTGCTGGGAGTCTGCTTTACGTTCAGTGATTGTATACCAGTAACACAAAATTATACTCAAGATTTATTGCGGTTAGCCAAGGCCTCGGAAATCAAGGCCTATATGAATGAGGACAAACCACCTTGCGAAAATTTCTATAAATTTGCTTGCGGCAGATGGGGTCGCCTTCACCCAGCTTCGCCGAGAGGAAAAAGTACTTATCTTGATCAATTAAAGGATCTGTACTGGCGTAAATGTAGCGATATGTTGAACAGTGATGGCCGAATTGACTCTGGTTTGGATATGAAATTGAAGAACTTTTATGAATCTTGTTTAGAGACGGGCAAAATCGATCGCATGGGTTTGGAATACATCATCAACGAAGTGAACTTTAAAGGAGGATGGCCGAAAATTGCTAATGAAAAGTGGTATGAATCGGATTACGATTGGCTAAAGGTAGTGGCCAAAATGAGAAGGAATCTGGGTGTAGACATAATAATTGGTTTACAAGTTGTACCTGATTTCATGGAAATGGATATGCACCGCATTATGGTGGGTGCGCCTAATTTATACTTGTCACAGCAAGGCTATTTAGTAGATGATGAAGACAATGAACGTTTAAGAACGGCTTACGCAACAAGTATACAGTTTCAACTGCGGCGTTATTTCCCGGAAATGTCCGAGCAATGGAGTCATGAGGTGGCCCAACAAGTTGTTCATGTGGAAAGACGTCTGGCAGCTGGCTTTGCCAGACCCGATTTGACACTACAACAAAAGTCGCGTTTAAGATATACTGCCGACTTAAAAGCAGCCTATGGCAGCTATGTAGACATCAATCGTTACTTAAATTTGATCTTCAATTCCACCATCTATGCTCAGGTGTACGAAAGCCCAATTGATTATTTTTCAAATCTTATGGATGTTATCAAGGAGACGCCAAAACTGACTATAGCCAATTACACCATGTGGAAAGTATTGAATAAATTCGATTTGGAAAGAGCTCACCATGCCAAAAGTAGCAATTTTTGTGTGAACAAAGTCGTGGAATATTTCCCGGATGCCTTACAGAGCATGTTTTCGCGCAACTATCACACCGTACAATTGTCGAATGAGCTGCAATCGATTTGGTCTGATATTAGAAAAACCTTCCGCGAAGAACTGCAGACATCACCGAAATTAACCTGGATTGGTGAAGAAACGAAACAGAAGTTTATTGAAAAATTGGATGCCATGGATTTAGAGTTGTCCTCAGCAAATACAGCCTATGCAGAGCAAATGCAAAAGGTCTTGTTGAGAAGAACAAACTACTACCTAAATCTCATAAGTATATGGCAGTGGCAGAGCGCTCAAAATTTAGCCAAACTCAACGAAAGACCAACCGAAGTGGAGGAGAAGTTCGATTCGCCTCATTACGCTTACGAAGTCAATAAAATTGAAATACCTATTACTTTCATGCAGTCACGGTTCCTCTGGGATGCTGCTTATCCCCATGCTTTACTTTATAGCACTATCGGTTATCTATTAGCTCAGCAAATGTTTAAGGCTTTCGATTCCCAGGGACGTAAGTACGACAAGCATGGCAATAAGAAGTTATGGATGGATACGATAACCGAGTACACATTTGATGATAAAGCCAAATGCTACGTAGAACAATACTCAAAGTATAAATTCCCTAATTGGGTGCGCAGAGACGAGAAAAAGTTAACGAACACTTACGTTTCGGACAATGGCGCGCTGAGTATTGCCTATAAGGCCTACAATAAGTGGTGGGAAAATGTTGCCAATAATGTATCAGCTGAGAAAGAATCCTTGCCACTTCTCGACAAATACTCTCGCACTCAATTATTTTTTATAGGTTTTGCTCAGCTTTGGTGTGCGGAGTATTCGCCAGATATTGAGGAATACGAAGAGTTGCCAGAACGTTGGCGTGTTATTGGAGCTTTAGCCAATATTAACGATTTTGCACGCGAATATGCATGTGATTTAGGCAATAAAATGAATCCAGCACAAAAATGTATTCTGTATTAATTTTAATACATTTAATTAATATATTTACTAACAGAAAATTATTTAAATAAACCAATATTTTTGCTTAAATATCTATACAATTTTATTTAGGTCAAACTAACAAGCACAAAGGCTTACAAATAGTGAAATTATATGATAACCTTTTCTAATCTTATTGTTTCTTATTCATTCAAAAACATTACTTTTAAATAAAAATTTTTATCAATTTATTAGTATGAATACTACGAGTATTGCTTGTCAGTGAGCAATGAAAGAGAAACAGAATTGAAAGAGAAACATTATGGAAAATCTGAGTACATGGTTGCCATGTCGAAATATAATTAGAAATATACCACAGCAGACAAAAGTATCTAATACTGTGTAATAATGTGAACCACTAGGTTCGCTCTCTGAACCTCGATTGCCAATCATGGTGTTCCCACGACTGTTCTTGGTTCAGTTTGGCACTTCGTTTTCTCATTTCTTTATTTTTTATACATCTTTATTTTATACAATATCTTGTATATTATTTATTATTTTTGCATATTTTATTTTAAACATTTTTTTTGTGTTTTTCTTTATTTCTATTTTGGTTTTTTCAGTTAGTTTTGATAAACTAGCGATAATTTGTTATCCAAATTAGAGATGCTACTACCTTCTTCGTGGTTCGTACTTTGTTCAAAATGAACCAACATGGGTCGCATTCGAAATTTTGTATGGCGAACCAAGTACGAAGCACAAATGAGAAACCGAAAAAGGCAAAAAAAAACAATTCGAATGTCTGGTGTTTACACAGTTGCGTGTAAGTTCATTCCAAAAATGTTGTCAACAAGTAAAGTTCTAGGACAATTTGCTAAATAGCCATATAAGTTCAGTAATGCCGTGTTGGCAATATCTGAGAAAAATATTATCATCAGAATTATTGTTTCTAAAAATATTAAATTAATAATTAAAATTACCATTAGGACGTGTTTTTGTATAGTTGTGTTCTTTTTCCTTACTTATTTTTTTTTTTTAATACAATCAAAATCAATCAATCAACACTAAATTTATTTTAATAAGTTTTAGTAAATTAGAAGAAAACTCGTAATTGGTAACACTGTTTCTTCATTTGCCATTTTACTTGCCGCAAGTGCAAAAAAGTTGCTTCCAAGAAAATTTTTTTCCAAGTAGATTCGCAAGTTCGAAAAATGTGACTGATTGGTGAAATAGTTTAATTGTTTTGAGTTTTTTGAACTTAAACTTGCATGTGTAAATGCTAGATTAGATTTGTTAAACTTAGTGAATCGGTTTCAACTAAAAGTACAAAAAATTTGTGAGTAGCATAGTTTAAATCGTGATGTTTTTTTCAAATCGTTGCTCTAGAGAGAAATTTAGAATGAAGTGGTCAAAAAAGTACCCCTAAACAAACATCAATCAGCGATTTTTTCACTGAGGATTAACTTTTAATATAGAACCGTATAAATTAACAATTATGTACGTATTTTTGGTTTTTTAAATTAAAATTTCAAAAAATATAAAATATAATTAATTATTTTTATAATATTTAATAGGTAATATGTGTGACACGAGTTCTTAATCGAATATAAGATCTTTAATGAAACTACGTGTTCTAATGCCAACATGTGACTGAATATTTTATTTCAGTTTTCTAACATTTTAGACAAAGCCAAATTTTTAACATTAAAATCAAATTCAATAAGTTCAAAAGTATTTAAAATATCTTACAATATTTTAAACGAACATTCTATTACGTTAACTTGTATAAATAAACCTTAAAAAAAATCTTCGCGATATAACAAATTTTTCAGTATTACGAATGGGTCTAACATTATATCATTCGTTGCAGCGTGATTTACCTGTATTTATATATATATATTCAAGATTTAAAATTCCCAGTGGAATTACCAAATTCTTGGAATGTAGTAGAATCCCTCTGGCAACAGTTTCAATTCCTATTCAAAGAGAAACACAGATTGGAATAAGAGAAACACTATGCAACTAAAACGTGATTATTCTTAGACGTTAGAAAAGACCAGCTTTTGTGTAACTAAATTATTCTACAAGGCAATAGTTTAGTTCGTAAGCCTTGAGGTAATGAAGAAAATGTTGAGAAAGGCATTTGTACTAAACACTGCAGTGCTATTCCTTTTACTCAGTCCGTGGCGAAGGACACTCGCACAAACTACTAATTTTCCAATATTCAAACAGGAGGAAGCCATACGAAATTCAAAAACAAGAGAAATTCTCAACAACATGAAACTTGGCATAGATCCATGTGTGGACTTCTATGAATATGCCTGCGGAAATTGGCATAGATTTCATGCGCCAGTGAGTAGACAACAAGCCGAAACTTCAAAATCTCTACTGGACTCAAAAGTGAATAGAGATTTACATAAATTATTAGATGAAAATGTGACTATAGACGATACAGCAACTGCCAAAAAATTGAAAACATTTTATAAATCTTGTTTGGAAACAAAACGAAATGAGTTACGGCAGCAGATATTCTTAAGTGACTTCATTAAACTGAACGGAGGTTTTCCTGCTATACCAGGCTCAAATTGGCTGGTACATCATCACAATTACGACTGGCAACAGATAGTGGCTGGACTGCGTTACAATTATGGCATGGACATTTTAATTGGCGTAGAAATTAATATCAACTATCAAAGTATGCACGAGAACAGTATTTACTTGGGCGAGCCTTCGACTGTAATTCCCAAACACTTGTGTAGTCACAGGGCTACCCAAGCTGTGGAGTTGACTGATTTGGAGTATGTGCCAATAGAAACAAAGGTGGCTGATAACTTACGCATTTGGCTGTCGTTAAATAAGGACGACGCTTGGAAATTGGCCGCCAATATTTTGACGTTTGAATATGAATTATGTACAGCGATGTACATAAATGAAGATGAAGAGCAGGAGTTCATAGGAGGCAGCAGTCCCGAAGTGTTGCACAAAAAATATACTCGTAAAAACTTGATCGAATTCACCCACCAACTGGGAAATAAAATCGACTTGAATAGCATCGTAACGAGGAGTTTTGGTGTACCGATTTATAAGCCTGTGTTCATGAAAAGTCCACAATATTTCGAACAGCTTGTGAAAGTAATGGATGTTAATAACAGTACAACAGTGGCCAATTACATAATGTACAGAGCTATGTCTTATATAAACCTGCCTCTAAATGATACAATTCAAACACGGCCTTCCTATTGCTTGGAAATTGTTAAGCAATATTTTCCAAAGACTTTGGGTGAAATGTACCACCGAAAATATGCCTCTGCAGTGTATCAAGAACAAGTAGAGACAATATTTGAGAAACTTAAGGAAATGTTCGGCGCCAGTCTCCAGCAAGAGTGGATTG
The DNA here is from genome assembly GCA_963924685.1 of Dexiosoma caninum. Classification (NCBI taxonomy): domain Eukaryota; kingdom Metazoa; phylum Arthropoda; class Insecta; order Diptera; family Tachinidae; genus Dexiosoma; species Dexiosoma caninum. The sequence goes on along the minus strand of OZ004725.1, from coordinate 123,456,143 downwards.
AGGGTGGGACGGCAAGATTGGGTAAAAAGAAATTGGCAGAATTTAATTTATATTTTCCCACATACGATACAACAACATTAAATTTACAATTTTCGCGCAGCGACTTCTGGAATAATTTGATGTTGATAATGGGAGAGGTAAGACAGTATGAATTAGGTCGGGTATTTGCGACGGGTTTACCAAGACCAAAGGATGAAGTTGAGGCGTACGAAACTAGAATCGTTTACCGACCTTATCGCAAACGTATCGATATTGGTTGGGGCTTCTTGCAATCACCCAACTACCAGCCACAGTTGCCTAACTCTATACGCTTCGCTATTGTTGGCCAAAAAATAGCTGAAGCGATGGCTTTAGCTTTCGATGATTATGGTTGGACCACTGATATTACAGGCCATAATAATTGGGACCGTATGACAGCCGTCGAATTTTACAAAAGAGCCAATTGCTTACGGCGACAAATTGGAAATTACTTAAACAATGATCCCGATAGCTTTAACAACGCTACCCAAACTCGCAATTTAATAGCGAAGAGCGCTGGCTTGAATATCGCCTTCAATGCCTACCTCGACTGGCTTAAGTACCAAAATCCCAATAATGATCATGGAGTTCTATCTCAAGAAACTTTATTTGAGCTAAATTTTACGAATACGCAATTATTTTTTATATCGTTTGCTCAAATGCATTGCGAAGCTAAGAGAAAAGACTTGAAGAAGTCCGAACAATCGCCGATTGTTTTAAGTCCTTTGGATACGCACACAATGACAAGGTATGAAGTCAATGGGCCCCTGTCGAATTTTAAAGAATTTGCCAGAGAGTTTGGATGTACAATTGGTAGAGAAATGAATGTTGCCGATAAGTGCATTATTTATTAAAGTCGTTACATATACAAACACATATACATACACATATCCATATACATACATACATACATACATCTATAGTTAGAGATATGTTTGTTCAGTGTAAGAAACTTGTTAAAAACTAATAAATAATATTTGGAAACATTGTACTATGTTATTTTTTGGCGACAGCGCTTCATTAGGTCTGTTCCAGGTGCGTTACAAAACTATCCGAACTCGCACAAATTAATTCAGGTAACAGTTTTGACAGAAAATTGGAGAGTAAAAGTTTTCATTTCCTGTACAAAGTTGTAAGAACTTTCTGTTTGGGTAACTTCGGACTAGATTTAAATTATCAGCTGATTTTGTTTACATTCAAAAGCCATCAAAATTTCAAATAAATTGATTAAAAAGCAAAATGGAAGATTTTTAAAATAAACTTAAAGCTGTAAGTACATATGTATGTATATTTGTGCATATTTCTCACTGTCTTTTATAAAAAATGGCTTTAACTTTTTTTCAGTTTATTTCCATTCACTTTTTACAGCTGTTGCCAATTATACAAATGTTTTGCTTTTAAAATATTATAAATTTTAATCGTCTCAAATCACTAAAATAAATTTTATTTGACAAAGTAAGCAGCATTTCAAGATGTTCAATTGTAGTTTTTAGCGCTCCAGCAATTTTGGACAACTTTGTCACATTCCGAGAGTAATTTTCTTTTTACTCTCAATACTCCGGACTGTTTTGTTATGCAGCTGGAACCGACTTATTATGTGACGTGCCCAGCATGCAGTGTTACCATGTGTTAAGATTTAACTTATTTTCGAAGTAATTTTGAGATGTCAAAAATATTAAAAGTTTTTTTAGTTCCTGTTCATAAAAACCTACTGATAAAAGTATTTCTCAATCAACAAAATTCTCTTCGATCCGTTTAATATTCAACAAATTGATGACGAATGGCGAGAATTGAGTCGCTTCAAAATTATTGGGTGAAGAAAATATTCAAATATTTTAGGATGCCATTTTGAATGCAAATCAAGCTTTTCGCTGTTTAAAAAAAAAAAGAGTTGATGGAATATGTCAATAGCAAAAGTTCGGTTACGTAGGTAGGTCGCCGGTGAAAAAACGTGAGAGTCCAGCCCGCTTGGGTCCAATCAATCATGGTCCCGTTGTGATAACCGTATAGCAACAGCTAAGGTTGAAAGAATTTTTTATGAATATGAACAAAGTAAAAAACTTCTTAGATACTCGAACCATTCATTGTGTGGTATTTGGAGCACATTTTGAAAAAATCTGATCGTAAATAAAAAAATTTTCAACAATCAAAAGAAATGAATAAAAAGTTTAATAAACAAATATATAATGTTACGAGTATAAAAAATTTGCAAATGTAATATATGTAAATAAATATTTTAACTGAATTTGATTCCAATAACACCTTTAGAAATTCAGAAAATGCGTTTTTTTGTACGATATGTTGATTTTTGAAGAAGAAAATTGGCAACACTGCATGCATGACAGTAGTGAGTAGAGAGGAAACTCGTAGAGTAAAAATATTTTTAATTTACAGAGGTAAAGGCCCCTACACATGCGATGCATTGTGCTGCAACTACAGGAAAGGGATAGTTAGAGAAATGACAAGAGGTGAAGTTTTTATAGCAGTTTTGCAGCGCCCCTGATAGTAAGGAGAGATATTACATTTTAAAGCTTTGGTTTATTAGCAATTTTCAGTTATTTTTACTTCGTCGGTGCTACACAATACCGACGAAGGAGGGCGCTCTGATGTGCCTGCGAATTGCTATCAGCGGAAGCCGGATCTGTCTAGTGAACAGTGACTGAAACCTTCAGAAAAAATGTGAAATGTTTTTATGATTTAGTCTTAAACAGGGTTCGAAGACAAGACTTTTTCTTTGAGCCATCGCCACCCTCCACTTGTACTAAAACTACAGTTTTAAACATTTAAATTTATTACCCAATATAAAAAGCAACTTATTTTCAAGTAAAAAAAATATGAAAACCGGCTGACCCTGCAAGCCAACCGTGACTCTTTCCGCAAGGCTTAACCCAAATACGTATCAAAAATCGATTTGACAAGAAAATAAGGAATAATAGAATAACTTTTCTTAAAATTTTTGACATCTATAGCTCTCGAAGTTTAATAGAACAAGTTTTTATGTTTTTCATTTGTATCTTTTTTTTAATATATTAATCATCGATGCTTTTGAAAAACGTTTATATAAACTATGAAAAATATCCCAAAGTGATGAAAAAAAATACTTAAAAAGTTTAGCTCTATTTTCAATTAAACTTTTTTAGTTCTTTGTAGCTGTACTTTGGTATTTTAAAATCTGGTCACACTGTGCACAACAGACCAAACCACATGCGGTCATACTGACATGATTGTGTTGCATGGTATGGTATGAATAAAACAGCTTCCAACACTCAACTCACATTTGTATAGACGAAGCGTTCATGACTACGATGCTGCTTTTATTCAACGTCGATTTTTATCGCATGTTTAAATGTGAACAAACATTTTTATGTATGATGAAATCAAGAAAAAGTAATTTTGATCATTCTCTGATATGTACGCATAGGACTTTGTTATTGCAAATATACATTTAACCATACATAAATATAATATGTAAAATTTATTTAAATAATATAAATACACTCCTAAGAATTAAAGGAAAGAAAAACTTTTGTGTTTAAATATAATTTAGGGCTTTTAAAAGACGCGTTGGCTTTAATCACCAATTAGCTCGGAAACGTTCCTGTTGCCCTAATTTCTGAAGAAGAAATAACGAGTAACTTTTTTCACATGTGGATATCAGCATCTGCAATTTTTTTCTTATGATAGAAATGATTTGATAGTGCATAGATTTTTTGATAGTGATTTTAACTTTCAGTTTATTTGTATTTGTTCCCCTTTCGTTATTGCAGCACCAGAATTTTATTAACGCGTTGTTTTTATATACGAGGGTGGATCAATAAGGCCATGAATTTCTCAATTTCCCCCCTCGTCTAAGTTAACAAGAGGCGAAATATGAACAAGGTGCGTGATTTAGTTTGTGTTCGACAACCACTGATAGCAGACTACCGCATAATTTGAAAAGAAAATGGGAAAAAAGTGAATTTCGTATTTAAATGATTGGGCATCAGAAAGCTCTCCGCAAGATGGTTGCTACGTTTGTCCACAATCGACTACAAACGCAATCGTGTGACAACTTCTGAGGAGTGGTTTGGCGTTGTTCAACCGCAATATGCACTTTTCCAAATGTGAATTTTGTATTAAAACGAAAACCACCACCGAACACCCACTACTGATGGATCTATTTGTAATAAATGAGCACAAATAATACCTTAACACTCTTCGGCAGAAAGTTAGTGGGGACATTTTTGGACCTGTAACATCAGCAGCGCATAGAAAACACTATTGCTTTCTCTCATATTACGGTGTTATTTGAAAATTGTCAGTATTACATTCGCCAGCGATCTAAATTCCTTATCAAATTTATTTCTTGTTCAAAAGAAAAGGTGAATTTTGTTTTCTTCGATTACAATGGCGTGGTGCATCATGATTTCTTGCCAACAGGTTGTACGGTTAATAAGGAATGCTACAAGGAAGTTGCGCAACGTTTGCGTGAAGTAATACGGCTCAAACGATCGGAATTGTCGAAACAAGAATCATGGATTCTGCATCACAATAATGCACCAGCTCACACATCAATGCTTCTTCGTGATTTTATGGCTAAAAACAACACCCTAATCATGCCTCCCGATTTGGCTCCCTGCGACTTGTTCCTACTCTCAAAACTGAAGAGACTAATGAAAGGAAAGCGCTTTGCCACAATTGGTGAAACAAAGTCAAATTCGAAGAACGAGCTGATGGACATACCGAAAAGTGCATTTCAGAAGTGCTTCGAGGATTGGAAGTAGCACTGGCAGGGGATAAAATGGATATTGATGAATAAATAAATACTTTTCAAAAAAGTTAAAAATTAATCTTTTCTTTTGAACAGACCTCGTATATATTCGTATATGTCTGTGACAATATGAAGGAGCAGCTTAAGTATAATTCAATCGATTGTCATACATACAAATGTACATATAAACAAAACACCTGAACTGATAACACCAGCTCGTTATCAGCTCGCCTTGGACGTTTCTATTAAATTTATTTGATAATTTTTCTACTCAATTAGAAATGACAGAAAACATCAAGTTCGTTGTTTCTACTTTAAACTTGTTCAAAATTTATTTATGAGCATTTTCATAGTTTTTTTTTATTTATTTCTTATTTATGTATTATTTATTGTTCTTCCCAACACTTATCACATATAAACAAATTATTAAAGCTGTAACACAACGTCGCTAAAGAAGAGACTGAACGTTAGCAAAATTCTGCTTTCTAATAAATCTATATCAATTTGAGATTAGTAGCAATTCTAAACTTCAACAGTAAATATGTTACAAAATCGGAAGGTTAAAATAGTTTTTGTCTGGATGATTATCGCAATCACTATCAGCGAACAGCGACAGCAGAATCAAGGTCAAACGCAAGGCCGCAGAAATATCCAACAGCCTCAAATGCGACAACTAGAGCAGCGAATTATTCATGAGCGAGAGCAAAAAGCCAGAGAGATGTTAAAATACATGAATTCAGAGGCAGACGTTTGCAAGGATTTCTACGATTTCGCCTGCGGGAATTGGTTACAAGAACAGAACACTGCCATGGCCAATGAGGGTGATTTGATAAGTGTTCAAAGTGAAATGGAGCAATTTGTGAATAGACAATTGCAGGCTACATTAAAGGAACCAATTACTTCGCTAGATTCTATAGAAATTAAAGTGGCCAAAGATCTATATCGATCTTGTTTAAGAGAACCGTCCTCTTCTCCGGCTCAAAGGCAATTCATGCAAACGTTTGTCATGAACTACGGCGGTTTGCCCGACATTAAAGGTACTCATTGGCAACCCAACTACAACTGGGTTTATGTTATAGCAGAATTGCGGCGTAACTACGGTTTGGATATTTTAATTGGTCTAACAATTGATAACACAAATCCCAATCATAAAGCCGTTTTTATAGAGGAGCCGCAAACCACTTTGCTGCCCGTAGAACTCTGCAGTTCCTTGGCTACCCAACAGATCGATGAAAAAGATGAAGTGTTCAACACAATACAAGAAGAAATCAAGGAAAATTTAAAAAGCTGGTTCGAGTTAAATGAATCAAATGCGTTACGTATAGCAGGCGCCATTATAAGATTTGAATTTGATTTGTGTAAGTATATGCGTGTCGAACAGACGTCATCAATACCAGTTGACAACGAAGAAGAGCCCACACCGTCGAACACGAATAGAAGAGGAGGTTATTCAGATCGTATGGTGGAAAATAAAATGCACGGAGTAAGAACCAATGCGGCCAACTCCTTGCAGAGTTTACACCGCTTATCCGAAACTTATCGCATCAATCTCAAGTATTTCGTTGAACGCAGTTTGGATACGGCCACCGTGGCCCAAGTATATTTTCGCTCCGAAGAATATTTTCAACAACTGAGTACAATATCTGCAAAGGGTTTACAAGCCTCATTTGCCAATTACATCATGTATCGGGCTCTATCGGAAATAAATTTTCCTCTAAACGAGCGCCAAGGCCAAAGGCCGTTCTACTGCAGCAACATCATAATGCGTTTTATGCCTCAGGCATTGGGCAAGGTATACAATGAAAAATTCCATCACATGGAAGCAAAACAAGATGTGCAGGAAATATTTGCCATTATCAAGCAGACTTTTGCTAAGTACCTGCAAACGGATGTCGATTGGATGAGCGACAACACAAAGAGAGCGATAAAACAAAAATTGAATACCTTGAAAGTTACGTACCCTTCTTATCCTCAAAATGAGGAAGCAATAGCAGACTTAGCCATGCCTGATGACAACGACTATTATTGGCATAAATTAACCAACGCAATGATGTACCATGCTAATCAGACCATCCTACAACTACGATTAACCAATGATCACTCCAATTTTATGGAAGCCCCAGCTGTTGCTATAAAACAGAAACCTCTAACTTACGAATTGATAGTGGGCTTTGGCCTCCTGCAAAAGCCTTTCTATTCCCAATTCTATTCGAATTCCTTGAAATACTCCTCTATAGGGGTGGCTATAGCAAGAGAAATCGTTAAACTGTTTGATCATCAAGGTTTGCTGCAAAATCCCATGAACACCTTTCCTTGGGATCCTGCAACCATGGACAATTTTTCGGCAATCAGCGAATGCTTTCGGGTACAAATGAGTAATAACTTCCACAATAGACCCCAAGTCTTTCTAAATGCGACCAAAGTGCGTGAAATTGCATTAGAAACAAGTGCCCTAAAGCTGGCGTTCAGTGCTTATCTTAATTGGTTGGAATTACCCGCCAGACAGAAAGGCGAATTGCAGTTGGAAACTTTGCCCGACATCAATTTTACAAACACTCAGTTGTTTTTTATTAATTTCGCCCAAACTCATTGTTCAGCCCGTAACAAGGTCGAATTGCCACCGGAATTTTTACCTTTATATCGTCGAACATGGGAACAGCACGATGTAAATGGACCATTGAGTAATAATGTGGAATTTGGTAGGGATTTTAATTGTGAACTTGGTTGCGATATGAATTTAGATGATAAATGTTCACTGTATTAGAAAAGAAAACAAAAGAGAAGAAGGTCGATGCATTTAGAAAAAAAATAAAAATAATGCAATATTTAATAGATTAATATCAGAAAATGTTTTTCATTAAGGTTATAAATAAATTAACGGAATGAACGACGACAAAACATTTGAATGTTGAGACTAAAAAAATGTGGTAATTCCTTCGAACGTCATACTGACATCGTTCATATATGTATCATGCGATATTTGTTTTATATATGATATTTATACTGAGTTTCAAACATTTTTTTATAAAGGAGTTTACTACAACTGAATCCTTAATGTGTAGAAATGTAGATGTAGTTGCATCAAACCATAATGTTTGATGTATGAAAACCCACGGAAATGCTGATCTGACCGAAATGTCACGTTACTGTAACGGCGTCCATCTGTAGAAAATAGAATTTTATTATGACGTGACGTGACATTTGTAAGCGTTTCCATAGGTTTTCATACATCAAACAATATGGTTTACTACTGTGTATTTTACAACATTTTGTGCAGCCTTTTAGGTTGCAAGTTCGTTAGACGAGTATTTTGGTCTATAGGAGGAAATTCATTATTGAAACACTTTTTTAAAAGCAAATATAACATTAAGCGTACGCCTTCCCTTGTGCCAACAATTTAAAAAATGGTGACAGAATATGCCGTCCTGTCTTCAAATTTTGTACTCAAAATTTCGTTCTACTTCAATTCTAAAGTGTAAAAATATGATTAAATTATTAATAATATTAATAGGCCACTCACGCATTTCCGTTAAAAAAAATTTTAAATTATAAATAAACCTCTACATGTTTCATTTACAATAATCGAATCTGTCACTCTGCGCAACAATAAATAATTCGTCACTAGTTTCAATTACCTGCAAAGAAAGAAAAAAACATATTGTAGAATTAATTATTCTGCTGCATGTAAGACAATAATATAATAATTTGAAATGTACAATTTATTAAAGGAATGATTCGATATAAATTTCAAGGTTCAAGTTGCTTTTTCAAATCAACTTTCTTAAACACGTAGAGTATTAGTAAAGGTATTTACATATTAACTTTAACAATTTTACCCTGCCATATTTTGGAAGATTAGTCGCTATGAAAAATTATGTTTGAATTCGCAACTGAAAACCAGGGTTGCCAGTTTAGTACTTTTTTTCTAAATACTAGTTTAGCACTTTTTTATAACTATTTTTTATTTAGTTCATAAAATTATAAGTTATGTCTCACTGTATAAGGAAAATTTCACGTATGTTAAATTTTTTTTGGTGATCAGTGAATTAAAAGCTCGACTTTCCCATACTTATGTGCTGCACACTTGCTCGCAAATCCGTGACCCAAAGATACAGATTGGTACACTGATGTGCGGCATATGTCTCCGTCCATACTGTGAAACATTTGCTGCAAAACTTTTGAGTTTGTTGATTAGAAGGGGAAGAGGAGTGGAAGTAGGTACTCTGTTTCATGTACATGCAGTTTTTGTTAAATGTCTTATTTGCATCTTTTGACATGAGGTGTATTTGACGTTTCATTTTATTTCTTTTCGTTTGGTATACTGGTAACATCTATCATAATAATAGCTACCCTGTTTTAGTTTACACGTGTTACGTATGTTAATTTTTTTTGAAATATAATCAAAAATTTAAAAAAAATAAAACTGTCTTTTAAACAAAAAAAAAATGTCGTTTAAGTTTAAATTATACCTTGTGCTTCAAATGTCTATACAAAAAAAAATATTCACACCTTCTATCACAGGGTAGTTATTTTATATTTACATTCGGTATTGAGAAATGTCAAAAAAAATTAAAAAAAGAAGTAGAAGGGAGGAATAAAAAATACTAAACATGAAGCAAAAGATTCATGTATGGACACGGCTGCAGTTTCAAAAGAGAATCCAAAAAAAAACTTTTGCAGCAAAAACTCAACAGTATGGACGGAGACTATGTATGCACACTTACTGGCCGACATATTGCCGTCGCTAGCCGGCTATGGTTTATTCGTTTAACGCTTAATATACAATCTACTACAGAATCGAGCATCTTTACAATAAAAAATACTTCAATTATGAAACCGTTTGTTAGTTATTTGTTGATCATTTTATTTCCCTTTCTTGGAAAAAAAAATACCTCTTAATGATGATGACGATGAAAACCTTGCATTATTCCAAGAGCACAAACCATAAACTGAATACCCTTCATATGAAATTATACAACCATATCAAATCCGGCAACAACTTTTAATTACACAACCTGTTAATAGTACGGTGTACCTTTAATATGCTTATAAAAAAAAATATACATACATGTGTGTAATTACTTGATTGCCAAACTCAATTTGAATTTCTTATGAGTTCAAAGCAAAAACTTTGCCAAATTAACATTTGTTCTAAAGTTGTTGACTTTTTCATACACACAAATAAATACGACAGTTAATAATTGATTTAAACCCACAATAGTTTCTTAAAATTTTTGATATGGAATTTTATTTAATTAAAAATATTTATGGTCTATTGTTTTCATACAATACAGTCAATTTATTTTTGTTTTAACGCATGATAAAATTATTTTCACCAGTTAATTAATGTACGTGATGAATAACAAACAAATTATGAAAATTAATATTACATTTCATTTTTATGAACAATGATGAACAAATTCGGTTAATAGTATGAATCTCCCAACAGAGGCAACACATTGTTAAGGAGCAAAACCTTTGAACTGAGGTAAAACTAAATTATTTAGATAAAAACAGCAAATGTAACAGGCACTTAAATGATTATTTGACACAACGCTGAACCGGGAAAAAAGTATATGCAGAGAAAATAAAATTTTGTGGTTGCAAACGAAGTATAATTAAGGTTTGCAGGCTACCAATTCCGCAAGAATCTTGGACTCACTTGGATCCTTTAGGTACCTTGTATAGGGTGGCTGATGAAAGCCGATACCAAAAGAAAACTTGGTAACTTTTTTCTATCTAAGTAATCTGGAGTTTTTTGTTTTGGTTTTTGTAGATGGATCCTTAGATTTAATGAAAATGAAAAGTGGGACACTGCAAAAAGAATGCCACTATCACGCATTGGAGTCTGTAGTTTTGGTTCAACTAACTAACAGGCTCATTTCAAGAAAATCAACCTTCCGTTGTGCCCCTAGATCGCCTGACCTAACTCCACCGGACTTTTTCTTGTATGGTTATTGTAAACAGGAAGTCTAGAAATCGCAACAGATAAATTTGGAGGAACTAAGACAATCAATTCGAGCGACAATAGCTACAGTTCCAGCGTTAACTTTGCGGGCAATAATGAACAATTTTTTGCCAAGACACCGCACCTGCCTCCATGAGCAGGGCTGGCATTTAAATTCGATTGTCTTTAATACTAATTCGATGTGCTTTCAAACGAAAAGAGATTGAAAATATTCCATGCATTACAAAAGAAGTCGTTCCAGTTTCTTAATGTAGCAAAATTCATCAGCCACCCTGTACTTTAGGTACTCAGAAACATTTTTTGTTACACTCTGCACTGTAGATTTGGAACGTTCAAGAATTTTAGCAATTGAACTCAATTTTAAAATATGTTCACGCATTTCGATACAAATGTCCTTTGTTTTCTTATACATTTTAACGAAGTTTTTTCCTAAAATTACTGCAATCTGCAGAAAATTAACCGGACTTTTTGTAGTTTGTTTTTGACAGTGTGTCGTCGATGCCTTTAAATGCAAGCAAAAATATATGTATATCAGAAATTCAGAGTTATTTTTAGACTCCAATTTTAGAGATAGTACGTACTATTATCTATGTGACTGTATATATACGAGTATATACTTATATCTAACAGAATTTGTTTAAAAGCATTGGACATATTTTGTTCAAATATCAAGAAAATGCTTAAAGAAATATAACTTGTGTAATTTTAGGCCGATAATATTCGGTAAAGTGTTGCCTGCTACAAAAGTAGTTTGCAGTGTCGAATAGAGTTTAAAATAACAAAATTTCCGTTTAGAGTGAAAAACAACTTTTTTTTGTAACAAAAACAACTTTGCGTATTATGCACTATACAGTGCATTGGACCGCAACTAGTTGGAAAGGGATACTGTAGAGAGAAGAGACTCACCATCTTACACATCTCTGTAGTTGTGCGTATTTTTGAAGCACACGCCCTAATTACTCAACCAACAACAGCCCATCTAATAATACGAGAACTACAAGATAAATACTATATTTTCTTTACTTTATCATTTTTCGAAAAATCAATCAAAAGAAAGTGAGAATAATCATTCATATGGTTTTATAGCCAGCGACATTAGTATGTATTGTAAAGAAAAAAAAAACATTAAAATAGCAAAACTAAATTTAAAAAGTATGTAAATTATGCCACTGCGTTTTTTTCACTTATTGCATTTTAGTCATTATTAAACGGAATGCAAGCACACTGTTAAAAGAAAATAATCATTTTAAAGCATGACTATTTTTTAGGGAAGTGTGTGTATTTATTATTTTTAGTTATATAAAGATATTTCCACGATTTACAAGTTGCTTAAAAAAAAAACTTACACTCAAAATAAAAATCATACCATCCGTATTTAAATCAATACCAAGCGCTGTCGAAAGTACGGTAAGTATGAATTTATTTAAATCAAGTACAGAATACTTAATTCAAGTACGGATTCTTCAAGCGTTAAATGCTTAGAAATTAGAAATTAGAAGGCACCGAACGAAGACGGGTCGACTCAAGTAGGAGCGAGCTAAATGCTTAGCCTAATTATTTCCGAATCAGTATTTAAAATAAGCCTAATACGAGATTGATGTAAGAAAAACCGAGATCGAATATATATTTGTTGTATCGTTAAGCTACGCTAAATGTATATTTCGTTGGTTCTTCTACAAACTCATCAGTAGTAGATCTTCAAGTAAATTTTTGAAAAGGCTAAAAAATCTTTAATGTTTATACAAAAACTATCAATAAATCTTTGAGAATTCCTAAATACAAATTAGAATTCCGTAATTAATTTATGATTTTTTTCTGGATTTTAGTATTTTGCACTCATTTTAAGAATTTCAAGGATTAGATCTCCCAAATAATCTCATTGTCGGCTTGTTTTAAGTGCATATGAATACTATTCGTACTTGAATTTTATAGTATGACGATTTTTCTTTCTGTGCATGTATTTAAGATATTTTTTTATGAAAATGTTTCCTATAATTAAAGCACAGTTAAAATGTCTTATTGCGGAAAGAAAATTATTATGTTTGGTATGTGTGGCAACGTAGTAATGCAGGGAACTCGCGATAATATGATTAAATTAAAACGAAGCCAGTTCACTTCTGCGAGATTGTTCACATTTACGAATTGTGTTTAATTTACATTTAACAACTTCTTCCCATAAAAGTAAAAGTTTGTTTGTTTTTTTTTTTGTTTATTGGTCTTCGATTTTAAACAATTGATATTTTAAAAAAGAAGAAAAAGAAACTTTCAAATTCAGTGATTTTTTTTTGCTGTTTTGTAGGAATTTTTGATTGACAGCTGAAGGCAATTTAAATAGGAAATCCCCAAATTAGTATGCAGTTGAGTCAGAATTTAAGCACTGCCCTGTTGAGTTAGATTTCAACACTTTTTAAATAAAACCTAAAAAAAAATATCATATTTTAGGGCGTTCGTATTATCGCAAGTTCACTGTACAGGGTTGCCAATGTCATTCAAGTTAAACTGTAATAAATAATCTGAGCAGGAAATAAATTATAATCATTAATTTCAATTTCAAGACTTATTTGTATTTAGCCCACATTTTTTGTTCAAGTGTTTTTGCTGCATGCAGTAAAAACAAACAAAAAAAATTTTTTATAAATAATTCCAACATAACGAACAATAATAAAAGTCCACTTACGTAAATAAATTATGTCGCAAAATGCATACACTTTTTTTATTTAAGCACTCATGTTATTGTCATCATGCATTTATGGAAACAAAACTACACAGCAACAAAGGTTATTTTGTTGTTTATATTTTGCAATACAATTGTGTTGTTGGTTGTTGTTGGTTGTTGTTGGTGTTTCTGTTGATTCCATATGGTTTTAACAAGGGCTCCAATGTCTGTTAACCTGTCAGCTTTCATGACAAGTTTAATACATGATAAATCCCATAGGAAAGTGACAACAACAACAACAACAACAAAATAAATCATATTTATAATCTTGCACAATTCACTGCAATAAATTTAATTCGGTTCTTGTTAATGAATTCTTTTTTTTATTTAATGCACTCATTGTTGGAAATTATTTTTTTATAACAATTAGAATTTGCTGTTGCTTAATAAAGTCATTAATTTTCTTATTCAAAATTCATTTTTAAACCAAAATACACTGTTGTGAATAATTAAATGTATTGTATTATTATCTCCTCCCACAATTAAACATTTATAGGAGTATTCATTTATATTTTAATTTGTAAGATGACGTTTACTGAGACCGATTAAAAAGAAACATACTCAACAACTTTCGCCTACCCAGTCGCAGTTTTTTTCAATGAGTAATTTACTGTAATTTAGTCTAACCCGCTTGATCAGAGATTTCCTTATAAAGGAATTTTCTTTTAAGGCAAGAGCTTGGCCAGTTGGCAACCAAGAATTTTTAATTGCCAGTACATTAAATACAATTTACAACGACTACTACGAGTATTGCCACATTCATCACTCTTGGCAACTCCTCTAAACATTCTGGAAACATTCTCAAAAATGCTGTAAATGTAATTTGGTGAAAAAATTACAACAAAATTGTATCTTTGATAAATTTGCATCTTTGTGTCAGTTGTTGTCGGAAGGTCTCAGTGGCGATGGCACTGGTTACTGATCATTGCCTTCAGCTGATACCAATCCACATGCACATCAAAGCGCCCTCCTTCGACGGTATTGTGTAGCATCATCGGCAAAGTAAAATAATTAATAAAAATGGCTTCAGAATTGAATACGTCTCTCCTCAGAGCAGACAAACAATTTTAATTTCTTTCCTTCCTCACAAAATTAATAAAATATTTCGCAACAAAAAATGCAGCAGCCCTATCTAATACTTAAAGAAGTTTACAGAAAAAGCTAAAAACTTGTTTAAATAAAAAATATATTGGCATCTACTACAAAATATTTTTATATAATTGTGATTTCCTTTCTGAACAGAAAGAAATGTTGCCCTTTCCATGGATAACACTCTCTACAAGTTGCCAATACCATTAAAAAGTTATTGCAACAATAATACCAAATATTTGAGACTTCACTGAGCGTTTCACAGTTTCTGCGGTTTTTAACATAATTTTATCAATAACAATAAATTTTTTTATAAATCTACCGCTTTACCCACCACAATCACAAGTTCTTATTTGTATCAAAAGGCATTAATCAAAGTTGTAAAACCGTTCAGTATCTCAACCCAAGTTAAGAGTAGAGGGTCAAATATGTTGCATATTTTGCGAGTTATTGATGCAACATATTTAGAAGGGAACCTGATCGCTCTTTACAATGTTGCATACTTTTTAGAATGGAACAGGAATAGTAACGAAATGTAGCATATGGGCATTTCCACAGAAAGGTCTACCAGCATCGAAAATTAATATGTCAATAAACAAATGATTTTTTAAGAACATTCTATAGGAAATGTTAACATTTTAAGAAAATTTAGCATTTTCAGTTTGTGGTGTTTGTTATTTTCGGAAAATTGGTCTGGAAACTGAAAAATTATTTAAAATATGTAGAATACATCAAATTTACGAGTCTATTTTATAACATAATATTTACAATTTACATCAAAAAGAAAAGCTATGTTAAATATTTAGGAATTTAAATGATTGAGAAATATTTTTCTAAAAATGGAGATGTCTCACTTTTAAAATCAACGGTTTATTTATTACATACCAAAACCTAAAATTTATATTTAAAAATATCTATAAAATAATAAGTATAAAAATTTTCACAGTTAATACAATTTAAACTTAAGAAAATTTTTATTACAAACATTTTTTTTTTTTTTTTTTTTTTATTGTGCTGGAATTATAGGAAAGGGATAGTAGGAGAAACGACAGGAGGTGAAGCTTAATTAATAATTTTTGCAGCTCTGCTTTCGCACGTTCTTTGTTTATACTCATAGCAGTGCTGAAGCTTCGGTTCAGTAGCCATATTTATAATTGTTTTACTTCGCCGGTGCTACACAATACCGACGAAGGAGGGCGTTCTGATGCGATTGTGGATTGCTATCAGCTGAAGCCGGTATTGTTCAGTGACCAGTGACTATGCCTTCGCCACTGAAGCTTTCCGACAACAACTGACACACAAAGACACAGTAATGCACATCAGAAAAATACGAGATGTTTATTTTTAATTTAAAATTTTAGTCTGAAACTGGGTTTGAACCCAGGTCTGTTTTTGGATTCGTAGTCAACGTGCAGACTACCATCCATCGTGCCATCGCCATCGTGTCCCCGTTTTAAATTTCCCGTGTTAAATCATAGTAAAGGTTGTTCAAAAAAGAGCAACACAAATATTTAAATATGACACCCATCTGTGGAAAGCCATATTATTCTATTTTAATTTAAAAAAAACTCCTTTCAAAAGTGGTGTTCTAATTCGGAATTTTTTTTAATTTTTATAAATGCAGTTGAAAGCGAGTTCTAAATTTTGTCCCGTTCGTGATACCATATTTATTGGTTATACAACAGCAACAAAAAATGGATAAAAAGCTACATTTTGTGACTATTTATAGTGCCATTAATGTGCTATAAAAAAACGTAGAAAAGAAAAAAACATTTAAGATTTCTTTATTTTACTTCACTTCAAAAACAAGTGTCCCGTTCTAGATCGTGGAATTGCCCATATATGTATGTAACACAGAAAATTTTGTGGGGTGACGTAGTTGGACCTAATAGACCACAACATATAAAAAAAGTGATTCTCTTTTATTAAATAGGCCCTCTTGAATTTTCTGTAACGATTTAAAATATAGAAATAAGTACATATACAATTGGCTATGATAACGTGAAGCTTAGGTCTGCACGTTGCTGGATGCAAAGATGAAGAAAGGTTCCCGCCCAATTTATTATGGTCCCATTGCAATACCTGTTTTGACAAAACTGTCACGTGTTGTAGTGATAAAGGCCAAAGTATCTGCTAGGAATTGAACTACATTCGATAAACTAGCGCACTACTCACTAGAAATAATAAAATAAATTTAAACTAGTCACTAAAAGTTGTTTTATTGCTACAAAAGAAAAGTTAACGTTTTATTTTTTTTTTTTATCTTGGACCAGTGCTCAGGGGATATCCCCTACATATGCAATGCATTGCACTGTAACTAGAGAGAAGGATAGGGAAGACACAGACAGGTGGTGAAAGTGGTAGAAAGATAGAGCTTAATTCTTGCACAACTCTGCAGTTGCGTGTACATTATAAAGCAAAGTTGCGGCGTCTCTGATGTTTTTTGACGCATTATTTTTAAGCTAATGGAGCCATTTTATTTATTATTTTACTTCGCCGACGTTTTATTGCTCAAATACCGACGAAGGAGGGTGCTGTAGCACAGAAAACTCAGAAAAAACTTTTTTCTGATTTGACCCGGCTGGGAATCGAACCTGGGTCTTTCTGGTTACTGGTGACAACCTGGAAACGTGCACAAAAACTGTTGTTAAATTACGGTATTCGTTTTGAATTGAAATTTAAAAAAAAAATTTTTAAATCATATAGGAACTCCGTTCGATATCGAGTTCCGTAATTTGGTTTTATATTTTCGTTATGAGCGATAATCGAGTTACTACTGTATAGGTTTTCGTCAACTTACATATGTTTAAATATTTGTAAATTCTTGAAAGGTTTTATTTAGAAACTATACAAAAAAAAGTAATTAAACCATATTGAAGCTTTTTTCAAACAACTTGTCTTTACCATACAATTCAAATACCACAGAAGCACATTAAAAATGAAAAAAAGTTTCTAAAGAAACCAGTTTGGAAAATAATTGTGCAAATGATGTAAATGCTCGTATAATGAAACGCGCTTAGTTTTTAGATTTCTAAACATTTATCCAAGTCTAAGAAACGCTTATAAGAAGAAAAAACAAAAATGAAGGCAATGACATTATGTGTCATAAAAAGTATGTCAACAGTCAGGCGTTAATTTAGACAATCGGATTTTACATTCAACTGCAGGAGTAGAAAGGAATTTTTTAAATAAATGTTTAGAAGGAGAAATTACAGAATTGCCATTTGTGAATTTGTAAGGCAGAGTTGCTACATCTCTGGTGTTACGTTGGCCAATGTATATTTCCGCTGGAGCAGAACCATTTTATTATTTTACTTCGCCAACGTTTTATTGCTCAAATACCGATGAAGGAGAGCGAAAGTCAGCACAGACGCAATTCAAACATTTTTGGTCTGGCCAAAAGTCTACGCGCTAACTACTCAGGCAACGGCAAATATTAAAATACCAAAAACAAGTGGAAAACTAAAGCAATCGGAGCTGTCAAAAAATCATGTTGGTGCCATAAAATCCAATGTTATCGGTTTTATGGTCGAACTAGAATTAGTCTCGGTTTTAGGTGGCACAGAAACCAATGTTATCCGTATTGTTATTGGTAGTAAACCAAACAGCTGACAGCTGACAAAATTAATATGCGGCCGTTTGTCCTTATTTTTTCTAGTGGGATATTATATTTATTTTAGAAAGAATATAATGTACTCGTATATCTATGAAATATTTATTATTTTGATTATAATTCATATTCAGTTTTCGTACTTGATTTCAGATTTATGGTTTTTCTGTATATACTAGAATTCTTTCCGACAGATCGCTTATAGGGTTCTTCTGCTAAAAAAAACGTAATGAAGCTGCTAGTTGTAGCAACGGTGAAATCTTTGAATGTGACAAGTGTTCCCCCATGGTATCAGGTGACATCAGAGTTGCTGCAACACTGCTATAAAAAATTACAAAAGCAGAGTTGTAAGACAGCTATGCTAGTACAGCACAAGACATCGCAACTGTAAGGATCATCCTCAGAGTGCTGGTCCAAGATAAGAAAAAAGCACTAAACAGCTGACATGAACATTGGTTTCATTGACATTCGAAAAAAGCAAAACCAATACGTTTTCATGACACCAAATGAAATCAATTTGGTTTGCAAATCCCATAAAAAGCAAAGCCCACTTACATTCTATGACACCGCCGAATAGCCAGTTTGTTTCTGCAAATCTTCTGCGAAGTCCTCTTTCAATTAAAATTGTTCTTCTGTCTCACAAAATTGTTGAAATAAAAATATACAAAAACAGCTATTACCGCTGATATGAGCTGAATAATTTTTTCGGCGGCGGCGTTTTTGGTGGAAAACGTACAGTGGCTGCCAGCCATATAAGTGGCATAATAAACTGAAAGTTACTTTAGATGTCGTCGAGTTTTTTCTTCTTACTGGTTTCTAAGTTATCACAATGTAATTTATTGTAAAGATAGAAAAGTTTGAATAATTATTAAAGAATATTTTTTGTTCTTATATCATTTACAAGTAGCGGTGAATTATAGATATAACCACCGGCCAGCGTTACCATATAAGAAAAACTATTTTAAAAAAATCATAATTTTTCAACAAAAAACATTTTGCCACAAAAAAGGTCTCAAAAAGGAAAAAAGCACAAAAATTTATATTTTTAATTCATTTTTATTGAATTAAGATAAACGAAACAAAGAAAAAAAAGTTAAACAACAACAAACTTATTCTTCACAGGATTTCAGTAGTTCCCCATTTTTTTAGCTTTTGTTAGAGCGTCCGATTTGTTTGTAACATATTCTACACTATTTATTCTACACTATAATTTTCTAAATAGAGAACTTTTTAGAAAAAAACTGGCATAAAAAACTACAATATTAATAATACGGCACAGTTGTATTAAAGAGAATACACACATTTAACACGGTTGCAGTAATAAGGACTGAAAAATTATAAGATCGTTTACATTACATGGTAAGAACAAATAATATTTTCATAATACATATGTACTGTAAATTAAAAATTAATTAACCAAACTTGAAAATTTGCATGAATTTCAAAAAAAATTATTTTTGAAGCTAGAAACTTAAAAACAAAAAACTTGCAAAAAAAAGGGAAAGCTTGACAAATGGTACCGCTACCACCGGCTCAACTAAAGACTTTCAGCCCTTCGACTCAGATTTCTACTATTATTTTAAAACAACATATATCAACATCATATAGTTCGAGAGGTCGTAGTTAATTTTGTTTACAAATTGTAATACAGTCATGACTTAAAAGCACAACGTTTCAATCTCCTAAATAAGTCTTTGGCAACCGCAATAGTTACGGTTATTTCATCAAAAATCAGACCAACATAACTTTTGTTGAACAATCAAGCTGAGTTTTCCTTTATGGGTTTCTGAAAATGGTTATTTCTCTAGTGCTTTAATGTTGTCACCATTAAAAATCAAATTAAAATTACAAATTATAAATGAACATTCACTTGCAGCACTTTTTTGTCGTTTATATCTAATAAAACTAATTATAGTCATCGCCAATTATGGTAAGTTCAGCTTTGTTTTCAGTTTTTATCGTGGAAATAAGCAAAAAAGACAAACCTACATTTTACGAAATAATGTTCGACACGTATTACTACTTGTTGTTGAAGATAAATACTCGTAAACTTGTTTACAGTAGAGCGAAAAGTTTAATTTTATTACCGCAAACGAATCAAGCTTGGTTTTTTTTCATAGTTGTAATGAAACTGTACTTTTTATAATTTGTTTTTAAGAAAATAATATTTGATATGTAGACACATTATGAAAAAAAGTATAAATTACCGTACACTGCATTGATGTTGCAGCAGCTCCACCGTAATCAGCTGAAAACTGATGGATCTTTGCGGTGGAAATACATTTTTACTATTGCCCCATTAAAATATTTTACATTTATAAAAATAAAATTGCTTATTGAAAGTATATTTATCATTCTGTTCTGCAAATCACAATATTTTAAATAACTTTGTGATTTCAAAATCATAATTGTGATGTCATGGTGTTCTGCACATCACAATAATTTGTACTTTTCGAGGTGTTTTTTGATTCTCGAAAACACAAGAAAACAGCTGACTTTTGTTTTGATGTGACGGCATTTTTTTATGCATTGCAAAATAATTTGTGTTTTTAACAAAATGTTTAGTGAAAATAAAATAAAATCACTTTTTTTTAAACAAAATTGAAAACATTAAAATGTCTGGATCTATAATATTTTCGTTAATAGGACATTGTTCTTCACCATGTCCACAAAAGATTATGTTCAAAAACAATATTTATTTTATTTATTCATGGCATTTACAAAGATTAATTGTGAGGCAGTACACACGCTGCCGCTCTATTGCCGTAAACGACGATTTCGCTTACAAAGTCTTCCAAACAAGAGGACAAATCGTGCAGACATCGTCGAATACTACTCGTCGTCTAGGACAATTTCGCCAACTGCTAAAGGGATGAATATAACGAAACACATGTACATGCGCTGACGAATTGTGATGCCAAAAACTAATTTGTATATCTTAAAATCATTTTGTGTAAAAGAATAAAAATAAAAGTGAATAAATAATAAAAAGTCAATAATTAAATTATTAGCAGACCACGGCTTCCGTTTAATTATTTGTGTTTTTAGTATTTCACTTCAAACCCTTTTTTAGTTTTTTACCAATTTTTTTGTAGCAAACTACGGATTTTTTCCTGCCAATTATTTAATGGCCGGTGCTACACAATTATTTTCATGGGGCATGTTCAATCTAATCTACGTGTTTACTGAGGTATTTAAAAATTATTCATGTCAATTTGAAGTGTTTAGCAAACCAAGTGAACTTGTGCTAAAACATATCAAAATCGACTTGTTTAGCAGTTGAACACGATTGAGATGTTAAACACATAAAGTGTAAACATAGTATTAAATAAGCAAAAACATACCTTTTAAATAACAAAAATTAAACCTTAGGCACTTATAAATGATGATGGTGCAAATTAATTTTAATAGAATTAAAATGAAAAGTTCGATTTATACGGAATGTACGAGTAGCAAATTGAAAAAACGAACTTCTTTCAGAATTGTTGGTGTTATTAGTTTATGAATTTATAACCACTGTACTGTTGTTGTTTTTTAAATGTAGGTTTGGTCGATGTTATTATTTTCTTTTCTTTTTTTTCTTATTTGGAAAATTTACTTTGGTTTGGTGTTTGATAACTTTTACTAATCTTACGGTTTTACTTTTATATTTTTTTACGTGGTTTAACTGCAGAGTTTTCTAAAAATCGTAAATGGCTGAATGAGGTTGGTGCTGCTGGTTTTTTATTTATTTCATTACTTGCCTTAACCCTTTCACTACCATGCAAAATAAACAAAATTGTAAAAAATACAATTATTCTTAAATTTTAATGAAACAAAGTGCCCTTGGAAATCTTCGAATATCTGTTTTGCTGTTCAGCTGTTTTGATTGTGTTCAGGGAGTAGTTTTGTATTTTTTACAATTATTTGTTTTTTTTTAAATTTAAAATCTAATAAGTGTTTTATATTATAATCAACAATTACCAACAAGTAACCAACAATTCTTACTAAAAAAAATTTTTTTCAACACACTAACACTGTCCATTTGCGATAATGGATCCCACTGGCTTTTTTATCTAAAGAAATGCGATATATTGTCCCATTAGTATGTAAGTTAGCATAAAATTTCAACAACAAAAAATATCAACAAAATTGTCTACAAAATATACTATTATTCTCTACCGATGGGAGAGTTATTTTGTCTAAAAACTCAGTACGATATATAATCCCAGGTCAACTGAGAGATACTAAAATTAAAAAAAAAACCAATTTTTTGAGCTTCTAAGTGTTAGTAGTAGTGAAAAGGTTAAGAAATTTAATTACATTTCTTATAAAAAAAATTCATACTTTCAGTGGATAAATAAATAATAAAATAAAATAAAAATCTTAAAATTTCATTTAACATTTCAAAGTGCGATCTATAAAAACTTAACCACAAGTGTAAAAGAAAAATACATTTTGTATGAACGAGCTCAAGCAAATAATTTTTGGAGAATTATATATGGCCAAATAAGATTATTCAATTCGATTCGAAATTCCAAAAAAAATTTATATGAAAATGTACCGCCATGTACATATCTATATATGTATGCATGTATGAACATATACGAGTATTTTTTTTTTATCTAGGACCAGCACTCAGGAGATGACTACTACACATGCGAAGCATTGTGCTGGGAACTATAGGAAAGGGATAGTAGGAGAAACGACAAGAGGTGAAGCTTAATTAAGTATTTTGCAGCTCTGCTTTCGCACATTCTTTTTGTTTTTTTTTATACTCGTAGCAGTGCTGAAGCTTCGGTTTAGTAGCCATTTTTATTATTATTTTACTTCACCGGTGCTACACAATACAGACGAAGGAGGGCGTTCTGATGTAATTGTGGATTGCTATCAGCTGAAGCCGGTTTTGTTCAGTGACCAGTGACTATGCCTTCGCCACTGAAAGCTTCCGACAACAACTGACACACAATGACACACTAATGCACATCAGAAAAATGCGAGATGTTTATTTTTATTTTAAAAATTTTTTGTCTGAAACTGGGGTTGAACCCAGGTCTTTTTTTTGGTTGTGTAGTCAACGTGCAGACTACCTACCATCCATCGTACCATCGCCACCCTAGTTGTATACCGTACAACAGAAACAAATTAAAAACACCAACACGAAGATCAACAAAAATAACCTTTTAATAAAAATTATAATTCTTAGGAAACGATAAAAATAATTTAAAATAAAAAAAATATATAAAATTTAGCTGAAAGCGGTACAATACACGGAAAATCCTAGAAATAATTTTGAGAGCCAACAGAAAAGAAATCTAAAATTACTAAGTTTAAAGAAATCTTCCAAAATATTCGGCCCTATTCCCGTTGGCGTTGTCGTTATTATTATGGTTTCAATATCGGTCTCGTTCTTATGTCGCTTCGTTCTTAAATTGATATTCTTGGAATACATTGAAACAAAGACGATCGGTTACGGAAAAGACGAATGAAAATAATGAAAGTGTGGTATCGCTGCAATATTTCACTTGGTTAGTTTTGACAATATTGCAAATCGCCCTCCTTCGTCGGTATTGTGTAGCACCGGAGAAAAACGACATGCAGACTCAATAAAACTACATTTCAATATTTCCTGGAACAATTCCGTGCAAAACTTAAATGCAACAGATATGCGAAAATCTGGATTTAGATAGATTAGATCGGCAGGTTGCTGGATGTGAATGTAATGGAAGGTAGTTTCTTTGAAACTTCATTTAAAATACCATCGGATTTTAGGGGGTTTATGCCATTTTTAGCATAATGTGGGATTTTTTCCATTTCGGAAATTAAAATTTCAAAGAGTTTAAAAATTCTTATCTCTTTTTTTTATTTTCTAAAAGTCGTTCCAACTACGGTGCTCCTAATGTAAACCACAGCGAACAAATGTTTGAGTGGCTTTACTATCTTCGTTTCAAAATGAAGAATACCCATAACGTCAACGGTGATGCCAAATCGTTGTTTTTTTTCGTTTTAAAATTGACACGCCAAGGGGAATAGGACCGATTATTTTAGGGAAATAAATTACGTAAAATGCGAACATTTTAAATCATTTAATAAACTTTATCGTTTGCAACTCTCCGTAATGAAATACAATATTGACGTGCAATTATCATTTTGGAATATATGGCTTTTAATAGACCACATACAATTTGTAATCAAAGAAATCAATTTAAATTAACCATTAACTACAATGAATTACAACAATATTACAAGTAATTAAAGTTAAGGGGTTTCTTCTATGTAAAAATTATTTAAGCCATGTTAGCAGAAATTATTGCATCCACACCCACCACAAGAGTTTTAACACAACAATTTAATACTTTATTTTATTCATGGTATAAAATATTAATCTTAATGTTGGCTTTAGTGCTTTGAAAAGAACCCCTCAAATAATGGCAACATGTGAACAACCCCCAAAAACAAAATGAAGTATAATGAATGATTCATGCCTAAACATGTTGCTCATTTTAATTTCTGTTAGAAATTAGTTTCGTGACACATAAGCAATTTTATGCATTTATTTCTTTGCAACTAAGATTCTACACATTCATGTGCACAAATATTTGACAAGATTGGAATGAATCTCCTTTCTCAATAAAAACATGTTTGAAATTGTAAATGAAATTAATGAAGAAAAAAGCAACGACTTCTTTAATATTTCACAGCAACTGCCAGATTATTGTTAGCAATCCTGAGTCTATTTTATTTTCTTATTATCTGTCTATTATATCGAACAAACTTAAACCAAAAAAAAATTAAAATTTAAAAATTTAATTTCCAGATTTGTTTCAATCAATTAAAATTTTACTTACATTACACTAATTTAACACGTTCTTTTTAGGTTATGTTATATTTAATAAAACACATGTATAAAAAAATTTGACGTTCGGCTGCAAAGCGAATTGACGAATTTGCCTTGCCACAACCCTGTATTAATAAACCTTGTATTAATAAAACTTGGTTGGATGCCAATATTGTATGTATTGTTGTTGACAACGTAGAATGATTTTTGTAAGTTTACTCCTGGTATGAATTCGCCTTGTACATATGTTACCGTACATGACATAACGACCTCTAAGTAGCCGAAATAAGTAGCACCGCTTTGCTATCAACACCATCTGTAAAGTAAATTCGCCTTGTCCTGTTCAGTACTTCAATCAAAAGATGATTTGACTGGGAATTGAAACGCGGATCTTCTAGTTGCAGTTTCAATGCGCTAACTACTCAGCCAATAACTCCCGACTTTAAAATTTCACTTTGTTCCTTTGAATAAGATCGCCATTTCTACTGTTTCTGTCTTTTTGACATACATACTAAAAGCTTAAATATTGACCAATAACTGTGATAATATTCGATGTATTAATCGCCTATATGGACTTTACTATAATCTCTTCTTTTATTTTCCATTGTATGCTTTTCTCTTACATATTTTTTTCATATTACTGGCTCAATACTTTCATTTTCTTTTAATTATTTTCATTCATTTTATTTTTCTTTTTAAACAACTTGTAATTTCACGGATTTCAAGCACAATTACTTTGCTGTAATTAATTTCCAATTGAACAAAATTTTATTGTAGATGTTTTTGAAACATTTACATGTTTATACGTTTGTTATTACAGTAGAAGCTCGAAAAAGTTAAGTAGTTTGTTTTTAGGCGTGCTTAACTTTTTCGAATTCTTAACTTTTCTTCGATATGAAAAATGCAAGTTAATTTAAACATTGTACATATATGTTTAATGTGTATTTACGCAGCCAACATGACGGTTGGAACAGGCGATTAAATTAATCGTCCTCGATATCATATTACAATCGTGTAAAAAAATTTTAATTTTGTTTTTCTTTTTTGTGGTTTTACCGCTATTAAAACTTTGGTGTATACAAAAACAGCTGATGTCAGTTGCTTTCTCAGATTCAAATAGAGTACGCACGAATTAAAATTTTGTCATCTGACTTTTACAGAAGCATTATTTCAAAAGTAACACACGACATGTATGTACATATATATGTACATATGTACGTATTTTGAATTAGGATATTTGACAAGTATGGTGTAAAAAAAATCGTCTAATAGGGGAGAAATATACATATCGTTACTTAAAATGCATAAGGGCCTATTATCACTTTTGAAAATTTTACAGGAGGGACAAAAAAGTTAATAAAATGAAAAGTGTTGTGGTTACAAAAATGATTTCTTTCGCAATATCAATAAAATAATGAGTTTATTTACATTAAAAATTATGTCTCAAAGAGAGTAAGCTGGTACAATTTTTCCGTTGTTTTATTGTTTGACAACAGCAAGAAATACAGATTTTTTATATTGGACCAGCACTCAGGAGATGACCCTTACACATGCGGTGTATTGTGCTGGAACTAGAGGAAAGGGATAGTAGGAGAAATGATAGGATGTGAATCTTCAATTTCTTCCAACACTCCTTTTTGCAGGTTATTTTGTTTTTATAGCAGTGCTGTATCGTCTGTGATGTCAAGGAGACGTATTAAATTCTTTTAAGCTTCGTTTTGGTAGCTATTTTTAGTGATTATTTTACTTCGCCGGTGCTACACAATACCGACGAAGGAGGGCGTTCTGATTTGCCAGTGGATTGTATACAGCTGCAGTGACTATGCCTTCGCCACTGAAACCTTCCGACAACAACTGACACAAAGACACACAAAAGCACATCAAAAAAAATGCTAGAAAAATTTTTCGTTTTGTAGTCATCGTGCAAACTACTTAGACCATCGCCATTGAAAGCTTAGTAAAAATTGTCTTTTGAATTTTTTTAATAGTCGTTATTTTTGAAAATAGAAAGCTAAAAATTTGTGAAGACATGTTCCTAGATGCGCTGTACAATAAAAACTTAATTTTGAATTTTTTGGTTGTTACGCCCATTTACATTGCAGGAGACGTTAAGTATGTATATGAACATGCATATGTACATATGTATGTAAGACACATAAGTAAGAACTTTTTGCAAAAGAACTTTCATTTATAAACATTTGGAGAGCACTGTTTTAACTAATAAAATAAAAATGTATTTATTATGTTTGCTTTTTCTACTTTACTAATTCTTCCTCTTTTTTTTGCATTGAATATAAGAAAGAAAATCGATTTTTACCCCAGAATTATAAGGAATGTAATTTGTGGAAGAGATGGGAACATGGATATTTTTATGTTTAAAGCAATAAAACCAACAAATTAAGACAAGAAAAATTTTTTTTAATAATAATTATAGTAGATAAAGTATAAAGTTTTTACACTACGTACCTTTTTATACTTAGTGATATTTTTAATCCTTTTATAGTGACAATTAATGATAATGGAATCCGAAAATTGCTTTAAAAAAATTGTTGCAAAATATATTTTTTGTGAAAAATGTATGCAACATGAGGAAAGTTAACGAGAGAGAGACAGAGAGAGTAAGAAGAGTGGATTGATATGAAGGTTATACAAAAAAGCACACTTTTTATATTCGATTGTAATTTTCACATACACAAAATTTACCAATGTAGTAAATTTATACAATATTTGACTTGATTAATTTTCTTGTGTAAAATTAACTGAAAAACTAATATAAAATAATGTTTCTTTAAATAAGTTTTAAAAAAACACTCATACACACACTTTTCAATTCTCTTAATTTTTTTTGCATTCATTTCTAGTTACACTTTTTCTATGTGATGGGCACTTATTTTAACACTGAATTTATATTTTTTTATATACATATGTATGTAACTTCACATTATTATTGTGCTTCCTGCTTTTAATTTAAATAATTTCTTTTAATTAATTAATTTTTGCTATGAAATAAGCAATAAGCATATTTTTTAATTTCTTCCGACCGTATTCATATAATTGTGTTACAAAATATAAGAACGAGTAAATCTGTATAAAGAGGGCGGTGGTGTATAACGTTGTAAATGTGAAAATTGTGTGGTGAGTTTGGTGGAGATAAAATAAAAATAAAGCAATTGCTTTATTTATTGGGGGTTTCTTTCAACATAAAGCAACATTCACAAAAAAAAAACTACTGAATGCGAATCTATAGTTTAAAATTAGTCGCTCCAGCATGGAAATTAAATTCCAATGCCATTGATTAGCAAAAGAACATAGCAAATTTGTTTGTAAAAAGAAAGGCTTCATTTAAAATTCTAATTCAGAAGATACTCATGTTCCATTGAAAGAAAAGCTACCGCATAGATACACAAATGTTTAACGATTAACAATCAACAACAATAAACGAAAAAAAAACTTCAGTTTACATGCGGAAGGCAACAACAAATACGAAAAATAAAAAGAGAGCCTGCACAAAATTCTGCATGCATATGTACACAAGAGTTAAATGACTGGCCTAGTACTATTTTTACATTAGAGATGCGCCAGCTTCGCGTGAATTAATAGAATATTGGTCAGCAGACGTGATCGTAAGAAATTTGTATCTCAAGGCACATGATCGTGGCTACAACACCAATTTCATGAGTTAATAACAAATCTACAGCAGATTTATAACATAAAGCAGTATAAATAGTGACTAATTTCACTTTTCCTTCTGAGAAGGAGTTTACGTAATTAAGACTTATTTTTTTACACTCTTGTGAGCATATATGTATGTACATATAAATGTCATAAATTAAGGTCACACATTACAGCATGCTTGACAATGGAAGTAGGGAGTGTTCCATTCATCTCTACTTCAGACTTGGGATGCAATTTTGATAATGGATGAAAAGTACCAACAAGATCAAGTTTGTACTTCACATAAAAAAAAATTGTTACAGATGTACATATGTACATATTCATATTTTTTGATGTAATTTATTCAACTTTACAGAGCATAAAAAATGGGTGATATCTCAAACGAACGAATGAAGAAACCAGTTAAATTTTCAGTGTCAAATATTTCATTCAATTATAAATTATTATATAATAAAAATTCCCTGAAGCAGTTTTACATTGTGAAAGCTAAAGATTGGAAAAAATTAAAATTAAAACGCAAAATAATATAAGATCTCAAGCTAATTTAAATAAACTATAATACAACAAGAAAAATATCGGAGAAATTAGAAGAATATATGTATATTTCATTCATAATTAACAAAATAAAAAACGTTCCAGTGAAATATATTTTGCATAAAATGTAAGTAACTGTTTTTAATGATTATAAAAGTATTTTATATGAAAACAACCTCAGCGGATGTCCGCTACATGCATTGCAGCGGAACTAGTTGCAAAAAGAGTGTAGAGAAGAGGCAGGCTGTAAAGTAATAGGAAGGAATATAGGAATAGTGCTTAATTCTTGTACAACTCAGCAGTTGCGCGTTTTTTGTGAATTTGTAAAATTTTTTGTTACTTCTAATATTAGTTTTTCAGTTTTTATTAACTTTCAAACTGTTTTCAACAAAAACACTTGTTGCTACAATGCTAGAAACTACTGACTAGAAAATTTGCTGCTATATGAAAAGCAGAAATGTTAAAATGGGCACACTAGTAATTTCCAGTTTTTAGTACAGGAAATAGTACTTTTGTAGCTGCACTTCTATCCCTGTATGAACCGATGGCGCTTTTTGTTGAAAATTCAATACAATAAAAAAATCGAAATACGTACAACACATGGAATATTGTTGATATTGCAAGTGATTCAACATAATAATTGTGCTTCAGTAAAAGCTCTCATTCTTATTTACTATGCTCATAACCTCTCACAAAAAAACTCTCTGTCACTACGTGAAAAATGTGTCAAATAAGTATTAAAACGAATTAATGGTAAATTTGTAATTCGTTCGATGGGGTGAAGTTCAGGGTTGTCAGATGTAGCGATTTTACGCCACATGGAGATTTTAAAACTTCTTATGGTCAAGGCAAACTCATAAAGGTGAAAGTACATACTATACGTCGCCTTTGTCAATACGCTACACACTTTGTCGGAAAAGTTGAAGCAGTGTATTTTCAGGAAGGAAGGAAGGTGCAGCCAACGTGCAAACCTCAACTTGGGCAACACTCAACTTTTTAGACGCGTTGCTCACATTTTGACAGCTGAGTTGATGCGTAAAAAGCATGAAAGTACAAAGCATTGACGCGTTAATGCGTGTTATGTACCTTTATCTTAATAGTTAGAGCTGATTCACACTTATCAAGTTTACCTGCTCAGTTTTTGTTAAATTTTCTTTTAAATCTGCATTTATGTTCATAGACGAAAACATTTTTCCGTCAAATATCGCTTGTTTTACAATACTACGGTTAAGAAAAGAAGAGAGAAAGAAACAAAAGAGAAGAGAGAAGGAAACAAACTGTACCCCTTCCATGCTCTTTTCCCCGCTCTTCCAAATACTCAGGACTTGACGAGTCCGACTTGATGTGTGTGAATCATGAGTTAGTCTTAACGTTGACCATTTTAAAAATATATCAAATTATTTTACAAGGTTATTATATGTTATTTAAAAATTTTTTTTTGTTTAATTGCATCATTTTGGCATTTTATTTTGACATACATGATTTAGGATGACGATTTCAAAAATATTTTCCGATTTTTTCAATAATCAAAAAATGTATCTTTGCGATTCTTTTTTTTATATATTTGAGCGATATTTAGCAATTTATTTTTATTACAAAAGTATTTTCATAATTACAATTACAATTATATAGACATTGCTGGCAATAATTAAAGGCACACTTTGGCGATTTTCGGTATATGTATAATTCGTCGGGAAAGATCAAAATAAAGCTGGTGAGATTCTAATTTTTACCAACATTTCTCTGGCAATTTATTTCAAGTTGTCGTTGATAAAGGGAAAAAAAAACGAAAATTAATCATTCAAAATGCAATTTCTTTGTTTAGTGTATTAAAACCCAGCATGAACTAACTGCATCCCTGTATAATTTTTGTTGTTTACCCGTTCTTTTGTATTTATGCAATTTGCATTAATTATTCTCTATCTATTTTTAGTTAGATATTGAATATTTTATGGCAATACGCGCGTGCCATTATTTAGATTGTCGTATTCTGTTGTTTGCAGTTCACGCGTTTTATTACAACTGTCCGCATATAATATAGATTTATAACTGCTAAGCCTTAGTGAACAACAAAACAAAAACTGGTAATCGGATATAGACGGCAGCAGTCTTGCTTGGCTTAGAGTAATGAGGTTCCCAAACTAACACATATCAGCAGCCTTTTATGTTGAACGACGTGCCAACTTTAGCTTAACATAGTCATAACAAAAGCGGCAACCTATAATTGAATAACAGTTGTTTTTGTTGTTTTTTTTTTTTTTGGTGAAATCATTTAAAGTTTAAGACCCACTGTTTGCGAGAACTTCCAAGTAGGTATGAAGATAAAATATGTATATGAATAGGACGCTGAGCAAAAATGCATTTAACAAACAATTATAGAAAGAAAAAACGACAAATATGCATTTAAGAAGTGCACATATATATATTACATTTGAAAAAGTCTCAGGAATATAAAAATGTATAGATTCATACATTGTATATTCATACTTTGCTTTGTCTCTCATTGAGGTTTAAAGCATACGTTTTTTATCGCTTTATAATATTCACTACATGTTCACACTTTATGGGAGTTATAGATACGAATGAACAAACGGTCACAGAATTATAATCATTTATTGTCTATATATGTATGTATGTATATAAAGACAAAGTATATTTATAAAAGTCGTAGCAAGTCTACAAAAAAACAACAATACCAAAAACAACATTTTGTTTGTGCAAAACATAATGAAAATGTCAATAACAGATGACTACAATAGGAAAAAAAGCAAAAATTTTATGTACGTACAAATGTTTTTGCACAGCTCTCTCAAAAGTAAACAAACACAGGCTACAATAGCAACAATACATTAATTTCATTATAGGGCTGTACCAGATGCATAACAAAACAGTCCAAAATCGTTCCAGATAACATATTTTTGTGCAATTTTGACAGAAAATTAGAAAGTAAAATTTTTCAGTTCCTGTACAAAGTTGCACGAAAGTTTTCTTTGGGTAAGTTCGGACTAGAATTAAATTATCAGCTGTTTTTTATTTACATATGAAGATAAGAAATTCATCAGAAAATTTGCTAAGAAACGAAAAAAGTTTTTAACTAAAATTTATGAAAAAGGAAAATGGAAGATTTTTCAAATAAACTTGAAGTTGGAATATATGTACTTCCATGTGCATGTTTATCACTTTATTTAATAAAAAAAATGGCCTTTACTTTTTTCAGTGTATTTTCATTTACTTTCTACAGCTGTATTATGCATTTTAAGCATCTAAAATCACTAAAGTAACAGCTGCATTAACGAATATTTTTGTGGGGCTATGTTAAGGGTTATTTTTATAGGGACAAGCCCACAACGGTTGACGCACTGGAAGCCAATATTGAAGATTTTTATTCGTTAGATAGCGGACGATATGTTCGAGATATGTTGTATGCCAAAATTTAACCAAGCGTATGAACCTTTTGAGGCGTAGGTTAGGTTAAGTTAGGTAGGCAGGTCTCCGGTGCAAATAAAGAACCCAACATACATGGCTGCAACTCATCATGGTCCCTTTGTGATACCTATGAAGAAGAGGAGCAGGGGATAGAGTAGAGAAGATGATAGGATAGGATAGAATAGAATAGGTCGGACGAGAGGTACATCAGTGGATGGTGATGCGGTAGCGTGAGACGAGTCCAGTAGTAACCGAGGAAACCGACGGCTCAGTAAATGCGGCGGTGCTAACGCGACAACCACCCGCTGCCTCCTATGAAAGCTCTCAGTTCCCTGACTCTCATCTCCGACAGCTTCGATAGGCCGCCAAACGATGCAGTCCCCAACCACGCAGAGAGGTAGGTCCCAGAGTGCAGGGCACTCGCATGGGAAGTGAGCCACACTCGCCTCCTCCTCCGCGGTCAACATTTACATGAACTCATCTTCAAACATTGAATTATATAGATCGTTCTATCGACTCAAATAAAGATTTCATGCATTTCTCTAAATTCTATGTTTTTTTTAAACCAAATACGAAAGCTCTTAAAAATCACGTTTTAGTTTTCTAAAAAACATACTTAAAGTTTTTAATTTACATCCATACTACTTAATGGGTAAATGAAGAAATATTCTTCTGTCACGAGGTGAGTTTTGAAGCTATTTGTATGAATCTTATACACAAGATAAAACGTGACACGAAAATTTATTCTACATTACTCGTATTAAGTTAAAAATTGTATTTTTTACTTATGACGTTGTTTGTGTAAATGAGCTATATGTACTTCTTTTAAGGAACCATTTTTTATAATAAATTAACTACATAAAAAATAGTAATTTGTTTCCTTATTTAAATAACAGAACTGCACAAAGGGAACTAAAAATATTTCAAATAAAAAAAGAGCAATGAAAAGCAGCAAAAGAATTCAACAAAGATGAAATTGCTTGAAAAGGACTACACCCACAAATCAAAGCAAAGAACAAAATTTATATAGATACTAAAATACATACATACTCGTACATGTGTAGTATGTGTGCTTTTGGGTACCCTTTGCAAACAACATTATTATTATGTATTACGAAAACAAGTCACGTTTAAATTTAGAATCGCAGCAATTAACGAAACTCGTCATGGTGCTCAATTAAGTTATAAAAGTGTCATAAAAAAAATAAGAGCAAAAATTAATCCAAATTATTGCTTTAAATAGAATTTTAAGGCTTTTTTTAAGAAATTATGTATAAAAATTTTAAAAACGAAATTAAAACAAACTACTGTTCCATAATCAACAAGAATATGTATACAACATCATACAACTCTGTTTTCGTCCATAGTGTTTTCTACATATTCACCACATTGTGGTTTCCCATTTACCACACCACCACTTTATTTTATGTGTTAAAACGGAAGTGTAGAGCATGCGCTTTTAAAAGCATGCTTAATTCGCAAAGAGATGTATTAAATCACAAAAACAAAAATTGAATTAAATTTTATGAACAGAGAACAACATGTTTATTTCTCAATAACGCATATATCGACGTTTATTATACGAAATTAAGTGTAAAATAAAGGCGTTTTTATAAACAGATTTGAAATGAAGGATAGAAAATATGGGTCGTTAATAAACAAAAAAACCATAAACTGGGAACTAATTGAGATTATGTATGGCATTTCAATTGGAAATTTAGATCAACACATATAAATTCCACATTAATTTGTTGTGACATGAAAAAAAACTTCACCAAGTATAAAACATGTGGAAAGACTTGAAGGTTACATACAAAAAATTTATTTAAATTTAAAATAAGTCCAGCATCCATATAAGTAAGCCAAACATCATATCTTCGACATATCTATATATATGTATGTTTCAGAGTTGTATATCAGGCAATGTATGCTTTGAAATCTTTTTCACTAAATTATATAAATATTAGGTCTGTTCCAGGTGCATAACAAAAGTCCTCAAGATTTTGAGAGTTAAAAGAAAATTACTCTCTGAATGTGACAAAGTTGCCCAAAATTGCTGGAATGCAAAAAAAACACAATTGAAATAATAGTGCTGCTTACTTTCTCACATAGAGTTTATTTTAGTGATTTTAGATGCTTAAAATCCATAAAATTTTAAAAGCAAAACTTTTGCTTCATTGGCAGCAGCTGTAAAAGTGAATGAAAATAAACTGAAAAAAAGTAAAAGCC
This sequence comes from Dexiosoma caninum, assembly GCA_963924685.1. Taxonomy (NCBI): domain Eukaryota; kingdom Metazoa; phylum Arthropoda; class Insecta; order Diptera; family Tachinidae; genus Dexiosoma; species Dexiosoma caninum. The sequence continues at coordinate 123,421,311 of OZ004725.1, read as the reverse complement.
ATTTTTTATTTAATAAAGTGATAAATATGCTTAAAATATATGTACTTCCAACTTCAAGTTTATTTCAAAAATTTTCCATTTTTCTTTTTCATAAATGTTTAACTAAAAACTTTTTTCGTTTCTTTATAAATTTTCTGAGTTTCATATGTAAAAAAAAACAGCTGATAATATAATTCTAGTCCGAACTTACACAAAGTAAAAGTTCGTGCATCTTTGTACAGGAAATGAAAAATTTTACTATTTTATTTTCTCTCCAAATTGCACAAAAATTGTTATCTGGAACGCTTTTGGGTAAATTTGTGCGAGTTCGAGCACTTTTGTTATGCACCTGGAACAGACCTATTGCGTTAGCCATTAAATGGGAAATATTACCCGTATGTACATATATTAGTCATATAACTTTCTACAATTTTTGCGAATAGGAAAAATTAAGTTTCATATGTGTACGAGGTTTGTTCAAAAGAAAAGGTGAATTTTGTTTTCTTCGATTACAATGGCGTCGTGCATCATCAGTTCTTGCCAACAGGTCGTACTGTTAATAAGGAATAATACATGGAAGTTATGCAACGTTTGCGTGAAGCGATACGGTTCAAACGATCGGAATTGTAGAAAAAAAATCATGGAATCTGCATCACGATAATGCACCAGCTCACACATCAATGCTTGTTCGTGATTCTTTGGCCAAAATCACACCCTAATCATGCCTCCAGATTTGGCTCCCTGCGACTTTTTTCTATTTCTATTCTAATGAAAGGAAAGCGTATTGCCACAATTGATGAGATAAAGTCAAAATCGAAGCACGAGCTGATGGCCATACCGAAAAGCGCATTTCAGAAGTGCTTCGAGGATTGGAAGAAGCGCTAGCCTAAGAGCATTATATCTGAGGGGGATTACTTTGAAGGGGGCAAAATGGAATATTGATGCATAAGAAATTACTTTTCAAAAAAATTCAAAATTCACCTTTTCCTTTGAACAAACCTCATATGTATGTTGTCCTTCACATAACTAGATATTTATATAATCGCACTAATGATCCAAAACCTATTCATTTTCTCCAGAAGTTGTTGAAATTACAAAAATTAAAAAAGAAATATTTTATACAATTTTTTTAAAAATTTAATAGCAAATCACGATGATATAAAAAAATATGAGCAAAATAAAGAGTGTATTAAGGTTAGAGGGGGTAAATGGCAAAATGACGTTCAGTACTTGAATTGCTACAAACTTCTAAATTGAGACACATAATTATTTTTCTTATATAAAATGTAAAGCAATAACAGCATTCAGTAAAGTTCGTTGGAGTTCTAGAGCTATTCTGGGACTTCTGTCTTCTATACTTATTCCTGAATAACGATTGCAAATACTGCCTATTTGTTTGTATTTGATGCTTGGAGCGAAGTCTGGTTTTCTGATCATACTTTAAACGAAAATTATTTCGCTACACTACCCTTCAGCTATTCAGAAAGTGCAGCAGAAGAACATCTGCCCAGAGCGAGCAATTAAAATTGTGCCAGACATTTTGTCATTGTGTAAATCATAACATACCTTAAATTTAAAATTTATTTCGTATAACAATTGAAAATAAAAATATAAAACATAAATCCGACGTTTTTTAGAAATGGCGTTTGGTGCGGAACGTAAAAATTAGTTATATGCCTAATGTACATGTTAATATTTCAAGGATATTTAGAAAAAAAAGAACTATGTACACAATTGTATGTACTTGTTTTGATTTGCAGCACAAAAATCAATTTTTAAATTACCGCAGAAATTTTAAATACGAAATCGTAATATGTAGCAGACAGTATGGCGCGCAATGTTTTTGTTTTTTTTCTTTTTTTGTGAAAAATAGGAAGGAAATCTTTTGTACGGTTACACCTACATTCCTTTCGTAGTTTCTTTTTTCGTTATCCTTTTGGATTTGCGTTTTGTTTACAGGAAAAAGTTTAATGGACTTTTGTCGTCGAAATACAATAAACGCAGGTTATATTCGCATGAATTTTCCTTCTTTTCCTTGTTTGGCGTCAAAACATGATTAATTTTTATGTCTTTTGGACATGGACACAGTCATTGTTTGTTTCTCTCTTTTGCTGATTTCTTCCTGTGTTTCTTTTAACAGCTTTGCTCTAGTTTTATAAATACTATTTATTAATAGTAACATTTGTAAAAATTGTTAAAATATGGGTGCGTATTTTTCAATTACCTTGCGACAGTTTTAACCTTCGTGGCTGGGGTATGGAAGGTGCAAATCTAAAACTAAATTGGTTATAAAAAAATTACATATTTAAAATTAAGTGCTCATTCTATGGCATTTGTTTCGTAAAAACTTTGTGTTTCTTCTTAAGAGAGGTATTGGGGTTTCTAAGAACCACATCTGTGAAAACAATATCAAAGTCAAATGACTGCCTATGGCGGACAGAGTAGCATTTTACCCAAAAAGTTGGTCAAAAAAGCAAAAATTAATTTAATGAAACGATAAGAAATGGGTACGCAGCTCAATAGATAACAAAATTCACCTTGGAGGTAACATACGAACAGTGTGACCAGATACTAAAAATAACAAAACATAACATAAAAATTACGTAAAACTGAATTACGTTTGAAAACGGGCTACAAAGAACTTCAGAATTGTATTTAAAGATGGAAAATGGGGTTACATTTTTTAATACCTCTTTAAATACTTTATATAAAATCCACTTAAAATATATTTTTAAGGTTTTTCAAAGGCATCGATGGTTAAAAAATAAAAAAAAAAGAAACGAATAAAAAAAGTTGAAGAAAAATCACATTATCTGTAAGTTGAGCATTTGACAATTTTAAAAAAATTTCTTGCAATTCAAATCATCATATCTTAAGACATAAACGAGAATAGAAACGAATAATTGGTTTTAAAGAAAAAAAAGCAAACATCAGTAATGTTAGGAAGACAATTGGGTCGAACGACGAATTATTCATTACGAACATTCGTCCTCAGAATTAAAACACATTTCGAAATTCGTCGTTATTGGCGAAGTCTGCGATAGATTTATTTGTATTTCATATGCCGACAAACGACGACAAAATTAGTACAAAGTTACCGTTCTTCTTTTTAGATTTCAAATATATTATTTAATAAAGTTAGTTTTTATTTCAATACTTGTTTAATATTTTAAATAAATAATTTAAGTTAAATATACACAATTAATTACTATAAAATTGTTTTCTGTTAGTGTTTAATTTTTTTCAAGTAATTTTTTTTATACGGTAACACAAACAGCAAACAAATTTGCTGATTATGACAGGTGCAATTTTTTCGTCGTATTGTGTAACACACTACGAATTTTTCTTTTTTTTCATATTTCGCCGCATGCATGTGAGTTTATAGTGTCGGAAAGGATAAAATTATTCCGATCTAATCGTTTATTTATTTATTTATTTTTTTTTTATCTGGGACCAGCACACAGGAGATCACCCCTACACATGCGATGCTTTGTGCTGGAACTATAAGAAATGGATAGTGAGAGAAACGACAGGAGGTGAAGCTTAATTAATTATTTTACAGCTCTGCTTTTGCACGTCCTTTGTTTATAGCAGTGCTGAAGCTACGGTTTAGTAGCCATTTTTATTATTATTTTACATCGCCGGACGAAGGAGAGGGTTCTGATGTGATTGTGGCTTGCTATCAGCTGAAGCCGGTATAGTTCAGTGATCAGTGACTATGCCTTCGCCACTTAAACCTTCCGACAACAACTGACACACTAATACACATCAGAAAAATGCGATATTTTTTTTTATAATTTTAGTCTGAAACTGGGGTTGAACCCAGGTCCGTTTTGGTTTTGTAGTCAACGTGCAGACTACTTCAGCCATCGCCACCCTTGGCGATTATTATTTTAGTATCGAAATAAAAAGCCAACAGTAGAACAATAACAGGTATGTGTCTTTACTCCAAATTAGGCACCCCCGCGATCCCAATCTTACCACAAAGTGTTCCCGTAATATAATGTTCATGTTCTTCTTGCACGAAACAGCCTGCAGTTTTTTTCGGACTAGTTTTTTCAAGTAAACAATCAATCAGCTGTTTCATAATTAAACAATAACTAAATAACAACGCAACTGCGATAACGTTGACTACAAAACGAAAAATTTTCTTGCGTTCAACCCCAGTTTCAGACTCCTGACAGTTGCTGTCGCAAGATTTCAGTGACGAACGCATAGTCACTGGTCACTGAACAATACCGTTTTCAGCTGATAGCAATCCACAATCACTTCAGAACGCCCTCCTTCGTCGGTATTGCGTAGCATTGTTTTGCTTTTGTTTGCTGTCGTGGATTACATTTACTTTTTAACAGTCAGCTGGTTAATTTTTTCGAAATCACGAGATTATTAAAATTTTTGAGTGCAAAACACCATTTCCGTGATTTAAAATCACTTTGACAAAAAGTGGTTTGCAGAACAGTCCTGTATAACTAATTGATAACACCTATATTTTATATATTCTTCTTTATAGGGTGGCAACATTTTACGAATTTGAGAGAAAAGGAAAAAGTGGAAAAATCAATAACTATTTTAAATGTAAAAAAAAATAAACAAAATACTCCATCAAATTTAATGACTTCAAACTCACCTTTTTAGAAAACTTTTAAAAACTTCAAATACAATTTCAGTGGATTGAAACTATAAACACACACATATACAAATATTCAAATAAACCTTTTATTTTAAGTTTCCCAACTGTTCGTATCTTTCGTTTCTTGCTTTATTTTTATTTTTTTACTTGCATGGTGGTTGTCATAAAAAAAATTTTCTCCAGTATTGCTTTGGCACAATGATTTGACCAATTACGTATACTTTGGATTATGGTTATAAGTGCTACTGTTTTTGTTGTAACTAACAGTTTCAGATTTCTTGTTAAACTTTTTTTTTATAAATTTTTATAATCATTCCACAATTATTTACAGTTTAAAATATATTATGGATGTTTGAACTGTCGCTTTTCTCTATAGTTGCTAAACGCAATTGGATTTTATATGAATTTGCTGACGTTTTATTTTAATTATTTTTTTTTACTTTGATAGCACTTGTTTTTCGTGGTCACTTTTAATGCCTTAATATTATAAATATGCACTAAATTCTTTAATTTACACGGACTTTTCGATTTTAATACCACAATCAACCAGAGAATTTTACTTGACCGTAAATCACGTCTGTCGTTTTTCGTTCGTTTTGTGAATTAAAAAAATAAAGAAACAAATGCCAGTGCCGTGGTTTCAGCGATTTTACGGGAATCAAGTACGATACTCCAATCAGAAATTCAAGCGATTTTATATTATTTTTTTTTAAATTAATATTTATGTTTGTTCTATTCGCCGGTGTAGTCTATCAATAAACAATAGCAAAAACGTCCGAAGAATAACAGGGCAATATTGCTTAGTGCTTGGCTTATGTTCAGTTTAATTTTTAGCTTTTTATTGACGTCCATTTTATTAGGTTAAAGAGCCCATTCCACATGTGTCCCATTTTTACTAATGCCAAACTCATTTGACAACCCAACTGAATGTTCTACAACTGAGATTAACTCTGACATATCTGGTAGAAACTCGATAACCAATATCTTCATCTTAATCTTAATGTTAGGCAAGAGGTAATAAACGTTATAAGAATTCATAATTCATTGGCAGCAGCAAAGAAAACATACATATGTATATTGCTTTAGTAAATCATTCAAATATAGGGTCTAGTTCCCCGGCGCCTATTATAATATACTTTATATATTTACTTTACAAGGTATATTATTAATAATAATAATAGTAATAATATTCCTTTCGTGCCGTACGTTGAACTTTATTCTGTTCTTATGTGTTATTGGAAGAAACATAATGCACTGGTTCTGCTAATTTACTAATTTTCGGGAGAAGAAAAAAACCGTTTTTTTAATATTTACAAGAAAAATTAAAAACAATTGTTATGAATGTATTTTTTCAGTGATTCTCGAAAAATTATTTTTTTTAATGGTTCCCCTTTGTGAAATTTATTAACTTAATTTCATAAATGCAGAAACTAACGAAAGATAACAGGAGAAGAAACTTACCTTTATGAACCGTTATAACATAAACACAGGTACAACTTAATTGTAGTTGAAATGAATTGAGTTTACATTTGAGGACAACTCGAAATAGTTCTCTTTAGTTTACTCACAAAGAGGGATAAAACTCAAAATTCATGATTGCCTGGTAGATTCATTTAATCAATAAGTATAGCTTTACGTAAACTTGGAAATAAGAATTTGAATCTTTGTAAATTAATAAATTAATAATATCAGGCTTAGAGAGCTCTAATTGAGGAACTGTCAATATAAATAAAATAAATAAATTGAATTCCTTCCTTAGAATGTCTTTTATTTATTTAAAGAAGAAACTTCTTTCAGTCATGCTTATAGAGATACATATATACTTCCACATGCATATATACTACATACATTTCCATGCAAATATAAAACTTTACATATTATTATACATATAAAATACATACATTAAATGTATGCATTATATATTTTAACTAAGGCTATTTTGAATTTATTTCAATCATACTATTGTCTTCCTCCACTTTAAATGTCAATAACTGTGCATAACTTTTCAATAATTTACTCCAATAACATACGACGTCTTGCATTCTCAAATGATTCCATACGAATTGATAGCCATTTTTAGCTATTTCGTAAGCTAAATCGTCATGTTGTTTAAAAAAATTAAGTATATCTTCAATATCTTTTTCTGTTGGATATTTCTTAAGTGGTACGTAATGTATCCAAGGTTTCAGAGAGGGATAAAAAAATTCCAGCCATTCATCACCCACATGGAATACTAAAGATTTACATAGAAACAAATGTTTAAAGCGAAAACTAGCTGCGACACCTCTAAAGTTGAATAGGTATTTATAATTGCAGTGATCTTCAAAAGATACCTCACTAGCCGGCTTCGCATATAAAGTGTCTTCAGCTGATTTCCAAGCTTGATTTTTCGTATATTGTGCATTTACTAAATTAGGTTTTTGTCTTGAAATTAGAATTAGCGAATCCCGTTCATCGGAAGTGCGGGAACCTCTGAAAAATGCTTTAGATTGTTTGCCGGACCAATTATAGTTTTCTGCCGCTTTTGAAATTTTATCTCTATGTAAGTCCCATCTTCCTATACCTGTGGGATGCAATGAAATCGCAGGTCCTCCCGCCCAAAATGTCCATGCCGGATACATAATGTCCAAGTAATCGGATGTTTTCGAAAATGAAAATACTGGTCTCATCTGGTTACCATATTTTGAATGTACTTGAGGATAATCACGGGTATTTATAACTAAATCCATGTCAGGCAAAGTAGGTAGGAGTTTCAAAATGAAATGCTCCACACCTTCGCATCTGGATGGAAACATGCAATCGGGATCTCTATAAAGTTTATGTCCATAGATTTTGTACCGTGTCCCATAATTAGCTGCATCTTTTAAGTTTCTCTTGGAAACACCCTTGTTTTTATACGTTGCCAAATCTTTTTGTATGACTTCCTCATAGCAGTCACAGTTAGGATCGTCAAGACTATTGCTACATGGAATATACTTCTTTTTAGCTTTATTAATATTTTGTAGTATTATATTGTTTTCTGTGAAATACATATGTATGTATGTACATACATATAAGTATAGTTGTTTGAATCTACTAAGTTTTAAGTATTAAATCGCCTTACCTTCTTGGAATTTTTCGTTTACATGTGCAATGTTTTCACTGCTCTGACAATCGCTTACTTTTTCTACTGAACATTGTCCCTGCTCAATATCAATCAGATTATTTAAAGTTGTACAATTTTTACACAATATAAAAAAAAATGTAAAAAACAAGTGCAACATATACATTGCAGTTCAAATAGTTTTTTTTCTCAACAATTGGTTCTTACTACCAGATAAAAATAAGCACTATCTTTTTGCGTTATTCAGCAATATATTATAAAAAATTAGGCAAATGCATTTGATTTAAAAAGTTTATTTATATAAACTTGTAAAAATCTTAATTTATAATTGTAACTATCACAGATGTTATAATCTGTGGTAACTATGTATATACAAAAAATTGTTTAAAGTCATATGTTATTCAAATTAGTTTCATTCACAATTGATTCTTTAACACAAAAGTCTGGCATATTTTTTTTTTTTTGCTCATATTTTCTTTATCTTAAATTTTTTTGACAACTAAAAAACTTCTGTGCTCATAACATTTGTTTTTTGCTTTGTTCTGCAGTAACAAAATAAAAAGTTAAATATTTTTGTAAAAATAGCACAATAATCTAATAATTTTCTAAGTGGATATTTAATATAGTAATATGAGCGAATTTTTTAAATCTGCTATGGGTTATTTCAATAACCCATCAACTAACAGTGCATCGAATCCTAATAGTGGTGGTTCCTCGCACAGTGGAGCTGTAAATGCCAATACACACAAAAGTTCAACATCCTCAGCCTCGCAAGATAATGAATTTTGTGGACAAATTGTTGAGATAAATGGCCACAAGATTCGCATTAAAAGAGTTATTGCAGAAGGTTTGTTTAATTCATAGAAAGGCAAAAAAAATCAATATAAAATTTATGCTAAATTTCAAATAGTGGGCGTCTGCATGTATGTAGCATTTGTGACAGCGCATAGAGAAAGGGACCTAAGGGTAAAAAAAAAGCAATTTTCACTTTTTTTTTTTTTTTAATGTGGACAACATCTGAGCATCGAATGAGACCGATCCCATGCCCCAAAAGTGTTCCCTCCCAGAGATATGCGCGTTTTATGAAAGTGATGGTACACCAAAGGTACACGTATTTAAATCTTTAAAATGGCTCTCCTGAACAAAACCGGTTTTTACCCTTAGGTCCCTTTCTATTTTGCGTGTCACATTTACAATTTTCATTAGAATACTCGTTCAGATAAGATATAAATAAAAACTTGAATCTGTTTTTCAAAATGATATTTTCAAATTATCAGAGATGCAAATTGCTTGATATTTTAACATATCAAAACTCCTCTTTTTTCCAAGAAGATAACTTGACCTAGAAGCCTAATCATGAGAAGAAATAATAAACACAGCAAATTACATCTCACAACATTTTACTTGTGCAGTATATAACACAAAATTTTTTTTATTATCGTCTGCTATACAATTTTTAGAACGCATATAAACTTTGTACTTAATATTTATGTAGGTGAATAAATAACTTGCTGTTGCTAAATATATACATATGTATATGTATATAAATATATGCATGTAATTTAAATATTTTGAAAAGAATTATGTATAATGTAGTCCTAATATTCACATGAACTTTTAATTTATGTACATATAATAAAGGTCACTATATTTTTTTTTTATATTTATCAATATTTATTATTTCCCAGAAAACAGAAAATTATTGCCTTTACTATGAATTGGTATTTTTATGATTTCTTAAGCACTGACTTAATTTTTAATGCCATCTTAAATGCTACTTTTGATCTCCTGGAAAACGCATTCATATGATCAACGTGTCTCAGGAACTCATTAATACTACATTCAAGACAACATAAATAATCCAATTCCGCAGTCTCCAAAGCATAGTTTTCGAGTTATGGTCCTATAAAGTTTTTATATAACAATTTCCACTACATATCTAAACAATATTAGTATCATTTCAAAGATTTTGGAGAGAAATGTATACTTATATGTATGTATGTATATGCAAAATTGATTTAAAAATTCGTTACCTATGAAGAAGCGGTGATGAGTTTGCGAAAATAAAATAGATTTATGTAAGCATAAAACAAATTAATTTTTTTTTGGTTATTTATATCTAATTACAATGAAACTAACATTTCATTTTATATTGGTACTATAATTTTTAATTTCCCATCACCCCATATAATTTTTTTTATTTATTTGTGCAAAAATTAATTCTTGTAGTAGAATTAAAATTGGTAACAATGATTATAAGTAGGTCTAACACTTTACTGACGTATTCACAAAATGTTAATTTTATTTACAAAGGGTTTATGTCACAAATTTGCGTACAAAATTGAATCAATATACGTTCTATAAATCCAAAAAAATATTATGAATACGTCAGTTAGTCGTTAGTACTTTTTCTCTTTGATATTTTTATTTTTTTTTTTCAATTTATTTTTTCACTAATTATTTAAGCTGTAAGTCTTTTTAATATATGTAATATTTTTTTATTCGATATTTCGCTACTCCTTTATTTTTTATTTATTAGTGTTATTAATATAAAAAGAGGTCAAAAAACTAGAAGAGTTTTTAAATAATAGTGAACAAATAAATAAAATGAAACAGTATAATATTTTCGTATAAAATAGGAAAAATCTTACCTGTACACGGATAACCCTTCTGATAAATTGCAGTTGCCATTCCAATATTTGATTCGATATGCGTATTTTTCTGCAACATATTTTTTTATGCATTCAGATATTTCTACATAAAATTTTTTATATGCAAGCACTTTTACACTCTTTTGTAATTAAAACACAAGAAAATTAAATTTTATAAATTATTATTGATTTTTAATTAAATTTCATTAAATTTTTGCGCAAGAAATATTTCTATTTGTTTTCTATAATGAGAAAAATTCCCGAAATATTTTCAACAATAGTAGATCAGACTGCTTTGATTTAAATTTGATAAAAAAAAAAGGTTAAGGCTTTCACTGCGAATTGGTATTTTCATGATTTCTGGAGCACTCTTAACATAACTTACTGCCGTATTCATAAGAATTCTTCGAATTTATAAAAGGTTTAAAAATTGCATTTTTTGACATTTGTTTATTAAAGCTTTTATAAATCAAAAATATTTTTTATGAATGCGGTAGTTAATTTTTAATGGCATCTTAAATGTTAACGAGATTTTCACATTTGAACTCATGCAAAACGCATTCAACTCTACCGATTAATTCATATGATCAACTGTGTAGTTGTAATTATAATTGAAATAAATTTTAAAATGTGTTTTGGGAAGTCATTAATAATACATTCAAGTAAATTAATTCCGCGAACCCATTCTAAATGTTACCAAATCATGGAACAGTCATGGGTTCTCAGCTCTCATTTTTGTTTTATTAAATGTGGATACGTGCTCGCCAATAACATGCTTGTTTTAAAATAATAAGTGGAATCAGTTTATTTCCAAAAAAAAACCATAGCATTAACTATTCCTTTTGAATGGCTTTTTTTTTGCTGTGTTGTTGTATAAATAGAAAACTTTATAAAATGTTTCAATTAATAGTACTGAAATGAAAATAATAAATAGCAGCATTTAATACTTCTTTATCGTTGCAATATTTTGTCGTTATTATATTATTTGTGCAGGCGGCTTTGCGTTCGTATATGTCGGTCAAGATATAAAAACTGGTAGGGAATATGCCGTAAAACGTCTTATTGGGGCTGATAAGAAAGCATGTCAGTGTATTATTAATGAAATTAATACGCATAAACAGTTAACTGGCCATCCAAACATTGTGAGTTTTGTTTCTGCAACTTTTATCGATAAAACAAATGCACCACAGCAGAGCGCAGAATATTTGCTTTTGGTCGAACTTTGTAAAGGTAAGAATTGTACATTTATTTAATAATGGCCAATTTTTGTAAAATAAAATTTTGTTTTTTCATTGCATATAATTGTATAATAAAATTGATATTTAAGGTGGATCTTTAATTGATTGTTTGGCCACAAATTTGGATCCACCATTGATACTGAAACTATTTTATCAAGCTACTAAAGCTGTAGCACACATGCATTCACAAGTACCTCCCATAGTGCACAGGGATATCAAAATTGAAAATTATTTGTTAGGTGATGATAAAAAATTGAAATTGTGTGATTTTGGTTCGGCAACGGTTGAAATTTTATCACCTACTTTAGACTGGAATGCCCAACAGCGTAATACTTTGGAAGATCAGGTCGATTCAGAATACTCAACTATTTTAGGAAGAATTTTATATTTAATTTTTTCTTTTAAACAGTTGAGCAGTGTTACAACTCCGATGTATCGTGCTCCGGAAATGCTCGACACTTGGTCAAATTATGAAGTGGGTTTAAAAGTAGACGTTTGGTCTTTGGGTTGCATACTATATGTTTTATGCTTCCAAAAACATCCATTTGAAGATTCTGCAAAGTTAAGAATCGTTAATGGGAATTTTATTTTACCAACCGATTCCAGATTCAATTGCTTTCATGAAATAATAAAAGGTTTGTTTAAAAATTCCTTTGGTTGGCAATTACTTTTTAATTCAGTATATTTTAGGTTGCTTAACAGTAAATCCTGCCCAGCGTTTCAATCTTTCTAATGTATTGGATCGTTTAGCTGCAATATCGGAAACTATGAAGTGGTCCTTGAAAGGTGCAATAGATTTAGTTGGCAAACCAATTGTTACTACGACACCAGAACATACGTGTGCGCCTTCGGCAGCACTTCCTCAGCGTATAGTTTCCGGTAATTCAACTTTTTATGACGATCCCTCTTCAGCCACCGCCAATCTTTCACTGTCACAGTCACCTCATTCTCATGCATCCACACAAAGTTCCTCGGTAAATGCTTCAGCGACTAATGGTAGTTTATTTTCTTCTTTACGTGGTGGAGCTGGTAGTTTTCTGAAAAACCTTAAAGACACCTCCTCGAAGGTAATGCAAACTATGCAGCAGACAATCGCTCGTACAGATTTAGACATCAGTTACATAACGTCGCGTGTTCTAGTTATGCCATGCCCATCGGAAGGTTTTGAATCGGCTTACAAAACAAATAACATTGAAGATATACGTTTATCGATAGAGAGTCGTTTCTCTCCACAAAAAGTTAGTGTCTACAATTTTGGACCGCGTTCATGTCCTCGTCTTTCTCCACCAGTTCGCACCGTGGAAGCTGGAAGCATATATGGCTGCACACAGGCCAGGGCACCAAACTTACAGGTGAAAATCTTGTGCACATTTTTGTTTAAAAAACATCACTTGAAGTATTATATTCCCAGGGTTTATTTTCTGTAGCGGAGGACATGTATGGCTTTTTAACAGCTGATCCAAAATCAATTGTCATTATACAAACAGGAGACGCTGGTGGTTGCACTGCTGCAACGTTAGTGTGTGCTTTATTAATGTATTCTGATCTTATATTGGAGCCAGCGGATGCTGTACAAGTTTTTGCCGTAAAGAGGCACCCGGTAAATTTAAGACCTTCCGAATTTCGTTACCTCTATTATTTGGGAGATATATTGCGCCCTACGCCGCTGCTGCCACATTATAAAAATATTAACCTGATATCACTAAGTTGTCATCCTATACCACGCATGACAAAAAACAGAGATGGTTGTCGAATTTACATGGAAGTTTACAACAATGAACGACTACTAATGACAACTATGCAGGATTATGAGAACTTGCTTTTACACCCTGCTGGCCCAGGAAAGATAACCTTACCCATTAACTTAACTGTATGTGGTGATCTTGTTGTGGTATTGTATCATGCTCGCAAGGCAATGGTGCGACCTCAGGGAGTGAAAATATGTCAGTTTCAATTACAAACTGGCTTTATACCTGAACCAGAAACTTTAATAACTTTCCGCACTCAAGATTTGGATGATCTGCCAGATCCTGAATGTGTATCCCGTTATTTTACAGTGTCTTTGTCGTTGACTGTCACTGATCTGGAGATTCCGCCCACTCGCAATCCTCCTTGGTTCCGTACGAAACCGAGAAGAAATGCATTCAATCTATTTAGTTCCCAGTTGGAATATGAAGAAATGATAGATAATTTTGTAACTAAGCCAAATTTAAACATGCCTCCAACGCCTGTAAAACGGATTCATGAAAGACCTTCATCTCTAGGAAAAGAAACTGCAACATTAATTATGCCTGATATAACGGATATTAATGCTGAAATTTTCCAATTGCCACCAGAGCCAGCACCCCCCATTGATTTGTTAAATTTAAATCAGCCTATAAGTCAACAGCAACCACCACATGATTCGCAGGGAACAGCAATGCCAACAAAGGATGCCAGTTTCGATTTGTTGGGAGCATTTGGTGATGATGATTCTTCTGGCATTGGTACAGCACCCATACCCGATATATTGGACAATAATGTACAACCAAAGTGTGCCGCGGATTTAGATGATATATTTGGTCCATTAAATTCCAACACATCGCCTTCCTTTAATTTAGATTTTAGTGCTTTTACCCCACCGACTACTCAAGTTCCATCTTTTGCAAAATCAAAAGTGTTAACAGGTACTTCAACTTCAAGAACTTTTGGAGCGTTGCCTACATTTACAACACAAACAGCTAGTCAAGAATCTTCGCCACCGCAGCAGGTAAGGGCGATGTTTTAATAGCTTTAAAATTATTAGCGGCGTTAATATTTTATAAAAAAAAAAAGATTGTCTAAAAACATTGGCCCTTTAGTACGGCTGGAGAGATCCAAATAAATATGTAGATATAAGAATCAGTCATTTAATGTATACATATGTATGTGTATAGTTCTGCCTGGTACCACTTAAAGAATAAGCTTAAAGATAAGGATAAGAAAAAATTAAATATTATTTTATTTGCATATAGCGGAATTTCGATGGCCTTAGAAACTTGACTAAACACAATTTTTGCAAAAGAATATTACAAAAAAAAAAAAAAAAAAAAACTGAAAAATTTATAATAAGAAAATAATGTTTTAATTGTACTTATTTCAGTCGGTGGATCCCTTTGCCGATATTGCCAATTTAGCAACAAGTTTAAATATAAATTTTACACCAAATCCTACATTGGGGGGAAAATCTGCTGGACACACACCTGTGGGTAACAGTCCATTCACGACACAATTTTCAAGTCCAACACATAATCAAAGATCATCAAATAACGTGGGTGTTCCGCCAGCACAAACGCATGCTTCAAACACAACTTCTCCAAATCACATAAAATTATCAAATAATTCCGCAACATTTAGTACGCATTTCAACACAACACAAAATTCGTCACAATTATCAGCTGGAACAAACACCACGCAAAATCGACCTGACTACAGTCGTTCTAATTTTGAGCAATCGAAACCATCATCACAACATCAAACTAAGAGTTCTGATATATTTGCTGATATTTTGGGTGAACAAGGTTATAAATTCACCAGTAAAGGTAACCAAGGACCTCGTTCTATAAATGAAATGCGGAAAGAAGATTTAATTAAAGATATGGATCCGAATAAAGTGAAAATTATGGAATGGGTTAGTTAAAGTGAAAATTTATATTGCATGGGCATGTGTAAAGAAATATATTTTTTTCAGACGGATGGTAAAAAGAATAATATACGTGCTTTGTTATGTTCAATGCATACTGTACTGTGGCCAGATGCCAAATGGACCAAGTGTGAAATGTCTCAGTTAATAACACCAACCGATGTTAAGAAAGCTTATAGGAAAGCTTGCCTAGCTGTTCATCCAGATAAAGTAAGTTACATGATTGCTTACTTATGAGAAACAAAATAATTCGTTTCATTTTGTGCTCGAATACGAATGCAACCGAACTGCAGCCAAGTTAGCACTTGCTGAAAGGTGCCCCGGTAGTGTGGTAGTTTATCAGTTGGGGGTTCTAGATTCGATTCCTAGCAGGGACTCTGGTCTGTATCACTACACACGTGAAAGTTTTTTCACAACAAGTATCACAATGGGACCATAATAAATTCAACCCAAGTGGGCTGGGACCTTTCTTTACCTATACATCCGGCAACTTGCCGACCTAACCTAACCTAGCACTTGCTATAATATAGTATTACGAACAACGGCAACTATCAAATTTTGTTTGCCGACCGCTATCCCAACTGATGTCAAGTTGCTGCTCATAATCGAGCAGTATTTTCTTATGTTTGTGTTGATGATTGCTTTTTCACCGTCTTAAGAAAAGCAATTTTGCGCTCTTGGCTTTTTTGTCACATTTAAAACTGTATTATATGTATGTAAAAAAATCAAAAAATATACATACTATGAGGAAAAACATACATATGTATGTTGGTACATAGGCCATATCTGTAAACCGAAAATTTTCGTTTTAAAATGAATTAAAATTTTTAATGTTCTCTAAATCGCATAAAAATTACCTTTTACTCGTTTCAAAATCGAATAAACAAAACTGGTCGAAAGGACACCGAATGTATTTTTAATCCAATATATGGCAATCAATTTCATGAAAAATACAATTTGCATATAGAGATTTTTTTATTAATTTTTTTTCTAACTTATAACAAATGTTGTTTTATTTAATCAACAGCTGATTTTGACGGTGAAATAAAACTTCGAACTTAATTCCGAATGACAGTAAAACCAACGATTTGCAGAAACGCAGTCATTTATTCGGT
The DNA here is from genome assembly GCA_963924685.1 of Dexiosoma caninum. Taxonomy (NCBI): domain Eukaryota; kingdom Metazoa; phylum Arthropoda; class Insecta; order Diptera; family Tachinidae; genus Dexiosoma; species Dexiosoma caninum. The sequence goes on along the minus strand of OZ004725.1, from coordinate 123,404,934 downwards.
TTTAAAAAAATTATAGTTTTGGAAGACGTTTCGGTTTATTGAATCTGGCGCTATATACATAAATAAATCTTTAGGATGTTGTCTGTAAATCTTCGCACTTTTTTAATTACATTAAATTTTTTCTGTCGAAAATTTGTTATTTTAATAATTTTAAATTATTTTCGCACCTTTTATTACGTGCAATTAATTTAACGAATTTATGTATACATATATTTCTTAGCACAATGGTACTGACAATGAAGAAATCGCTAAAATGATTTTTATGGATCTAAATAATGCTTGGACTGATTTTGAAAACGATGCCACTCAACAGAATATGTTCAATTAATTTATACATATTTAATTTCCTATTCAATATCTAAGTATATTCTTATTTTAATGTTTATATTAAAACAGATCAAGAAATTGTAATATAAGAAATACAAAATATATATATCTAAATATATTTCTACTATTAACGCTTTAAGTTTATAATTTAAAAACACTGATCCTTGTACATTATTTACTTAAATTTTTACAATTGAAATGTTTCAATAGAAAAAATTAAAACTAGACTTCTTATATAGATGAAATAATTAACTGGAAATCTTGAATTTTATATAAATCTTATGTATTATTTTTCCTTAATATCCTTAAGATAAGATCAGATATTTAATGAATCAAAAAATTAGTTTATTTAATAATAATAATATAATATAATAAAAGTTTTACAAAATTAATGGTTAAATTTATTTCTTCAAATACATATTATATATGTATTATATGCTATATGTATTATATTATATGCTGATTAGGTTTTATTTTCCACGTGAAAAAAGTTTAACTTTCAAAGAAAATACCCTAAAAAATAATGTTAAAACAATCGAAATCAATTCATTCCAATCTATAATTTTTTTTTTCATTTCATTATAACAATACAACATACTTTTTTAAATTATTGCACTTAATAATTTTTCTTTGATATTTTTTGAATTAAACAGATCTGTTGTACAATCACGAGATTTCATATCACATGGTTCTTAAAACATGTTTCTAGCAAAAGCTTGATGCGGGTACGGACATATGCAGGTGTCTGTTTTGCATCGGAGGCCAACTGAGTATGGTCTTTACATCGAACTTACCTCGAGGTCATTTGTTGCATTGGTTTATCTGTTTGGAGTTTGTCTAGTCAGCTTCATGTGCAGTGGAATGTTTAGTTATTTTGTTTTATGTTTTTAAGTAGCATAATTATTAGGGATTTGAATCATTCAAATTTTGGGTGTTCTTGAAATGTGTATCTTATGCGCTCTGTGTGTTGTGGGTGATGTGAGAGAAAATATTTGTGGTGATGAATGTTTAACATTAGGTGTTTTTTTACTATAAATTGGGCACTCGCGGGATACCAATCTTACCAGAAAGCATTTTCTTAATTTTCTTACACAAAAATTGGGTAAATGAGAGAAGTTTTGAGAGAGTAATATTCTTGTTCTTCTTGCACGAAACTGTCCCTACAACAACAGCATTTTTTGTTTACAAATACAAAAATTTTTAACAAGCTGTCAAAACAGTTTACGTATTAACATGCTTTGAAGGGAACACAACTTCGATAACTGAACAGGAATCAGCTGATGAGAATTTTGAGCTAGTTTGGGCAAGAAGAACAAGCAAAATTAAAAGCATAGGCTAAATTTATCCAAAAGCGTTCAAGATAACAATTTTTGTGGAATTTTGAGATAAAATTAGAGAGTAAAATTTTTCATTTTCTGTACAAATTTTCACGAACTTTTTCTTTGGGTAAGTTCGGTCTAGAATTAAATTATCGGCTGTTTTTTATTTAATTGATTCAATTTAATTAAATTAATTAGAAAATTAAAAAAGATTTTTCAAATAAATTTGAAGTTGTAATTTATTTAATAAAGAATGGCTTTTACTTTTTTTCAATTTATTTTCGTGTACATTTTACAGCCGTTGCCAACGATGCAAATGTTTTGCTTTTCAAATATTATGCATTTGAAGCGTCTAAAATCGCTAAAATAAAATTTATTTGCCCACTTTTGTTATGCACGTGGAACAAATTTACACGAGATTCCCACACATCAAGTTTGATTCGTCAAGTCGTAAGTATTTACGGCACACGTTAAGTTTGTTTCTTTCTCTCTTCTTTTTTTTCTTGCTTTCTCTCTTCTGTTTTGTTGCTTTCTCTCTTCTTTTCATAACCATATCTCTTTATTAGAATAATCTTTAAGAAACAAAGTGTCAATAAATAACCCCATCTTTATTTTTTTAAGAAAAAAAAAACGGCGAATAAATTATGAAAAATAACAGAGTTTAAATATTTAGGTCAATAAACATTTTGGATGTAAACCAGGAATGTTTACATGTATATGATCATATATGATTTGAAATCACACTTTTGAAAAAATATATTTTATTTAATTGAACATAGTCTGGAAGAAATTATTTTTTAACATTAAATTTAACTTTATGTTGATGTACATATGTACATATGTATATGCAATATTTATTAAGTAGTTATAAGAATTAATCTACGTTATACACTTTCTTTATATGCAATATAATATATCATTAATTAAAAAATAATCTTTATTTAATCTGTTTACCCGCCACGTAAACCTTAATTATATTATGATCATCACCCACATAAATAAACTTTTGAACCATTTCTAATAATTGTACTTCAGCCGACTTCTTAGCATATTCTTGGGTATTACAAAGTCCAAAGTTGTGCAATGGATATAAGCTGGTATCAATAATTAATGCGTCAAAGTCTTTGCCCTCAATGAAATTACCACATACATTATCAAGCGCTAAAGCCTCTGCACCACCCAAAGTTGCCAAATAAATAGCTTGTTTGTAATCTATCGGTGTATAGTCTTCATTATCTTTGCTAGCTGGCATTTCTCCTGTTCCTTTGATATCCTGTTTTTTACAAAATTCCAAATGATGAGACACATCTAATGCGCGTAAAATGGCGTCTTGTATAGAAATTGAATTGCCACCAGACACATCTATTGAAAAAAAAAATAATGAAATATATCTAAGAATTAATCATACATATATGAATGTATGTAGGTATGTATATCACCTGTTCCTAAGCCAACTTTAATTCCACTTTTAATCAAACGCAAAATATCACACAATCCTGAACTTAACATAGTATTTGAAGCAGGACAATGAGCTACGGATGTTCCACTTGTTTTTAATAAGATAATTTCGTCATCGTCCAAGTGAACGGCGTGGGCCATTATTGTCTATATCGAAGCAATAAAGAAACGTTTTAAATTTGGTCAAACTGATAAATATTATATATTCTTTTTTCCTTATTTAACGCGAATCAAAATTAATTACGATTACAAATTATTTATGTTAGTTGTATGGTTAAGCTGGTATATATACCATATAATAATTACTAGTGGAATTCTGGAATAATTTACAAACTTCCTACTGACTTCTATGCTGAACTAATCAAGACTGAAAAATTTCAAGTTGAACTCAAGGCGAATTCATACCAGGGGTCACATTACGGTATTCGATATCGAACGAAAGTCCTACACATTTTAATAAAATTTTGTTTGAAATTTCGTTTAGAATCGAATGCCGCAATGTAGCTCCAGGTAAACCTAGAAGTAATAAATAGTCGCCAGCTTGGCTCCTACGTTTACCTGTTATGAATACGCCTTTGTTGAACTTTGCGACATTTACTACAAAAGGTTGAATGTTGAAAGGGTTGATATGTACATTCTCGTACATATATGAATGGATATGTATGAAAAACTTACATACATATACTTATATAAACATTATAAAAATTTATTGTATCTGAAGTATAAAAATTTTTATTTTGTTTTCAGTTTCATTATTTATAATATTCTTTTTACAACATATGAATTGGTAAAACTTTTCATTAATAAAATTTATTAACCACAGCGTATACTTATACGCAATTTGTTTTAAATAAAAAATCCGCCCGCCGGATTTTTCTGAATTTGCAAACCCGTTACAGGTTTTTTTAATTATTCGAAAACAAGTTTCTTAAAAATGTCGAATAATTGGTCACCCTAAAATATATTGATATAAACATTTTCCGTAATCAATTGATATTGGAACGTAAAAGTTTCAATTGTTCTTCGATGAACTGAATTTCAGGTTTTTTCCTTCTCATCTATTGATATCGGTTTTATTTTAATTTCACACTTATTAACAATCTTACCTTATTAGTTAAAAGACCAGCAGTATTATAGACTTCAGCATAAGAACATGAGAACAATTCTCTAACCAAATTTATCTCTGGAACACTTTCGCTTATATGACTCTGAAATTACCATACAAATAAATTTTATATTAATTATTTTTTTACAATTATCTAAATCACACTTACTTGTATGTGTAAATTTTGACTTTTTGCTAAATCACCCAAACTTTTCATTAAATCCTTTGTGCAGCTAATGGCAAATCGAGGTGTGATTATCGGTTTCACTAAATTTGAATTCAAACTTTGTATAACATTTACAAATTCCTTTGTAGCGTTTAAAGAATCTTCAGTTTTTTCACTATATACATACATACGTACAGAGAATTCATTTAAAATTTAAATTTATTAAGAGAATAATAGTCAGGCCGAACAAATATTTGAGAGAAATTATAAATTAATTAATGGAATTTAAAAGTTGATTGAATGGCGAAGAAATGCACGTTTAATTTGAATAGTAGTAGTATTAAAAAAATTTAAAAAGTCTATAAAAATTATATGAAAAGCCTCAAAGTGTTTTCCATGCAAACTTTTAAGCCAAGTTAACTACTTTGATTGTAAAAACTACACGTAAATACAATGTGGTTTTAGTTTGTAAAATCCTAATCCGATCGATTGCCAGATGTCTAATTTTAAATTTAAAAAAAGTTGAATTTTATATCTACTATTGTGAAGGCTATTTATTATAGTCCTTATAGTCTCTACTAATAGAAAAATATATTATTTGATACAATTCATAAAAAATTTTTACTTTTAATAGGCCAATGTTCGATAACTTACAAGCAGTTAAATTACATGTGATAAGTACTGAGAAACAAACGAAATTTATTATTTATTATTTTGTAAGAAAAAACCCCGCAAAAAAGTAAATGCGTTCACAATGAATTAGTATTTTCATGACTTCTTAAGAATTGACTTAATTGTTAATGTCATCTTCAATCTTCAATCACTTTTGAACTCATGGAAAACACATTCAACTTTGCCGATTAATTCATATGAACATCTGCGCAGTTGTAATAGTAATTTAAATAAATGTTTATTTGTTTTTCAGGAACTCATTAACTCATACTAAAAGGTACCCAAATCATGGAACATTCATGGGTCGTTTACATGACGAGATGTTTTGTTAAATGTGACCACATGTTCGCCAATGACATTGCGATTCATTGCGTTCTTCAATTAAGTTGAACCAGTTCATCTGCAATAGAACCCATGCATTAACTATTTCTTTTCTATCTCTTTTTTTGCCGGGTAGAATTTAATACTTTATTCCCATTAACATAACTCGATTGCAATTCTTCCAAAAATATTTATTATATTATTATTCAACACTTAGCCTTTCTATTTCCATCGTCAAATATTTGCCTCTTCTGATCATATTTTAATAAAAATTTAAAACATACACATAAAAATCAGGACTATTACAATTGGAACAAACTTTTCCCACTAATGCGCGTTGTCCCTGTCTAATTGCTTCTTTGGCTAAAATTACAGTGCTATCTTTATTGTTAGTTCCAAAGTAGGATGCCAAAGTTGTGCCACTTTTAATTGTCGATTCCTTAACATATGAAAATAAATGTTATATTTAAACTTTAGATATTATAAACGTAATATAAAAATTCATTTTAACATCTAAATTCATTTTCAAATGGTATTAATACAAATTAATATCTCATTATTGAATAAACAATCGATACTTCAGATGAAATCAAAAAAAAAAATAATTAAAAAATTTTAAAAACAATCTATGCTAAAATTTAATGTTACTTGAAATTCTTCGACTTTCCTATATGTTTTTATTTTCTACCTAAATATATTCAAATAATATACCTACATAATAGGTATTTAGTATAATTTATTTATTTTATTTCTATACTACAATATAAAACCCAATACTATGTTTTACATATCAGTATAAAAAAAAGAGATGTAATAGATAACAAATAAAAAATTTTAGTATAATAGAGATAGTTCAAATTTAATGAAACTTACAGTTTAATTTCAATATTTTCTTCAAATATTATTATACATATACTACATATATTAAATTTATAAGAATATATTTATATTTTCCCACAGCAGCATCATCGATACAATAAAAAAAATTTAAAAAAAAATATCTAAAATGTACAGGATATTCCTGCTAACTGCTACAATAATTGCTTTTATGTTTTTACAGGGCGTCTGGTGGGAAATTTAATTTTTAAATACGATTATTTCAAAAAGTAATAAACGGAGCGGTGGGAGGGTGACGCCGTTGGAAATATCGATTGTGCGGATTTGTCAGTCACGATGTCACAGTGGTCGAGTGAACATCGCGCGTTCGCTGTGGATACATTTTTTAAGAGTAATGATTCTTACGTAATTGCTCGTCGACAATTTTGTTCAAAGTTCGGTATTTGGCGAATAAGTGATGAACCGAGTCGGTGCAACTGCGCAACTGCTTCGGCTATGAATGTCCCACGGCCAGGGCCCAGTCGATCCGAAAACATTGAACTGGTTGAAAGCAGTTTACGTGAAATACGGAAAAGAGCAGCCTCACTGGGCCTTCCAAGAGCGATTATTCATGAAATTTTTAAAAAGAATCTGAAGGATCTGGATGACACACTTTTTAAAAAATAAAATACGCATTTTCATTCCATCGTTCAATGCTCTTAATAAAATTTTGTGTCAATTATTACGTGTTTTTATTTAAGTTTGAAAATATAAATCTGCTACCAGACACCCTGTATATGTATTATTTAAATACCAACAACTCATTTCAATTCTGTAATTTTAAATGCAAAACTTTATGAGCATGTTTCTGGTTTCCCTGCGCATTTATAACAACTAGAAATGATTGACTAATGCATTTACATTCATATGCCACGTTTTGAAAATTATTAAGTATTCTACTTACCACAACTTTACTATAAATCGGAGCAGCAAATTCTTGATCAGCAAATTTCGATTCGAGCGGGAATGTATAAGTATTTAACCAGTCCAATAATGGCATGTCTAAACCCAATCCAATTTGTGCCACTTGTGGTGCATGAATATGACAATCAATAAAGCCAGGCATAATGAATTGTTCTTCACTTAAATTTATAAATTCTACATTCTTTGAAAACTCTGCTTTAGGCGGATTCCATGAAGAATAATTATCACCAACTCCGACGATCTACGTCCATATATACATACATAGGTAAGCCATACAATTAACTAAAAATTTAAGTTGTATTTCTTTCCATTACCTTTCCATTTTCATTAACCGCAATAAAACCTTTAGTGTAAATTACAAAATCTTTCAAAGATTTTGTGTGTATAATTTTTCCTGCAAAAACCTTTGCCATTTCTTTAATTAATTTGATTTCCTGTAAATCGTATTGATGAACATTAACGCCTTATGCAATTGAGCTAGAATTTAAGAATGTAGTTACAGAAATGAGATAATGTTTGGAAGAATGAGAATAATGTAGTAATGAGCGTACTGATAGAAAAGTTGATACGATCGTACTTTTTTTGATACTATTAACTTTTTAAAATACCGTAGTACCTTCATAACAAATTCGATACTCTCACACATATTTTTCCGATTCTTGAATAATTTGCTTTGTTTCAGCGTATCCGCGACTTTATAAATTGTTCGCCGTGAAGGTAAATCATTATACGTTACAGCACTTTTGATTAAAATATTTACATATGAAAAAGCAAATTTTTCAAACGTTAACACACTGTAGGTTGCTTTTTAATTGCTTTCAAATAATTAGTGATTACTACGCGCTTCTCATCCTATGCAAGGGAAAATTATAAATATGCATATTGCAATACCATACCATGTATTCGGTTTGCATTCAAGCATGTTGCCGTGCTTATTTCGATTGTGAATCCTTCTGGCTCACTGATTACATCTTGCAACTTTTTTGAGTCCGTGCACGCACCTCGGGGTTGCTCTTGCAAGCCGAATTCCATAACACCGCAATACCACAGCATGTATCTATTGATTGTTTGCAATTAAAGACGTCGAAGACAAATGGATTGCACCTTCTAGTATGTTAAGTAATCAACCAACTTTCGGTAAATAAAATGCAAATAAAGCACAGTACCTTAAGCATTGTATTTTTTTTCGTGGGAAGGAAAAATCTATTGCGATGATAGTGCTCTTCCCACATTGAAACGTGTTTCATATTTCATAAAAAGTACTAAAGAACATTTTTATTATACCGAAACGTAAGGCCCATTTACCATCACTGCTGCTAAGACTTGCTCTAAAAATATATTGGTATACACAATTTCCAATAATTGGATCATGGGTATAGAGAACGTACTCATGTCAATATCAACCATATCATAAAAAATATAATGAAAATATTATTGAATGAAATAAAATAAAGGAACATATGTAGATGTCTCCCAAACTTACCAAAAGTTTCACGAACTACTCCGAAAATTCAAACAAAGCATTTAAACAGGTATCTTCTTTAGCACAGCTGACTAAATTTTAAAGATGCGTAGAGCACAGAGTTGGGAACAGTGCATTAAAATTAAAATTTGAATTAATGGATAGTAATAGTGCAGAGTTGTACAGTACTACTATTTATGTTTAGTAGTGACAGGTAAAATGTCACCTTTAAAAAGTTTTCAGTAAAATTAGCATTTGCTAAATTATTTCATTTTTGTTATTATTAATTATTTCATATTATTGCGTATTAAATATACTATACTATACTATACTTCTATACTATTTTGTATTGAATGCCTTAATAAGTGGCCTTCCTAAGAGATAATATAATATATAAGTATATATATATATATATATATATATATATATATATACATATATATTTCCGATATTCAATATTACACATTGAATCTATTGGTAATAAAGGATATGTATTGGTCCAATGCGATGTACCTACGAACTGGCAACACTGATCCGACAATTGTTTTTTATTTAAATACATATGTTTTTCTCTAGCTGTGCTACACAATGAATTTTTATAATAATTAAAAAAATAAAGAGATATACAACTTTAATTAACGTAACTCAATTAATTTAAACCAGTGATAAAGGTTGATATTAATACAATAGTCAGTAAATATGAAGGGATATAATAATATTATTCCATGGAATACGTAGTATATCTTCAAAGTCATGAAATTTGTTGGAGAAAAGATGAATAGCAAAAACTCTTTAATTTCCAAGCAAAACCATATAAGAGAAGAAATTAAAGAAAATGGAGAAATTCAATACAATTGTACGGCCTGTCGAAAAGTGTTTCGCAGCCGTTCCCAAAGATATTATCATATTAAATGCACTCAATTGCAAGATCTTTTATTCAAGTGTAATTTTTGTGATAAGGTCAGTATTTTTTTACATTATAATTCATTATTATTTCATATCTAGGCTTTTTAGAGTTTTGCGCGCCAAACGCAATGGAAATATCACATCGAATCGCACATATCGCCTGTGAATAAATGTCCTAACTGCCAAAAAGTATTTTCTAATCCGTTAGCTTTAAAAAAGCATGTAGCTTTACATGAGGTTAAACCGAAATTGTGTCCACATTGTGATAAAACTTTTAAAAAGAAAACATCATTGGATCAGCACATTGCCGCTCAGCATCTGAATAAACTTCAATACGGTTGTGCCTACTGCAGTAAAAAATATTCTTCTAAATCTGCACTGCAGCTACATCTGCAGACACATGCAAGTAAGTGCAATTTTGATATTTCCATGTAAAATATGTAACTGTATACTCGTACATACTTCTTTCCACAACAAGAAACCAATAATTTGCACTAAATATAGAGTACGACCTCTTCCAAAATATGACGGCTTTTCTGCTAAAGATTTGTGTTTGAAGAATAATTCTGAACAAAAGAGTTTTATAATTTATTTCATCGAACAAATACGATTTCGATTTAAAAAAGTCATCGTAACAAAAGATTAATTATTATAAAAATTTAATTATGTAATTGTTCTTTCAATTATTCAACGTTAGTCAAAATTCATTACGATTATTTATCTATGTTTGTTATATGGTTTGCTGTCTATATGCAGCATTTCATTTGCTGCTAATATCAAAACCTTAAGTAGACCTTTAACCAATTTCTTGAAAAAAGCTTAGAAATTTAACATGTTTATACAAGAACTCCAAAAAATATATGAGAATTACTGAATACACAAAAAAAACAAACCAAAAAGCTTCTTTAAAAATTTTCCTTATACAACAAACAATTTATTATTTGATTTTATATCTATTTTAAATCTATTACATACATAATTGTATTGGAAGATTTAATTTTTCATTTTACCTTTTAAATGGAATCATTGTCAACCAAAGTGTTTGGTTTGTTTTGTTTTTATATTCTTTAATTCTCAAATATTTTTTGGGAATTCTTATATAAACATGTGAAATTACTTAGGTTTTTTCAATAATTTGGTTAACGGTTAAAGTAACCCTTGGGGTTTTCAGTTTTTCTTTACGTATAATCATGTGCAGAATGCTAGGATTAAAGCATTTCGAAACGAATTCACATTTTTATATGTCTAACACAAATGAATAAAAAATAAGCTGGATATACAACAATTTTAAAATTTCAGAGAGGCGTTTTGAATGTTCATTGTGTGGAAAACTTTTTCAACGCAACTCGATTTTAAACTTGCATTTAAAACGTCACTACAATATGAATAGTTATATTTGTACTATATGCCAGAAATCCTTTAGCGAATCTGGAACACTAGCAAGACATCGCAAAGTACACGAAGGTAATTTAGTCAGACTTATACAATGGGTTATATCATTAATTATGTGAATTCATTTTTCTATTTAGAAAGTGTTTTACAATATTATTGCAAACTATGCGACAAAACTATGTTAAGAAAAGATAATATGATCAGGCATTTAAATACTATACATCTAGAAGAAAAGTTTGACGAGATTGTGGAAATAATAAAATCTCCAATAACCCTTCAAAAAAAACTAACAATAGTCGAGAATGAGGTATGTCACTTACGGAAATCAACACAAGATGAAGCAATAAAGACCGAAAAAAGCTTTTTAATAATCGAAAATAAATTACTGCATAGTACTTTTCAAGTGGAAGAATCTGAACATCCGAATAATAATGTAGAATCTCCTTTGATAAATCAGATTAAAGTTATCACTACAGTTCAAAATTGCCAAAAGGAAATGTATACTCTATATAAAGAAAATATATCACATGTATTTGAAAAACAAGTAAAAATCGCAAAACACCATCATAAAGAAGAAGATTGTAAAGTTGAAAGTCAAGATCCATCCGATAACATTTCATTTGAAACTGCCGAAAACTGTGATTCTATGAAAGTGAAGAATAAAGTTGCTGAACAAATGTGTATTAATTTAGATCTATGTGGAGCACTTAAGCAGACTCAAGAACAAATGTCAGGAAAGAAATTAAGCAAAAATGGAGAGGACTATGAATTAAATACTATTGGCCAAGAACAGTCAGTTGAAAATGAGTCATCATTAACCCATACTTTTTCATCTGTAATTAGAACTGTCGGAAATGTAAAAAAAAATTTAACTTCCAATACTGTTACGCCAACTAAATCCATAAACCACAGGCCTTTAGAGTATAAGCACAAAAAATATTGCCGTAACAATTACAATATCGATTTATATCGTAAAATTTTGGGGTGTGATGCTGATAATGAAAATATTGAAAAACAAGAAAAATCCGATGATATACTTAAATCATCAACTCCTGTTCATTGGCGAAAATGTTTTAAATACAATTATGAAACAACAGGATCATAATTTTAGTAGTGTTTTATAGTGAATATTAATTAACCCGATTTTTATATATACATACAAATAAATAATATTCTTCTGAATGAATGAAACTCTACATATTCAGTTCGTAATTTTGCCATTTTTAATATAAAATGTTTTTTAAAAGCAGTATGACATACGCACCAAAAAAAAGTGAATGCATTCACTATGAATTGGTATTTTGATGACTTCTTAAGCACTGAATTCATTTTTAATGCCATTTTCAAAGTTAACAAGATTATCACTTTTGAAATCATGGAAAACACATTCATTTCTGTCGATTAATTCATATCAACAACCGCGCAGTTGTAATGATTTGTGACTCAGGAACTCATTACTCATGCTAAAACGTAACGAATCTTGCAACATTGCTCTAAGGATTTATTTAAATGACTGAGTTGTTTGTTAAATGTGAACACATGCTCGCCAATGGCACCCCTATGTTAAAATCATGCGTTCTTCAGCTAGGTTGGGCCAGTTAAATTACAATAGAACCCATGCATAAATATTTCTTTGGCATGGGTACTCAGTAAAAAAATGAATGCGTTCACTATGAATTAATTGAGAAATCCTTCGTAGTGGCAACAGTCAATCTGAAAAATGTTTCGTAATGACAACGATCAATCTGAAAAAATTTGTAGTGTTAACAGTAAGAATTTGCATTTTAACTTGGCGGTTACATATTCAAATTTTAAAATTCTCTCACTTTTTTTACTAATACATCAACTTTTGAAATTTGATGAGAATTTGCTTTCAAAGTCTCTGAGAAAGTTTTGTTACAAATTATGGGCAAGAAAATAGCTGCAGTGTAATACACTTATACAGAGTTACACTGCAGTCACACGTTTAAATTTTGCTGCCAAATTTGTTACACATACATTTTCCCAAAATTCATGTGTATTGACAACTGTGACGTAGGCTGCCCGCACGTTTTGAGCAATTTAAAAGCTAATTCATTTATCAAGATTGCCTCGCTGTTCATAAGAATAGGTAGCAGCTGTTGTCTTGCCACTAATTTGAAACAAAATTTAATGTGTAACCCCCAAGTTCAGGATGATTGAAATAAACTCTAAAGAGGAGTCATCTTATAGCAGCTGTTCAGTAATGCTAGAAACACAATTGGGTCGAACGACGAATTGTTCGTTGCGAACTTTCGTCCTCACAAATAAAACACATTTTTGCATATGAAAATTAACAATACCATAGACTATTCTATGACAATACCGCCGTCGACGAAATTCGTCGTGCGTGTCGAACTCTGAGATAGATTTATTTCTATTTCATGCGCCGACGAACGAGGAACAAATTATTACAGAGTTGGCGGTTTTCATTTTAGTTTTCAAATATATTAGTGAATTTTTATTTTAATAGTTGTTTAATTTTTAAAATAAATAATTTATGTTAAATATACACAATTACTTACCATAAAATTGATTTCGCATAATGTTTAATTATTTGAGGTAATTTTTTATACGGTAACACGGACAGCAAACAACTTTGCTGCTTATGACAGCTGCAATTTTTTCGTCGTTATCGTGTGCCACAATGCGAATTAAGTTCGTCGTTCACCCAATTGTGTTCCTAGCATAACTCTTAGTTTTGCGTCAACAGTTGAATAATTCAATCGCGCGCCAGTCGAGTACGATTACATTCAATTTAATATTGAAAATAGTTTATGGATTCGAGATTTATTGTCCAAAATTGCAAAACTTGTGAAGATGTATAGAAAAATATGCTAATTTAACGATTAAATATACAAACATTTGTGCATTTTTACCTACTATATACACTTTTTTTATGGTTTTATTTGAAAGCAGCACAGTTTGATCAGAGAGAAACATTTTTAAATTTTTTAATTCCTGCAATTACATCAAATATAATTTCTCATGTCATTCAAAACAATTCAACTACTATATATTTTTATTCATATAGTACATATAAGCATGATATCAAACTTAATTATTTATCGAAGTCCTGCCTGGCAAGACACTTAAATGCTTGTGAACACAATTTTTTTTTATGCTAGACTTTCGTTGTTATTATAACGTACTTTTACACTAAAAATAAGAAATTGTGAATATGAATTTTATATTACGTTCAATATTAATATAACTTACCTGGCTGTACATATGTACACCCTGTCTGGTGGCAAATTTATATTTTTAAATACGATTATTTCAAAAAGTAATAAACGGTGCGGAAGGAGGGTGGCGCCGTTGGAATTATCGATTGTGCGTATTTGTCAGTCACGAAATCACATCGCGCGTTCGCTGTGGAGACATTTGTTTCGTTCGTGGGTCCAGAGATTCCGCGCAACTGCTTCGACTATGAATGCCCACGCCCAGGGCCCAGTCGATATTCAAGTACTCTTGAAAACATTGAACTGGTTGAAAGCAATTTACGTGAAAATCCGCGACTTTCAATACGGAAAAGAGCAGCCTCACTGGGACTTCCAAGAGCGATTATTCATGAAATTTTAAAAAAAGATCTGGATGACATACTCTTTGAAAAATAAAATCCGCATTACCATTCTATCGTTCAATGCTCCTAATAAAACTTTGTGTCAATTATTACGTTTTTTATTTAAGTTTGAAAATATAAATCTTCTACCAGACACCCTTTATAAAAAATAAACGATTATGTATTGAAAAATTAAAATACGTATCCACATGTATGTTAATATTATCTTTTGATTTTGGCTCCAATCCAATTTCATAAAAAAGTCTACTTGCAACGATCACGGCCAAGAACAACGGCAATAACAATTGCAATTTTTATTTTCAATTATGTTAACACTATCAAACGAGGAAGATGTTTTGGCTGAAATATATTATCTAACACAGGAAACCACAAAAAATTGGCGTAAACTGGTGAAATATGGTGAAACAGTGGAACTAGAAATCAAACGTAAAGTTGTATGGATATGGCCTACGGAAGAAAATTTATGGCAGATCAACAGACTATTAAGAGATTACGGGATTATGAATATTTTAAGCATAGGTTGCGGCAATGGATTATTTGAATGGTTGTTGAAAGAGGCTCTTAGTAAGAAGTTTAATATTTTCTAAAAAATTACTACTAATATTTTTGTCCCTTCAAGATTTGCAAGTTTATGGCCTAGAAGTGGATCGCAATTGGTGGGAGAGTAGTTATGCTATTAAAACATTTATACCTCTTAACTATATCGAAGATATGAAAGAGGAAACTATTTCTGGTAGTTTTTTACAAAAGTGTTGCGTTACTAATAATTGGAATTTTACTTTAATGTTTTGTTATTTTAATCATCGCTTGGCATTTTTGGAATATTTAAAACATTATGGAGGTAATTATGTTATAATTATGGGCCCTTTAGAAAAAACCCATATATATACTGATCCGCTTCCGTTAGAACCAAATTTTCCAGACGACACCAAAGACACATGGATTTTAAGAAAATCTTTGCCGATAGGGAATTATAATATTTTAGTGTTATATGAAAAGTGTAAAAAACTGAATAATGAATTCATAGACGAATTAGTAAATATTGATTAAAAACTGAAAATTTATTTAAATTTTTTGCCACTTATTCTGAAACTTTTCGTGGTATCGAAATAAATTTGTATTTGTATTTGTAATTATTTTCAACAAGGGAGTTTGTAACTGAAATATTATTTAATATTTTTTTAGTTTGAATATAGTGTCTGTATACAGATTTTATTAGTAAATACAGTGCGCTCGGGATAACGTAGTTTAAAGCATTTTTATTGTTCAGAAATTCAAACAATATGAAAACAAATTCAACCCAAATAAAAGCAACAAAATATTTTTAACAGGACCATGGAGAAGGTAACTCCCTAATTCGAAACTAATTACATACAATGAATGTATGTACATACATATTGTGCTGGTTAGTGTAAACAAAGCAGCGTCCTATGAAGATTCCTTTACGATTAAAATACTAAGATTCATAAATATAAAAAAAATGTATTTGAAATCCGTTTTAAGAAAATTTTTTAAATTTTTTCAAATTCAAGTTTATGAATATGGGGGTAAGAAATTTACTATCTGCAATTATGATCTTTTGTCAAAAGTCCATAGAAGTGTGTAAAAAAATAAATATTACAACACATACCTTACAGTTTAAAAACACCCGAGCACATTTTACAAAATGTCTTTAAAATTAAAAATGTTAATAATTATAAGATGTTTAAGCTCTAGTAACTTCGATATGAAATTTACATGCTGGAAGCATCTGAACTTCACCTGTAACAGTACTCTTAATACCCAGATTACTCAGTGCACCCCTTAATAATCCACAAGTAAATGCTACAAACTAAAGTAATATAAATATATTAATTAAAATCTACCTGCTCTTTTCATTTTACAAACCTTAGTAGCATGTTCCAATTGCCTAGTTCCAGGTGACATTCGAGTTAAAAAACGAAATGATTTATCTTGAACAACATACATTCCATGATTATTGGTTCTTAAATTATCAACTTGTTTTTTGAAAAGTGTTGTCCAAAAATCAGTGCATATAAATTTTATCGTCTCTAATTCATCTTTAAAACGTGAGCCTTCACTAGTTAAACGTTCTATTAGGCGATAGCCAGTGTTAAATCCAATGTATTCCAAATTTGAAAAATCATTTTCCTGTAAGCAGAAAGTAGAAGTAAAAATATGTTTACCACCGCATATATCTTTATTGTCTACGAACCTTATTGTCTTCCAGACAATAATTTACTACTTCAGCATGCAAGCAATCAATAACCATATCTTCTGACATTTTATTTAATTTAAATCACAAAACACCATTTAAATGTAGCAATATTTTCAGAAAATTAATTCTAGTTGTTAGTTCCACAGAATATACATACAGAATACCCACAAGTGACAGTTGAAAAAGCCCCAAATCAGGTTTTGCACAAGTGTCGTGAGAGTGAATAAAATGATAGCATAAGCAATGTATTAAAAGCAATGGTTATACCTATACTTTTAAAAACAGATGTTTTGCAATGTAAAATAAATTTTGAGTAGCAAAATGTGTGAATTTTTTGGGAAAAATTTGTTTTTTAGTTAATATTTCAATTTTATGAATGAAATCTTAAATCCGCGGTTTAAAAAATATTATACAAAGTTAATGTGCAAGTGAAAGTGTTATATTATATGCGTACAACAAAAAAAGTATGTGTAATAAGTTCTAAAACTTTGACTGAAATTTCCGGCAAGAGTGGAAATGCAAGTAATGCATTAGATTATATATTATTGGATGGTTGGTTAGTTTTAAAAGCAAGATAAAATTGTTCCAAACCGATGATGCAGCAAAGCAACTTTAACTAACAAACCATGGTATGTATGTTTGTGTGCCGGCACGTTTGTCTATTGATGAATTAAAGAGTTTCGAGGTGGTGGTGGTGGTGAAGTTTCATGAAACATTTTACGGATATACCCAGCAATAATCTACCCATTATTTTAACAAGGAATTTTACAATGAAGTGCGCTTTGTTAAAACCACAGAAAATGTATGTGCATTGGAATTAACTTGGGTTTTGCCACCGATGGCAAAATTGTATAAATCTAACCCTGATCTGATCACTTTCTCATCTAATTGGCTGTTATAGTGAAGGCAGTTTGTGTGCTTGTTTAAGAAAAAGGTAAGTTTATTTTCTTTTTACTGTTTATTTAATAGCTGCTAACATTTGCAAATGTTGTTTTCCTTTTAAGACTCTGGGGCTTACAACTACTAACTGGAGTGTGGATGTTTGTCAACAACTTTTGCCTACAAACAAGAATAGAGGCCACAGATTTGATTCACAAAAACCTGCTTTCAAAAATGTTTTAATTAGAGGTTTTCAAAAAACATTAAAATAAGGCATTCTTACAAACAAGTACGTAAAAAAGCATGCAATATTAAAAAACGATATGAAATAATATTTTATTTTCTAAAAGCTTCTTTTATATTTTTTTAGGTATATTCGTTTTTGTGTTTTGGAAAACATAACTTGGACGATAATACTTAAATTAAAAAGCGTAAACGATATAACACTAAAAGATATGGTTGGCGGACAACTACACACACAACTGCACATGCAAAAGTTGGTGCAGGAAAGTTTATATCATGAATGCCGTGCTGACCACATTAAACTGCCATAAAATTAAGTAGGTACTCAAACTCTAAAAATAAGTTTTTTGTTGGCTTTTTGTAAAACAATTTATTCTTTTAATTTCATTCGTAGACAAAATATGTTAAAGCTCGTACAGTGCAAGGATATCATTGCATACGCTGCAATCTTCTAAACGAGAAAGACTGCAATACGATAGTTGGAAATTTTTATCAAATCGGCCTCTGTTCTATGTATATATATGGAGGATTGTGAAATTGTGTTATTTATAATTGTATTATATAAGTATATTTGTATTAGAACGAAATATTAATATTTAAATTTTTTTTAAATTCCAATTTATGTATTCTTTCAAATAAATAATGTTAAAACGCATGTATATATGTATTTTTGTTTAACGAAACAATAAGATAATGGAATTACCCCCTTATGCAAAAACCAATTGTTCAAGGTTAATTGTTAAACCAACATAAACTCAAATGACTTAAATTTTCTTCAGCAGAAAAAACTTAACAGAAACTGCAAAAATTAAAATGTAAATGCCGATAAAAATAAAACTTTGCATAGAAATTCTTTTCATAAAATTGTTTTTATTTTAAATATAATTGTATATTACAGCAAGTATTTTATTTTTAAGAACTGCAAATTTGTTCCGATTTCTTCTGGCTGTAGTTGCTTGCATTGCCCATCTCATCTACGATCCAAAATCCAGCACCACATATTCACGCACTCGTTTAACATATAAAACGAAAAAGAAAAGAAATTTTTTGTTATAAAATTGGAAATTGAAATAGGTAATTAAAATGGCCTAATTGTATATGTATTATGAATGAAATAAAATAAAAAGGCATATACATACATAACATATAACAATTTTTATATATATGTTGTTTATTTTTTGGTGGTCCTGAGAAGGACCAATTATATATAATGTTCATTGTGGTAATCATATACATATATTTAAAAACTTTTGGTTCAGTTTGTTTTGTCAATCACAAACCAACTGGCCCTTTCTATTTTATAAAACACAAACACATTTGGTTGCTTTTATTAATCACAAAATCAACTGGAACTTCTTTTTCTTATGCTAACAAATTTATTAGCACTAAACAATTTTGGTCCAATTGGTTTTGTGCTTAATAAACCAACGGAACGTTTGTATTTCATAACACACTAACACTTTTGGGGTAGGTAATCAAATATATTTAAAAACTTTTGGTCCAGTTTGTTTTGTCAATCACAAACCAACTGGCCATTGCTATTTTATAAAACACAAACACATTTGGTTGCTTTTATTAATCACAAAATCAACTGGAACTTCTTTTTCTTATGCTAACAAATTTATTAGCACTAAACAATTTTGGTCCAATTGGTTTTGTGCTTAATAAACCAACGGAACGTTTGTATTTCATAACACACTAACACTTTTGGGGTAGGTAATCAAATATATTTAAAAACTTTTGGTCCAGTTTGTTTTGTCAATCACAAACCAACTGGCCATTGCTATTTTATAAAACACAAACACATTTGGTTGCTTTTATTAATCACAAAATCAACTGGAACTTCTTTTTCTTATGCTAACAAATTTATTAGCACTAAACAATTTTGGTCCAATTGGTTTTGTGCTTAATAAACCAACGGAACGTTTGTATTTCATAACACACTAACACTTTTGGGGTAGGTAATCAAATATATTTAAAAACTTTTGGTCCAGTTTGTTTTGTCAATCACAAACCAACTGGCCATTGCTATTTTATAAAACACAAACACATTTGGTTGCTTTTATTAATCACAAAATCAACTGGAACTTCTTTTTCTTATGCTAACAAATTTATTAGCACTAAACAATTTTGGTCCAATTGGTTTTGTGCTTAATAAACCAACGGAACGTTTGTATTTCATAACACACTAACACTTTTGGGGTAGATAATCACAAATGTTTAAAAACCTTTGGTCCAGTTGCTTTCGTCAATCACAAACCAACTGGCTTTTGCTATTTTATAAAACACAAATACACTTTGTTGTTTTTGTTAATCACAAAATCAACTGGAACTTCTTTTGCTTATAATAACATATTGTTTAGCACTAAACACATTTGTTCCAATTGGTTTTGTGCTTAATAAAATAACTGGACGTTTGTATTTTAAAGCACAGTAACACTTTTGGGGGTGGGTTTTAGAACTTGCGACACTAGCACTCAATAGAAAATGTATGACTTACCTTGCTACTCCTACTGAGCCAGTTATCCTACTTCTTATAGCTGCTTTTATTCCATAAATCCATTCTTTGGCGTCGATGTCATGTATTGCCTGAAACACAAATTTTTTATTAGGGCCTAAAATTCAATTTGATAACATGTACATATATCACCTACCTGTCTAGACTTTTCCGGAACATGTGAAGCTTATATGCTTCTGTGCACCATAAAACGCAATGTTGGCTCCTAAAAAATTTAAATATAATATAGTAAAAGCATTTAGATAATTACTTTTTAATTAAATACATATGTATGTACTTACCTTTTGGTTTTTGTTCACCGGCTTCTACATCCGCTTTTGTGTTGTTTTGCTTGTTTTCACTTTTGGTAACATGTAGACAAAATAATCTATAATATTTATGTCTACATATTACCAACTTTGGTCATGATATTGGAGGAAAATGGAAAATTATTTCCAATTTGCTCCAATATTTTACAAAAAAATTTATTTTCTGTCAACCAAAATAAAATTTCACAAGCTTCGTACGACAAAGAAAGCAACATTTTTAAAAATCTATTTGTTGTCCCTCTCGCACGAAGCTTGAGACCTGGCAGCACTAAAATGTTTGTGTCGGTCTAGTTGTAGTTTATGGTTAGTTCTTTATCCATCCATATTCAGTTTGGACCAGCTGTGTAATTTATAATGAACAACTTGGCACCACTATCGATCAACGATGAAAAACAGCAAAATCACCAAAACTCGTACAAATGATAAGGCAACACTTTGTGAAAGTTTGTTTACAGTTTACTTCACCTAATTTTTTGTGCAAATTTAATAAAAACAGAAACAAATAGATATGCAAATAAAAAAAAAATACATTTAAAATAAATATATAAGATTTTAAAAAATAACTAATATTCAGACATACTTTTTTGGCTACAATTCAATTGGATTACCAAAAAAATGTTGTAATGGATTACAGACAAATTTTTAAATGCACAACTCTTCAAATTTTGCTCTTGTGTTGCTTATGTTACTTGTGTTATGGTCATGCTTTACGAGGAAGTTTTGTTTTTGATGATGTAGTAGCAATTAAGAAAAATAAAGCTGTTAATCAATTACCTACAAACTTAACTGCCATTTTTATAAGTGACTTTTGGGGAGCAACTATTGCTGATGAGGATTCTCATAAATCTTACCGGCCTCTCACATCGCTGATGTTTCATATGGAATGGGTAAAATGGCAGCTAGACCCGTTTCATATGAAAATGATAAACTTGATTATACACACCATCAACACAAATTTAGTCTTAATTCTACTGAGGCCACTCCAATTTTCCCGTTTTACGCATGAGAACGCATTGTTAACAGCAGTTTTATTCGCTGTACACCCGGTTCATACGGAAGCGGTTTCAGGAATAGTCTCCAGAGCGGATCTGATGTTTTGTTTATTGTTCTTAGTTTCACTTATTTTCGTTTGTAAAATGCATTCTAGTAGATATTCATTTCTGTTGCCGTTGCTGATAGTATGCCTAACAAGTCTGGGAGTTTTATTTAAAGAAACTGCCGTAGTCATCCCATTGGCTGGCGTTTTTATTGATTACGCTTTAAAACGAGTTTATGTATTACCCTGTAAACTACAAATTAGACAATTACTAAGTAAAACTAATATATTCTACGCTTTATCTACAATTCTAATAATCGCTATACGGCTTTGGATAGCAGACTTTAAAAGCCCAAAATTCCGAAATGTTGATAACCCAATAGCCCATGCGGATAGTTTTTTGACGCGCACACTATCGCAAAGTTATCTGTATGTGTATAATTTTCAAACGCTCTTAAATCCGCTGTACCTGAGCTTCGATTGGTCATTCGCTTGTTTAAAACTTGTAGAAAACTGTAATGACTTGCGAATATTTTTAATAATTTTTTTATATGTTCTAATTATTATTAGCGTCTATAATTACCAATATAACTTTTGTACAGCGTTTGGCTTACTAATTATCATTATACCGTTTCTTCCCGCAATAGGCATTATAAAGGTCGGCTTTGTTATTGCAGAACGTATTTTATATGTTCCATCCATAGGCTATTGTTATTTGGTTTCGAATGGTTTTATCTTGTTGTATGAAAAGTTAAGATTTCGAGAAGTTTTATCCTTTAGTTTCATTATACTGGTATTAGTTTTCATTGTGCGGTGTCGACAACGGTCTGGAGAGTGGTTAACGGAAGAAAAGTTATTTACCTCAGCTTTGCAAGTGTGTCCTAATAATGCCAAGGTAAGTTTATTTGCTTCCTCTTCTTTTACAACTGAACAATGAGATTGTTTAAAGAGAATTATTATTTTTTACACCTTATCCGTAATTGATAAGAAATAGGAGTCAAGTATGAACTACTTAACATACTCGTAATACGTATACATATATAATTTTATGTACTTTATTTTATATATCTAATTAATTTTACTGTTTTATTAAAACATTTTAAAAATTGACGTAATGATGAATCTGGTGAAAAATCTTAAGATTTTTTATGCAAAAAAAGATTTGGAAAGTTATCGTAATAATCCAATTTATAAGTAAATTAATTTTTCCTTTATTATAAAATTATTTGAAGCGCATATACATACACATATTTCGAGAATATTTGCAATATTGTAAATTTATTTAATTCAGCCAATAAATGTTTAAGCTATTTAAATCAATTTATTTTCTTTACTGTATGTACATTCATATTTTTTAGGTACATTACAACATTGCACGTTTATCTGTTGATATGAAAAATATGCCTAAAGCTTTTAAACATTACCACAAGGCCATTGAGCTTTATCCTGACTATGACGCTGCTCTGATGAATTTGGGAAATCTTTATCGTGAGATTGGAAATTTGAAAAAAGCTGAACAATATCTAGAAAAATCTCTTGAGATAACACCAGATTTGGCAGCAGCCTGGATGAACTTGGGAATAGTACAAGCTGCTAGTAAAAAATTCATGGAATCTCTAATTAGTTATAATAATGCATTACGATATCGTAGAAATTATGCAAATTGTTATTATAATATGGGTAATTTATATTTAGAACAAAATTTACATACTGAAGCCTTGATTCATTGGCAAAAAGCAATAGTTTTAAATCCTCGTTTTAAAAAGGCATGGGTGAATATGTTAACTATGCTTGATTCCAAATATAATTTTGAAGATGCTCTACGGTTTTCTGACCAGGCCTTAACCCAATTGCCTAATGAAAGTTCAATATTATTTTTACGTGCTAACGTATATGGAAAATTGGGCCGATATGTAGAGGCTGAAGAATTGTATAAACGCATAATTCGCAAAGAGCCTCTAAATTGCATGTATCATACAAATTTAGCCGTGCTCTATCATCGTTGGAATAAACTAGAAAATGCTATTGCTTCATATAGAAATGCAATCGATGCTAATCCTCAAAAAGCATTTACAGCTACAAATAATTTAGGCAAGTTAATAAATAGAATGGCCAATGAGAAATAAGAATATAATATTAAAAATACTAGAGGTATTCGTTAGAATAGTAACAACAGATTTATATTTGAAAGAACAGTTTCCGATAAATATCTTCGAATACTAATCTGTCTATTACATATGTACATATGTATGTACATACATATGTATATTAATAGGTAAACACGTTTTTTGTAATCCCTTTTACGTCCGTACTACTGTGCCGATTTTGAATAGACATGTACATACATATATGGTTTTAAAGATTTTTGGGTACAGACGTGCACAATCTTACTTTTATTCAGATCGGTTTAGTGCTTTAGTAGTAATATGACTTTAAAGCTATTACTCACACCATTAGACAAAACACTTTTCATCTTATTAGATAGATGCATGTAAAAACAAAAACAAATGTATGTACCTATGCTTTGCGTGTTGTTTTCAAAAACAAAGGAAAATTGAGTGAATCAAATTTAATGGGCTTTAAGTAAATAAAAAAATCAAGCCATACATCATACTTAAATATGTATGTTATTAATTTTATATATTATTATATATTATATTAATTTTAATGCGGGAGTGCATAGTAAAAGTATTGAAAAATTATAGTAAAATTAAAACAATATCTCTTAAAGAATTTTTGAGAACAGCGAAGCGCACTAATTTAATCTAGTATACATAAATAAACAATAAATTACCTATAAATATGTCCAAATATTTATTCTTATTGTGTGTTTACTTCACAAAACATCGTTTACTTCTGCTGCATTTTTAAATGACATGCAAACATACATATTTATATTTGTTAATTTTTCATTATTCTTTGGGATAACTGAATGTAGTCACGTACACACCGATAATTATACACTTAACTATATAAATAATTAGACATATAAACTCACATACCGTAATTAAAAAGAAACTGCTAAAAAAGCGTATTAAATTATTTTTGAAATATTAACATTTAATTGAAGTGTGAATTGAAATTTAGATTTAATATAAGAATTTTTTTCTTTATTTCAACTTCAACCTTAATACTATTTATGCATAACTTCGATGTAAAAATTATTGTTTTTGCTAAGAAAGTGCTCTACACCCACCTCTTTTGTTTTTCAATGAACAATTTGATTCAATAAATTTTAAATTTCGAGACTACTCGTACAAACAAGCATTGTACACTATTTTTTTAAAAGCACTATAATCTCTATGGGAATAGAAAAACTTTCCGAAAATATTTTTTGTGATTAAGTTGTTTAATATTTATTTCAAATAAATAAATGGGAATGGGTTTATTACAATACATGCAATACAAATAATATTTACGTATGTATGTATTCCTAAGTGGAAATTTAAGGATTGTTTGATCTAAATATAATGGCAAAAAAGGCTTTAAATTATTCTACATATATATGGAAAAAATACATTTATCAACATTTTCTAAAAAAATTATTTTTGTTAATTATAAATTAGATAATAAGGTACGAGTACATAAGTTTTTGATAAAGATACATATTTAATAATTTTTCAAGTTTTTTACTTCCTACATGTTGTCACTTAACGCTGTACGGAGTTTTGTTTTGAACTTGAACCAGATTAAATGTTTAAAAGACGAAATAAATATATAGATTCTAAATAAATGACACCGAAATACAATTTAAATAAATTATGAATTTTTACACATAATGTAGACACATATTCACTAAATTTTACTTAAACTATAAACAACACTACAAAATAAACATTTTTGTGTACGCCATTACGATAAGACTCAAGTAAGAATGTAATAAATAATATATATGTAAATATTTATTAAATGATTTTGTATAGAAATCGATGAGTAAGCAATGAAATGTATAAATAATAAATGAATAACTAATAAAGAGATGATTTTTCATTCGGAAAAAATAGTTTTAGCTGATGTTGCACAAAAGAAATTAATAAATTAGTCTTCAAATTTTGAGATACTTTTTTTTTATACAAAAAATCACATTTTGTATATATGTATATAATATAGTCAAAATAATTGCATGATAGTTTTTAATAGCTCATCAAAATTTCCGTTGGTTTATTTTGACGTTCTTATGAATTGCAGTGAACCTCTTTAACGTAGAAACTGCTTATTTATCTATGTATGTTTTTTTTTTATAAGTATCCACGTGATAAAAGCTTGCTAAATAAGTTTTCAAAGTAAAACAAATTCTTCCGTTTCACTATCATCGTCGTTGTTTTCTTGTGTTAAAATATCATTATTTATATTTTGGAGCTGGTTCTGCAGAGGTTTGTATAAAGAATCGCTCATTTCATTTTGGTTCCCATGCTGCAAACAACGTCCTCTGGAAAACGAAAATAATGGATAATTCATTTCGGTATATTGTGACGATATGTTCTCTGTAAAACTATTGGTCAAACTTGAAAGCATTTGCTGTTGTTGGGTGTTCACGAAATTTTGTTTTTCCAAGGAACCAGAAGCACAACGCATTGGGTGAAGATACTGTAGAAAAAAGTTTTTTAAATATTATTGGACATAATTGCTTGGTTATGTTAGGGCATTGTAAAAAGGTCCTGTTTCTTACCATTTGCACTGATTCCACAAAATTATCGAAGTCTGTTTTAGTCTGGCAGTAAAAACCAATACAGCAGCTTGGATCCATTTTATTAGTTTTCAGTTTTCTGGGTGATTTACAATGGAATGAGTGTAAAGGGAAATTCTCCTGATTAACATCAACCATCTCTTGACAGTAATGAGGATCTAAATGTATTAATTTATCTTCTACAAGCAAAAAAAAATTTAAACTACACACACAGCAAATGTCAAATTATGTAATTACTCAAAAGAAATAACTTACCTTGAAATCCCACAAAGTATAATGAGTGTTTTGGACGACCACCAATAATTCCTATACAGTATTCTGTGCTGAGCAATAACTTCAAACAATGAGCATACGCTGGATTTAATTTGTCTGTGCCCAGTCGCAGTGGAATTAATATAACTAAAGCTTTCCAATTTGGTTTAACTTCGGCAGATTTTGTAATTTCTGCCTTTCGCCAAGGTACATGAGATTTAGGTGTTGGTTCGCGTATACAACACTCGGATTCAATATCTCCGACATAAACTGTTAAATGGATTTAAAATATATCCAAGTATCAGTAAAACAAAAGACAACTTACTTGTGCAATCTCTAGCTACATATACAACAAGGTTGTCGAAATCAGCGTTTTCTTGGGCGGCATTTTTTAAGGCTTGCCTAAATACAAAGTAAGGAAACAAACAGTTAGTTTCTTGCTATTATTTGGTCAAGTATAGAACGAACCGTAATAAATATGATACTGACGCAGGGCCATACCAGTCACCTGGTTTTTTACCCATTTTTTCTCCCAATCCAACTAATGTGTGAATAGAAAAAGGTGATGATTTAGACGAACTATCACCGAACCATTTAATGATTTTCTTATGCATATTGTCCTCATAAGTAGAGTGCAATTGAGATTCTGAATCATACCGCCAACCTTAAAAACAGCATCAGAACGCCGAATTAAAAAACAGTAATATTATGATATACACATATTGGTAAAATAACTTACTGCGTCCTAAAAAGTGGCATATTAGTGCCTGAGCTAATAACATTTGACCGCTTCGTAACATACAGCCCCAGCCGCAGTCTGATGTGTAACTTGAACCATTCATTAAGGGAAACTCTCGTCGATATGTCATCCATACACGACTATAGAAATCTCTTTTAAATCCTTCTATACCTTCCTCCCATGGATTTTCTCCCACTTGATTTTCTATAGCATCCGTTGCCAACTCCTGAGGAACAACTATCTCTTGTACTTCCTGTGGATTTAATACTGGATATAATGACGCACTATTGCTATTAGGTGATATAACATTGTCTGTGCCGCCTTGTTGAATTGTGTCATAGGCACTTGATATAATACTATAATCCTGCGCGGCGTTATTGCTTAATTCTGCTGACGTTTCCATAGAAGACGAAGGTGAAGGCTTGCGATGATAACATCTTCCTAACAACCAGACAGGCTGTTCTTTAGAAAAATTTGATTTTATCTTGCTATTCCAGCCATATTTTACATTATGCCACATGGTAAGCAATTTTGACTCCATACCTTTTGTAGGAGTTCTACCAGCGGCTGGTGTCGATGTGGAAGTCGACGATGGCGTGTTTCCGTCGGTGTCCTCATTTTCTATTACATTTGAAACACAAGAGCTACCTGAAGTGCTATATAACTGCTGAAAAGCATTGATAAAACGCGAAGATGTTGATATTTTTCTTTGTGGCGTCGAAATTTCAGAATTATTTGTATTTGAGCCTGCAACAGCGCGAGGTTTTTTAATACATTCTATCGTAGCTGCAAGTTCCTCCTCTACGGCACCCTCCTCAACAGGTATAATATTAGCCGCAGTTGCACCAGATGAATCCAATCTTCCTTGAAACACCAATAATTTCTCATCCGTTAACTGTGGTAGTATACCGTCATAGTTCATCTGAGAATTTTTAGTAAAATACGGAAATTTTTTTAAACGCGGATGCATTGCAATTAAACCGCTCTGCATCGACTTCTAACTACTGTTTGCTATCGATCGATACAGCAAAGAAAAATATTATTGTGAGAATGACTAAATGGTTTTTAACACTTAATCATGCTATATATATATATATGACTTGGAGACAGTCAATTCTCACGTTTAATTTGAAATATTTTACGAGTAAAACGTATTTTCCAATTTTCGTTATTGCACTTTTATAAATACCTACTTACTTACCATTTATGATTACAACTTTTTTTTCTACTGTGTTGCGAAATTTTTATCTTTCTTATCTTTACAATTACCAAAATGGGTTTATTAAAGATTTGTTTATATTGTATATCTATAAATAATTGGTTTTGTTTTTATTTATAATTTCTTAATTGATATTTTACTTTTATTATTTTAATTACTCAACGAAGGAATTATGTACGCATGCAAAAGTTGTTAAATGAGAAATTAATAAATACACATGTAGAACTTTTTGTCACAGAGGTCTATGCTTTTTGTTTTCTTTCCTCTCATCCTTTTTGACGTTTGTGCTACTACTTATTTTCGCCAAAGAATTTGTAAAAAACAAATAATCAAAACAGAAATAAAAAACTAATGATATTGTTATTTGCACAGATTATTCGAATATTAAAGTTTCGGTTATTCGATGTAACTTTTGCTTTAAATTGAAAAAAACTTTTATTACGAAATCCCCAAGCTTTTTTCATTATTATCTGAAGTGTTATTTGTATATCAGTTGCAGATCTCATATCTATTTCAGCAGTATGTGGTCAAACGTTATAGAGTCAGTTTATTACCACTATATTACGAATAAGTTTTACTGGTATTTTGGTAAAAATTTACGAATATAATTTTACTACTTATTGATGCAATTCAGTATAAATAAATACAACTATGTCGAGAAGGCACAAATCTCAATAACAACGTTGCAAAATGAGCGGTGCTCGAAGAAGAATTGCATTTTTTTATCGCAGAAATTTGGAAATTTTGTAAGAATTGTCCCAATAATTGTAGCCAAGACTAAATTGAAAAATTTTAAAAACCTCACCAAATAAAGTGGCGTGCGATAAGATTGCATGATTTAATAAAAACATCTCAACACAAATATAAATTTATAAATATAAATAGAAATTTTATTGGAAAAATATACACGTCGCTTTTGGTTTTTTCAATGGTGTCTGAAAAAAATGTGAAAAAGGAAAGATAGAAAAATTATGATTTGTTATAAAATGTGCAAAATACAGTTAAATAAAGTATTAATGTAATAATAAGAAGGAAAAATCCATTGAAATATTAAATTACCATATAGAACGAAAAATTGTTTTGCTTTTGTTCTATAAAAATATTAAAAAAAATATATCAAATAAAATCTTGTGTTAAAGAGAATTTGTTTAAAAAATGGTGCTCTGACCTCACGAAATAATATTGGAAAGAGTAAACGTGTGGTAAGTGAAAAGACTGTTTGGATTACCGTGAAGAAAGCGAAGGGTAAACAATGTTTTTACTTTGATTAGTACTGGTTCGCTATAAAGTTTACCGACGTGACACATTAGAAAAACATTAAAGTAATTTTTAATATAATGGCAGAGGCAAAACGTGTAACATTCAGTACTATTAGTAGTACTGTCAGCTCCTCCTTAATGACAGCTGGTTCATCAGCAAGCTTTCGGCTTGGTGCAGAGTTTTTAGCTCAACCGGAGAAGACAACAACAACGTCTACAACAGCTTCAAGTGGTACAAAAGGTTCTGCAAAAACAATACGTTTGAATGTTGAACTTTTTCAAACCGATTCAAATAAATACCCCGAGTTTAATTATGCTAAATTAGTGCATTTAGAAAAGGTAAGTGGACTCATCTGTTTTAGTATATAGAAACAATGTTTAAATATAAATTGTCTATTGTTAGTTCAACGTTTGTTTTTATTTAAATGTCAATTTCTTAGTTTAATCTACATATATTTTTTATCATCTACAGTTGACTTTTTAAGCCTTTTGAAAAGTATAAATGTATTTTCTATAATTCTTCTAGTTTTTTGACCTCTTTTTTTAATTATTACACTAATTATTTAAGCTGTATGTCTTTTTTATATACATATGTAATATTTAATTTTATTCGATATTTCGCTACTCCTTTGTGCAGCTTCTTCAGGAAAATTGGTTTTTGTTTATAAATATATGTACATATATATATGTGTATTTTCTATATTTTACCAGTTTTTTGTTTGGCTTCTTTTTCATTTATTCATTGTTCAGACAAAAATAATTTTCATATAAAACAAAGTTAGCCTAAATTAATATCCTACATGGTATGGGAAAATTATGTGATTCCAAATTCTACCTGTGGAAGTTTATTAAACTTCGAAAGTATAGAATACTGGAGAGTTATTCTAGATAGGCGCTTTCGCTATACACATTAGTATGTACTTTGTACATAGTATATGTATAAATATATGTACATATTTACATATACATGTAAGGCGAATCGTCCAGGCGTACTTGACGTGTTCACAGACGGAACGAAATCAGATAAGAGAGGGTTGGAGTTTTTACAGCCGGATGTTTGGACAAGTTGCAATGTGATACAGATGGTTCGTCATCTTAAGAGGGTTACCGAAGAATAGCCTTTATATGACAATGGTAGTACTGACGGGTCATTATCATATAGGTTTGCACACTGGGAGATTGAATCTTCCGAATAACATTTTCTACAGAAGTCGAAATGAGGAGCAGGAGGATGTAATTGGGCACTTGATCTGTCACTGTCCTGCCCTCGCCATTAAAATTGGGTATGCGTAATGAAAATGCGAAAGGAGGGGTAAGTTTTTTGTACCCGCGACTCAAAATGTTTTGGTACCGATCAAACAGTGTGATGTGCTCCCTCTCTCCCACGGAGCATGCTGACCTAACCTTACCTAAGGGTTGTTTTCGGATTTGTAAGCAAATATCCCCAGCAAATAAAGACATTAACAGAAAATAGTTAAAGAATTGCTAATGAACTGGTTAAACCAAGGAAAATTCATTACCATGTAAACTCATTAGCAAATTCACCCGTCAGCTGATACAAGAACGCATGGTTTTAAGACTGGGGTGTCATTGCCGAACATGTGTTCACATTTAACAAAAGAGCTTGTCATTTAAATACATGGTTAGAACGATTGAATTTTTTTATCTTGGACCAGCACTCTGGAGATATCCCCTACACATGCGATGCATTGTGCTGGAACTAGGGGAAAGGAATAGTAACAGAAATGATAGCAGGTGAAACTTCACTATCTTGCAAACTCTGCTTTTGCACGTTTTTTGTTTTTGTACCAGTGTTGTAGTGCCTCTAAATTATGAAACTTCGTTTTGCGTAGCCATTTTTAGTAGTTATTTTACTTCGCCGGTGCTCCACAATACCGCCCTTTAATTCTATTAGTTTGACCAAAGTATATTTATCAAGTAAAATCAATTGTATCGTTAAAATAAGTATAACGAAATTTTATCGCATTTGCAATTCAGTAAGATATTTAACGATATTCGCTATGTCTTTAAAACAGTTGTTATCATTAAGTTAGCGACCATAATTTATCTGCTGTTTATTTTGTTTTTTTGGTCCAAAAAAATGTACATCTGCATATAAATATATGAAAGTACACATTTTAAATGACATTTTGCAAACATAACGAAGAAGTAAATACTAAATAAAATAAAATAAATAAAAAAATTTAAATTTCGTTATAAATACGAAGCCTTTGTTTGTTTTTTACATGGCCCTCTCACAGAGATGCCACTTGATTGTAATGTTTATCTACTATCGTTAACATCGAGTTACAGAATCGCACAATCGTTAGTGCAAGTAACATGAAACGTCGACAAATTTGACAATTGTCGAATCGTTAAAAGTTACTGAATACTAGGCCTGTTGAAAAGAATGGCGAATTTTGAATTTTTTTGAAAAGTATTTATTTGTTTATCAATATTCAAATTATCCCCTTCAAAGTAATCCCCCTTGGATATAATGCACGGATATAATGATACAAGAACGCATGGTTTTAAGACTGGGGTGTCATTGCCGAACATGTGTTCACATTTAACAAAAGAGCTTGTCATTTAAATACATGGTTAGAACGATTGAATTTTTTTATCTTGGACCAGCACTCTGGAGATATCCCCTACACATGCGATGCATTGTGCTGGAACTAGGGGAAAGGAATAGTAACAGAAATGATAGCAGGTGAAACTTCACTATCTTGCAAACTCTGCTTTTGCACGTTTTTTGTTTTTGTAGCAGTGTTGTAGTGCCTCTAAATTATGAAACTTCGTTTTGCGTAGCCATTTTTAGTAGTTATTTTACTTCGCCGGTGCTCCACAATACCGCCCTTTAATTCTATTAGTTTGACCAAAGTATATTTATCAAGTAAAATCAATTGTATCGTTAAAATAAGTATAACGAAATTTTATCGCATTTGCAATTCAGTAAGATATTTAACGATATTCGCTATGTCTTTAAAACAGTTGTTATCATTAAGTTAGCGACCATAATTTATCTGCTGTTTATTTTGTTTTTTTGGTCCAAAAAAATGTACATCTGCATATAAATATATGAAAGTACACATTTTAAATGACATTTTGCAAACATAACGAAGTAGTAAATACTAAATAAAATAAAATAAATAAAAAAATTTAAATTTCGTTATAAATACGAAGCCTTTGTTTGTTTTTTACATGGCCCTCTCACAGAGATGCCACTTGATTGTAATGTTTATCTACTATCGTTAACATCGAGTTACAGAATCGCACAATCGTTAGTGCAAGTAACATGAAACGTCGACAAATTTGACAATTGTCGAATCGTTAAAAGTTACTGAATACTAGGCCTGTTGAAAAGAATGGCGAATTTTGAATTTTTTTGAAAAGTATTTATTTATTTATCAATATTCAAATTATCCCCTTCAAAGTAATCCCCCTTGGATATAATGCACTTATACCAGTTCTTGTTCCATTCCTCGAAACGCTTTCTTTTCATTAGTCTCTTCAGTTTAGGGAAAAGGAAAAAGTCGCAGGGAGCCAAATCTGGCAAATAAGGTGGTTGAGGGATGATTAAGGTGTGGTTTTTGGAAAAAGCATTGATGCGTGAGCCTCTGCATTATCGTGATGCAGAATCCATGATTTTTTCTACATTTCCGATCGTTTGAGCCGTATTGCTTCACGCAAACGTTGCATAACTTCCTTGTAGTATTCTTTATTAACCGTACGACCTGTTGGCAAGAACTCATCATTCACCACGCCATTGTAATCGAATAAAACAAAATGCAACTGTTCTTTTGAACAAACCTCGTATGTACATAACTTTCAAATGTTACTAATACTGGCCAAATATGTTCGTTTAGAAATGTAGTGGAAATTGTTATATGTTATATCATAACTTTATCTCGAAAACTATGCGTTGACGAGATTTTTTTTGCGGAATTTATTTATATATGGTGTCTTGAATGTAGTATTAATGACTTCTCGAAACATGTTTAAAAATTAATTACAAATTACAATTAGAACTGATCGGATCATATAAATTATTCGGCAGAGTTGAATGCCTTTTGCATGAGTTCAAATGTGATAAAATCGTTAACATTTAAGATGTTTAAAAAGGAATTCGGATAAAGTAGTGCTTAAGAAATCATGAAAACACCATTGCATAGTAAACACATTATTTTTTTATTTGTAATTCAGCCAATTTACTAAATCTTTACTGCCGTATTCATAAAAAATATTTATATATATACTAATTTATATTTAAAATTTTTTTATGTGATAAAAATATTTAATATATGATAAAAGGAATTAACTATGTCTACTATTTAAATTAGGTTGCGTGGCTTGCTTTTTTATAAGAAATTGTTAATTTTGGTCCCTCCCTGAAAGGGAAGAAATACGAAAAAAAAAGTATGAACATTTAATATTAGAAAAATTTTCGAAATGAATAGCTATAATTTTTCTACAAATAGATTTATAATTGCAATGTACGTAGAAGATACTTAGATAAATTTCAATAATATTTAAACGTTTTGTGCTATTTAACTATTTAATTTTTAGAAAAAACTGAAAAAATTGAAACAAAAATCGAATGGGTTTTCCGATCCCTTTGAAGATAATGATGACGATGTGGCACGTATCGCAAAAGAATTAGAAAAGAAATATGGAAATGCGTATAGCACAGGACGTAGTAAAAACAAGAGAGATGATGTTGACATAGGAATGGGGTACGATGAATCTGACTCATTTATTGACAATACAGAAGCGGTAAATAATATTTTGTATATACACAGTGGGCCAAAAGTAATCACCCGGGCCATAAGTAATCAATCGATGTTCTTTTGCTGTAATTTTTTTTAAGACAAATTTTGGCACTGCTTATGATAATGGGCTAAGTGACCGCCGGCAGAGTTGATGACCATACATGCAGATCCAAAGGTTTTTATTAAATAAAATTACAGCAAAAGGACATCGGGTGATTACTTATGGTCCGGGTGAATACTTTTAGCCCACCGTGTAGTATAAGGAAATAATAAAATATTTACTAATATAATTATAATTGTTATATGTTTAGTATGATGAATTAATTCCCGATGAAGTAGAGACAATTGAAGGGGGTTTCTACATTAATTGTGGAGCTTTAGAGTTTAAAAAATTGCACACCGAATCTTACACGACAAAAACCGATGAAATAATAAAAATGCCAAATCGTCCGAAAAAACGTGTTATTTCTTCATCATCGGAAGAATCATCGTCTTCGGGTGATGACGATGAGGATGATGATGATTCTGAAGATGATCAAGAGAACGAGTCGGCTGAAGGGTCCTCGGCAGAAGCAAGTAAATTGAAATCGTCCGCAAACACTAATCATAAGAAATCAAAACCATCAAGTACCAAAACATCTAACCCTGCCAAAAAGAAAACAGCTGCTCCTATTGAAAACGGAGGACTATCTAAGAAGAATAAGGATAAAAATCTTGCGAGTGGCCTTTTATGTTCCAGTTCCAGCTCCCCTAAGATATCATCCGAAGAGAGAGCATCCGATATTGAACGGAATATAAAAAAAGTTGAAAAAACAACTACGGTGAAGGATATGCTTAAGGCACAGAGAGATAACTTTTTAAAATCACAAACCACATCATCAAATGGGGAAACCAAGGGTAATTCCTCAGCCGAAGATGACGACGATGATTCTTCAAGTGACGATTCCGAAGATGATGATGATGAGGATGATGATTCCGATGATAACAGTGATTCCAATCAAAGTGCAGGTCATACCACAAAGGACAAAAAACAAACATCTGGCACTGAAGATCCTGGAAACGAAAGTAGGATTCCACTAAATTTAAACAGAACAAATTAATTATCATGATTTAATATATTTTTATTACAGAACTTAGAACAACTGATTCTAATTTGCCCGAAATTGAGATGGACGTATTAACAAACATAATTGAATTTAGAGACGGTGTAAAGTGTCAAAATTTAATTGGAAAAAAGTTTCAATTCAATGATATATTATCAGAACAGTTTCTTAAGTACGCTCTATATTAAATTTTATACATTATATGATTTTTATATTGATTTTTTTTATTAAGGATTGATGATTCTCTTTTGTGTTTGGACAAAGTTCAAAGAAATATGGTATTTGCTCATTTGGAATTTCAACTTTCCTTACCGAAATACTATTTTCTAAGAAAAGCGAAACAATTGCGTATAAAAGAAGAAAAACTGAAAAGCAAGCGAACTTTTAATAAGTTACAGAAGGCAATAACTGAAACAATGCCAGTAGTTATTGCGAGCTATGAAGCCGAACTGAAGAAATATGCTGAATTGCTGTAAGCTTCAAAATTTTATCAAATAAAAATTAAAAACAAAATCACTTTTATTTTTACTTTAGATCGAATGAGAATACAGACCAACTTCCCAAAATGCCAAAGAAAAAATTTCCCTGGAACACAAATATAAGGTTTTGTATTACAATAAACTTGGAACTAAATTTCAATTACTGGTTTCATTCCTATTCTTTAGAAATCTTTTGTACGATGTGTATCAGGTGCGTTGGACTTCTTATCCCGTATTGGGCACTCGCAAAGAAACCCTCGAGGAATTCATTACATCTTTTATGCGTGAAAAAGTTGTAGATATTTGGCCTAAAGGTTGGATGCGCTACGAGGAATTACAAAAAGAAATAGAAAAGCGTAAAACGGCAGCTAAAAAGGCTAAAGAAAGAAAGAAAGCCGCTTCGGTTTCAGCTGCCACCTCGGGGCAATCATCACCTAATCCCATTGCGGGGAATAATCCAATAACTTCAATTCAAATTACAAATGTTTCTTCATTAGCCGGAGGTAGTGCAAACACCGTACTTCCGAACATAGCAGGAACGACAACAACACAATCTCATTCTTTCATAAAACAATTTGAGGAATTTACTAATCGCTCCAATGCCAATTCAGATACAGATTCTGTAGCTAGCAGCAGTGCTTCATCAAGTCTTAAGCGTAAAAATGCAGAAACAACACGTAATAAACCTGCCAAGCCCAAAGCACCAAAACTGAATGGTGATCAAACGAAATCAATTAATAACAATAGCAAGAACAACAGAAATGTACAGGCCACAATATCGATTGATTTAATGTCAGCAAGCAAACGCACTGACCACAGCATTAATCACATAATGTCGCCCACGGAGAGAAATGTATTACCTTCTATGGTTTCATCTATTTTTAGTGCCACCACAGCTGCTGCTTCGCAGCCTTTAAAACATTCCACTAGTACACATGTCATTGATCTCGATAACTATAAAAGTGTGGGTGATATACTTCAAACGTCTAAAGAGTTGCAGGCGGCCGCCAATGCGGCAGCCACAACCCTAACAACAACCACTAAATCTGCCGCTTTACGACGAGAAAGCAGTGGCGATTCTGAAATCGAAATTGTTGGAGTTTTTCCGGCCAAACTGCAAAACAAAAAATTAAAGACTCACACTCACATTTCATCGTCTAATTTCAATCATGCTAAAACTGAAAAGACTTTACCATCTCTTCCCCACCACAACTCTTATCATCACAGTAATAATAATATAACCAACAACAACACTAACAACAATGGTCGCAAAAAAGGCACTAACTCGGGCTTAGCTAGTCTGCCAGGAATGGATGTAAAAAAAATGGTTAATACTCTTATGGAATTGGGAGATGTAAGTTGCACAATTTTCACTAACTTATTTAATCAAAGTCAAAACGATGATATAAAAATACCTTTAGATATATATTGAAAAAGTCAAATCTTTTTTTTTTTGTTATTAGTTTTTATAATACACTAAAGCCCCGATTTGCGTCGTTAAAGGGGACGGGAGGAATGCGACGCAAATCGAATTATTTGTTTCTATACAAATGTTCTGATTTCGAATTAATTGGGGGAAAAACTAAAAAATTTCGAAAAAATATATACATATTTAGATAAAAAAAAGTCATATGAATACGTTTTTATTTGTTTAATTTCATTCAATAAACGTTTTTAAAGTTAGAAATAGAAAAAAATAATAAATTAAATTATTAAAATTCATTTTCATATACATAAATACATACGTATATACGATTCACATAAACATTAAAGTAAAAAACAGTGTTATAAATCGAAAATCGCAAATCGAAATCAAAGTTACGCAAATATAATCGACGCAAATCGAAATCACAACGACCCAAGTCGGATTATACCAATTTTTAAAAAGCGACGCAAATCGAAAAAACGCAAATTGGATCGACGCAAATCGGGGCTTTAGTGTACTTTAAAATTACATTTAAACATTTATATAATTTTTTTTTGCAATATATTTATTAAGCTTGAGGTCTTTTTCTTTTATTTTATTTGGTTTTATTATTCGATATTTCGTTAACAGCTTGTTAACATCATCAGGAATAATAACAAGCTGTTAACGAAATATCGAATAACAAAACCAAATAAAATAAAAGAAAAAGACCTCAAGCTTAATAAATATATTGCAAAAAATATAATAAAAAAGGTCAATTAATAATATAATTAACATTTATATAATTAAAAATGAAAACTTTTTTTTACATGCTATGACTTATATTAGTACTTCTGGTGAAATTTACAACATTTTTTCAATACGTTTCATATTATTTTCGTTCTTTATATTATACGGCAACATGTTGTACAGCCCAAGTCGCTTTTATGGAATAGAGATCTTTACCCCGCACTTGTAGTGGCCCGTAAATTAAATTGAAATTAATTGGTTGGACATCTCCCACATATCTTAGTCGTAATTCACCTGTTCACCTCTTCTCTTAATTGTTTTTTATGAAATTTATGGTGTTGAGTTTTTGAT
Source organism: Dexiosoma caninum (assembly GCA_963924685.1). Taxonomy (NCBI): domain Eukaryota; kingdom Metazoa; phylum Arthropoda; class Insecta; order Diptera; family Tachinidae; genus Dexiosoma; species Dexiosoma caninum. The sequence continues at coordinate 123,366,187 of OZ004725.1, read as the reverse complement.
ATTTGTAGGTTAGGTTAGGTTAGTTTAGGTTACAAAAAATAAAATAATAAATATAGTTGTTACATTCGAATATATTAAACGGTTTGTGTTAGTTTTTTTCCAATTCTTTTAAGTGAAAAATATTGCTTTTATGTTTACCATTACGATTAATTCTATAATGGGTAAGAAAGATATTAAAAAAAGACAAATTATTTGTTTATTGCATTTTAATTTTATAGAATTTCAACAAGAAGAGCAGGTATAATACTGATATGCGACGTTTGCGAAACCTGGAATATTTGGAAGGATTTCATGAAAAACTTCGTTGTTCTCAGAGCCACAAAATACTTTGTGTCTGGCTGTCATCTTAAGTTGTCAAAGTATATATCGCCTAACATGTTAAAAGTTTTACAAGAAAAGCAAAAAACTGATTTTAATGGAACATACGAGTATGTTGACATTTGCCACAAAATATATGCAATATAAGTAAAAAAAGAATTTATTCAGGAAAAATTTAAAATTTTGCGAGGGGACGTAATTGGATCTACTAGACTAGAACCGATAAAAGAGTCTCGTTTTGAATGTTTTGTTAGTTAGGGCATCTCCCATCTTCTATTATATATGTATGTATATAATATATATAGCTTAGATATCATTTTACAAAGTGAGTAAAGAAAAATCAGTATGCATACAAAATAGGCTGATATATAATACATATAAAAACCACTTTTAAATAATGAGGAAGATTTTTTTAAAATATTTTTTTAAAATAAATTACAAACAATATAATTGTAAAAGATTAGCGACCTCGAGCTTAATAATTAAATATTAAGATAAATATAATTTAATTGTATAATGTTAAAAAAAAAGTTTTCTTTAAAATTAGACCATCATGCTTTAAATTAGGTTCAAGTTAAAAGTTAAATGAAAAATTTCTGATAAGGAAAACGTATTTTGGTATGTATTCATTGCAGGAATTACAAATCAAACCTGTTTTAACATCGACTGTTCAGCAACAAGCAAAATCATCTTCAACTCAAATGTCCCAGAGTTCTGGGATGAATCAATGACCCACAACACCTTTGTTCAACCTCGCAGCAACGGGTTTATTGCCTTCAATAACTTCAACATCGATGGCAGCATCACTCTATACTCATGAACAAACTGTAGCAGCGGCCTTAGTATTATCCTCAATGTGTGGTAATACCCCAACGACAACTACCACCGGAACAAAGTCAAGAACGTCACTGCCAACGATCATAGATAATTCGGCGGGAATATCGCAGTTATCGACAACAACAATAACAGGAGCAGGAACTGCAATATTGCCCCCTTCCAATAACAATTTAAAATTTAATAATTTCGCAACACTGCCTTTATTTTTAACACCACCAACACCACCACCTCCATCGTCGACATCATCGTCCCGATCCTCACCCATATCTCCCATTGGTGTAAATATGAAAACACTTTTACCACCATCCCCTCATTCTCCCTCATCCTCGCCAATCAATATGTCTGCCTCAACAAATATAGGATTTTTAACCCCAAATCCATTTATAATTTCTAAATCATCTTCTCCACCATCCAAATGCGATCGCCGTTCAAAATCACCAGCATCGTCGTCGTCGAACAACCATCATATTAACCGTCATCAGCACGTACAGAAGTAATACAAAATATTATCGTACTTGTTGCGTAATTTTTATAAATGCTTATTACGTTTTCTGTAAAACGTAAATTAAAAATGTTTCCTTATGATTTTTCTTTTTGTTGTAGCATTAGCTTTTATTTTTGTAATTTGTTTATTCTAATTTTAATCAGAATAAAATGTATACTTGTTTACTAAGATGTATCGTATGTGTATTACCAATTTTTTTTCCAAAAAAAAAATTGATTATAAAAAGTCTAAAATAAAGTCAGTAATAATTTCTTTTCAATATTGTAGGCGGTTTTTGCGAAAATTTTAAGAGATTTATATATGGCAAGTAAGTTAGATTGATTGCTTCAACTAATCACATCTGACCAATTGGCGTAGACGATTTTTAATCAAGCTGATGTGATTATTGAATTGAAACTTAAATGTCATTAAGATTTTCTTTAGATATTAATTTTATTTTTGCAATTAAAGGGCCTTCAAACTGTATATCTTGTTGAGAAATTTTTAATTTGATGAAACAGTGTAAGTTGCTTGAAATTTATGTATACCATTCGAAATGGAATACTGCCTGTGAGATATCAATTCGGTAGAGAATGAAGCTCCTATATACTACATATTTAGGTGACGAGTCCGGTTTTCCAACCGGGTTTTAAACCAAGTTTTTCAGTGCTATACCTGTCATTTTTTAAATGTTAACTTGTGGAACAGTCTATTTTTCATTCAGAAAAACCCGGCCAGTAGAATTTTTCGACTAAAAAACAAACTATTATATTCTAAATTTTATGTTAAGCATGCATAAATAATTCTCTGTTTCTGAAAAATAAAATTTTTTATTTTATTTTTAGTTTCATTATTATAATATCATTTGTATAACATATGAGTTATTAAAAATTTTCTTTAATAAAATTAATTACATACAGCGTAATTTTTTAAATAAAAAAACCAGTTTCTATAAAATGTCGAATAATGGAATTTTATGGCTTTATTTGGAATGAAATTTCTTTGCTATCGTGGTCGTGAAATCTTCCTATTCGGTGATTAGAATTGGAACCTGCATTCAAAATCTCTTAATATATACACTCAACCTTTTTCTTCGGTCGCGAAAGAAAACACTATAAATGAAAAACACATAATAAAGCATACTCCCATACAAAAATTATAGATACGTTCCTCTTTATAAAAAAACAGCATAATATCAAATCATACTGTTAAAACCGCATAAAAAAATTTATTAAATAATTCATTCATGTACATACGAGTATATGTACATATGTGATGAATAAATAAATCAACACGTTATTGTACCAGATATTAATGCATTTATTTTTTTAGTTTAATTTTTCTTGATGCTTCTACAGATGATTCTCCGAGCTTAAAATGTTTTCCAATTGTAGAACTTCTCAACTTTTTTTATTTTATTTAAAATTCAAAATATTTTCCAACGAAATTGCTTGTCTGTTGTTCTCTTTGTTTTCTCAATTTTTTCAGAAAACTGGACACAGTTATTTTAAGGTGCTTAATTAAAGAGAAAATTTTCGTCGCACTTAGTTTTTCTTTCTCAGTAATCATGATGTAATTAAATTTTTAAAATGACTGGAGGTAAATATCGTAATTATACACACAGATTTATTCGGATAAACAGAATAATGTATGGCCACAAGTAATTAAAGCAGGTGGCACCACTGCAGTTATAGTTAGTGAAAACGTATCGTCCAACGTTAGACTTGTCAGTATCGTTAAACTTTGGGTATCGATTATTAAAAACGTAAAACTTAAGGGAATTTTTCAAACATGAGAAATGCCAAGTTGACGTTTGAAACGAAAAAATCTATTTTCGGTGGCAATTTCAACGATACTAGTTTAGTAAACAACGAGCATTACGTGTTACGTTTTTACTAACTGAGGCTAACGTCAGTTGTTTTTTTTTTGCGATATAAAATGTCAAAATTCTATACAAACACATTTGTTTAACAGCTTTTATTATTAACTAAAAGTGGTAAGCACCTTAATTTGCGTAAGTTTATAGCAAGCGGTATTTTCTTTAAAAAAAATATATTATTTGTGCTTAAATATGCGATTGAAAATTTTTTCTGAAATTTGAAGTCGCAAAGCACAAACGCACGAACGCCTGTAAAATTTTTAATGCTGCCACCTTAGTAATTGCACCATTATATAAATATTTCATAATTAGTTTTTCTTTTTCAAAATATTAACACGTTTTTTCCCCAATCCTCACAATTTAAACTATTTTTATTGTTTATAAAATGTTATTTATTGATTTAAAAATTTTAGTTTAGAATTTTGTAATTATTCGCTTAAAATAATGTTCCGACATCTTATCTAGCTTAATTTTATTTGTTTTTAGCTTTTGAATAGTCAATATTAACCATATTGATTAAGTTTTCTACTATGAATTAAAGCATATTAATAAATAAAATTTAAAAACTGCAAATCAGTGAAAGTTTACAGAAAATGTGATCATTAGTAAAAGTATTCTATTACAAATATACATAAAGCACTTGATCAACAAGAGGGTATTTAAACAAAAAATTTTAAAATTTCACGTTTTGCAAGAAATCAATTAACAACATCCATGTCTATCTATTTTAAAAATTTCACCTTATTCAGTTTGCTTTTCCATCTCATAAAACCATGAAATATTTGGATTTTCAAATGTGAAGGAAAAACAGTTTTTGCCTTGAACTGAAAATTTTAAAATTTTGAGTTAATACCGTCTTGTTGATCAAGTGCGATATAAGGTACGTATATGTCATTAAATATTTTTTGTATCTGTATTTCTTTTATACTACTTTAACTCTCTATAAGACAAAATTCAATATTTATTCTATATATGTGTTTATATAAATATGTAACTGTAGACTATGTACACTTAAGCAGTAACTTATGAAAAAGTAATTTGTAATAATTCGTTACAAAAGAGAATTTTTGTATGATAACATAGCATTTTTCGGTTATATTTAATAATTTCCACTCATATTCAAATTTCTAGAAATTACAAAAATTGTATTTCTTAAATGTAAAATTTATGCCGTTGTGAGCCAAGTATGCATACTTTTTCTCATCGTCAAGTTATAAAAATATTAAATAAAATATTTCAATGTAAAAATATAAAAAGAAATAAATATAAATATGTATGTTGGTATGATGTATTTGCATGAAAATGCTTATTACATCCATTTAAATTTCTTTAAAAAAATCACAGTCAAGTAATAATCGTTCCTTTTTCTATTCTGTGTACAGGGGGAAAAAATATCAAGAAATATAACTAAATAATTGATTTTACTTGATCCAACGCCATAGAGATGTTATACGATTTGCGGCCGATGTCATTAGACCCTCGGCAATGGTGGATTGTTGGTGAGGACCAGCTGCTGTGGGCATAGTATTCATATTGTTAAGTTCACTTTCGGGTGGTATATTGGGTAATGATTCCCAATCTAAACGCAATGAATTTTCATCTGTAACAGAAAATTTCATTATGATTATTTTTTTCACCAATAAAACGTTTCAATAAAAATATACCTTCTGATTCGGATTCTGTGGCCGTTTCAATCCCTAAAAGTAGTGAATCTACGGATTCTATTAAAGGTGCATTTGCAGTTTCTTGAAATCCATGGCGTCCTAATTCACTTTTCTCAGGATCCAAAATAATAATCATATTTTCCAACGTGTGATTATCATTAAGCGAACGTAATTTGACTTGTTGCGTATAAGCTAAATACATGATGTTTGAATTAAGTTTTGATACTTTGCGTAAAAACTGTTCCTCGTTTAGCTTTTTGCAAAAATCTCTAAAAATTAAAAACAAACATACACTTTGTTACTGCACGTATGTAAATTTTTTTTCCAAAACACATTCTAATACTAGTCTCAAAGTAAGAGGGATAATGAAAGCTTTTAATTAAAATTATTATTTAATTTTATATACAAATGTATGTTTGTGTAAAATAATACTGTAATTCGATTCCAAACTAAAACATTTTGCTCTATTCCACATCCATCGGAGCGTCGGTTACTCAAATATTTCTGTCATATTAATAGGTAAACACGTTTTTTGTAATACATTTTACAGTTGTTCTGATGCGACGATTTTGAAAAAATATACATACATATGCACATATGTAAGTGCACAATCTTAATTTTATTCAGATCGGTCTAGTACTTTAGTAGTAATATGAGTTTAAAGTTATCACACACACCATTAGACAAAACATTTCTCTTCTTATTAAATGCAAATAAAAACAAACACAAATAGATCTGTGCTTTGCGTGTTTTTGCAAAATCAAAGAAAAATTGAGTGAATCAAATTTAAAGAGCTTTTTCTCGCTCTTTGAGTAAATAAAAAATTAAGCCATACAATCATATTATATTAATTTTTATGCGGAGTGCATAATAAAAGTATTAAAAAATTTATAGTAAATATAATTCTGCCTCTTTAAATAAATAAAAAAAATTAAGCCTTGCATACATACTTAAATAAGTATGTAGACATGATGTTAATTTTAATGCGTTAAAAAATTTATAGAAAAATTAAAATTTTTCTTAAGAAATTTTGGAGGGCAGCGAATTTATTATGGTTTGATTATTTCTAGTTTTCTGACCTCTTTAATAATAATTTTTCGAGTTCAAGGTCTTTTTAGGTTTGTTTTCAAAAAAATTCACATTATTTACTTATTTTTAAATATTTCGCTACTTTCTCGTGTGACTTTTTCAGGAGTAAGAAATTGTTTATATATAAAAAAATTATTGAAAACAAAATTAGTGAAAATTCTTAATATGTATTATTAACAAAGTAAAAATATCTTACCCATACTGTATTTTATAAGGTAATCTCACATTTAAATAATAGCAAATCAATTGTACTAATTGTGCTGTATATGTTAAAGCACCCATAATACGAAAGCCATGCACGCGACTTGGTACTATTTCATTTGCTGTTGTCTTGGGCACATCGTCTTTATTATCTTTCAGCCAATCCAGGTACGCAGTATAATCACCATTTGCGGGTAGAGAAGGTGCTACAATACGATATTGCATTTCACTTATACCACTTCCATGAAAAATCCATTTGCCACGTATATACGATGTATTTTTTGCATCGGCTAATTCAGCTATAGTTTTTGAATCTCCAGGTGAACTTATGTCTGCTTTTGGTTTGTTTGGAGGACGTTCATCCTTGAGCACTATTTCCGAAATAGGAAAAATACTTTCGACCAATTGTCTTATACCACGGCATTTAACATCTTTTAGTTTGTCTAAGAGAAACACATTACGTTCACGCAACTTTCCTATTTTTTCTATGCGATCCAAAACGTAATGTTCTAGCACTTCAACTTTGATGCAATATTTTGGCAATGTTATACATTTATCCGAATTAGCTTTTTTCAGTTCACTGTATTGTTCTCTCAGAGTTTGTAAATTTTTTTTCTTCAAAGCTATTAACTGCTGCACCAAAATAACTTTTTCCTTATGACGTTTGATTTCGAACAAGAGATTTTCACCCGTTCGCTTTTCTCTTATTAAACGTTCATATTGCTGATTAAAGTCTTTTATGCTTGCTTGTATATTTAAATATTTGTATTGTTTTTCAGATAAACTATAAATAATAATTACTTTAAATCTCTGAATTTCCTACTTATCAAAATCATACTTACCATTCGCCATGCGATTGTCCCTTATGTGTTATATATCCTGATTTAACACAATTCCGACAGTGAAATCGACGTTGTTGCTTTAAACATATTAAACATTGTGCCGTAGCACTATCTAATCTGCTAACAACAGATTTGGCTTTTATTTTCAATCTATTGGATTTTGTGCCTTTCAATTTTACAACATCGTCATCATCTTCATCGTTTGAGGTGCTGGAAATTTGAAACTTTTCTGGAGCTTTTGAACTTTCGTCACTACTGCTTGAATCCATAACATAATTAGGTGAATATTTTCAATGTTTTCTGCAAATTTAATACAAGTTTTAATATGATATTCACAAATCTTAGTCTAGACTTAGCAGGTTAACAAAAATGTTATTAAAGAAAACAACAACAAAGTGTATAAAGTAAAAATATTAATGTCAAAACTGTTTCTTTCACTTTGCGAAGAAATAAAATCACAATAAAATAAGCAGCTGATATACTGCAGGGTTGCTAAAACAATTTTTATACTTTTTATCATTATTTTTTAACCTCATTTCTTTTAATAACTATTATTTTTTATAAAAAAAAATAAGAAACATTTCCTGAAGATGTTAAATGATGGTTGACGAAATATCGAGATAGAAAAATAAAAACAAACCTTAGAGCTTAAAAGATAATATAGAAATTATATAATTTCCTATTATTCCTGATGATGTTAACAAGCTATTAACGAAATATCGAATAATAAAACAAAATGATATAAAAAAATAAAAAAAAAGACCTCAAGCTTAATAAATATATTTCAAAAAATATAATAAAAAAAATAATATAGAAATATTTATGATTATTCTACAGCTATAAAAATTCATATTGAAAACGTTACAAATGAAATTCAAATACAATAAAGCACCGAATATTAGTGACAGTTTTGCTAAAATTTTTGCCTTTTTGATATTGTGTCCGCTAAATTTCTAAGTCAATAGTCAGACTTTAAAAGAACTCAAACGATGTGCCCAAATCGGTTTTATTAGAAAGCTCTTAAAGGTTTAAGGAGTTGTTTATTCAGCAACTTAACAAGGCTGTTTCAAGGCCATGGCTGCCAGTTGTGACGACTTTTGGGCTCGATAATAGCAAAATGACGATTTTATGCCTTTTCCTCAAAAATTACAATTTTCCCATCATCTCAATATAATAAAAGTTCTACGTGTTATGTAAGCGACATCGAAGAAAACTATGAGTTTGTAAAATCAATTTTTTTTATCTTGAACCAGCACTCAGAAACTAGAGGAAAGGGATAGTAGGAGAAATGATAGGAGGTGAAGCTTCACTATCTTACAACAATGCTTTTTGCACGTTATTTGTTTTTTTACATCAGTGTTGTAGCGTCTCTGATGTCAAGGAGACGTAACGTATTAAATTTTGAAGCTTCGTTTTGTTTCTTAATAGCCATTTTTAGTAATTATTTTACTTCACCGGTGCTACACACTACCGACGAAGGAGGGCGTTCTGATATGAATACAGATGACCAGTGACTATGACTATTACTGAAAAACACTGTCTTTGTAAAGTGTATGACTAGATTACAAACGTATTGTATAATTTTAAAGACGAATTTTTTTCTTTTAATCGTTACATACATACTGGTAGTTTTTAGAAAATGGAATAAAAACTTCGTTCTTGTCTTTATATTGAAAACAACAATAAAATTCAGCAAATCATTTATGTTTTCAATAAAAATACACGAATGATTTTTTTTCTTTAGTACTCATATTTACTTAATATAAAAATTTTGATTATATATTTATCGTTTCATATGCTTCCAATGCAAAATTAAAAGGCTTTAGTTTTATAAAACTTTTAAATATGTAACTATTCTTTCAACTATTTAACGTTAGTCAAAATTCATTACGATTATTTTTTTATGTTTGTTATATGGTCTTTATAAAATAGTATCTTTAACGAAGAATTTCAAGAATTTAATAATTAACGCTCCTCCCGTTGTCATATTTTTTGACGATTTTTCTGAATTTAATTTCATCGGAATTTTGACGATTTGTAGGGAATTTTATCTGGCAACACTGATTGAAACATATTAGTTTATTATGGATTTTGCTATTATTGGCTGTAATTTATACTTTGTTGTAATTTACAAAACGGCGGACGGAATGATAACAGCAGTGTTAACAGCGCTATCCAGATGGACCTACCAGAATCTTCAAATAAATAAGGTCTTCATTCGGACGTGCATTGCTCCAGCTTCCATTAATTTTTCAAAGCAATACGATGCTTTACAAGTGCGAGCTCTCAAAGAATTATGTATATTGGTAGATGAAAATGACAAAGCTACGGGATTTATGTCAAAAGCTGACTGCCATCGCGTGAATGAGAAAACAAAAGAAGTGAAACTACATCGAGCTTTTTCAGTCTTTCTGTTTAATACTGAAGGTGAAATGTTAGTTCAAAGAAGGTCTGAACATAAGGTACGTTTAACTGAGCCATGCAGTAAATTTGTACTAATAGGTTTTGCTGTTACAGATTACATTCCCCAATACTTACACAAATGCCTGCTGTAGTCACCCTCTCCATGACATCAAAGTTGAGCGCGAGGAACAGAATGCTTGTGGCATACGGAAAGCTGCCCAACGGCGATTAAACTATGAGTTAGGTATACCTCTGAATCAAATAAGACCAGAGTGTTTCCATTATTTGACTAGGATACACTATGCCAATACGGGAGATGGAACTTGGGGTGAACATGAGATTGACTACATACTTTTCTTACAAAAAGATGTTGACCTCAAGCCAAATGCAAATGAGGTAAGCGAAATACGGTATATAAAGCGTCAAAATATTGACGACGAGATAAAACGATTCGATGCCCCATTGACACCTTGGTTTGAATTGATATTGCAAAATCGTTTAATGTTATGGTGGAATAATTTACACGAATTGAAAAAATATGAACAACACAATGAAATACAACGTTTTGTACAAACATAAGTAAAGTTCATTGTTATAATTATGTTAATTAAGTAAAATAGGAGAATAGTACGTAATGTGCATGAGTAAATTATTTTTGTTTTTTTTACATAAAATAGCTTGTTTTATTTGCATAAAAAAGAAGCGAAGTTAAAAGTGAAGGCCAGGACTTGCTAAAAGCCTAAATTTTGCTTCAATTTAATATATGTATGTACATGCTTATGTATATTGAAACTAACAATAGAAGACATTTTTGGAAAGTTAATGTACTTTGGTGTAAAAATCGATTTCTAAAAAAAATTGTTAGCAAAAGTTTACAATTTTTCTGTGGCAAGTTTATCCGTAAATCTAGTTTACGGGCGCTTCACCAAATAGAAAGAAATTAGTGAAAAACAGTTTCGCCAACGCATAGTTTTCGAGTTATTACCTCTGCATTTTTCATATAGAATTGACATTTTCCGCAATATTTCTGAACGTATGTAGCCAATATTGGTCCCCATTGAAAGGTTTTAAAGATATGTGTATGTATTATTTACAAATTCTTAACTTAGTCTGAGTTCACACGATCCATGTTTTAATGACACGATTCTTACTTTTTCTTCTTTGAACTCTCTTTGGTGTTCACACAATTCATGTTATGTCGGCAACATGTAGATATAGTTTGTGTGTGTATTCAAATTAAGAATGAGAAAGCAAAACGGACTGACAGTACATGCACATGAGTACTCGTTACCCTTTCCTTCGTCACTCTCGCCCATAAAGTAGCAATCATATCAGTTTATGTCAAATATGTCAAATTGCATCAGAATATGATGTACTGCTCTAATTCAGCGTTTGGAGCAGTTTTTGGTCTTCAAAGCTTACCGCTTGGCATGAGTTTGCCATATTTAGCATCACCTACAAATTATTCCACACACCATCAAATGACGGGAATACCAGTGCCTAAATTCCACGTTGTAATGCTTCCCAAGCCTATGGTTTTACTTCAACAGTTGATCAGGTCGGTCGCGCGGAAGTCGAGTGCGATGAAATTTAATTTAAAATTAAAAACAATTTATGATTTATTCATGTGTTTTAATTTCAAAAGAGTGTGAAAGTGTGTTCAAAAATATGCATGCAAAAAAAATATGTACAGAAAAGTATTAATACATACAAAATATGTTCCAGAGAAATACGCTTATCGAATAAAATGTTGGAATGGCAACTGTAATTTATCTGAAGGGTTATCTATATTAAGGTAATATTTTTTTGCTTTTTATACGAAAATATTAGATTGTTTAATTTCATTTATTTGGTTATTATTTAAAAACATAATAAATTATTTTTCTTAATACTTGTTTTTTTAACCTTTTTTTTATTATTTGAACAATCTATTTTATTAAGTTTTAAGGTTTTTTTTTTTATTTATTATTTTTATATAATCTCGATATTTCGTTAACCTTCGGTTAACATCTTCAGGAAATTTTATATATAAATTATGACACTAAATTTCATACAAAAAAAGTACTGACGACTATGACCGTATACATAAAAATTTGTTGGATTTATAGAAGGCATTTATACTGTTTGAATTTTGTATGAAAATTTATGTAATAAACCCTTTATAAAAAAACTACAAATTTTATGAATACGTTTAAGCGTTGTTACCAATTTTAATTGTATTTTGCAAAATGCAGCAGTTTTACTTCTTATAAGAATTAATTTTCTTAGTATATATTTTATATTGACGCTGCTCCAAATTTAAAAAAAAAATTATATGGGTGATAGGTAATGAAAAATTATAATACCAATATAAAATGAAATATAAATATATATATATATATATAAATAAGGAAAAAATAAATAAATATGTTTTTATGCTTACATAAATCTATTTATTTTCGAAAACTCATCACCGCTTCTTAAGTAAAGGACAGAATTTTTAAATAATACGTAGGCAAGGAAAAGCAACTCGCTACTGAAGTAGAAATAAGCTTGTATTTCTATTCATGTATTTTAAAAATGTTACCAATGTCGAATACTTTTTTTTGCTTGTTTTTTGTTATTAATATTTTAATTCATGTGATTTTTGCTTTTTTTACTTTGAGATCTAATTTTTTTTACTGAATATAACTTTGTGTTCATTAATAAAGACTTATAAGTTTATTTTGTTAAAAACAACATTCCATATTTTTTTCTTGATAAATATATAAAGTTTACGGCCTATGTCGAATAGTTTTTTTGGCCACTGTATATATTTTATACAACTCAACTTCAAATTATCTGTTTAAAGAGAAAAATACGAGCAAAAGACATATATGTATATGCGTATGTGCAATAAAAAGGAACGTGAAATAATGTGTAGCAAAATAAAAGTAGGAATCCTTCTCGCCTACAAACAACAAACTAAGATCACCTTGGACTGTGTTTAGATGAGGAAACATTTGTTTGCATATTACGGGTAGGGAAGAGAGTATCGTTTTTGTGTTCGGTACTCGGCGACACGTTTTGTTCTTATTTTCGTTGCTTACAAAAATAACAATAGAACAATAATAATGAAATGTCGCCGGCAACAAGTTCGTCTGTGTGACAACGAATGAAAAAACAAAACACAATTACAGATGTTTTTCTCCCAATCGTTTTCTCGTCTAACCTCAGACTTGTTCTGCGATAGTTTCTGCGTTTCCTGATTATTATTAATTTTTAACTACTTGATATGGTCACCGCACATACCTTTATTCTGATAAAATGTTATATTTTGAAATAAAAAATTATTAACACGAAAAGCATATGTATTATCGGACTATATGACACTCCTTTGCCAATATTTTAGCGAAAAAAGTAATACTAAACAATGGATCAATGGTTCACCTTTTCAAAGCTAATATAAACCATGTTGTTAGGCATTTTAATACAATAAATAATAAACTTACCTGAAATTCCTCTACTGAGGCAGTATCACACCAAATTCCGTCCACGTGCCAAAAAAGTGTTAGACGTGATCAAAGAGCTAGTAAATTTTATAATAAAAAAAGACAAAAACACTTCACCATGCTTAACGGCGAACTAAACACATGGTATGGTACCAGTCTGTATTTATACCATTTTCCCTTGTATATGATGAAGGTCGTAGTAGTCACTACCTATTTCAAACCAACTGAAACGCTATATCTCATTAACGGCTATATGTATTTGAATTATTCTTTCACTATTAGATGGATAGTGCAGTTGGCTATACGTTGGACACATCTACAGACGCCGAGGTGCCAGCTGGCACAACAATATTATTTATTAATTGTTGAGACATACAATTAATTAAACAACTTAGTAAGAGCAAAGCTAATAAGCTCAAATACCAACTACTTTATGCTCGATTTCCTGATATACTCAATGTTGAAAAAATCACTCAAATTGCTTCAGGTGTTCATGAGTTAGAGAAAAATTTCACGTTTTTTGTGAAATAGCAGATCAATGGCTCGGTTATGGATAGCAACCGAACTTCAGTTGCGTTGTCACGCGGCAACCAAAAAATTGTGGTTGCTAGTAAAGCACTAAAATGTACTGAAATTTTGGCAACTGTAGTTAATGCATTGTAAATCTACATTACCTGCATTATCATTTTTAGCAACTGGCAACTGAACAACAGTTCGGTTGCTATCCATAATCGAGCCACAAGAAAACATTGCCGAAGATCTCCTTTCGTCCGGATATTGTATATAGCCACAGAGTTATCTCTATATATAAAAATTAATGTGTACTTGTTTGTTTGTACCTTATAGTAGCCCAAACCGCTGGACCGATCTTACTGAAATTTTCACACCATATAACTGGGACTCTTGAATGAATTGTAGGCTACTTTTTTTTTAATCACGCACACCTTTACGCCTACTTTTTTAATTATGCTACTCCTTCCACGTGATTTTCAACAGATTTTATAATATAAAGCTTAACTTCGCTATTTGTGGACCAATTGCGAGTAAAGTTGGTGCACTTATTCTGTGCAACTCCGGGAAGGTTATAGGGTATTACTTTTTTTAAAACTAAGACCAGTAGGGAAAGTGGGGGCCATTTCCACGCCAGCGACACCATCTAAACGATTTTTTTTTTTTTTTATCTAGGACCAGCACTTAGGAGATGACTCCTACACATGCGAAGCATTGTGCTGGGAACTATAGGAATGGGATAGTAGTAGAAACGACAGGAGGTGAAGCTTAATTAATTATTTTGCAGCTCTGCTTTCGCAGGTTCTTTTGTTTTTATACTCGTAGCAGTGCTGAAGCTTCGGTTTAGTAGCCATTTTTATTATTATTTTACTTCACCGGTGCTACACAATACCGACGAAGGAGGGCGTTCTGATGTGATTGTGGATTGCTATCAGCTGAAGCTTGGTTTTGTTCAGTGACCAGTGACTTTGCTTCGCCACTGAAACCTTCCGACAACAACTGACACACAAAGACACACTAATGCACATCAGAAAAAATGCGAGATGTTTATTTTTATTTTAAAATTTTTTTGTCTGAAACTGGGGTTGAACCCAGGTCTTTTTTTTTTTTTTTTGGTTGTGTAGTCAACGTGCAGACTACCCTCCATCGTGATTTTATTGTAATTTAAATGTATTTACGTTTTTGCGTCTAGAAGGACACACATGCTAGATATATATTTTTTAAATAGAACCAGGAGGCGACGTAGAGGTAAGATATGCCTTTCCGAAACTGTATAACCGATGGAGATAATAACGGGAGCGAAGCCGCGGGTAAAAACTAGTTATATATATTGGTAACAGGAAATATTTTATGTATTCGCCTTAGTCAACTGTTTTTGGCAAAGTACAACGATTTTATAACAACAAAATGCTTGTTGTTTTTATAGTTGTACTTGTTGTATTAGTAAATTTACTTTTACGAATTCGATATGGTAGAAATAACCTTTGCATATTTTATGGCGTTTTGGTAGAATTCATTACTTTTTAGATGGCAATCAGCATAGCGAAAATTTTGTTATTGAAAAATTCCTACCGTTTTGCCTATAAATTCTATTAGCGTATAATGAACTGCAGAAATAAAGTAAATTCTTGCAAAAAATGTTAGTGAGTGTGATTTAAAAAATGAAAATTGCACATTTCTATAACTTTTTCTTAACAATTATAAAGCTTTTAAAATTTTATATACTATATATTATATATATATATAAAAAAATACACATGCAGGAACATTTTTGTATAAGAGGACATTTCATTTATTCCAGTTCTTATTCAAGTAACAAATAATAATCCTTAAATATATCTGATTATTTGACTTAATAATAAATTGAAAATATATATTTTTCTGAAAATGTGAGTTGTATGAACACTATAAAATATATAACAAGCAAAATGCATACTTATAAAAAATACTTTCTCTTTTTTATTTATTATTTTTATATGTTTTCCAATAATTTTTTTTTTAATGTGAAAAAGTATTGTATGCAACGAAAATTATTAAATTAAAAATAATATATACCACATGTAGAGATACATATATGTAGGTATGTCTTTCCATACATACATATTTTGTAAAAAGTCTTAGCAAATCATAAATAGTTTTTCACTTTCTTTTTTTCGTTTAGTTAATGATCACAATTTGCATATCAATCATGCGACATGATATCAATGAGTAACTTACAATCTAAATGTTGTATGCTAATCTTTCTAAGATTAGTTTCACTTTTCATGCAAATGGGTATGTAAAATGTTTGGATGTTCTTATGTGTTAGTATTGTATATGCACTTAAGAAACTTTTAAATCATACTTATCGAAAATAGAACACAATAAATATAAATGAATGAAAAATGATAAAAAAATATGAAACAATTTTTGTTAATATTTACATAAATAATCATAATATATGAATGAAGTGGCATCATAAATATATAAAAATGTATATAAAATTAGAAATAACATGATTTGTATATAAGGTAAAATATCAATAAACTATTAAATCAAGCAGTAGGACTCTTTAAAATCAATAGTATTTCACATATGATACGAGTACTAATTAGTATAAGTAAAGCCAACATCTTCAAAGGCTATGTTCTCACAAAAATAAACAATTAAATAGCTACAGTCAGTGACCAAATTATTCTCCATGACTGCAGCTGTTTACACTAAAATTGTTTCTCTTAGTAAGCATGCTTGTTAGTTTGTATCTAAATTATAAATAACTAACCTAAAACTAAAATATGAAACAGAAAAAATTCGATAATTTTTATGGAAAATATTCTAAGAGTAGGTCACATTTTCCATGCAATGGAATATTGAAAATAATTTTGATGTTTGGTACAAACATTTAAATTCACAACTTTTAAGACATATTGAACATTTCTTGCTCTCATTCCCTCTAAGTTTGAATGCAACATTTAGAATTGGATAAATTTAATTTTTTTAAAGGAACTTCTTTGGTTTTGCAAACCAGTAAAGCATGACATTATCTTCAGCAAATTTCTTCTAGTTGCTTTTCTTGTTACATACACACATACAAATATGAGCATTTTAGCTGCCGGAGTGTTACCTCAATTAATTAGTTAGGAAATATGTAATTAAATCAGTAATTGTAAAATGTGACCAAATTTCGTTAGTTTATCAAATAAAAGAAAAATGTTATTTCTTAAACTACTGATATTCTTGTATGCTTTTACGAGTAGTTAATAATTTACGTCTTACAATCGTGTTGTTTTTCCAGGTTCATTAAGACGTCGTTTTATTTGTGTTTGTTTGTTTTTTAGTTCAAAGTTTAATATTTAATTTTAAAGCAGTCAGTTTTAATATTATATTTTTTTCATTTCGTTTATAAGGCACTTGTTTTTGTTTAGTCTCGATGTTTGTTGTTAGTTAGTTGTTTTCGTTTAAAATTTTATATACTAAGAAAGTGTATAACAATTACATATTGAAAAAATGTTAATGTAGTGTAATGTAGTTAGTGTAGTTTTGTAGTTATTTTTTCAATGCGATTTGGCACTTATTTGAAATATAAAAATTTTGCATCACCTTTTAACAATTTTGTAAAGTTCAATGCAGTGCACACAATTTAAGAAAGCCCAAAAAGTTTCAAGGCATTAAAGGCAGTAGCCAAAGCCACTTCATCAGGTGTTTTTTTCATAAAAGCTGCTATCATTTCTACAATTGCCGGTAAGCTACAAGGTTCATTGCGTTGAAATGTACAGTATCTAAAATATAAACATTTTTTTTAACTACTTTTACGAAGACGGACTTAAATCTCTAACCTGTGTAAGTACAATAGAGAACGTTCTGTAATACCAGTCTTAACATGTTGCGGAAGTTTGGAAGCTCTTGTATTTGGATACATAAATGGAGAATCGGTTTCAACTAACAAACGATCTAAAGGTAAAGTTCCATTATCAAGTAAACGACGTACTCCTGTATCTGACTTGTCCTGAAATTATATTCGTGAAATGTATTATAATTATTTATTGTAAAAATGATTCTTTTTTCTGCAAACTAAAATTATAATTTTTTTTTCTATGAAAAAATTTGGTTAATTTTATTTTATACCTTTTCAATCTTATAAAATAATTGCATATTGTATTCTCGAAAAACCAAAAAAAAGTTTTCAAAATTCTTTTTGAACCATAAAAGTGCGCACATTTGGGGTAATAGACAAAATTAGAGGTGAAACATTTAATCACTCAAAAATGCATCCTAAACTGTCAATCTTTATATTGAAGACTGAATTAAACTGTTATCATTTGACATTTGTTTAATGCACAATTCGAAAATTTTAACCATAGAATGCTTGACTTCTTAAATTTTAGAAAAATACCTAATATAAAGAAAGGTCGGCTGGTTGCTGGATGTAAATGTAAAGTTCCCAGCCCACTTGGGCACAATTGATTATGGCCACATTGTGATTTCTGTTGTGAAAAAAACTCTTACGTCTTGTAGTGAAACAGACCAGGGGAAAAATTACGTCATTCGATTCGAATTGGAATAGGAATTTCGTTCGATATCGTATCCCGTAAGTTGAGCCCAGAGTTTCTACGAAGAATCGAAATGATATACATTTCAATTCTTATATTAACAAATGCTTTTTTAAAAAGCGAAAAAAAAATAAGAATACTGCAAAATTAATCCACACTCAAATTAACATAATTTTATCACTAAAAATTAATTGGCATTTTAAGGCATATTTTAAAATACTGTTTAAATACTTACCTTGCATAAATAACCAGTCAAACTTATATAAAATCTTCTATCCAAATATTTAATTGCCTCCTCAGCAGTGCCCATAAAACTTCTAATAATCACCGGAGGTAAATTCTCAAATCTGGGTAATAATAAAGCAAAATTATAATACTAATCAATTATAATAAAAAAAATTGTACTCACTTGTCTAATGTATCGAGTAGATCTTGTTGGGCTGAACGTTCGTGTATTAAAATTGATTTGCCCAAATTACATGCCAACAGTAGTTGTTTTTCGAAAATTTCTTTTTGCGATTCGGGATCAGAAAAATCACGTTGATAATCCAAACCACAAGGACCAATTGCTACACATTCTTGTGAGGCAGCGATTTCTTGAAACTCGAACCAACTACTTGGATCTTCGATGATTGATTTAGAATCGTGAGGATGTATGCCAGCAGTCGAGTAGATAAAATCAGGATAAATACGGGAAAGACGAAGTGCTTCTTTGCTCGATTTAACTGAAGTGCCGGGTACCATTAGTTTTTGCACACCTATAATAAATATAATACAAAAAAGAAAAACAAAAGCTCCTTGTAAACTTATAAAATAAGGAAAAGTATAAAATAATAATGCAAAGAATATACTATAAGTTTGTGCTCGTATTATGTTAACATTGGTTCCAGTCTCGAACTTTATAATTTATATACAAAGAAAAAAATTATTCATAAAAAAACAATAATTTAACAGACAAACGCATAAATAACAGGTCAAACTTACGCCTACACATCGCAAGACGACGCCCTGAAATAAAAATGTATTCATATGCAGAAGTTTCATTGCTCATGCTTTTCTTTTCATTTCAGATCATTAGAGACGTGTTGTTAACTTTCAGAAAAGTGTACTTTTTTCTCTCAATAAGTACTATTTTTGATAAGATTTCTTACTTTCTATTCTAGAGATTCTTTTTAGAGATGTCAGGATGGTTAAATTTTACAAATACCTTCAATTTCATATAATTATGAAATACTATGTGTGGCGTGTATAAAGCATCAATTTAAATTGATGAGATAGAGACCGAACTGACAGACCCAAGTAAACACCTCTGTAGGACTGGTCTTACAACCAAAATTATCATTTAAAAAGCTATTATTAGGACAAATGTACAGTAAACAGAGATTTTTCCATGAATCTTAATGGATTACTTAATTCTATTGCTATTGCTGCACTGAATCATACACAATGCCAGATGTAAATGTTAGAATTCGTAATAACTCTTCATCTTTACTTACCGGCATCTTTAGCTCTTTGTATAACAGAGTCCAGATCACGACTATATTTTTTATTAGTGAGATTTGCGCCTGCATCAATTACAATTAAATTTTCAAAGCAATGTTTTATATCATTTATATCAAATGATGATGACACCTCTTCCACACTCGCATTAGTAGTTGTAGCAGTTGTAGTTGCAATTGCTTGGGCCATGGTTGAATAGTTTATAAAAATTTTCCTTTCGTTGCCTTGATGTGAATTACAAACTGTTTGTTAAATAATATAAAGTGTATGTATTTATGTATGCATGGATCTATATAGACTATTTTATTTTTCTTTTAAGCAGCACGTAATCAGTTACACTCTTTTCGCTCAGTCTTATGAACTCACAATGCGTTTTAAATTGATGTATTTATTTTTTTATTAACAATTTTAATTTCATTTGACGAAAATAGCAATGATGAAATAATAATTATTTTGCTATCCTGTCTATGGCCGATTGCTTTTTCTACTTTCTTGTTTAATTTCTTTTCTTGTTTGCTTTAGCAATATAAATATTTTTTATTTGATTTGATTTGTTTTTCCAATTTATTTCTTTGTAATATGTAATTGAATTAGGAAAATCAAAGTTTAGTACGATGATTAATATGTCAAT
The DNA here is from genome assembly GCA_963924685.1 of Dexiosoma caninum. NCBI lineage: Eukaryota > Metazoa > Arthropoda > Insecta > Diptera > Tachinidae > Dexiosoma > Dexiosoma caninum. Next base: position 123,345,830 of record OZ004725.1, on the reverse strand, counting down.
GTCGTCACAAAGCAGAAAGCACCTTCGTTCGGTTATTTTTTATCACGTTTTATTAATATTTGTAAAGTAATTTTCATTTCGAATTTAATTGTAATTAATTGAAATATTCCAATTTGTAAACCAAAAATCTTATTGCAGGAAATTTGAGAAAACAAAAACACTCGACTGACTGGCTACAAAGTTACCGAACAACTGAAAAACTAATTGCTTATTTTGGTATCAAAAAAAAATAGATAACAGAAAATGCAACTGTGTCAAGCAAATTCGTCAATTCGCTATATCGTCAAACGTCAAATTTTCTGTAAACTGAATAAAAAGAACCTGTCAAATTAGTATAATAAGTTAAATTTAAATTATATTATTGCATAAAGCAATTTATTTTGCATTTATATTATTATAATTTTTAATTTTTTATAATTATTCTTGAAATTTCCACAAAAGTAAACACGCTTGGACGTTTGGCTTAAAAATACGTTCGGTTAGGTTACGTTAGGCAATGAGAACGTTCCAGTTACGCCAGAACTTAGGCCCATTGTGATACCATAAGCAGGAACACCCAGGGCTTAGGCGGGAATCGAACCCTCACCTCCAGATTGATAAGACTAATTGCTCATGCATTAGGATACGGAGGCACATAGTGTACTCATAAACTATGAGGGTGGCGATGGCACGATGGATTGTAGTCTGCACGTTGACTACACAACCAAAAACAGACCTGCGTTCAATGCCAGTATCAGAAAAAAATTTTAAAATAAAAATAAACATCTCGCATTTTTCTGATGTGCATTAGTGTGTCTTTGTGTGTCAGTTGTTGTCGAAAGGTTTCAGTGGCAAAGGGCTTCAGCTGATAGCAATCCACAATCACATCAGAACGCCCTCCTCCGTCGGTATTGTGTAGCACCGTCGACGTAAAATAATAATAAAAATGGCTACTAAACCAAAGCTCCAGCACTGCTACGAATATAAAAGCAAAAGAACGTGCGAAAGCAGAGCTGCAAAATAATTAATTAAGCTTCACCTCCTGTCGTTTCTCCTACTTTCCCTTTCCTATAGTTCCCAGCACAATGCTTATCATGTGTAGGAGTCATCTCCTGCGTGCTGGTCCTAGATAAAAAAGGAACAAAAAGCATTAAAATGAAAATTTAATTTTCAATTATTTGATTAACGCGTTCTAAATTTGCAAGTCTGGCAACAATATTTCCATTAGTTATATTCGTACATATTTCCTGTGTTATAAGAATTTTTCTACAAAAGCAAAACACAAGATATAAAATTTAGTTTGATAATTATTTATTTTTAACAATAATTATTCTGTATAATTATATTTCTTCATCTTAGTTATTGGTTTTGTTGTTGTTCTGTTATTGTTTTAATTTTTTTTTATTGAACTGAATTGTATTTTGTGTATATTTTTTTCTTTGGTATCGTTTTCAAAAAACATCAATGATTATGATTTTGGTAATTTGTAGGTAATTTGATTTCTTATTTTAATTAAAACAATAAATACTATATGCATTTTAAATACTTTTGCTAAATACAGTTTTATTTTGTGGTATTTACGTTGGTTTTATAATATTTTGTGGCATTGTTTTTTGAAGCAGTTTTCGAAATTAAAATATAAAAAATGTAGATAATATTTTTTATTATTGTTAATAAGGACTTAAGGGGAATTTAAATTTAAATACGTATATTCATTTACATATACATACATATGTAAATATTTAGTAAAAATTTCACATATTTAAACGATTTCATTTTATACTTGTCATTATAAGATTAGATCGCCCCTAAAGTATGAAATTTGCTATAGAGTTTTTATTTCTTCTTTTAATTAAAAATTTTGTTGTCTTAGGAAAATATTTGAAATAGAGTACCAGAAGATATTTCAAATCCAATAAAATTTATAGTTAATATTTTAAACATTTATTTCTAGTTTCATACAACTAATTTTTGTTCATTAATTCACATTCTACAAAAAGTACTTTTTAAAAAAGTTGGTTTTTATATTTATGATAATGTAATATTTATTTCAAATATTTCGCTTAGTAATTAGTATATTTCCGGTTAATCAGGATAAATTTTCCTTTCCCTTATGAATGCTGCCGCATGTCTAATTCTTTCTGAGTAAAACTTTCCAAACTTTAATCTGATTACCCAGAAATATACCAATAGTTACTTTTTATATTAAATTTGTTCTTGACAAAAATTGAAGTCAATATTTTCACGAGCATATTTTTTTTTATGATTTAATTTTTTTCATGACTTTGCATTCGCCTTCGTGCCGTGATACATCCAACATTAAAAAAATACTTCGTTTTAAATTTTATTCAAAGCAATTGTAAAAGGTAGTTTATGAGCACCATTCAATATTAATTATATTCAAATATTTTATATTTAAAAAAATTATTATGGATAGCTCTTTGTGCGTGTAGTATTCTAATTCTTACAATCCTCGAGTTATACATACGAGTACTAAATTATTTACTTTTTTTTCATTTTCACGAGACCAATAACTTTACACTAACTTTGTATTCATAACATAAATATGGTTGGATAATTGTAGAAATAATACACATGTTAATAAAGTCTATAGAGATGTAATAGAAAAAAATTATAATTTGGATGGGATACCCAATTACTCCAACTCCCATGATATATTTAAGGTACTTAATGTTATTGATATATAGAAAGCTGCCGCTGACGATCCGGTAGATGGTTAAGAAGTTAAAGTTTATTGATATAAAAATTTGCGCCTATAAAAATATGTAGATATATAAAAATAGGTTTCTCATTGTAGCCGATATTCTTACTTGCTAATTCTTTGGAATTGAAGGTCGAAATTTTTAGTCCATGTTTTCTTTTTAACCAAAAGTTCACTACATATCTCGCCCGGTTTTGCACTATTCATTTGAAACATTTGCACTTTATTGTTCCGCTATGAAGCCATTTTATAGCACTTTAAAAGAGAACAATAATGTGTAAATATTTTTAATAAATCAATACGTACTTTTTGAGAATCGAATCAATGTAACATAGCATATGCACATGAAAGTATTTTCTTGAAATTTCTGTATACGTATTGTGCAAAAAAAATTTCAATCAAGTATATAACCTACTTTCTTGAAAATTTCCTGTTCGTTTACACAGAAAAGTGAAATGTCATCGAAGCGTAGGCATGTACATACGAATATTTCGATAGAACACAAACTTAAAGAAAAATTACAATCACGCACTCTTGCTGTTTTGTTTACTACCCAATAAGTGTTACCCATAAATTGGTACTCAAATTTTTATAGGAAACTATGTAATTGGAAATAATTTTTATTAATAATTTTTTTATGAGAATGTTCTCAATAAAAAGGCATCGATTATATTCTTTAATATACTTAAAAATATATATCCATATATTCAGAAAACATGTTAAATTTATAATTAACATTTACCACAATCCTGAAAGTTCATTTATATTACGTGAATGGGAAACACAATTCCCTTCACCTATTTGTCATTTTGCTATCACGAAGTGCCAAAAAATCTGTTTCATGAAAAGTTTGTTGAACGGTGAAAAGAACCTGACTGTGTTAGTGAAAAAGTGTAAATGTATTGCGAATTTCATGGAGTACTTTCATGTGTAAATTCTATGTAATTAGTGAAATGCAAGCCAAAAGGGGAAAATGTAAAGTAATTTTTGTTAAAATTAACTGAATAATTTTTATACTTTATCGTGATGCGTATGTTTCTCCTCAAACAGCAAATTGCTATGGAAATTTCGAAGAAATAACCAAATGAGGAGATATTTTTATTTATTGAAATTTAAATTTGAATGCTCTCAACATTTCAACATTGGAAAAAAAATTATAAAAAAGCTAATAAAAACCCATAGAAAGGACAGCTTCCTATGTTCATTTATGAAACCTACACAATAATTTTATTTGTACGGGTTTTAATTTTTTATTTCGTTTCGTATTTTTCCCTTAAATTTTAATAATTTTAAAAAAATTAAAAAATGTTTTATGAATTATTATTCTCTTTAGTTATTCTAGTATTTACTTTGTAATTTTCACATGTTTGTATTTCCATATTCTATGATATTTTTCTGGCTTTCACAAAGTTTTTTTGCTAAGAAATTTAGGTAAATTTTGTACTCTATTTTTTTGGAAATTTTATACTATTTTTACAATATAATCGAGTTTTTAAGGAGTTTTTCATTTTTTTCAGCTTTAGAAATTTTTTAAATATAAAAATTATTTATCTCTTTTCGAATTTTTCCCGCTTTCAAAATTCTAATACAAAATTTGCATGACAGCTTTTTTAAATATCAAGAGGATACCTATCTCTTCTCTAAGAGGAGAAGATACGGCTTCAAAATATCCTATTGCTTGACAACATGAACAATACAATGACTAACATTTAATTATCATAGGCTATTGACTTTCATAAATTCCTATTTGACTGAATGCATGAATGCATTCATGCATGAATTCTCGTAGCTTACATACTGTTGCCAAATGTACGTAGCTAATGACACAAGTTTTAAGCGGCCCATCCATTATACAATGTTATTGTGCATATTATTCGTCATATTATATCCATTTTGTCCTACATTATGCAATAAGTGGCATAATATTTTCTAATACATATAAAATAGAGCAATTTTCTTACATAAAAAATAGTAAACAACACATTTCACACTTCTTTCGGATGCACTTTCGAATATGACATGTATATTGGCACTATTATTGTACAATCCAAAAAATTATGCAATTGTATTGCAGTTGATGGTAGCGATGCCTGAAGTAGTTAGCACGTTGACTACAAAACCAAAGGTCCTGAGTTCAACCGTTTAAGCGAACCAGATTTTTATCTATTTTTCGAGTTTGGTAATACCGACCATCTTTTTTTGTCTCCCATAACTGTCTAAGCGCCAACCTGAAGATTCAAACTAAATTTCTGAAAAATCGGTTCAACCGTTTGGCCGGACCGGATTTTGACATATTTTTCGAGCCTAGTACACTAGACCAACTTTTTTTGGCATACACATTTGTCTGCATACCTATGTGAACATTTTTACTAAATATCATCCAATCAGTGTATTGGACAGAAATTCGGCCTATTTTCGGAACCGCTTATACGGACCAAATTTTGAAGTCCGAAATTGAACATTGAACAAACGTACTAAATGTCATTGAATTCGCTGAAACCTTTATAGAAATAACATATTTAGCTTATAAATTGACCGCACCACCCCACCGCGGGTTAAGAAGGTATTTAAAGTAAACGGACTTAATTTCACCAACATCGTTCCAGCCCTTTCGAAGTTATGGAAGTTTTTGTACTAAAATTTCAAGTAAAAAAACGAGGTGATCGTGTTTCCTTGGCTGTAGCTTCGAAACTATTGAACTGATTCGGCTGAATTTAAATGACTACCGATTCAGGTCTCCTACTGACCGATTGACACCAAATCGGTGCGATGTTTAGTTTGACCGGAAAGTTGATTTTAACGGACACACGGACAGACGGTCATGGCTCAGTAATCTTCGCCTATCATCACATTTCTGAAAATATATAAATTTATTTTTCAGAAATAAATATTTAAGAAAATACACACGGAATGACAAAGTTATATATTACCGTTCACTTAAAGTGAAGGGTATAAAAAGTGCAAAAAGTAGAGTTGTAGAATTGAGAAGCTTTCCTCGGTCTATCTTTTCACGAGCTGTCATCTCTCACATCCTCCCTTTCTACTCGTTCGAGCACAATGTTCCGTATGTGTAGGGGTCATCCCGTGATGTGGGCCGCTTTAAGAAGATGATAAATAATTAACTAGTGGAAATTGCTGTCATTATTTTTGTCTAATTTTCGATACGAATGAAAATTACATCAAATGATGCAAAAGTTTTATAAAAAAATTATCTAAGCACAAATTTTTTATAATAACGATGCATTACTCATAGTTTTTAAATACTTATTTTTATAATAGAGATAATAAAAATTCGCATATCGATGCTACGTTAAACTCTTGCAAGTTGGAAATATCTGATATTCTTTAAAATTTTTTGAGGCGGTCTTAACTATAATTAGTATTAATTTATTATTAATAATATTGTTTTTGTTGTTACGTGTTTTTTTATCATATGTATATGTATGTGTTGTATACCTACATATATGTATATATATGTACATAGATACATACAGTGGTGATATTTAAAATATTTAACAATGGGTTTGCTTATCGAAAACGGACCTTAAGATATCAAATTTGCTTTCGCCAAATAAAGTTAGTTGCAATTTAATATTATACATACATACTTATACTCATATATTAAAAAAGAATTTTTAAAGCTGTTTACTTTTTATACCTTGAACTATTTTTCATTGAAAATATTGAAAGAGTAAAGGAAGCTAGAATTATTAAAATTAAAATAAAACTCGTTTCGTCTGTTTTATTAACTACAGTATTTAAAAGTTTTATTCAAACAACATATATAAATTTGATTCCGTACGGAATGTACGATGAGTTTTGTACTTTGCTTAAGCGGTTCTTCCATTATACAATATTATTGTATATGTTACGAGCCATATTAATTCCATTTTGCCCTATATTATGCAATAAGTAAAACAATATTTTCCAATAACTGGCTAAAAAACCTCCTTCCCCTGTGACTATCGGATCTATAAAGAAGGGTGTGTTCAGATTCAGACTGTATTGAAAACAGCCTTTGAAATTTCGATTAGAATCAAATGTCATAATTTGGTCGCAGATCAATCATTCACGATTTAAGAGATTCGAGCTGATTGCGATTTCTCCATGGCTCTTAAAGTTTTGTAACGGCTATACGTGTATTTGATAGGATGCGAAGTTCTTTAAAAATTTCAACAACGGTTTCGGCAAACTTTGAAAATTGTAATGTTAAATTTCAACTGACTTGACTGCCTGTACATTATCGATCATTAGTCTATTTAAAAATGGAAAATTTCAACTAACGCATAAAAAGGGTTTCGAAATATGGGTCTGCATACATAGTATATATGTATGTATGTATCTAACAATTTATGACTTAAGGTCAGTTTTTGTGCTAATGCCAATTTGGATGAAAAAACATTGTTAAGAAAAATTTTCTGTTCGCGAATCTTTTTGTGCATTATTTTGAAAACCACCACTGCATATATGTATTACAAAATGCACATACATATGTATGTTAACCAAAAGTTAAAAGAACAATTTCACGCTTTCATAAATTTAATTTTTACATATTATTTATTTTTATTTTAAGAGGGCTTCAATTTATCGTATATGTATATTATCTCTCATCGTTTAAGCTTTTATTTCAAACGAGCTTTAAGCTCCTTTCCGATTACATATTTAATAGATTATGTTTTTTAAGGTAATATTTTTTATTTATTGGCTTAATTTTTGCCCTTGCCTTTAAGTAAACAAAATAAATATTTTTTCCTTTTTATTATTTTATTTTTATAGGTTTTATATAGAAATTTGGTATTAAAAAAATAATTATAAAACTACATTATCGTATGTTTTCTTTTAATGATATTTTGTGCTTTATTTTTAAATTTATTTTATATGTATGCTTAATTTATTAGTTTTTTGATTAATTAGGTATTATTGTTACAAGTAAAAGGTATACAAATTACTCTTGCCTACACTGCACTAAAAAAGTAGACCAAATAATTCAATTTATTACTTTAGTTTAGCTTAGCTTTTCAACACAATGTTTGCCTGAAGATTACATTTCTTTTATAATTATAATAATTCTATATATTTTTCGATTATACACATACATATATGTATATACATACGTACATATTGTATATACTTATACATATATATTTAGTACGAAAAATAAGTTTTAAATATATATATACCATTAATAAATTATAGACAAAAACTTTAACTACCAATTTTGACAAAAAATTTAGGTAATAATTATAATTAATTGTTTAAAAAAATTTATAAAAAAATTTTATAGTTGCACACTTAAGTTCTACATTGAATGCATAACGTCAGTATTCGACCAATGAGTTTTGTACGATATTTTCAGTTTCTACGAAAATCTTTTGGAGCCAGTTCGTATATTTAAGAAGGATTGTATAATAAATAAATGAAACAATTGCCCTCACTAAACTTTTTAAAAGGCATCAAATAATTATTAGATAATCAATTGTAAATAGTGCATAAAGCTTAGTTAGTATGCAATTAGTGTTATTTCATTTTCAATTAAACCGTTGATGGAAACACGAAACACATATTTATCTCACAGCGCGATTTTTACCAAAAATCGACTTATTGGCCAGTTTGTATTACGAAATATTAGAAAACGTTTGAAATTTATGTAAAAAATGATGGGAATTTTTGGAAATTCTAAATATATTTTTAATAAACAATACATAAACATGTACTCTTAAATATGTAAGTACAGGGTGGCGCAATATTAGCGAAAATGTGTAAATTCCTTATAGCTTTCTTATTTTAATTCCTTTTTGTTTTTTTGTTTTCAGTATTTTATAAATAAGACTTGGGGAATTTAAAATGGAACAGTACAAATTGTTAAACTTTACTTCAGAAGAAAATCATGATTTTATTATAATTTAATTATGAGCAACGAAGCCCATTTCCAATTGAATGATTTCATTAATATGCAAAAAGGGCTACGGTAGTTCAACAGCGAGAATTACACCCATTTAAGTGTACCGTTTGGTGCGGTGTTTCGTCGGAAAGGATAATTGGTCCTTCTGGTGTTCGTTATCGGGCAGTGTTGGAAAATTTTTTTAGGCCAGCCGTGGAAAACCATCCGCAAGTATGGTCCCAACAGGATGAAGCCATAGCGCACACTGTGAGGGGCACAATGGCTCTTTGAAATCAAGCACCTTCGGTCATTTTGGGCCACCCTGTATTACATTTACATTTATAACAGTATTTAGTGTTTCGTTATATGAGTAAAATTAAAAGAGAGTCGCGCAGGAAATTTAAAAAAGGACTAAAAATAGTGGTAAAAGTGCTGAGTTGATAACAAACGCTATTAGAAGGAAATCATTTTCATTTAGTATGACAATGTGTTTGTTGTGTTTGCTTGGCTTCTACTCGTATATTGTTATATACTCGTCACTAGTGCACGAAAGGAAACCATTTTGATTATATGTATGTACATATATTTAAACAAACACACTTCAAGAAATTGTTGAAATGTTTTCAAGTAAATTGTAGTAATGAATTTTTTTTATTATTTATTTGTTATGGCACTCTTTCTTCAACATTTCCGTTGTGACCTTCGTAGTTATGTATGCACTTGTGCTTATGCTTTTATTCCTTTATGGTTATTGTGTTGTAAACACATACATGCATATAATATTTAAAACGAGACTGTGGCAACACCGGTTATGCTTTGCCAAACTCAACGGATATATAAAGAAACGGATATGACTACCACTTTGGGAATAAGAAATAAAATTTCAAGATAATTGTCAACTGGAGTAAAAGTGTTTTTTTTGTTTTAGATTCCTTATTTTTTCTTTTTTTTTTTCTTATAAAATTTAAGTTCTTTGGTTTCTTGTTTCTTTGTTTGTATTTTTACTTGTTTCCGTTAAATATTTGTTATTATAATTTTTTTCTTTGTAAATTATTTCTTGTTTATATGTATATAATAATGTTCATATATAAGTAGAATTATATATACATATATATATATGTATATATATGTATGTATGTAAGTAGAATTATTGCTTTTTTATTTAAAAAATCAATACAAATTGTATGGTAAATATATAAATTGTTAGAAATATTACAATACAAAAACGTGTTTAGTCATTATTTATAATTTTATTACTGGTTTGTTTGTTGATGTTTTGTCTTAGTAAAGGTACTTTCTTTGTTTTAAATCTATGCTTGTTTATTATTATTATTATTAGTATTATTTATATTTTTGTTAAATAGAAACGGTGTTAAAAACATTTTTCATTGTACAAATACTCACACTCTTTCAAACTTAAAGAAATATACTGGACAGTAAGCGCCTTCATGGACCTCTTTACTTGACTTCAGTTGTAAAACCTTTTCAAAAATTCCTATTCTTACAATAAGTTGTTAAGAATAAATACTCTATTATATTTTTTATATTTGTGTATTTTTAAAATTAATTTTTTGGTCTCTGACGCCTTTAAAACCTTGCAAATTTATTTTATTTAATGTAACACACTTTCGTTATGCATATAAAAAGCTTTGTTAAGTACTTCTATTTGTTAATCATATTTCCTTTAGTTTTGATTACTTAAATTTATTTTTTCCGGTATAAAATAAATAATAAAATTCTAGCAAACAGTTAACATTAATATGTATTTTATTCTTAGATGTACGAATATATTTATTTATTTTCCTTTTCCTTTTCCATTTCCTTTTTCACTTTTACACTTTTATTATTATTTTTATTATAATTTTCAATGTAATATACTATTTTCTGTAGAAGTATTTCTCTTTAAATACAATAACAAAAATAAATCAAATTTGAACTAAACTTCGTTTAAAATATCACTATATTTTAAAGGAGTAGCGTAGTAACGTTTTATTTTAATGGAAATTAAATAAAAGAACTTACAATTTGATTGTTTTGTTTCTTGCCATCAATTTGTTCTTTTGATAATTTATGTTTTTTGCTTTCTATTTTGTTTTCTTATAAAAGTTAAGTTTAATTAATGTTTTTCTCTTTTGCCTGACATTTTTAGGGATATGTGTGCTCATAACTATGTGCTTTTGTTTTCGAGTATTTGTATGTTCACTTTTTCATCTAATTTCGTGTTGTGGTTTTATGCAAATGATTTTAAATTTTTCAAATTTATTCCAACAATTATTCATAAAATTCAATGTTGCGACGCGGTGATGAAAAACTACCGTTGCTTAATTGTGAATCAGTTTTCTTTAAGATCGAGACATGATGACCAGCTGCGCCATCTCCAGACCGGCTGGAGCATCCCACAATAGAATCTTGCTTATTTAATAAACCTCGTCGTTGATCGGCAAATGAAATAATAGAGTCTTGTTTCACTAGTTTATGACGACGAGGTTCTGAAAATAGAAATTATTCAACAAATAATATGTTTATATTTTATTACTTTCTTATTTATTCAATAATAATGTTCCCTATTTTTTGTAAGCTTACGATAACTTTTGTTTGTTATACATATACACAAATTTTATTTATATTTTTCGATATAATCTCTTGTAGAAGTTACACAAGGGTGTGGCATGAAAATTATTATTGAAGAAGTGGTGAGGTGGCGATGGTCAAAGTAGTCTGCACGTTTACTACAGAACCAAAACGGACTTGGGTTCAACTCCAGTTTCAGACTAAATTCATAAAAAAAGAGCATATTGCATTTTTCTGATGTGCATTAGTGTGTCTTTCTGTGTCAGTTGTTGTCGGAAGGTTTCAGTGGCGAAGGCATAGTCACTGGTTACCGGATTCAGCTGATATCAATCCACAATCACATCAGAACGCCCTCCTTCGTCGGTATTGTGTAGCACCTGCGAAGTAAAATAATAAAAGTCTGAAACTGGGGTTGAACCTAGGAAACATTTTTCGTTTTGTAGTCAACGTGCAGACTACTTTGACCATCGGCACCCATCGGTACCATCGTTTGAGCCGTATTGCTTCACGCAAACCTTGCAGAACTCCCTTGTAGTATTTCCTTTTGAACAAACCTCGTATGTACGTATGTAAATATTGTTTTCGCTTCTATCACAAAACAAACGTTTAGGGACACACAATACATATTTATGTACATATGCAGATTTGAATAGCTTCAAATGAATTTATACATTCTATTCATTTCTTTTTAAATAAGTTTTCTACACAGAAAAAAAACTATTTTTTGTAATCTTTTCTTCTAGAAAAAATCTCGAGTGTGTTTTCTTACTTTTTCGAAATTCGAAAATATATATATATTTTTTTTTATCTTGGACTCAGGAGATGACCCCTACATATGCTGTACAATATGCTGTAACTAGAGGAAAGGGATAGTATCTTATAACACTGCTTTTTAGCACGTTATTTGTTTCTACAGCAGTGTTGTAGCGTTTCTGATGTCAAGGAGACGTATTAAATTTTTGAAGCTTCGTTTGTAGTAGCCATTTTTAGTAATTATTTTACTTCGCCGGTGCTATACAATACCGACGAAGGAGGGCGTTCTGATGTGCCTGTGGAGTGGATACAGCTGAAGCTGTTACTGTCCAGTGACCAGTGACTATGCTGTCGCCATTGAAACTTTAAAACAAAAACTGACACAAAGCCACACAAATGCACATCAGAAAAAATGCGAGATGTTTTTATGAGTCGGAAACTGTGGTTGAACACAGGAAAACTTCGACCATCGCCACCCTCATGGAATAAAATTGTACCTTTTTATTTTTATGCCATTTAAATAGTGCTTTTGGTGTACATTTTCGAGTATTTTTATATACAAGTTGGCGAGACTAGATAAAATAGTGTGGGGTAGCGAAGCGCACCGGGTTAATCTACTAAATATATATAAGCAAATTTATGTTTTACATACGGATGTAACCGATACCGAATTATCGGAGATACTCCAGGTTTGCCGGTATATCGGTATCGGCGTAATTTTATTGACTTCTTCTTAAATGTTTTTTGAAAAAACAATTTAATTTTTGATACTTATATATATTTTACATAATAACTTGTCGGAACGTTTCATTAGCGAAGGTAAACACTGGTCACTGAACAGTACCGGCTTGTGATACAAATCCACAGGCACATCAGAATGCCCTCATTCGTCAGTATTGTGTAGCACCAGCAAAGTAAAAATATTACTAAAAATAGCTACTGAAACAAAGCTTCAAAATTGAATACGTCTCCTTGACATCAGAGGCACTAAGCTTCACCACTTGTCAGCTCTCTCACTATGCTTTTCCTTTAGTGCCAGCACAATGGGTCGCATTTCTAGGGGTCATCCCCTGAGTGCTGATACGAGATAAAAAAAGAGAAATATCGTATTAAAAAGCAGAGCATAAAATCAAAACAGAATAATGATATTGGTTCTTCAAATTCTTAGATCGTATAGACAAAAAAGAGTATCGTTACATCCCTCGTTTTAAATAAAAAAGATTTATTGATCTGCTTTCGTTTTGTCTGACAATTATGGTTCAATGTCAGTATTTGAAGACAGCAGGAGGTGGGCACGGTACCCAAATTTTTATTTATAACTTTAAACTTGTTTCTACGCTACGAGTATAACCTACACGTATGTAAAAAATAACGGTTTATAGATTTTATTTTTTGAATTTATGGCAAAAAAATTGATTTGGGACCAGAGTGGAGTGTTCGGACACATTTTATGCTAAAATATTATTTAAAAAAAAAAAACAGTTTTTTCTTAAAAGATTTTAATAAAAAAAATTGTTTTAAAATTTTTTTACAAGACTACTGTGTCACTGCACCACATTTCTCTGCTCTTCTTCTATGATCGCCGACTTCACAACCAATATTTATTCTCAGGTTTGCATATCTGTGATTGACTTTTATATTTCTTTTGTCGTTATAAAAACATCATTACGTGTATTATTAATATTTTGTATGTGTACCTGCATCAAAAATTTTTGTTATTTGTTTTTTCTTGCTCACCTGGCCTTTGGTCAGCAAATGATATAACGGAATCTTGTTTAACAAACTTCTGTCTCTTGTGCTCCAACAATGAAGCACCACCAACCACTGGTGAACCGTTCTCATTGCAGCGGGTTATAGTGTTGCGGCGTGAATCAACCGAGATTGAATCCTGTGTGGAAAACGAATCTTGAAGATTGTGAACAGCACGTTTGTTTTCCAGATAGTAGGAAACAACAGAATCCTGTTTCGATAAAGACGCCTTCGAGCCGTTACTATCCTGCTGACACAGCAAACGCCGTGAACCGTCACTGGAGGCACTCTCTTGCTTGATCAGATATTGGCGAGATCCGTGTGAGTCCTGTTTCAAAAGCATCTGCTGAGACAAGTTACTATCCTGTTTGTACATTAAATTATGGCGGCGTAGAGAATTGTGCTCATAAATGTACGATACCGCGTTCGTTTTGCGTATACCCGGGCTACTCGGACTTTTGCGCGAGGCATGTTGATAGTGAGAGGATTTGCGACGGCTGGTACTGGTAGTGGAAGAGGCAATGGCAACATTGTCATAGTACCTGTCAAGAGGAAATTAAAAACAAAAGCATTTAAATTAAAGAAGAAGAAAAAACAATTTATAAATGGCCTTGTAATTGTTTTGGAATGAACTTGAACACAACTTGCACTCTTGCACTTTCGCATGTACACACACAGCCACACACGTGTATACATGCCGATAAGAAGTGCATTCAGACACAGTTGCACACAGAATCAAACTTACCTCAAACGACCGCAACAGGAGCGTGATTTAATTATGGCGGCAAAACCTCGTCTGTATTTCTTATTAAAGAATGCGTACAATATTGGATTGATGCATGAATTGGACGAGCCCAGCCACTGAGCAAATGGAGTGACCTTGTTCAAGATTTCGATCTCCTCAATTGTGATTTCACCACCTACAACATTTACACATCCATGTGATTATATTTTGTTATGTGTGGATGTTGATGAAAAATATGTGCGATTGACATTGAAAATAGAAAAAAGCAAATATACATACATAAATACATACATACATATATTTCATATATACTATAAATAAATAATATATGTAGTACATTGTGGTTTGCTGGTACATATTACGCTCGAAGAATTTAGTTAATAAAAACATAAAGAATGCAATTGGACTAATTTGTTCTAGTTTAATATTTGATAATAATTTGATAAACTTATGATTTATAGAATTCACAAGATCCTTGTATCATTGTATTGGTTGTATTAAATACAATAGTGGAAACTTGTTGTTGCAATTTTCATAGAACAATTAAATACACTTAAACTTTTTTATATCATATGTTTTTGAAAAGCTGTACTGCCTTCAAAATAATTTGAATATCAATTATTTAGAAGCAGAATAACATATTAGCAAAGGATATAAATTGAAATGAACGTAAATAATGAAGAAAGATATAAATAAAAAAAAATACATGTATTGATTTGTGTACATATACATACATATATGTAGATTACACTAGTCAACAAGAACTTATTAGCCTTTGTTCTCTTAGTCAATTTGAATACATATGGTACTCCGATTCAATGCCTATAAATTACTTTTTTTGGATTGACTCTGGTTCTCGAGATTTACCGTTATATAGAAAAAAGCGGAGGTTGCACCACGCAATTTGCAATAATACGAGAACTAGCTCTTCAATAGAAATAAAAAAACAGGAGAATAAAATAACCTTTAAATTATGTTATTATAAATTTTTTGCAAATCTTTAGGAGATATTCAGCATGTTTTGAGGAAAAAGCACTTTAGTTCAAGAAAATTTAAAAAAAAAAATCTATTAAAAATGTAAAATAAACAAAATCGAAAATTTTGTTAATAATGTTGGTACTTGCTTATGTTGCAAATAAAATGAGCCATATGTCATTCCATCCATCCATAAATTCGGATTTTATTCACAATTGACTTATAGCACCTATTTTAACGAAAAATTTCTTGGTTTATTTTTTTTTTAATTATCTTCTTCCTATTTGTTTTCTGTCATTTAAAATACGAAATACGGAAAGTGTTTATTAATACTGTGGTTTTATGTCCATATGAAACCAACAGCTGTTAAATTTAAAGTGTACGTTAAAGCCGGTTACAAAATTCGGTTTTTGCATAAGGATGTTATTATATATTTTGTGGTTCCACTAAACACACTATACCCATAACTGAAAAGAAGATGTCAGCTGTTATACATACGGTGACGCTGAAAACAACAAACATTTTCTTTCTACGATCCCTGCTATGGTCAATTTGTTCAGACTGTATTGATCAACTGATTAAAGATCGAGCATTTCATTTTTAATATTAAAAAACGGAACAACAGTAACGAATTTTTGTCAATAGAATAACTACTCGTATCTTTTTCAGGTTTTTTTTTGTTACTTATTTTCCTCTTTATTGTGTGCCAAATCCCACTAAACTTGCGAAGTTGCGTCTACATCTAACTAAGAATGAAGGTCCTCTCTATAGAGTACTCAATGAAAGAATTTTTGCTTTCCCTTCAATCGAGTATTTCTCTCAATCGCGGGTTCCCTGTACAACGAGTCTACTGTATTTACATACATATGTATGTTATATTTATACTGTAACTAGTAAGAAATTTCTGAGTGTAAAACTCTTTGAAGGTATTAGAGAGAGAGAGAGAGATAGAAGTGTGGGAGTTTTGTTTGGGAGGCTTCATTTTGCGCTAACAATGAAAGTATGTTCAAGAGATGTGCAAGGTAATCTACTGTTTGTCTTTAAGGTTTTTTTCTTTTTTTAGTGTTTTTTGTTCCCATAGAGAAAACAAATACAAACACAGCTTAAACAACCTTCAACCAGGAAAATAACCAATTTCATAACCAAAATTTTTGAACAGCGACATATAAACATACGAGTACATATGTACGTATGTATGTACGTTCGAGCGAGTAACTGAACATTTCCTATTTGAATGGCAAGTCTTTCTAAATACTAACATAAATACATACTTATGTATATACAATAATAGTTCCGTGTAGAAGGTTTGTTCTACTTACCAAATTTAATTCGAGCAAATATTACATACAATGGCAGCCAGGATAAAACGAATAAAATGACCACAGCTACTAACATTTTTATAACCTTTACTTTAGACTTTTGTTGCATACGGTCCATTTGTGCATCTTTCGTGTCACCAGGTATAGAGCGAGTTGACACTTTAATCCATATTAAAACGTAACACAAGGTTATTAATGTCATAGGCAGCACATAGCAAGCCATCAAATGAGCCAGTAGAAAATATAGATTTCCATTGGTGCCTGGCGGCCAAACCTCCTGACATAAAAACATTTCGGGTGCGGCTGGGAAAGCCTCGGCCGCAGGTACTAAATCAAAATATAAAGCCCACGGAATCGTAGTTCCAAAGGCAATAATCCAAATGCACAGTATCATAATGCGGGCACGGCTTTTCGACAGCTGACGCAACGGCCACCAGATGGCAATGAATCTGAAAGAAAAATTTTAAAAATGCCAAATATACTATTTTTTTTAACAATTTAAAGTATTAAACAAATATTAAAGTGTTGCTTTTGTATTGCATGTAATAATTCAACAGAACGATATCGTGTAACATTGTGGAGCAGGCAGATAATTTCAATCCACTAAGAAGGAATTTTTTGATATTCTAATGCTAAAGGGGTAAAAACGGGTAAAATCGATAACCTAATATCTCAAAAATTATGGCAGATGGAATAAACATGGCAAATGCTGCTGAAAAATAAGCGGAAAGTGTTTGGTACTTTTCCATATATTTCGGTACCTCTCTTTGCAACCATATACATATGTATCTTTAAATGTATAGCATATAGAACAAGGATTTTTTCGGTAATCTTTTCTTCTTTTGAAAAACTCTCGAATCAGCGAATCAGATTTTTACAGTTATCCACTCTAAAATCTTCTATAGGTTATGCTATCAAATCGAATTGAAGTGCTTGTTCATCTTATTTAATTAAACATATTTATGTAAACAAATGCGCATATAAGTACACATAAATATATGTACATATCTATAAATATATATTTTTAATATTGTTTTTTTTTCATATAGTACAACGAGTAAACATATACTCGCACAGTTATTCACACAGTGTGGGATATTTATCATTTTAAGAACTGGTCAAGGAGTGTAACATACGAATTGTGAACTTGATCTTATTTTTTAACAACGCTTATCTGTTGGATATGTGCAATAGAGAAATACAATTCTTACGAAAACATGAATTAGAACCAAGTTCGTTTGTTGTTGTCTGGTAGACGACGTTGATTGAAAAAATATAAAAATAAATAAATAAACTGTACAAAAACTAAACTCTATTTCCAATATCAAATGATCTAATGTTGCTTGTGGAGCTGGCATTATTAATATTAAATATGTATAACGTTGTTTACCTTAAAATTTGAACAAATTAACAAAATTTTAAATAAACGCCACTAAACATACAAATATAAATACGCATAATCTCGATTTATTCGATTTATTGAAAATCAGATTTTTATTGCGAGAGAGAGAAAAAAAAATAATGTTTAATGATCTAAAGAAAAACTGACAACATTCTGTTGTCAACTGTTCAAACTATGATAAATTCATTTTCAAATCATTATTAAGGTTAAGTCTGATTATTATTTTCTTAGTCGAAGTGATTCTTTATATTATTTGATTCTTATTTATTCAGCATATTTTACACGACAGACATAAAGTCTCATTGAATTCCCTATTGTGAATGTAAATTAATTTAACTGTAACTATGTAATCTACACCATTTCCTAGAAAAATTTTATCTTGAAAATTAAAGTGTTTTGAATTAATAAAAAGAATTTGGAAGCGGTTCGAAATGTAACATTACATTTTAAGATTGAATTTTGATGCAAGAAAGGCAGAAGACTATGAATTCTTAAAATTAAAATAAATTTATCACATTATTTGTTTAAATTTTAGGCATTCAATGCAAAATGTCAAGGTGCTGTACCGTGCCATCAGAGGCGCTTCAAAACTGCTATAAACAAATAAAGAACATGCAAAAGCAGAGTTGTATGATAGTGAAGTTTCACCTCCTGTCATCTCTCTCGCTATCAATTACCTCTAGTTCCAGCACAATGCATCGGATGTGTGATGGTCATCTCCTGAGTGCTGGCCCAAAATAAAAAATAAATAAAAAAAAACTCTTCTGTGCAGCGTTCCTGCCGTTCATATGAAATTTGTTGACTCATTGCATTGCATTTTCCAATTTATTTATTAAAAATATTTCTACTTTATTGCTATATTTTAGAAGGTTCTTTAAAATAGCTTTATATCGGAATAATAAATCGCAAATATTTTAAATGAATAAGGAAAATAGTGCAACAAATGCAATACACTGCATTGCTTTAAAAGAAATCAAATTTAATGCAATATTATTGGGTATTATTTATTTCAACTTTGGAAATGGTGTAGTCATAAACTATTTCATAATAAAAGGACGTACTAAACTATTAACTCTGTTTTGAGGTAGGCTACTATCACTCCGGTAGTACGAGTGCATAGAATATGAAAAGTATTTGCAATAGCCGCGGTCAGCTGGTTTAAATTTCAACAGTTTTTGTTTTTTATGCAATTTTTGTAATTGAAACTGGCGTCATGTGTCTGCCAATAGTATTTTCATTTGGAATACATTTAATATTCATACACAATTTTAAGAGTATAAAAGCTGCGACAAGTTTCAAGTTTGTCATCAGTAGCAAATTATTTGCCAATCATAATCTACATTTAAACATCATTTGAGCCTTTTGTCTGTGTTAAAGTCACAACATCATTATCGTCATGTTCAAGCTGGTACGTTGTTCAACAGTTAACAATTTATTTTTTATAAATGGAAATTTATGCTCGTTTGCTTTCTTTAATTTTTTATATATGTACATAGTTTTTGGTTTTGGTTATCTGTGCTTATGCTATTGCTGAGCCCGGAGTTGTTGTTGCTCCTGCTCCTGTAGTGGCTCATCCAGTTGTAGCTCATGGCCCAGCAATCCATCATCATGGTGCTCATGCTGTGCATTCGTAAGTTTTTCCCTCAATTGGAATCAATATAATATTTAGTTATAATTGTCTTTTTCCACACAACTTTAGCCATGTAATTCAACATCCAGCACCAGTCAAGACTGTAGTACATGCCCCAGTAGCCGTAGTTAAGCCCGTAATACCGGTTGTACCCGTCCACCATGCTCATCCTGCTGTGATAGCTCATCACTGAGTTTGACAACGAATTATAAGCCCTATACAACCTAATCCTATCATATCCCTCCACCAACTTGTAAAACTCCCTTTACAAAAAAAAAATTGTTTTTCCACAAAAAGAAAAATTGCTCTCTAAATAAAGTGAACATTGCCAAAAACGAACTCGTACTTCATTTAAGTTTAAGACTTACCTGTCTAAGGATACAGCTATAAGACTGTAAACAGATGCTGCCACAGATACACCCTGTATATAGGGAACCGTCTTGCACATTAGCCAGCCGAGCATCCAGGCTATAAGAAAAAATAAACATTAATGTAAACTTTTGTACATACATATATTACAGGAAAAAACTAAAACGTGTAAAACGTTGATTGAAATGTACAAGAAAATATGTACGAGTAGTAGTAAAAATGTTATTTTTAAAGTTGGGTAAAATTAAATAATGAATTTCTTTTCGTCAGCAGATAAAAATGTGAATTAAATTAATTAAACAATTTCCAAATAGATAATGCCCTAAATAACTAATAATTAGAATTTCATCATATTTGAGCCGTATTTACTTTGTTCATTTTGATTTCATCGAAACTCGTCATACGAAAATAATAAACTTTTCCGGGAAGTATTTTCTGCCATAAATTTAGAAAGAGTGCTTTAATCATTTACACGATTTGTAATAAACTATTAGGCTTATCGAAATCTTTTCTAAATTGACTTTCTGAATTATAGTTTACTTCTCTATCACCATCACTAACAAATGATGAATTTAAAGTTGAATTCCATACAATTCCTTCGCATAGCTTTATATGCGTACATTTGTATGTATATGTGCTAGTATTTTATTGCTGGTAATCCTTCGGAAAGGTATATCTCTCATGTCATGACATTTTCAAAATGATGAGTATGTACGAGTTTGTTTGTTTGGAAGTTTGACTACAATAAACAACAGTATGTATTTGTATTTGAAAATTGAAAAATTTTAGGAAAATGTTTGACAGAAAGCCACTGAAAAGTATATTTCGAATGAAATGCATGAACGTTATTAAGTTTGGAAAGGCATAAATTGAGAGAGTAATTCTAAAAGAATTATTAAAGTTATTGAAGGTCAAGGTCAAGTGAAATATATTCAATACAGATAATTACGTATGTACATTCTTCATTCTTCATTAGAATTTCATTTTAGGCCAAATGTGATTAACATTTATTCAACAAATATACAATGTACATTTATTCATTCAAAAACAGATTATACAGTGTACCAGAGACGCATGGTGTCCTAACATCCTTTTAGGATGGAATAGTGTAGCGAAGATATTAGAAGGTTCTATTTCTAGTACAACTTGCTGTTCTTTGATACGGCGTTAAGAAAATATTACCGAAATGAAATGTTACTTAAAAAATACAACGGCACAATTTCAAAGGTTAATAATAAACACTTTGAACACTTTACAATATATTAAATGAAAAAGTTCCTTTCAGATAAACTGGGTATCTACTGATGGGTGAGAAGTTAGCGTGTTGACTCTACAACCTGAGGGACCCGGGTTCGTTCCCCGTCCCGGTGAAGTAAAATTTTTTTCTGGATTTTCTGTGCTACAGAATCCTCCTTTGTCGGTATTTGAACAATAAAAACTCGGCGAATAATAAATAAAATGGCTCCCATTATCTTAAACATAATGCGTCTAAATAACATCAGAGTTGTGTAACAATTCAGCTCTATCTTCCTGCCACTTTTACCACCTATATATTCTCTACACCATCCTTCTCTCTATCTAGAGCTAGTGCAATGCATTCCATATGTAGGGTATATCTCCTGAGCACTGGTCGAAGAGAAAAATTAAATTGAGTTTTCAAAAAAAATGAATGAATTCAATTTTAGATATTCCTGAATTATTATTATTAATATTATTTCTGTATTCTGTTTCAAGCTTAAAGATTTGTTTATATTTCTTATTTTTGCTTTTAACATCTTCAGGAAAGTTTTAATATTTTATATAAAATTGTTGGTTTGTGAAATTAAATTCCTGTTAATGAACGTTTAAGTTCGAAAGAGAATATAAAAATATTTAAGAAATATTTATTATAAGAAATAAGGTTAAAGAATAAGAATTTAAATATTATTATTATTTTTATTTTATAACGAAAATTATTGATTGATTAAATAAATTTTACTTAAACGTATTAATAAAAAATACCATGTTATTTTACTTCCAAACATATGTATGTATAATTAATTAAAAGGGAAATATAATTACAAAAAAAAAACTGGAAAGTAATTAAAACATGAATTTAATTACTCAGTTAAGAAATATACGTACATATGTATGTATGTCAATACATAAGTTAAGACGAATATGAAATACCATTCTAATTAGTCACGCGACTGGCGGCATGATGTCATATGTGCAGGTGTTTACAAACTTCTGTTTTTAAATAATTACATGTGTACATACATATGTAGACAAATTATTTATGTACATATGATAATATAAATATACAAATTAATACCTTAATATGGAAAAGCTCTAACTAACGAAACAGGACCAATTTTCAATCAATCAATGTGCTATTTTATTTTTAAAAAGGTTTTTCTTATTACTG
This sequence comes from Dexiosoma caninum, assembly GCA_963924685.1. Taxonomy (NCBI): domain Eukaryota; kingdom Metazoa; phylum Arthropoda; class Insecta; order Diptera; family Tachinidae; genus Dexiosoma; species Dexiosoma caninum. The sequence goes on along the minus strand of OZ004725.1, from coordinate 123,323,328 downwards.
AAAATGCTCTGAATAATAATAATAACGTTCAAAACAAAAACAAAATTTTTAATTTTATCACATCAACCGATATCGTGTGACATCGTGGGCTCGGCAGCAAATTTTTTTAAATCCAATTCGTTTTCAAGGATTCTCTATACATACATATGTGACAGACAATACGCAAAAAACCAAATTTTGAAAACAAAAATTATTTAGGGCTCTCCTATATTAAGATGACGAACTGTACCATGAAAACGGGAAAATTATTTTTGACAAACTTTTGAAAACTTGTTATTTATTAGTTTTATTTTTTTCTCATTAACCCCGTCGAGGTAGCAGAGAAACCGGAACCATAGTTGTGTACGATTATAATGTTGTGGTAAATTCATGCCGACAGTTGGAAAGTTGAGATGAAATTGTCACAGTATAACAATTGAATATGGTAACAGTTTTGTAATTTACAAGTTATATTGGTAAAGAACTTTCAACGGAGTCTGTATAGATTGATGCCGAAATGGAAAAAAAAATTGGGAAGAAATTAAAGAACTGTTTAATCTTGAAAGGGTAATACGGCATAGACATTAATACGAAGAACGGACGGAGTTGATAAAGCTCTGGTGTGGCGCAAAAATAATTGAAATTTTTCTCTGGATGCCAATCATCTATAAAAGGTTCCGTTCATGAATAAACGAAGAATATTAAATTTACAACCCCGTAGTTCATCTCGTCAGTGAAGTTCTGAAACGATTTAAGTACGTCTCCGAGCACACAGACTTAAAACATACATACATATCGTTACCGTAATATAGAAAGGCTCTTATGACTTACATACTTAACATCAAATCAAGTTTTTTACATATTTTGACATATAATATTCTAATAAAGCTTTGATGAAAAAAATTGGTGTTCGCCGACTGCCAATAGCTTCGGGAATTAAACGAAAAAAATAAGGTTTGGAAAAATAATGCCGACTACAAAACTTAAATTTGTATGAACTTTGTGTGCAGCAGGAAAATCATTAGTTAGGGCCTTTCTACATTAAGGTAACGATATGTACATGTCGTAAAAATGTTATACATACTCGTAGTGCAAATAGCAGTTGAGGTACTCGTATAATGAATCAGGTGATTAACAATTGCTAACGGCATTTACAATGAACTTTAGGCAAACAAAAACTTTTATGTCGCACATTCTTGATATATTGAGCAAGTGTCAAGAAAGACGAAATAAAAATAAAATATCATCAATACTTGTTTAAACTTTTGACATTTTCTTTTGTGGCCAATGTGGTTTTATTGTGCAAATGTTATTTTACCATATTTCGATCCATCCATTTAACTAGCCGTTCTAATATCCTTTTTGAATGTCATTTTGACTGATTTGTGGTTTTTTATGACAAAATTAATCCAATTTTATTTATAGCCTTTCACTGTTGAAACAATCATTAAAATTTTTATTGAAAGATATACATACATACACACGTACGTACATATGTACATACATATGTACATAGTATGCATGTATATCAATCATACGGTATCTTTGCAATCAATAAAAGAAAACAAAACAAAACAAAACAAAAGAAAAAAAGAAAAAAAAACTTTAGTGCGTGTTCATTTTAAGCAACGTACTCCTTAAATTGAGAAGAAAAATACCAAAGCCACACAGACATTTTGACATTGTTAAGTATTTTTATTATTTTCTATTTTAACAAGTACCGGTGGGTATTATCATTATTAGCATCGTCATGCTTATTATTTTTATTATTGTTTATATATGCAGATCACGTAATTATGTTTATTTAATACGTTACCATACAAAACGACAGAATCACTTTTAACCAACTTAAAGACAGGCGCAGACAAGAAGACGCACAAAGACAAACAAATCAGGTCCTAGACCTTAAGAGCTTTGTGAACAGGAAAGAAATAATGAAATCAAATTCAATTGCTTTAAATAAATAAGCAGACTATCGTGGTATTTATGGTTAATAAATTAAACAAATTTTATAGCCACAAAATCTCTTATATGTACGACATACATGGAATTGGAGCTAAAGCTCTTAAGATACAAATACGCCCAGGAAGGACTCTTAATCAACAATCATAAATTTCGTTTACTGATTGTTATGAACTGTTGTTTAAGAGCCCACATAAGTGTTACGAATTACAGCTGTTTACAGTAGGAGAGTGTATTAATGGGATGCTGCTGCTAAATACGCTACAGCAGAGTCATTAATTTATACAACTTATTACGAAAATACCAGTATGTATGTATGTATGTATGTATGTATGTATGTACGTATGTACGTATGTACGTATGTACGTATGTACATATAAAGAGCCACCAACTATTGTGGAAAGAAACATTTACTTGTTTGTTTGTTTATTTGGTTTTTATTGCTGTTGTATTTAATACGAGTAACAAACAAGTAAATATATACTTAAGTTAGAGATAGTTTATGTACATATACGAGTATTATTTAATTAATCAGCGGCACATTGTTTTTGTAATTTTATGGGGATTTGACGATTTTGTTTAAACATGTTTTGAAATGAGGTTAGCTTTGAAAAGATTTTTGTCGGTTTCAATTGCACTCGGGAAGACTTATTTTTACTATTCGTGTTAGGACGAGAGCTTGCCGAAGCACATTATATGCATTACCTAGAGTGGTGCCAGCGCATTGGGTAAATAAAAGCTGAATATTGATAATATTAATAATGTAATTGGGATCATTAAATATTAAGAATATATTTAATGTATTTATATTTACAAATTGTTCTTTGGTTTTTTTTATTTGTATATAGTAAATATTGAAAAATAATTAGAATAAAAATAATTTTTTGGTTAAAACATTATTGGACTAAAACATAAAAGAGTATATATATATGTATAAGTATATATATTATAACAATTTTGTTATGACCTTGAGCCCGGATAAGAAGTCATAATTATTTTATTATTTTATAATTTTTAGTTTCTTTTTTAAGTCGGTAAAATTTTGTTTTAAAAAATTTTCATTTCGTACTTTTTAGTGTCTCATCAGGTTAATCTTTAAAAAAAAATTTTTTTTTGTTGTTCTATATTTACTATGATGGGAGGTGTTGTAATCAAATCAGCGAACTTGTTCCCGAAACCCGATTATTCACGCACACAACGCGTTCTTCATTAAGAAACCAAAACCAAACATTTCCTTGGTTCAACCCCAGTTTCAGACTCATAAAAACATCTCACATTTTTTCTGATGTGGTCGGAGAGTTTCAGTGGCGAAGGCACAGTTACTGGTCACTGAACAGTAACGGCTTTAGCTGTATCCAGGTATTGTATAGCACCGGTGAAATAGAAGAATTACTATAAATGGCTACTAAAACGAAGCTTCAAAATTGAAAACGTCTCTTTGTCATCAGAGATGTTACAACACTGCTATAAAAACAAAGAACATGCAATAGCAGAGTTGTATGTCATTTCTCCTACTATCCCTTTCCTCTAAATTCGCGATGCGCAATGCATCGCATTGTAGGAGGAGTTATCTCACGAGTGCTGGTTCAAGTTAAAAAAAAAGAGCGCATCTATTTGTGGTCGATTTGGCAGCGTATCGCACTTCGCATTACAGAGAAAATTCGTTTTATGGCCGAACAGCACGTATGTATGTGGAATATACTACCTGCAGAGGTATTTCGTCTCACTTTTCACGTGGGAAGATTCAAATCGAATGTCAATAAACACTACTCCCTCTACCCTTTCTCCCTAAACCCTATTTCCTAGTTCCCGCACAATACACTCACGGCTCTTCCCATGAAAGCGGGTCTATGGAAAAAAATAATAATTTACAAAACATATTTTTCGCCGGCTCTTCTAAGTTACCGCTCGCAAAATAGCTACCGAATAACATGTGGAAACCGTTGGCCCCAGTTCTTTTTTGCTAAATGTCTGTAGCTGTTGTTGCAGAGATGGGTATACGCTGCCGAAGTTCTGTTGCATTACAACGGAACATAATTTTTTGACAATGACTTTTAGATCGGTCTAGTTTGCAAATTCTAAAAATTTTCTTTTCAAAGGCATTCGTTTGGTCGATTAGACCACCTAGTCGTTTTTGAAAGATGACATTTTATGACAAAAGCGTGAAATTTTTCAAAGATTTTTTTTTCTTTCAATTTTATCTTGACCTTCTATTCTTGTGGTATGTGCAAAAATGTATTATTTCTAATGCTCGTCTATAAAAACAATTACTAGCACATCGAAAAACAAGTCACTTGAACTTAATAATGGTGGCAAATTTAAATTTAAATGCAAAACTCTTTACAACAGATTGTGTGTGGCGAAAGAAAAGTGAAGAAATTTTGCAATGTGTGCACGTATGTATGTATGTTTGTATGTATGTATATGGAAATAATTCTATATTTTTAAGTTTGTATGTGCAATAGATGAATGTACTAAGTATGTATGCCGAAGTGTTTATAAACACAGCTGGTAACCCTGATGATTAGGTCGTCGAGCGAAATATTTAGGTCAACTTTTATCCATCCAGCCGCAAATAGCCTTGAGTAGAATAAACAACCTTCCGATGCACTTTGAGGCTGAAGGTGTGCTTCGCTTGCATATTTTTTTATCTATATTTCAGTGCATACATACTCATACACACACATGGATATACATACATATAGTATCTACACAAATGTGTACATGCCCATGTTCGAGTATGAACTATACAAACTTTTAAAACTATAATTTTGTTTGCCAAAATGCTTAAGCAAAAAAGTATTTATACTCGTATGTCTCTCTACCTGCCTTCTTTTATTATTTATTTGGCTGTGTGTATTACTGCGATAGACTTACATACATATCGTATGAATGTGTTAGAGACACAGTTATATGCATTGTATGCAATAAAACTGAATGTTGAACTCCTTGTACGCTTACGAATGTAAAATTCAAAAACCAATTTTAATGGCAGACAACAGAAACAAAGAAACTAAAAATACGCCCAGCAATATAAACAAACAACTTAACCAACTTTCGTTATTTCAATCATATTCATGATCATCATGAACATCATAATGATTTGGAAAGTTTAGCAGCACGCTTGCACTTTATAAGAAAACTTGCCTCATTTAACAAACATGTACTCGTACATAAATATTCGTCAGACGAATGAATGGAAAATTCAACGAAATTAGTATTTGAAATACACAAACCAAAACCAAGAGTAAACCGAAACCCAGTTTTCTACAATTTATAATTTTTTTTTGCACTAAACGCAGAAAGTTCAATAAATGGCAACAAATTATTTATTTTTAACCGGCTTCAAAAAAGATGGAGATTCTCAATTCGACTATAATTTTTTATGTCTGTTACCTCAGAACTCTTTACTGATGGACCGATTTTGATGATTCTTTTTTCATTGGAGAGGTGGTGTTTGCGGCGTAGTCACTTTTTAATGACGGGTCGATAGGGAGAATAAACCTCCCTCTAAACAGAACTTTTTCTGGACCGATTTGAATGATTCTTTTTCCTTGGAATACTTGTGCTTAACGTGTGGAAGAAGGATCGGCGGAATATAGCTCCCCTTTCTCAGAACTTTTTACAGCATGGACCGATTTTTATGATTCTTTTTTCATTAGAAAGGTCGTGCTTACAGTGTGGTCCCATTTTATACAAAAATTTAACTTTTTTAAAAATCGCCCTCTACAAAACTATAATTTTGTAAAGGCTTAAATTAAAAGTGGGTTAAGAAGGAGGTGCTAAAAATAGAAAAATCAAAATTTTTTGAAAAAAAATTTACCGACTTAAAAGAGGAACTAAAAAAGAAAAATTAATAAAATTTTAGTTTTGTATGCATTGCTCTGGAACAGCATTTTTATTTCATCATTCTCACTACAAAAAGAAGAAGCTTGGTTTTGCAGCTGTTAAAAGTTTGTCTACTTCACGCCAGGCTTCCTTCAACGTAACTAATAAATTCGACTACGTAGAAATGTTTAAATTTCGATACATTTGTGTGTTCGCGTTTTTTAAGAATCCCCATCCGTAGATAAGAAAAATAACCAACTGGTGATTGGCTTCCCTAATGTGAGAATGGTTTGAAAAACTTTGCATTCTTAGAAATTAAATTTTGGAAAGAAAAGTCATTAAATTGAAAAGAAAACCAAGATGTTGCAAAGAGATAGAAAAAAAGATAATAATCCTTATGAAATTTAAAATATTAATACAACTACCGTTTGGGGGCAATGTGGGTGTAATTTCAAAATCTAATCCCAAAAGAGCCATGAAGCATCAAACTTTACTCCTTCGATATAAAAATACTTCCAAACTTTTGACTTAAAAATATTCAATTCAAAAAGGGCAGAAATTTGTGAAAATTTTCATTATAAAATGAAACATTGTATTTAAAAGGCAAAACACCTGCACACATACACACACATACACACATACATATGCGCGATACTTACATTATGTCATAGAAGATTTTGAGCAAGGGAATTTGAGACAATTACTTAGAAAAAAATCGTTAAAATCTCTGATTGTTAAATTGTAAATCGGTTACGGAAAAGTTATGGATCATCTTCCACCTGTCGATTTCGTATCACAATTTGTAGCATAATTACTTTATGATCCCAGTAATATTGTGTCAATTACAATTTTAGGCAGCACTCTTTCACGGTAATGCCATGAGTGCCTCGGTAGTCTAGTGAGTAGTGCGAATGAAGCGTTTTCTATCAGTGTGGGTCTGCCACTTGATATGTGGACGGGCAATAATTGGGACAAGAAATGTATGGTAAAAGAATCCGATTTAGCAGACTAACTAATTGGAAAAAAGTCATAACGTCATGCTCCTGGCGAGTATATTACGATCTCAAGAGTGATGTACTGTTGCATTATTATAGTCATTGTACATTCTACGAGGTCATGTACAAATGTATTCATGTGTAAAACTTGAAAAATTACGATACCATTCTCATGATTCATTTAAGATACAAAATAATTTTATTCGTTTCTAATTGAAACTTGTTTAACAATCAGACGTTGTTTGTACAAATGTTTTATGGCATTCTCATTTGTTTAATGTTAATTTACATATGGCCCTTATCTTATTAAGAAAAAAATATATTTTTCTAAATTTTGTAAATATCGTTTTGTATAGAATTTGAAAGAGTCAAACTGCCGACTTGAAAAATTAAAAATCTACTTCACTTGACTGACCTACCTGAAATGTTTTTCATTCCATGCTTTCTCATTCTTCAAGTGCATTAAATGGAATGGATTAAATTTATCAATGCAAAATAAATATTTATTTTTAATGTGTTTTTCGTTTGTTCTGTTTTGTTTTGTTTATTTGTTTGTGGTTTTTTTTTGTCTTGCAAAAATATAGATACGAGTGTGAATGACAATCAGTATTTGCTGGCATTTAATAAAACAAATCATATAGAAATAATCGAGAAAATAATATCTGCTATTTGGAATACTTCCCCTGCCAGCAATCAATGCACACAAATCAAATCAAAATACCTTTGAATTTTCCCATTCGTTCTTACTTAATGTAACCTTAAAAATGACACACATTTACATACATACATTCAAACAGACCCAAATACATTCATTTATATAATTATAGGTACTATAACCCTGAGAAAAGAAAACAAGTGAAACTGATTTGAAAGGAAATTCTAAAAAGTTCAACATTTGAGAAATCATTGAAAGTGATTTGAGGATCAGGACCCTCTGCATACTATGCAGTCGCTAACCGCTTAAAATTCCAATCGTTTCACTACTGAAATTCAGAAAAAAATGCTTCTAGTGATTTCCTGCAAACTTCGCCAGTACATACGTCTCTCCATTTTGCTGGAGGTTTTGTGTTCTTTTGAGCAAACCCTTTGATTTTATATCTTAATATCCATATCATGGGAGTAGATAAGAAAATGTTGCCTATTTTGCTAATTAAAAGCTAATTGAAATCGTAGTATAATTTTGCAATAGTGTATAAAAAATTAGGACATCTTTTTCACAGTTTTTCACGTGGTGGCTAAAAAAGAGCGAAGGTGTTTGAATTCCTTATCACTTTTTTATTATAATTCCTTTTTTTGTTTTCAGTATTTTGCAAAGAAGACTTGGGGTATTTAAAATGGAACAGTACGCAATTGAACAACGTGCCAAAATCATTGAACTTTATTTCAAAAGAAAACCATGATTTTATTTATAATTTAATTAAGAGCGACGAAGCCCATTTACAATTGAATGGGTTCGTTAATAGGCTACGGAAAAGGACTACGGAAAATCCAAAACTAGGTCAACAGAGAGAATTACACGGTGTTTCGTCGGAAATGCCAATTGGCCCATATTTTTTTGAAAATGAGCACGGTGTCGCCGTTTCCATCACTGGTGTTAGATATCGGACAATGTTGCAAAATGTTTTTAGGTCAGTCGTGGAAAAACATCCGCAAGTATGGTTTCAACAGAATGGAGTAACAGCAAAGATTGCGAGGGACACAATTGCTCTTTGAACTCAAACCCCTTCGGTCGTTTTGAGCCACCCTGTATTTGTGGTCAATTTGGCAACGAATCGTACTACACATCACAGAGAAAAGTTATTTTTCGGCCGAACAGCGGAAGTCTTTCTCGTCACTTTTCCATAAACACTATTCCCTCTGGCTCTTCATCGCGAATAGATTAACGCTTGAAAAACTCTACCAAATTATCCAGATTTACCTTAAAAGCATTGCCTTAACAAACAAAATTCCCACATATGGAGTGAAACTAACCCACAACAGACATTACAAGCTGCATCACATCTAGAAAAATTCACCGTTTGTTGCGGTGGCATTCGCTACGGTCAATGAAGATCGTTACCACACCAAGATCAATAATTTTTTGCTTGAAAATATGGTGGCCATTGAACCGGGCGAGATGTACTTTCAACATCGATTTATTGAAATCGATCAGACAATTTGACACATCTCGATAGTTTGTTTGTGGTTCCACGTGAAAACACTGGATTATGCTGGTTATCCAGCATCAAGTAATGCCTTGGAGGCGAACGGTGTTCGTGTTATTCGTGACATATGGCCAGCAATGCTCGTAAAATTGGCTCAAATTATATTCCAGAATGCGATTCGTCAAGAACAGCCGAAAACATTTTCAATTTTTTTTTGTTTGTGTGTGTTTGTTTTTTTTATGCTTAAACGAACACCCTGTATTTATATTGTTCATGTCAAATACAAAAAAAAGAGCCAAATTACAGCTTTCTAAGGCAAACGAAATTGCGTTTCCCTTTTCATTTTTATCTTTCCGTAAATAAAATTTTATATGAAATTACATTAGAGAATCATTCGCAAATTAATGTGCTGAACTTAATCTCAAGTTATGAAAAAAGCCGTTAGAATTGCGTTTGAGAACAAAAATAGTGGAATCTACACATATCCAACGTTCAAAATTGCGCTTGTTGGGCAATTACAGGGATTTAAATAATATCCTCATATATTAATAGCATGTATTGGTAATAAATATAAAAAGGGCCCTTTACTGTTGCTATCAAGAACAGCAACAGCAATAACAGCAGCAAAAAATGATAATAAAAATAAAACAAATTGGAAATACTAGTGCGAATATTTTTCTAGGCGCAAAAAGAGGAACTGGAAAAATTAAATTGTGTAAGAAGCATAAAATCGCTGTATTACAGGGAAAAAGTTGATGGTGTATATTTCCTTGTACATTATACTCGTAATATTACATTTATGATAATGAGTGCGTGCGTTGAATTAAAATGAAAAAAACCTATAGACATTTGTTTTCCATTCCATTGTTCCAGTTTAATTTTGCGTACCAAAAAATCAGGCAAAATAAACAAAAGCACTTTAAAAAATAATAAAGAAATACCTGTCTTGTATGGAAAACAAAAGGAGAATGAAAAATGCAAAGAAATGAACGAACTAACTAACCTACTCCTACACCTACACCTACACCTACACCTATACAATGGAAACGAAACTTAGAAATTAAAGCAAACGCAAAACAAAACAAAATGTACAAAATACATTAAATAAGAAAATCTAGGCAAGAACACCACCTTTTTAGCTCAGAGTGTATTAGGCGTATATGTGTGTTCGTTCAAACATAAATAAATATTTAAAAAACCTACATATACTTTAATATTTTTTATTCGCACAGCATATAAACATTCTAAAATACGAGTATAGAAAAAAGTTTAAATGCTTGAGTAGCAGGGTTGGAAATCGGCACGATATCGTTTGCATTAAACACTCTTATGTCTTAGAAACGAAATTATGGCGTTTCAACAAAACGATATCTTTGTATAACAATACATCAGTTTCAATTGGCATTTAGCATTCCAAAATTGTTGAAAATTATAAATTTAAATGACATTTGTGCTATAAAATTATTGATGCGTGATACATATACTGAAATTGTACGTGTTTCGTATAAAAATTCACTTCTTACATACTTTTCTTCAACTCATGGTGTGTTAAGGGTTTTTTTTTTTGTTTTTTTAAATAAATACATAACTTAAATATAATATATAAGAATTCTAAATACTGAATGCTGAAGATGGCGGTGTTAGGGTAGTAACGAATTTTTTTTTAAGCAACACAAATTCTAAAAAGCTCTTAACGCTTGTCTGTAGAAACACCTAGGGTCTAGTAGGGACTCCAATCCGCAGCTCCAGATTGACAGACTAATGCTTATGCACCAGACAGGCATCTATTTGCTGGATGTACTGGACAATCGTGGAAAATCAACTCTTCAAACTTCTTTACTTTTTAGCCTTCCTTGTGGAAAGCACATTGTTCAATACAATATTACGTTGTTTTGAGATAGAGTGCACTCTTGTTACCAAAACAGTCTGTCATTTAAACCAAGTTTCGTTATATAAAAATTTTTAATTTCTCGCGCTTAAAAATGTTCAATTTGGTGAAATCTCATATAAGATAGAACTTTATTTTTCATTTTCATTAGTTCGCTGGAATTGTAATTTCTATTATTCACCCCTGCTTTAAGTGCTCATATTGTGTGTTCTTTTAAACTTGTATTATTATTGTATGTATTTATTTTCCCTGTATCTTTTTAGTATACTTGTTGTTTAATATAAAATCACCTATAAATTCACCCACTGACCCACTAAAAAATCAACTCTGCTCTATAGGCAAGTGCTACAGGCAAGCAACCACCTCACCTCTGTGTGACTCTCATACTTAAATCTCTCTCGTTCTCTCCCATTCAGTATTTCTCATATGTATGGATGTATGTATGTATGCTCTTACATTTTTACCCATCTAGCAGCAACAAACTGTAAAAAATTAAAATAAAAACAAAGAGGAAAAACTGAAAATTATACCACTTATACAACTATACACCGCAACAACAACTTTTGCGCCAGCCTTGCGCCCAAGTTGACTGAGAATTGAAATTAGGTCAGTTTTGTGTCGATGATCCTTTACACTAAAGTGTGCATACACTCGTACATACTCGCACATACACTTATCAAGACATGCACTTATATTTTATTGAATAAAAAAAAGAAAACAAAATTTCAACGTACTTACAATTCTTATGAGAATGTATGAGAACATGTTGTATGTTGTTCTTAGAATCATTTCAGTCTGTATAAGAATGAACATACATACATACATATGTATGTATGTAGTATGTTTGTAGGTATGAATGCTCTGTGAGTAGGTTTTCTTACGAAAGAGAAAGAAGCAGTAGAAAGTTTAAAAATGAACAATTGTGAACGAGTCCATGAATGTTTGCTTAAAATTTTTCTTAAATATTAAAGTCATTTTTATTTGTGCTAAATTGTGTGAGTTTAAATCAGGTACAAGTATTTTAATTAAAAACACTAATTCCAAAGAAATCTTACATTTAATTTATTTTAAAATAAATATTATGTTGCTCAGCCTAACGAGTAGGCGAATGATTGCTTTTGAGTAAACAATTCCACATTGCGTATACGTTATGGATTCTGAGGAACTTGGGCACACACAACACAAATCGATATTTTATTACACATAAACGAGCACATATGTATGTATACATGTATATACATATGTATGTATAGTATTCATATATTTATGCCCAAAAACAAATACGTAACTTCCATTTACAAATGGAAACTAAATTGGAAAAGCATTTCTTTCCAAAAATATAAAACCTAAATATAACATCGGGTTGCTTTTATATAATTTTGAACCTTCAGCAATCAATACGGATTTTTTTTAATGTTAATACATACTCGTACATACATGCATTTGTACATATACATACATGTGTACATAGGTATTTCAAAGAGTCGCTACGTCTTTTTAATATAAAAACTCCATTTATTTTTCCATATTTCATACATCTTCAGGAAACATTTTTTTATACTGTCATACAATAAACATTGGCAGTTATTTTTCATCCCAATCGGAGAACAGCACTTCACGTGTTTATAAGGGGTGTTTCCGTAGCCCAGTGCATTAGTATCGTCAGTCTTATCAATCTGGAGGTGCGGGATCGATTACTCCTACACCCTGAGTGTTTCTAATTAATGTATCGCAATGGACCTAAGCTCTGGCCTAGGTGGGGCGTTCTCCTTCGGGAAGGGTCTATCGCCTAACCTAACCAAATATTTTTGATGCAGACAATTTTTTAATTCATCACTTGTGGATGTTGGTTGGTAAATGAGTGATATTATTCAAGAATATATTGCTTTTTTAATATAATGAACGAAAAAATTCTGCAAACTAGATATTCTGAAAATTTGAGAAGTGTACGCTGCGATCAATGGACTCAGAAGTGCTTTATTCGAGAAATATTATGGACAGAATCAGTAAAACTATGCTGAAACACAACGAAATCGAATAATTTTTGCAACGGATTAAATTCTATAAATGATTTTAAAGACTGAAAGTATCCATTACGAATTGCTGCAACAAATAACAATGCCAGGCGAAACCACATCTTTAGTGGGGCACTACAAAGTTACTGTGGTATATTTTTTTAATATCGTATATCTAAAAAATTATTTTAGAGAAAAATTTTGTAAAGCAAAATTTGTTTAAAAATTTCATTTTTACTGATAAATTTTCTATATTTTTTTTATCGATAAAATTTAAGAACCACTATCCAATTTGCTCTGAGGTGAGTCCTCATTTTTAAAGGAGGAATTCAAACTAGTCACAGAAAAACTGTCAGTCAAATAAAATTAAAAAAATGTAAATTGCTAAACTGTCGGACTGCTTGATCGCCATTTTAAACTTAGATATTACCTTTATAATACATATTAATTTCTGTCGAGTTGTTTTAATCAGCAGGCGAAACTTGTTTTTTTTTGTCTCGCTTTTCCAAGACATTTTCAGTTAAGTTTTAAGCGAGTTAACTTTTGCGATGTTCCACTGTAGATTGTGTTTTTATTGCAATAATTTAAAAAATTAAATAAATTGCTAATGAATATTTATATATACAGCTAATTCTGTTTTTACACGAATTTGATTTAACGCGATTCCTTAAAATATTTAATTCTGTTTTTACACGATTTGCTTTGATGTAACGCGATCCAAAAATTATGTATTTTTATTATAAACACGTATGATGATATCAGATTTGGAGGATTTTGAATTAAATACATGGTTGACAGCCCTGCAAATCGTGTGGTACAAAAAAGGAAATTTCCATTATTTATTTCAAATAAGTTGTGAAGAAAATACGAGAGCAGTCAATTTAAATGTTAAAAAATAGAATATTGAAAAAATATACGCATGAAATATTTATTTATTTTTTATCTTGCACCAATGCTCAATTTTGATGCATTATTTTTTTTAAGCTGAAAAGAGCCATTTTAATTATTAGTTTACTTTGCCGACGTTTTAATTTAAATAAAAACTCAGAAATAATCTTTTTTTTTCACTTGACCAGGCTGGGATTCGAACCCGGCTCCTTCTGATTGCAGAGCCAACACGCTAACTGCTTGTCATTGCATTTAATAATGGTAATTAAAACATTTTTGTCGAGGTCGAGCAATTGACCTCGCGCTATCACCTGGATTCAAATTACGGCATTCGATGTCATTCGAACTTCTTATAAAGGGTGGTTAAATTTCAAGGGCCGATGTTGATTTTGAATAAAACACAAACTATTTAGGAAATTATTGTAATTTTATTTTATTATGATATATTGGTATTACTCAATTATGTATGGAACAAAATATCGGCCAAATGGGCGCCGCGACCACGGCAACAGTGGATGATCAATTTTCGAAGAAAATCATCTTCAGTGATGAGGCACATTTTCACCTCAGTGGATTCGTCAATAAACAGAACTGCCGCATTTGGGCGAATGAGAATCCAAGAGTGATTGTCGAAAAACCAATGCACCCACAAAGAGTGACTGTTTGGTGCGGTTTATGGGCTGGCGGCATCATCGGGCCGTATTTTATCCAAAATGAGGCCGGTCAGGCAGTTACTGTGAATGGTGTTCGCTATCGTGAGATGATAACGAACTTTTTATGGCCCGAATTGGAAGATATGGATGTGGACGATATGTGGTTTCAGCAGGATGGTGCCACTTGCCACACAGCTAACGAAACAATGGCTCTTTTGCGCAACAAATTCAATGGCCGTGTTATCTCACGTAATGGCGATGTCAATTGGCCGCCAAGATCATGTGATTTGACACCGTTGGACTTTTTTCTTTGGGGTTATTTGAAAGAAAAGGTGTACGTCGATAAGCCAGCAACAATTCAAGAGCTAAAGGATGAGATAATTCGGCACATTAACGGCATAGAACCTCCATTATGCCTCAGGGTCATCGAAAATTTGGACCATCGGATGGAGGTGTGCCGCGTGGTCGCGGCGCCCATTTGGCCGATATTTTGTTCCATACATAATTGAGTAATACCAATATATCATAATAAAATAAAATTACAATAATTTCCTAAATAGTTTGTGTTTTATTCAAAATCAACATCGGCCCTTGAAATTTAACCACCCTTTACATTTTAAAAAAATGTTTGAAATATTGATAAGAACTGAATGCCGTAATTTGGCCCCTGGTCTTCGCGATTCGCAATAGCTGCTGCTGAATATACATCCAGTAGCAATTTATTGGGAGGTCAGTGTTTTAGCCAGTTGGTGTAATCGAGTTACAGCTATGGCCAGACTGTCTGCGACAGCGTAATATTGTTTAGACATTGACTGATTTTAAAGCACAAGTTGGTTTTACGTTAAAACCAACTCTTAAAACCTGGTTTTACCGTATAAAAATATTTTCTTAAAACCATCTTAAAACCATCTTAAATCCTTTTTTAATGAATTACAACCTTAATTTTCATGTACTAAAGGCCGTGCTAACAAGTTAAAAATTTTAAAACAGCTGCCAATTTAAATGGCGCTCAATGAAACAAAGAAAATAAAGGAAAATTTGGGAAATAAAGTCACTACAATTATTTAAAAGAATGGACAACAATAAAAAAGTGCAAAAGAAAAATAAAGTATTGGGTAGAGCATAATGAAAATGCTTTCATCGAGTTGTCGGAGGAGAAAATAAATGAAATTTTATTATACAAACTGTGCGCTAAAACCTGATTTAATTAAACTTATAGTGAGAACGCAAAATCACCTGTTTCTGGTTTTAACGTTAAAATCAGGTTTTAACTTTTGGTGTGAAAGCACTATTACCATCAAAATGATAATTTCATATCAAATGGAGAAAATAACTATGTGACCTATATCGATTAAGAAAAGAATTAAAAAAAACCGTTTGTCGAATTACGCGAAAACATAAAGAATTCGAAACAACACTCTATCTGCAGTGAGGATTTGTGTAAATGGGAGTGCGAGTGTCAAATATATAAAAACAAAGTTCGAAAATGTTGAAAATTTATTACAAATCGCTAATATTGGAGAACGTAAAAATTGATATTTGAAAAGGAAAACAACCACACTTTCATGCTGTCTTCCAAAATCACATCACGCCCACTCATCCTCATTTTTGAATATTTTTCTTTTGCACTGCTTAGGCGAAGTTATTAAGTGCTGGTGCAGTGTTAAAAACAACATTAATTTTTTCTCATTTCGTTTACTTTTCATAAAATTTTCCTGGCAGGCCCAACAATTTAATTGTCAATGACTGAAGATTAAATAAAAGGAAAACAGGAAGGCAAGAACTGTGTAAAAAAACAAAGCAAACAGTATAGAAATGTTATTGTATGAGTGGAATTGCGTTGTAAGAGTGGTGGTAATTTGTTACACAAAAAAATTTTTTATTATTGTATACAAAAATACTTGACTATAATTTATAAAACCATATTATTTTTCCGTTGTTTTTTTTTCTTTTGGTGTTTTGGTTTTTTTTTTTGTTTAAGTCCTGCCACAAATCGTTTATTTTTGTCTAAGTTCCCTGTTTTCTGTTTACTGTTGTTCTTTGCTTCTCTCTCTCTCTCTTTGTCCCTCGCTGACTTCCATTTCTTACCGTTTCATGTTGGTAGCAGCGTATATTTGCTTTTATGGTTAAAGGAAACCATTGAGGAATTTCATTAACACAAACCAAATTACGATATTATCAGGTCTTTCTTTTTTTCCTCTAATTTTTTTCAAAGCAACTGCGACTGTATGAGTATGTGCCCTGTTTCTATGTCTTTATTGTTATTTTTGTATTTTTTTTTCTTTTTTTTTTTGGTTTTAATGCGGTTGCTGTTATCTCGTTTAATTTAAAAGGATTATGTTGACAAAATTGAATTTTTATGGTGTATAACGCACTCTAGATCCTTTCTGATTCATATTAATATTTGCTTTAATGAAATCCATTACATTTGAATTTCTGCTATATTTGAGTTAATTTTATTTTATTATTAAACATTTCTATATCTGTTTTTCGTCATAGTTAACTGACCCTCGTGTTAAATAAGTATGTTTTTGTGGCATGATAAGCAAGGCAATACCGAAGCTAATGCGAGTTTAAAAGTTAATGCTGTCATTTACCATCGTATGGCCGAAGAAAAAATGTCAAGTGATTATTTTTATGAGATGTTGATGGGCTGTTTAAGGTTTCACAAGAGTCCGATAAGATTAATAAAATTTCTGCTTTAAGTTCCAGTGTATGGTGGCATTATGTTAGCTGCATGTACGTAAATATAATTAAGGTATGTGTATACTTCTTTATACATCTGTATACTTCTGTACATCGTGTCAGTTCTGTAATATTAAGAAAATGTTGACCTTGTACACCATCCCAGGAACTGCCTGCTAACTTTAACTCATTCAAAGTATATTTGCAGCATTCGATAAGTCTTTTAAGTGAAGAAAAATTACTGCGTATCGAAAATAGATTTTACAAAAAATTACGCTGTCATTAAACAAAACATTGAAAATGTTCGAATACGGCAAATAAGGGTTCGATACGATGAACCGTTCTCTAGTGCGATATATGCACACCCAGAATCGACTCCTCGGGCCCCAAAACTTCGAAATATGAAGAAAACTCGGTTTTCGAAAATTAGAGTGAAATCAGCTACTTCCTATAGGGGGTAGTTAAAAATTCTTTGCGATAATTTACAAAAAAAAAAATTTTATTTTCAAACCTATTTCTCTTGCTATACGATTGCAATTAGGCGATTGCAAAATTGTATCCTTTTGAGCTTTGTAATATAAAGAAAAATCTGCATAATTACGTGTATTTGGTTTCATTTTATCGATTTAAATTGTGTAGATCACAGCGCTTTTGAGAGAAATTTAGTTTTTGGAATTTGACTGGAATTATAGTTTCCCCTATTCCATCCTCTAATTTCACAAATACTGATGCTCACATATTAATAATTATTTGGAATCATAAAAAATGCTTTCTTTTTATTTAGAGAATTTGTGATTCATAGCGAGCTCTCTCTTTCGTTATTATTAAGTATTTATTAGGGTGATCAGTCCAGTTTTCCAACTGCGTATCGCACCGGTTTTTTCAGTGCTACAGCGGTCACTTTTTTCCAAATGTTAATTTCTCTAATGTCAAATAGTATCTGAAGTATACAATTTTTTATTTTATTTTTAGTTTCATTATTATGTATAATATTTTCTGTATAACATATGAATTGTTAAAACTTTTCTTAAATAAAATTAGTTAAAGACAGCGTAATCATCGTTTTTTAAATATACAAATATTCGAACTATTCGAAAATGGGTCGAATAATGGATGGCCCTGTATTTATTAACATTTCGAAAAGCGTGAAAACTTACTCACATTTCCAACTCTTATTACGATTTAATTTATTTTTAGAGAAACATTTCGGTAATCCAAGGTTTCAGCTTTTTATTTTCAATACCATTTAGTTTTATGTATATGTTGCTAATAAGAGAAAACTAACAATTGACAAAGGAAAAAAAGAAAATCTTAATCTGTGAGCCATTTCCTAATCGTAACTCGCATTCTTATCATTCACATTTCAACTAACAACGTCTTACGATTTATTCTCTATGATTAAGAAATGAATGGAAATGGAAAATGGAGAATGATAGAAATATAATTTAATGTTTAATACTTACGCACAAATATATTGCTCATCAATGTTGCTGGCAGACAAAATACGATTACCAAGATATCGGCAATGGCCAGATTGACAATAAAGTAATTGGTAACAGTTCGCATATTTCTCATGCGCAAGACCACGGCAATAACAAAGCTATTGCCGACTAATCCAACTAGGAATACAATCACGTAAGCAATGCAATAAACAATGGTCATCGCCGTTGAATGTCTGTAGAAAAAATTCAAGTCAGCCGTTTCCAATTCCCAGTAGGCCGATTTATTGTTTGATGTCTTCATACTGTTGACAGCAACAACGGTGGTTTCATAAAAATTTTCCTGTAATCCGTTTAAAGATGAAGACGCCGACGAAGAGGTCGAAGGTAAAGCAGCAGCCATTAAAGACGCTGACGATGGCAATGATGACGACGATGTAACGGTGGCAGTGGCTGTGGTCATAATGGAACCCAATAGTGTGTCCATTAGTAAACCACGATTATTTTTGGCCGCTGTGATAGCGGCTGTAGCGGCAGCTGTTGTAGCTTCCGTTAAAAATGCTGTAGGACTAAAGGCTGTATCGTAAACCCCATCCACTAATACAGTTGAATTAAAATCGTTGACTGTGTTGATTAGAATGCCATTGCTGTTGGTTAGAAAAGGCTGCAACTCAAATAGATTATGGCTAAATTCGTCCGTTATGTCAGTGCTATTGCTTTTGCTGCTGATGCCATTGAGACTGCTGATATTGTAATTGTTAGCGTTATTGTTGTTGTTGTTGTTGTTGTTGTTGTTGTTCTTGTTATTAATAGCAACACCCTTTTCGCTCACTTTCGTAAAATTGAAATCTAAAATGGC
This sequence comes from Dexiosoma caninum, assembly GCA_963924685.1. Lineage (NCBI taxonomy): Eukaryota > Metazoa > Arthropoda > Insecta > Diptera > Tachinidae > Dexiosoma > Dexiosoma caninum. The sequence goes on along the minus strand of OZ004725.1, from coordinate 123,303,993 downwards.
GTCAGAATAATTCATGCTTTTAAACTGATTTGCTGTCGAGATTGTTGTTGATGTTTTTTGTTTTGACGCTTTCGGATGATCATTATATTCGTTGAATAACTGTTCTGTTTTACGCAGACGTTTTCTTTTATTATGGAATGATACCATTTCTAAAATTGTCGTTTATTTTTATTTTTATTATTATTTTCTTCCACTAAAATTTAATTTAAAACAAATTATTCTTTGCAGCTTACAATATTTAAACATACATAGTATATTTATTTTGTAGGCTTCACAAATTTTCATGTATTCTATAGATAGTAATATAAGTACTTATAAAAACATTTATCATTTCGAATATTTGAAAAAAAAAAAAAAACAGAAATCATGTTAATTGTACAGTGTGTCTTCGAGGTAAAATTATATATTTATGTACATAAGTATATACATATAGTATAATTATAGACATATGACTATATGTAATTATTTTTTTAGTGTCCAGAAAACTTAATAACAATAATTTGAGAGTGCTTTTGACTGAATAGTTCGAGCGATGAATTCAAAAATTTGTCGTCCTCCTATGACGGCGGTACAATTGTGTTAGAACACAATTGAGAAGAACGCCGAATTATTCGTTGCGAACTTTCGTCCATAGAAATAGAACATCTGTGCATATGCAAATTAACACAACAGGAATTCGTCGTGCGTGACGAACTTTTCTATAGATTTATTTCTATTTCATACGCCGACGAACTACGAACAAATTAGTATATAGTTACTGTTTTTCATTTTAGTTTTTAAATGGATTAGTAAATAAAATTAATTTTTATTTTAATAGTTGTTTAATTTTTAAAATAAATAATTTAAGTCAAACATACTCAAAATAATGCCATAAAATTTCTTTTTTTTTGTTAATGTTTAATTTTTTCAAGTAATTTTATTATACGGTAACACAGTTTTTGTTCGTAATTGTGCGTCACATCGCGAATTTACGCACGGAATTGTTACCGATGAATTCGTTGTGGTGGAAATACGAATAAAAGCACGACCACTTGTCGTATAACAATGTGTTGTTGTTTTCAGGGACATGGTTCACAGCTGCAGACATAGGACCATGTTTGTAACCAGTCCATTTCAGCTAAAATGAACCACGCAGTCCAATATTATTTGCAGGTCAAGTCAAATTTAGTTGCCTGTGTATGCATAAAAAGAAAAACACAGCGAAGAAATTAAATTATACAACACAGCGATATGTGTTTCGCTATAGAGTTAAAACACATGCACACGCAGGCTCATGCAGTTTATAAACAATCTGTGACACATGTCTGTAGTGTTAAAATTAGGCATCAGCGCTTTTCATTTTCTGTTATCAGATTCAAACTTCCTTCTGAAAGAGCAGAGACACAGCAACGTCTATCATTTCACCACATGTGTTCACCCTACATTATTTGTAATTCGTGTTTAGAGTATTGGTGAATTTATATACAACACTAAATGTTATTGTCGTTTATTGCAACAACATCAATTGATAAGAAAAGAACAATAAATTTCAATTTGTTAGAATTTTATTAAATTGTCGCTGCAGCCTCAAATTACATTTCGGTAGCAGAGAGTTTTATTATTCACTTTTTCCTGCATTGACAATTGAAGATTTTTCTTACACTATCCTATTTAATCACAATACAACTTTTAAAGCAGGGCAATGTCTAGATATGTATGTACATCTATATCTCGAACGTCTATCAACGAATATTACAATATATCTGATAGATAATAGATCAGTTGGAGTTAGTTGATTCATTTCTTGATCTTGGAATTTTACTGGATCCTAAGCTAAATTTTTCTTCTCATATTACCTTGGCTGTAAATAAAGCTAGAGGTGTGCTTGCCTTTATAAAGCGCTGGGCTAAAGAGTTTTCCGACCCTTACATTACGAAACAGCTGTATGTGTCGCTAGTTAGACCTATTTTAGAATACGGATCAATCATATGGGATCCTCACTACAACTATCATAATATTCGTATTGAATCTGTGCAAAAACAATTCTTGTTATTCTGTTTACGTTGCCTTTGATGGAGCTCCTCAACAAACTTGCCTTCCTATACGAGTAGATTAGCATTAATAAAACTACCTACTCTCAAAAGTCGTCGTACAATGTTAAATGTGTCTTTTATGATAAACCTTATCAATGGTAATATTTGCTCCGAATTTCTGTTAAATTCTGTTAAATTTAGTGTACCTTGTCGTAGTATTCGTCATTATAATCCTCTTGTTATTAACTTTTGTAGATCTAATTATGCTATGGCTGATCCTTTAACGAGGTTATGCCGACAATTTAATAATTTGTCTGAATTTGTTGATTTTTCTCTAAATAATAATGTTATAAAGCATAAAATCATTGTTTTTCTGAATTCATAAATTCAATATAGTCATAAGTACCTTGTTATTAGTCTGTAAGGATTATATCCATTGACTAAATTTAAATAAATAAATAAATATATTGTAAAACATGTATGTGCATTAGGGTGAATGATTTTTTTCGGCTGAGAAGAAATGTGACAGGCGTATAACAAAATCTAAATCTACACAAAATTCTAAGAAAATTATCAGAAGAAAGTATGGGTCTAAAATCTTAACCCAGCTCCCGCCACGAGACATCAAAGTTAACGTTTGGGCAATTCCAAGCCAAATCAATCTTGTATTTTCTTGTTTGCCTCCGATGTCAATAAAATTTGGTATATACTTGTCATCATTACTAAGAAAGCAAAGAATGAAATTTTTTAGCCCGCTAGGTTTAGAAGAGCCGACAATACAGGGGCCAACATTTTCAATAAAATTCCACTTCATTACACTTTTCAACTTCTAAAGTCAATATCTTCGATTCTATTGCAGCTACAGAGGCCAATTTAGTTTTGTTTTAAAGCTCTTAATGTACACTACGAGACTACTGGTACAAAAATTTTAAACCTTGGAATTATCCAAATTTGAATTTTGTAGTCTCTCGGCCGGAGCTGGGGTGTGATTTTAGACCCATACTTTCTTCTGGTAATTTTCTTAGAATTTTGTGCAGATTTCGATTTCACTATACGCCTGTTGAGCAAAATAAATTTACCCACCCTAATGTGCATATTCCTACATACATAATTTTATTTATTACAAAAAGTTCTAGTTGCGGTGCAATACATTGCATATTTAGGGAACATTCCCTAAACACTGGTCCCAGAAAAAAGAAAAAGGAAAAAGGAACATCGATTAATAAAAAATAATTACGTTCTTAATTTAATGCTGATTGTCCTTTATTTCACTTCTATGGAACTCTAATAGCGATTTTATATTGACGATAACATTTTGTTTTTGACACACAAATTTAATGTAAAAAAAATTGCTCTTTAGTACAGGTCTTAGGAATGATTAATGTTTGTTTGAATTCAATTGCAAATTGTAAAATTTATAGAAAATTCATTCGATGAAATAGGTAACACAATTAAGGAAAATGGGGAAAGAAAATATTTTCAAAGGCTGTAAATACAGTTACTTAGAATGGTTATATAAAACAACAAAAACAACGACACATTGATTGTGCCCTTCAATAAGACAAATCCGACAATTTTACGATATTAAATATGTACAACGAAATTCGCGGATTATTCGGAACGCCATTTTGAGACATCGCAATCTTATTTTTGTGTATGTTCCAATGAACTTGGGTTTATTTTATGAAAACCAACTTAGAAGTTATATGGACATACATATGTATATACATATGTAGATATATGTATATGTACGAGGTCTGTTCAAAAGAAAAGTTGAATTTTTAATTTTTTTTTTTTTTTAAGTTTTTATTTATTCACCAATATCCATTTTGTACCCTTTTTTTATCTGGGACCAGCACTCAGGAGATGACTCCTACACATGCGATTGTGATTGTGGATTGCTATCAGCTGAACCCGGTATTGTTCAGTGACCAGTGACTATGCCTTCGCCACGGAAACCTTGCGACAACAACTGACACACTAATGCACATCAAAAAAATGCGAGATGTTTTTTTTATAATTTTAGTCTGAAACTGGGGTTGAACCCAGGTCTGTTTTTGGTTTTGTAGTCAATGTGCAGACTACCATCCATCGTGCCATCACCTTCAAAGTAATCTCCTTCAGATATAATGCACTTATGCCAGCGCTTCTTCCAATCCTCGATGCACTTTTGAAATGCGCTTTTCGGTATGGCCATCAGCTCGTTCGTCGATTCTGACTTTATCTCATCAATTGTGGCAAAACCTTTTCCTTTCATTGATCTATTCAGTTTTGGGAATAGGAAAAATCGTAGGGAGCCAAATTTTGGTGAATATGGTGGGTTGAAGCAATATTAGGGTGTTGTTTTTGGCCAAAATATTACGAACAAACATTTATGTGTGCGCTGGTGCTTTATCGTGATGCAGAACCCATGATTCTTTTTTCTACAATTTCGATCGTTTGAGCAGTATTGCTTCACCCAATCGTTGTATAACTTCCTTGTAGTATTCCTTATTAAGAGTACGACGTGTTCGCAAAAACTCATGATGCACCACGCCTTTGTAATCGAAGAAAACAAAATTAACCTTTTCTTTTGAACAAACCTCGTATGTACGTATGAAAGTTTTGTTTTCGCTTCTATCACAAAACAAACGTTTAGGGACACACAATACGTATTTATGTACATATTCGCATTTGAACAGTTTCAAATGAATTTATACATTCTATTTATTTCTTTTTAAATTTAAATTTAAATTTTTAATATTAAGTTTTCTGACAATGAGTGTGTGCGAATTTTGATGGGAACATTCAAAACGAACAATTTTTAAGTGTCTCTGACAAGATGATCGAGAAGAACTTGAAAATATATTATACCTAAAGTCAATGCTTAGACACCCATCAAATCCTAAGAAACACAGCAAAAACTTTGCTTTGAACATACTTTTCATTACTTTTACTTTGGGTTCTTTTACTAATTACTTGAACATGGCGATGTTATTCGACCTTATCTTTGACCATGATAGCCATCATTGAAACTTATAAACTCACGAAATTGAGCTTGCTTAGATTTCTCGTAGAGTGCACTGCACTTTTCACATTATTTATTAAAAATAAGTGCACTTTATTGATCGCTTTTAAAATTATATAAATTGGCTTCATAGCGGCTTTATAAAGTGCTAATGCTTAAAAATGGGCGCAAAATGCAACACACTTTCATTTCATTGCGATTCAATTATACCTAATGCATCAGAAGTTACAGAAAATTCGACATGTCCCGATGTTTCAGGCTGATTTGGTTACGGAATTGGTTACTGATTTTTAGTGAGAACCAAGTCACTACATATCTGCTGTTTGATTGCTGTAACATATTACCAACAAAAAAAGAAGTATTTTTGCTACAATTACGCATTGCTGAAATAAGAGTTTATTGTATTTTCCACTGACTTGTTATTTAAAAATATTTTTCGAAGACTTTTATATGAATATTAAAAACTGCATAAATTAAGTCGAACGGATCCTACAGTCCAAAGTACTCCTATTAATACATAAATTGTGATTTGTTTTTTAAACAAAGATTTATGTTATGTATATCCATACGACATTATTCACTGCGTAAAGCACGATGTCACACGATATCGTTCGGCCGTTTAATTTAATTTAATTGCAAACGAAAACAACATTTAAAACTTTTTATATACAATTTTGGTAAGAAAAAATCTATAAGAAATTTCAATAGTAGATATGCACATACATATGGATATTTTACATGTATTTTTTATATAGTCTAATTTTATTACAATAAGGAAAGGTCGTAACAAATTGTGGGGTTGGAGAAGTCAAACCTACATTTGAAAAGAAAAACACCATCAATCAAATAGAACTGAAAAAAGAACTTTTTCTCGAAAAAGAAACTCAAATAAACTATCTCAAGTAGCAACAATTAAAAATAAAACAAAATCATATGAGTAGAGTGAGAAAAGGAAATATTATAACAGTATGGATGTACATAATACATAAGTATATGTACATACATACATGCATATGCCTGTAAAGCATCCTTTGAATAACAGTCGTACTATTAAAACCCGCACAGTTTCAGCCAGCGTGAAAAAACAGTAACTGTGAAAAATGTGGCTGCCTGAATGACTAGCTGGTTTGTCTGCTATTACTAGAGTGGTTAGGCATTTAATAGGGGCACCAGGATACAAGTGTTCACTGTCTGCTCATCTAATTTGGTTTAAGTGTTTGTTTGGAAAATAGTGCGTGTCATATGAACAGTCAGACATTTAGGCACCCAGAGGCACATTAACCCTCATGAATCAAATACAATCAGAAAATGTTGTCCTTAAATGACGACATCTCCATACAAACATACATTCATATCTACACTTATGTACATACGAGTATAAGTACATATTTATGCTTGTAAATATAAAAAGAATTATAAAATTTGTTCTGCTTTTTTATATTCATCGTTGTATTTATGAATATTATGTGGAATGATTTTATATTATTTAATTTATAGACTTTGTTTCCATTTAATTTTATATCGCTTTCGTAGGACATTTTTAATAGAAAATAAATAAAAATTTCTTTAACTCCGGTCGGATTATTTTATTTATCTTTAAAGCCAACAAAGTGTATTACTTTTCAATTTGTACAGAAATACGCCTCGTAAACGAAAAATGGAATGTTGTTAATTTAGAAATGTGATTCCCAAAATAGTGTACAAGGGGGCCCAAAATGTGAAAAAATTCAATTACACATACATACATAAGTACTCGTATACCCAAAGTATATTTATCAAGTAGTCGCATCTCTACAACAAACCAACAATACCAAAAACAACAGGCATTTTCGTTGTGTAAAACCAGCTAAATATGTCAAACTTGTTTTTTACTGAACTCTATCAAAAACAAACAAGTCACCTGAAGAGTTGATTTTACTCGATAAATATACTTTGAGTATATACATATCATGAATACAACAACCCACGAGGTGAGTAGCAAAACTAAAGATACGCTAATTCACCTCATGTAACCTCTTAAGCGTCTTGGCTTCAAATCGATCTGTTTGAATCGAATTTTATACAAGCGTAGGCAAAATCTAAATGGTTGTGATCACGGTCGGTTTATTAGGTCTGCGCAACTCGGCATGTGTTTTACTTGGCAGCGTATTATTTTATATCAAAAATTTTATGTCAAAATTTGTTACATTTTACGCACGCCAATATCATTTTTGCTCATTTGTTTAATTTGAGAGAGCGCGCATTAAAAGTTTTACTCATTTCTTTATTTTGAGCGAGGATTGCAAAAGTAATTAAGGCATACATAAATGAAATTAATGTTTTTCTTGCAATTGTAGCCTGTATTTGTTTACCTTTGATATAATAATAGTCTTCTTTTTTTGACTTCTCAAAATTAATTTGCACAAACAAAATGCCTGTTGGTTTTTGTCTTATTCATTGTTCCATAGAGCTAATAAATAGACCTTGGTTTTGATGTTTCATTAACTCACCTCATACTACACGTGTGAGCTGAATGTAGAGCGAGTTTACTAACCCAATCAAAAATTATCCCCCAAAGCAAAAACGATTGTTAATATATACGTTAAAACCTATACAGAATTTCTACTGCTTTTTCTTGACTGCGATTTTTAAGAATAACGTAAATATACTAATCTATTTTGGAGAACAGGAAAAGAGTTCAACTAGAGGTAGAACTAGGCCCGAATATATCAATTCATCACCGGTGTCCGCTTTCTCTGTAACACGCAATTGCACCATTGTTGGTACGCATCTAAATTCACAGAGTTTTACTTCTCTCTAAAAAGTACATTTTAAATACATATACATACATATGCATCTACATGCTAAATAGCGATTGGCTTACAAAATTTAAAAGTTTGGGAACCTCTAATATTTCATATCGAATAGGCCGTTAATATTTTTATTTAAACATAAGTAGTCATTGCATGTGTATGAAAGAAGCTGCTGCTGAATATACGGATGTTAGTTTATCGGACTGTTGGTTAGTGTACAGATTTACGTCTGAGAATATTAACAGTATCAGGACAACAGGTCGGATGTTATTACTACGCAGTATCTGTTAACAAAGATATTTGGCATCTGAAAGTGTAATAGAACACAAAAATATTTATATGGCTGCGATTTGCTGTATTTTACCGCATTGATAACAAATAAATAAATACTCGTTCATACATAATAATATTTCCAGTTTTTTTTTACACGTTTTCAATAATAATTAACACCAGTTTTGCAAACTTAAAGTCTTTTTGCTTTTCCTAAAAATGAATAGATTTAAATCGATTAATAAAATTTTTGTTGTAGAATGAAAATTTTGAAAGAAGCTATTAATTGCCTGGCTTTGTAAATAAAATAAATATTTTCGTTCGGGACTATGAATTGAATACAAAAACAAATTTGAGTTTTTTATTGTTTCAGTGTAAAAACCCAAATGAAAATGTTTATTTTATTTACAAAAACAGGTAGTTAGTTTAATTTGTTTGTATATTTCGTATTCCTCAAGAGTTTTTTGGGAGTTCTTGTATAAACATTTTTTCATTTGTTAACGAAACAACCAAATTTTTTAAATATAATCATCCCAAGTGGAATGCAGTTTTAGAAAAGTATTTGGGAGCCAAATTCTCTCCTTTGTCCAAGACAAAATGGGTGGACAGTCACGATTCAATTTTACACTTTGCAGCAAGTGGCAGGGAATCAGGATATTGATCTACAAAAAGACTCCAGTCTTATGAAAAGTTTAATAATGTGCCTTGAGGAGAAAAATAAAAGTGATATTTCACAAAGCAAAAGTTATTTAAAATTTAGTTCCAAGTTCTTTATTTAAAATAGGCTGATGATCGATAACATACAAGCAGTCAAAATTAATAAACAAACTAAATCAAAGACAAAATTGTAAATCACACTGACAAACACTAGCAGAACGGAACAACATGCTGTTTTCGATGGCTGCTACACCTTCATCTTTTGTGTACTGTGTGTGTGTTTATCAGGAGATGTAAATTATCAGCTGTATATATTTATTAATTTTTATTATTTTAATACGAGAAATATACGCCGTTAATTTTTTTCCATAATGAAGCTCTAAATTTACTATCTATAACATACAATTGTCCTTGGTATTTCTTGGTTTTGTTTTGATTATTAATTTTCAATTTTAAATAGGCTGATGAACCAATTGAAAAGTAAAGATTTGAACGAAGAAATCATATTGTAGGTTTTAATTCTCTAATTGAATTTACAAGATCTCAAAACCCGCTGTCCAACAGAAGGCCTAAATGTATTTAACATACCTAAGATTCTATATAAAAGTGTAACAATCTCACAGAAAAAATAATTGTTAAATTTCTTCCCAGTTAAGTCTTTGTTCAGTCAATTTTTTTTGTTAATTAATTGAATTGAATCCACGTTTATTTTAATTGATTTTGATGTTCTCTCAAAACAGTGAGCCTGATTGCACATCGCGAAATTGATCCTAATTTCGTACTTTCGAAATTTGTCTTACAAAGAAATCGCAAATTAATTATTTGGGAATACTAATTTATTTTAATCTACGTATGTTTATATAGGGTTTCAACTTTAATTTCGAACTTTTCCATATGAAATTAAGTATTTTAAAAATCAATTTTAGAGTTTCTCATATCAAATTCAGGATTTTAATCCAAGTCAGGATTTATTATTTTTCTCATAAAATTTACATTTAAGCTTAACTAGAATTACATTTAAATGTGCGACCATCAATATCGAGCAATTAAATTCTTCAAGAATAATTTATAAACAACGCATGATTAATTTTAATTTTTGGATTCACGGCAGTTATTATTATTATTATTATTATTGAGCCGGAAGAATCGTGACAAAACAGACCTATTGTGCAAAGCAATCTCCATTTCCGCTAGTTCGTAGGCCACGTGCTAGGATGTTGCTTTTTATTAAATGGCACTGCTGCCTTTTTTATTCTCTTTACTTCGTTTTCCTCGGCAGAAGAGGACGGGGTTGTCCGAGCCGCTGTCTCGGTAAGGCTGATTATAACCAGAGGGTGCCCAGTATCTGGAGGTCACCGTTAGAAGATACACTAACGGTGAGCCAGTTATTGGCGCAATATATTTAGAAAGCAACGTTCTCTCTTTTTAGAATGGTACATAGTTTTTAGAATGAAACACATATTGTATCTAACGAAATGTATTATATATGTAACATTTTTGTCAGAGAGGAAAACTCCCTGAGAAATTTCCATACATTTTGTTCGACATCGAATGCGTTAAATTTAGTTAATTGAATTGAAGAATGTGTTCGAGCCATCACTTGTGAAGATTGCAGCTGTTATTTGCTGGATTGGACAAAAAATTGCCATTTGCTCTTTCTAAACATTAAATTAAATTAAATTCAGTTATTTTCCATTAATTGTATTATTAATTTTATCTTCTCCTTAATTATAACTTTTTTTATATCTGTTTTTCCAACTGAATTTGCTGTTGAAATGTCCGAATTAGAAGTTAAAATCCTCCAAACATATTGAATTAATTTTAAGTTTTATTTTACTTTATTGTTGAGTTTTTGTGTTTTTTATTTTTTTGTGAACTTCTTCTAAACACAAATGTAGAACTTTTTCTGTACCATCCAAAATTCCGCCCTCTCAAAATTTTCCGCGCTTGTGTCTAATCTTTTGCAGAATAATTTCAAGTCGAGGAATGCCGTTTTTTTTTAATAATGCGTATTCCATAAAAATGTCTGTCATTAATAAATGCAAGAATTTCACTTGTAAAGTTCCCAAAAAAATTTTTATTCAAATTTTAACCCGTTGCTAAGTATTTGCTTTAATTTCAAACCGTTGTCAAAACATTTTCTTTTTTACAGAAATACGAGTGTGTATGTATGTGAACGTCTCCTATTTAAAGACAACGAACAATCTCAAATTACGCATCAAATAATCGCTGTGGGTTTTCCAAATATATCAAATATGATTGTAAATGCATTTTTAGCTGGTTTTACACAAATTATTGGGATGCACTGAGGCATGTAATATACGCAATATCACACGGAGAACTCTGTCAAACTCTTTAGTGCCACAGGAAATCCATACATACATGTATGTATGTATATGCTTAGGATATCGGAAGCAACGGAAAGAGCCCAGAAAAGTCAGCATGAAAAAAAAAAATAAACACTTAAGAAGATTTGAAAACCACTTTGGCACAACTGTTTTCCATCTGAGTGGTATAACAAAATGAACATTTTTCAAGCAAAATAAAAAGTTGCCTTCTTTTTAGTTTAATTGTTTTTTTTTCTCATTCCCATTTTGCTTTGACTGAACTTGTACTACAGTGTATCTAGTGAATATATAGTGAATTCTTTCGTTAAATTAATTTATACGCTCACATACATATATTTCTAATATCTAAATTATAACTATATATTTTATATATGTATACACGTGTACTACAAAATTAAAGTAAGACGGCAAATTTCGAAATTGTTATATCGTAAGGATGTCCTATCTATCCTGGTTATAATATGCAATAATATGCTCTTTTAATGAATTCAGTTCAGTGACAAACAAAACACAGCTTTCTTCCAACTGGCTGGGAGGCGTTAATATATCGACACATTTGCAATTCTCGTTTCATTGAAAATGAATATAAACACTTTCACTATCGTTCTGCTGTATCTGCTGTAATTAAATAATATCATATACAATAATCAATCAATCTTTATTATGGATTTGGACTACATTCACATTACATTGTTTTTTAAAAAACACAAACGACAAAGTCTTTCTCATTTGTCTGCCTAAACATCCACAGTCCCTGGCGAACTCGCAAATTCCAGACCAGCCTGTATTCTCTACTGGCGAAGAATGGATTTTATTGTTAAAGGCTGTTTTTCCACATATGTATGTATGTACTCGTACGTATTGAGGTCAAAACCGTAGATTTATGTAAAATATCAATGGAAGGAAACCAAGGACAAGGTCAAAGGTCAAAAATTGTTAGGTACTTCACAACCTTGTAGAGCTTTAAGTTTAATTACCTCCACTCCTCTGCCTTTTAGCAAAACGTAAGCCTAGAATTTCTTTTCCATTGCGTATTTACATTTAAATTCAATTAATCTCCAGCTCCTTCATAAAATTTCTTTTTAAAACAAAATTACTCTTTTTGATTACCAGCACGTATTCATTTTATTAAAAACGCTAACCCAAATAAAAAAAGAATCCTTTTTGCAACATTTCACATGTATAAACGTACATACATATGTATGTGCATTTGTCAGCACATGTATGAATGAATATCAGTGTGTTCGTTGTGTGTGATACACATTCACAGGATGACCAGCCAGAACATTTGCAACACGATGGAATCAATTAAAAGAAACTTTTTTTTCACACACAAATCTTCATTTTGAATTTTAATTAAATAATGCAAAACACACACGATAGATCTGTTAATGTAAATGAAAATGGTGTAACGGTACAAATTTACACGCCTGCCCCAGCCCTGAGAAAGTGATGATGAAGTGAAAAAAAATCTTCAATTTCTATGACATCTCGTGACATGTACAATAACAATTATAGTGATTTCTTTTCGTCTAAACACACATACATACATACATATGTATATGCATATGTATAGGGTATGGTTATAAATATATTTTGCTTTTGTGTACCAAATCAACACAACTAAAATAAAATTAATAAAAGCATTTCTTCCTTTCAAAATCTGATTTGAATAAATATAAAAATACTCTTTGAGTTTTTGTAAATATTTCACATTCTAGTGGAAATTAAAAAAACAAAAATTAAAGTAAACATGCTCACACACACACATCACAAACATACACTTGAATGTTTTGATAATATTTGTATTGCTTTTTATCTCCTTGTTATTGCTGTTCAATATTTTACAACACTCAATTCAATTCAAATTTAAATAACCGTTACTTATTATATTTCCTTTACTTATTACAAGTATTGGGAAAGTAAATTGGTTCAATACATTTTTAACCTCTGCTAACACAAAACGTACTGAACACTGCCGCGTGCCAAGCAATACTGGAGCAAATGTTAAATTGCTTTTGTTTAAGGCCAATGCATGATGGTACTCTACTTGCTTGATTACGAGTATATGTGGCCAATGTGTTTGGCTAAAGGGGATGAAGCAAGCCATTGGTACTTCCTTGTAGGGATGGACCAGGGACTATTTCGGTACAACATTCATCAACCTTTCCTTCTTTATAAAGGTTTGTTAACTAAAGACGTAATTAAACATCTGCTACGCTATAAAATGATCTTTAATTACACAATGTGTTATTAAAGCGAAATTATTATTTAAAACTGAAATAAAATACTGCTTCTCTATGAAAAACATTTTCCATTTCCTACAACTTTTATTAAAAACAATAGAACAAACTGGACCAAACTTGCAGCAAATGGGGATTTTTGTTTTAATTCTACAAAAAGTATTTGTACCACCACTTTCAGTCTTTTTTTCGCATCCTTGTTACGAGTATGTTTTACTTTCGTTGCTCGACTTTTTTTTTGTAATAGAAAATGTTGTAGGTCCTTCGATACGCGCTCTCTTTTATTGGTCTACTCGTATACAACGACTAAATTCCTTTCAATACTCTCTCGCTCTCTCTTCAATTCTGTTATTTCAAATATTCTAAACAAATTTCTGCTCCGTAGTTTGGGTGTTTATGGCAGAGTTTTCTCTGGGGGCCGTCAGCTGCTGTTGTACGAGCACTTGTTTTGTTAAAGGGTGTGTGTGTGTGTGTGCATATGTTTGAAATATAGGAATTGTGTGAATTAACACGACCACCACTGTTGTCCTTGCTCCTTATATTTATTAAAAACAAATCACACACAGCCAAGCACTCACATGTATAAATGTTTATATAAGAATTTTCTACGTGTATGTATGTATGTATGTATGTATACGTATGTTTGTATATTTTTGTCGGATGTAGCACACTATCATGAGCATAAAATAAACTTTAGTTTTATAGGTGGTGTAGAAAATAAAAAGCAAAACAAAAACAAAAACAAAATAGCTATTACTGGAGGCCTTCAAAGTAAATGAAACAATGAACATTTCCTTATCATCGTCGTTGTCGTTGTCGTTGTCGTCGTTGTTGAAAATAAATAACAACTCTCCACAAATTATCCATTATATAAGAAAAATGAATTATATAATAACAATTTCCTCATAAGCATAAAGAAATTTTGATTTTCCTTCAGAGATAATTTGACGATTTAGAAAATTTATACAGTCAAACCGCGCTAAATCGTACGCCGTTAATTCGAAAACCTCAACAATTTGAAATAGACGACTGGTCCCTTGAGAAAAACTCTTTAATTCGTAGAAATTCCATATATTTTACTCCCTTCATTAATTCGTATTTTCTTTTTTTTAATTCAAAGTCTAAGGAAACGCCTGTAGATTGTGCTTAATTCTTAAAAACCTTTTATAATTCCTAATAAAATCCAATGATAAAAAAATTTAATTACAAAAGCAATGTAAGGTTTTTTGACAATAATCGTAAGGGGTTTTCTTTACATTATTGGTTGAAATTAACATAATTTTAGCGATTGATTAAGGAGAAAAGAAAATTGAAGTTGTTAAAAAATTTGCTATCGCTCCTTCAACGCCTTCATCAATTTTGGAGAAAAGAGAAGAAATAACAGGGGAGCGTCTTTAGGTAATAAAAAAGGAGAAAGCTGAATAACCATAACTATGAAGTGCCTTATTTTATGGTTTACGCAGTGTCGACAGTCCAAACCGCCGTAAGTCCGATTTTATACAGGCGAGCATTTCAAAGAAAAATATCTGGAATTCTCTTTTGTTTCTTCATTCGCGTTCGCAAATGTTGTCCGCGACATTCCATTATTATTGTTCGTATTATTCCATTGTTATTTTTATTTTATTTTTTTAGCAACGAAAATATGAACAAAGCATATCGCTGAGTGCCGAACACACTCTACTAGTAAAAACGCAGCTTCAAATAAATTCAAGACATTCTCCTTGACATCAGAGGCGCTACAACACTGCTATGAACGAACAAAGAACGTGCAAACGCAGAGTTGTAAGATAGCGAAGCTTCACCTCCTGTCATTTCTCCTATTGTCCCTTTCGTCTAGTTCCAGCACAATGCATTGCATGTGTAGGGGTCATCTCTTGAGTGCTGGTCCAAATTAAAAAAAAGGGGTACCAAACATGTTCGCTCGTCTGAAATCAGACCTGGCTTAATCTAAATCCCTTTATTTTCAAAACTCCTGTAATTCGTAAAAATTGTTGGTCTCTTCGATTACGCATTAGCGGAATTCTACTGTATTAGAAAATAAAAGACCAGTTTCCAAAAAAGAATGTACTACGTAAAAAGTTTTTAAATTTTTATTATTTACACAGCGAACAAATTTAAATTTTTCAATAAAATCTTTTTCTCCAATGGGAAGTTATGATTTTGTTTGTCTCTTAGGTTTAATATGTTGAAAGTTGCTTCTACGTTTCGAATATCTCTTAAATTTGTGTCCAACATTAACTTTTCGTTTCATTTTTTCTACTATAATTTACTCAAGTAGTCTGACACTTTCTACAGCATTTAAGTGCTGATATGATGATTACAAGAAATTGGTATTTTTGCAAAGATACTCAGAAAACGCTGGAGTAGAATATGTGAAAAATTGTAAAAAATTTAAATGGTCGCGGCCCTGCGCACTGTTTAAATACAATAAGATTATGTCGCTATAAGTCACAAGGTGCGAGAAAAGTTTCATTGTTCGGTACATTAGAAGCGAATGAGAGATCCGGTTCAAAAATTTTTACAAATGTTGCCTGTGCTAACAGCGGCATCCTTCGTTGGTATTTGAGCATCTTGAGCGGCGAAGTATAATAAAGGGTGGTCCAATCATAATGCACAAAATTAAATATGGCAATGCAGCAATAAATCAATTCCGATAATTTTTTTTTCTGCCCAAAGTTGTTTAATAGTTTTAAAAATTTGCAAAATAATACGCTAAAAATTATTTAAAATTAACTTTCGTGTGAAATATAAATTGAAAACTAATTTCTTTCCAATAAAAATTTGTTTCAAATAAATTAAAAGTGATTTCATCCCGAAATTCTTTTTCGCTTTTCGTTTTCTGAAATATCAAAATACGGATTGAATTCCATTTCAGAACGGAGTTTTACTCGACCCATGTGCGCCGATATTATCATATGTTACAAAAACTTATTTTTACAGGAGAGCGTTTTTATTCCCTTTTTTTATTTGCCTGCCTGCATTAGCTGTCACATATGATAAAATGAACATAACTATAACAATTATCGCTATAATATTTTATCAGCAGATGAATTAATAGATTTAAAACAAATTTGCATGAAAAAGTCGATTTCGAATAAAGTGTAACATACGATAATTTCGCGCACAGGGGTCTATATTACTCTTGTATAATTTTAAGTGTTTATATGCTAACCATGCCGATAGCTTCAATATTTTGTTCGTATATTTTCTTGCAGGGCTACCATTTAGTTACTACTTCAGCTTCAGCTACTGCTACTACAACTTCTTTATTCTGTTCCACTTCTTTTTTAAGCTCTCTATCATTTCACCACCTGTATCTACTCTACATTGATTGCATACGTAGGGAACGTTCCTTGATCACTGGTGCACGAAAAAAAAATTGTGTTCCACAATGTGACGTCATATGTCAAGAATCTTCACTTAATCTATAAAGCTACAGTGTTTCTAGATCAATAAAAAAATGTTAATTCGTTGTAAGTTGATTATAAAATAAGAAAGTCAACAATCCTTTATTTATACATATCTAAATTTATCTATCTCGCCCAATTGTTATTTTGTGTGCTGCTCAAAAGTCATTGTGTTGTAGAACATTTTCTATGTGTACTAAATACACATACATATGTATGTACATGTACAAAAGCTAAGTTGTAAGATAGTGAAGCTTCACTTCCTGTCGTTTCTCCTACTATCCCTTTCCTATAGTTCCCAGCACAATGCTTCGCATGTGTAGGAGTCATCTCCTGAGTGCTGGTCCTAGATAAAAAAAAAAAAAAAAAAAAAATATATATTTTATGTTCAAAGTACAAAGTACGTTCTTAATTTCGCTTCAGTTTTAAACTCATATCAATGATGCTTAAAAGATATGTATACGTACATACATATATGAACGATGCAATTAAACATACACACATACATATGCTTTTAAAAACTTTGTCAACATAATTTGTCCAGTTTCCTTTTATTTGTTACGAGTATTTGTCGCTGCTACTTTCTCTAATTACTACTGTATCAAGGCTTTGGCAAATTGTTATTATAGTTTTAATTTCCATTAATTTCCATTTTAATGTAGGACCAAGATTGTTCTACATCCTTTAATGCATAAAAGTCATGTTTGTTTCCTGAAGCAACGAACAATCGCTCTGACAGACACAACCAAAAAAAAAATTATAATAAAAAAAAAGTAAAATACCCAAAGCATTTAATATTTTTGGGAAACGTTTACTATCAACATTTTCTAGTTCCTATTAGTATATATATACGCATACATACACACACACACACATTCATGCTGCAATATTTTTTATAGTTTCCTTTTTATTTCGTCTGCTTTGTTACAATTTTTCATTTAAATCACAACCAGATAAACAAATAAAAGTACAATTTTCTCTTTGCAATTCTTACGTGTCCCCGTTTTTATTTAAGAGAAATTATATTCTTGTTTATAAATTTGTTGTTGCTCTTAAATTGCACATGCTGCATGTGTATTTGTGCAATGTAAAATGCGGCCAAAAGTTCAAATACCTCATGTGCGACTGCATACTTTTAATTATACACTGATAAAAGGATTTTAATTTTTAACTGCAACAAATGCATTTTTTAAAATTTTTTTTTATCTTGAACTAGCACTCAGGAGATGACTCCTACTCATGCGATGCATTGTGCTGGAGCTAGATAAAAAGGACAATGGGAGAAATGACAGGAGGTGAAGTTTTACTATTTTACAACTCTGCGTTTGCACGTTCTTTCTTCGTTTCTTGTAACATTTTTGCAAGTGGCATTCCCATTGAAGAGAGCTGAAATTGTCTATACACTGGGTAAGCTCTCGGAAGGTAGAGTGGTGGCGTATGGTATAATTTCTGCGTCTCTCTAACTAACTGATTTTAATTAAATTTAAAACATACATAGGTATGCGTCTAAAATAAAACTATTATAACAGCTACAGCAACGCGTGGCCGGGTAGCTATATAGGAATAATAATATGAATAGTTTGATTTCCAATTTTTCGACCGTTTCCTATTGTAATAAATGTAAATAACAAAATTTTTTGTTTTAATAAGTTTGAGAGAACAATAATTGAAAAAAATTATCTATCAAATTTATAAAGAAAAAAAAAAAAACAAAAAAAAGAGCAGGTAACCTCCTGCGACCAACTGGTGGGCGTTATTCCCAACAGTGTCCGCTGAACGCCAGGCCATTCGCGACAACGTTAACAGGCACAGAAGCGTTTCCTCTCAACCCACACAAGCTTCAGGTTAGAATTTCTCGCTATTCGTTGAGAGTTATCTGGCATTCATAAACCAGTCCGGATGTCTACACGACTTGTCCGCCTAATCGCAGCCCTGCTGTCTGTATAAATCCGAATATTCTCAACGTATACCAGCACGAGGTAGTGGTAGCTCACTGCCGTCCAATGGCTCATGCAACCTAACTTCATCCTCCTCATACCGGGGTATCATACCGTAATCTGGCTTTGAACCATCAGTGTAGATCTCCAGCACCCCCTCCCGACGACCCAGTGCATCAACGTGAATTTAATGTAATTAAATCATGTCCAAAAAGAGCACAGAATTTAGCTGGACAAAATTATTTTGGTCAGTGTGGATTGTTCTTAATTTGTTTTTGGTGTGTGAGGTAGAGTTAAAAATGCCTTCGCACTTGCAGAGAACGACGTTATCTGCCTTGATTGGTGTTACCACTGAAACATTCCTTCCTCCTCCTGTTGATAGATTCCTTCCCGGGACCGCTTTCCACAGCACTTCGGGAAGTGTGTATGGTTTTGGGGCTGTTGAATTAAAAAGAAATGATTACAAAATTCTAGCTAATTTTTTTAGGGAAATACGATAGAGTTGCGCTATTGCGAATTTCAGTGGTATTAATTTATCATATGATATTAATAAATTCGCATTAGCTTTTAATATTTTAGTGATATTTGAATTTGGAAAATCATTTAAAAATTTCTATATCATTTCAAAAACAGTGAAGTTCAGGGATTGCGATCTCTATATACGAGATTTTTTTGTAACTAAGTAATCAATTTAATTTTTTGTTTTCTTTGTTGTCTAAGTAAGAGAAATATTATAAAGTCAAGATATTTATGATTTACAGTTAAGCTTTAACGAATAGAGAATTGAAAAACAGATTTTGCTTAAATTAAATAACTTGACAAATAATTTTATTAACATAAGATAACAATTCATTTTATAAATAATTTAAATAAGTAATTTTCTAATATCTAATACTCATTGTTATCATATTAAATATTTTTCTAATCGCTATCCTTGTCATTATCATCGGTGTCTTTGTCATCTGTTGGAAGTGATTTAATTTCTACTATAGTACAGTAAATCGACTATTCCATATCTTATTAAAACGACAGCACCAATTTTTAATTTCAAATGGAACTTCTTTAAGGGTCTTATCATTCAAATTTTCTGAATCACACTTATTGATAGTCTATTCATATACACTGGTTTCCTTTTTAGAATACGGCAAACGTGGAAAACATCCATGCATGAAATTTTTATCTCAACTACTTACCACCTTTGTTTTACAATGTTACAATGTTAGAAAGGTTCTAGAGAGCTAGATACAGGCAATGGATAATGAATGCCTCTCTTTAAGAACGATTATCAAAACAAAATATGAAAAAGAAAGATCCAAATGAAAAAAGTTGCGTTTTTGCGACTTTGCATTCGAATATCTCGAAATGGGTAACGTATAACTTCAATTTTTTTTTACATTGGCATTGTAACGTTCCATTACAAAAAAATATATTTTTGTGTTTGTGCAAAGACACCGCGACGTCAGAAGTTTTAAATGCATTACCCACCGTACGCATACACATTACCTAACACACGCCGCTTTTCGCACCCACAAACAAGCAATAAAGAATATAAATATTTCTTTATTCTTTGTAAACCTTAAACGTTTGCTTCTTAAAAATTTTTTATTTGTTTCAATATTTCGTTAACCATCGGCTAACATCTTCAAAAAATTTTAATATTTCATATAAAAATGTGTAGAGAATACAATTGAAAATATTTTAAAATTTCATAGATTATAAAATTTAAAAAATTATAATATTTACATTTAACATATCCATTTCAAATATCGTTTTATATAATTTCATAAATCAAAAATAATATAAGTTTTAACAATCAAATACATTATTTATTAAAACAAAATAAAATAAACAAAAAATTTCGATGAACAAATAATTTAATCGAGTACATTTTATTTTTCTTATATTCTTCTTTGTTATTACAAAAATTTTATCTATTTTTATTACACAGACTTTAGAACATATGTTAGTATGTATTTTAGTCACTTTTAAGATGTCTGTACATGATGTTATTAAACATACAAGAATTTACCATATTTCGATTATTAAAAATTTTAAATTGTAACTTTTAAAGAAAAATCTATAAATATTTTGTTATTTTCAGGATCAATTATCGGTGAAATGACGAAAAATCGTGCCATCTGGCAATAGTGCTTGTGGCATCTAAAAGTATTTGGCAATACTTAATTGCTGTGTAGCCAAGAACCAAACCACAATTTATTGTTCGCTTAATTACAGTCCACAGGAACATTTCATTCGAAAACAAGGTTGTCAGATTAGGGGATTTATGCAAATACATTTTGCTTTTAATTGATAATATTTTTTCATTCTACAGTAATTTTTGGCATGTCCGTAATTCTTTGTTCGGCAATTCTCTCTTGCTCTGCATTTCTCACTATTCAACTTGAAGTTTGTTGTAGAAGTATTGGTATTGTAGGTGAAAAAAAGGGGTAATAAATACGAAAATTGCAAAATGAGAATTTCATAATGCATTTTCAAAGCAGAATTTATAAAAATTACAACTTCGAAAATTGCAATTCTGTACAGGGACTAATTGCACGTGGTAACGAGGGTTAGTTATAATATACATACAATCCACATAGAAAAACGTGTTTTATTTAAACTATTATATAGTGGAACACACCCATCCAAAGAGTTGCCAGTGTACCGTGAACTTCAAATTTACAAATGACACAAATTGTAAAATCAAAACTTTATGTTTAAATAACTTTCTTTGCCTGTGCAAGTAGATATCTCTATTATTAAATACCTGTTATTTAGTTTAATCTCGACTAATCAATAACAAATTTACGAAGAAATTATCTGGTAACTCTCCACAATAAATCGCAATACTTATTTGTATAACAGTTTCCCAAAGCGGAACAGAGACAACTAATATATTTATATAAAGAAATAGTCATCAAATAACCGAAAATCGATAATGCTAGAATGGGGTAGTGAATTCCTTTTTGTTCTCTGCATGCGGTAGAAAACACGTTGGCCAGTAGTATAAATACGGCTGTTTTACGTCTATTGACGTTATTCGTTAGGAGAAAGTGATCTATTGTGCATGTAAAATTAAAGTAATTATAGAGAAGTGTTTTTTGTTCTTGAAATTTGGATAAATTTATTTTGTGCGGTAGTGTGTGAGCTGTTTACATAAAATTGTAAAGAAAAATGGTTTGCGTTGCGAAGTATTGGAAAATTCACATTTTTCCTTGTGAAATATATGGCTCTACAGAGAGAAAATGCATTTGGTTGCATTATGAAATTCAGAGATGAAGATTACATGCATACATATATCGTGTGTAAGGAGCAATATTGTAGCCGAATAGGATTCCTTGTAAATGGAATAAAGGTTTTTTTTTGCCAAACTGGAGCAGCTATTCATACACGTTTGCATGATGAATTAGTGGACAATCACTCGGATGCCATTTTGTGGGTAATAGAGGAAATTTTCTATGGAATTGTGGTTTTTATAAGTGAGCAGAGGGTATACAGAGTATGTACATATATACATGTGCAATCGCTGAACTTCATTCCAAACTAGGTAAATTGTTTTCAAATGGAAAAAAACCGTAAGCATATAGTATATAATATTTAAGATTTTTTTCTTAACTATAAATTTAACTGCGCAATTAAAATATATTCGGAATTTCACAATGTATAGTATATGCATATATGAATAGTGTGTATACGGAACTATTTTTTTCATATCGTACTTTGAACATATTTTTGTCTCTTTTACACACATGACTATATGCATTGTAGTACAAATTTTTCTCGATTGTTTTTCTTGTAAACGCCTCTGTTTTATTTTTTCATACAGTTGTATGTGCATTGAATATTTTTCTGTTGCTCTTATTAGTTTAGTTTATTAATAATTAATGCATTAAAGTTACATAGTTTATAAATATTTTTTTCCCAAGGGCAAGAAATTGACATTTTTAGCAAAATGTATATCCGATATGTAGGTGTGCGTTCTGGATACGTAATTCACTCCGTGATGTTCGAGGAATTTCTTTGGAGCAGCAATCTCTTTTTTTTTACATTTTCTTTCTTTATTATGTTTGAAAAATCTGTATAATATTGAATTCAGTTTTTCTTTTTCTTAATACTTACATACGTACAAGTGCAACGTCCACGTGAAAAAAGTTATTTTTCACTAAATACCTACTTATATATTTAAAAGCTTAAATTTATTACATACATACTTATATGAAAGCTTCAAATCTATAGAAAGCGGGTTAAAAAACATTCTTATATAGTATATGCCCGTCATCTTATTTTTCATAATTAGTTCTGGTAGATTCATGTACTGCTAATAATTAATTTTTTTTTCGTGTCTATGGTTTTACATTGCCGCAGTTGCTTTTATTCAAAAAATAAAAAGGAAATCTATCTTTTTTTTTATTAATAACTTGTGATAAAAATATAATATTTAAACTCTTATTTATAAAACCATTAAGAAAACTTACAAAAAACTTTCTTCTTTTAAATTATTTAGCGAATATTGTGTTGTGCCTTCTTTAATCGTGAAACATAAAAATGATTTTGCTAAGTCATTCTCGTCCACGTCCCGTAACTTTTATAAATCGTAAAAAACAGCAGAAATGTAACAACATCATCGTAGATCAACTTTTAACTGAGCGAAAAATTGTAAAAATTAAAAATTTTAATTAAAGATAAAAAATCTGTTTAATGCGATAGAGAAGCGTAAACAAAACAAATTATTGAAAGGCTACAAGAATTATCGGGGAAACGTTTATCAGAACGAGAAGGCACGACAGGCAGGCAGGCGCGTCGGCGTTAAGAAAAATAAGCCCTTGTAAAGAAAAAAAAACTGGCAAAAGGACTTTTTGTTAAAATGAGTCTAATCATATGATGATGATTACCAAAGAGAAGCCTGCCTAATACTTAATAGATAATGAAACAAAGTAAAACAAATATACAGAGAAATGTTTTTGAAACAATCTTCAATGCCTAAATTGAAAAACAAATCACTTATTCATCTTTAATATTTTGCTTTTAAAATATATATTTTTTTTATTAGAAAATTAGCGTTAAAAAATATTTTTTAAAAGTCAGCAAACGCAAGTGAGACAACTTGCAATAACTGCTGTAAAAACTTAAAATGAAAGACGGCGAATCAGAAAAAAACGCTAATTTGAATAACACATCTACTTTAGTTAACTTTTTTTTAAATCATTCCACGATTTTAACTATCAAAATCATCTATTTTAAGTTTTTTATTTTCGTAAAAGATTTTATCTTTATAAATAAGATCTGCTTTTCATTTCATTTTCATTTTTTTATAACAAAATTGATGCAGAAAAAAAATTTAAAAAAGATGCAAAAAATTAAGATTTTTGAATAAAAATTTAATAATTTTTTCTATACCACCTCGAAAAGCGTTTTTTTCTTACAAAAATCGCTGCTATAAGTCTTGTTGAAATCAAAAGTAGCAGCAAAATGTTATACTTAATTACATCATTATTTCGAGTCGTAAATACGTAATACAAAGTGAGTAGATTATTTTTACAATTAAATATTCTTTTTCTACATTTATACAATAAGCAGCATATTAAAGAAACTTTTAAAAATTCGTTAAAAAATAAATAATAAAATAGCGAAACAGAATTAATGCGCAACAAACAATGCCGATGCATTTGAAAAGAGGACATGAAAATTACGTAAATATAAATAACATAATAAAATAAATTTTTTTTATGGTAAAATTCAAATGAAAAGCCAACGATTATTTTTTTTTGGTTCGAAAGTTCTTAAATACGGAATATCTGATAAATACAAAATTATACATAGTGCGTGCGAGTATATGTAAAAAATGGAAACACCAAGCAGTTGCCAAAATCTTAATACATAATTATAATGTACGTACATATAATGCATTTGCAATCTATATTTAATGAAATTGAATACTGAGATTCCGCAATGGAACTCATGAGAAACGTTAATGAATATAAAACTTAAAAAATACGAAAATTGCAGATTTTAAATAACTAAACATCGTATAATTTAAAAAGACGTGGTATATATCCTGCAAATTCGGAATTCGCAAAAATTTATAAAATAAAAATTAAATGTTTGAAAAACAGATCAGCACGCTTAGAGAAAATAAAAATTCTGTTATTTTCAGAAAGAGTTGAGCCTTAGTGTACGGTGTAGATGAAATATTTAATGTTTCCTAAGTATGTTTAAGTACTTATAATCAGAAAGCGCTTAGTTATGAAAAAAAAAAGAACAAAGGGAAGAAATACATAGCAATTAAAATGTAATAATAGAGAGCAATAAATAAAGCATATAACCTGATAGCCGCACAAAAATACCATTGATTATCAAAAAATCACAAAAACAAAACAAAAATCATCTTCGAATAATTTTATTCGAAAGAAAAACAAACAATCTAAATAAACAACAATAAACATGTTTTTTTTTTTTACTACTTTCAATGCGGACGAAAATTTCCAATAATTGTATTAAAATCAACAAAAATATTTGTTTTTTTTTTTAAATTATGTAATTATTTGACAATTTCTTTTCTATTTTTTTTAATAATTTTTTTTGTTTTATTTTATATTTTTTTTTTTATTATTTTCAGTAAAATTTTTGAAAAAGCTAGAATCTCTTGTTTAAATAAAAACTTCTGAAAAATATTTGGATATTGCCGAGTATAATATACATATAAGAAAAGAACTAATTAGTCTGCAAAAATTTGTTATGCAACAATCGTTTTTTTTTTTTTTTTATTCAATTTAAATATATTTCATTTCTCGAAAGCATTTCAATAATTATTTTTCGAACACAATTCACTTGCAAAACAGCTGATGTCAGATGCTTTGCCGCATGTCGCATCAAAATCAAAAGTGTCGTATGTACTGCACATAGAGAAAATGCACATGCTATTATTTAAAGGTGTTCAGTCTATGTACAAATTTACAATGTTAAAAAGTAAAATTCTGTATGACGAACACATATAATATGAATACAGCTTAAAATGTTGCAGTGGGCTAAAAGGCATAAACCGTTAAGCGTTTATAAATATATAATGGGTTGTCACAATGCATTGAAAGTAATAAATCGTTAAAAAATATTACCAAAGCGTAAGATTTATAAAGTATTAAAATGTGTTGTAATGCGTAGAAAATCATGCGCTAATTATTTTATAAAACTTTAAAATGAGCATATAAAGGGTATAGTATAAAGCGTTAACAATATTTATAAACGTAGAAATGTTATTATTCGTTAAAATGTTCGAATGCCGTTAAAGAATTATATAGCTTTAAATTAAGATCATACGCGGTAAGAGTGAGTTGTTAAGCATTAGGTCTTTTAATGCTAAAAAGTTACTATTCCGCTAAAATAATACTATAATGCGTGAAAATAAATATAAAGCACTAAAAACTGTCAACGGAAGCATACAAAATAGTACAAATTTTATGAAGTATTGAAAAAGGTTATAATGCACTTAGCACAAGACGTAAAGCTATATAGCGGAACGCGTTTAAATGTCTAGCTGTTGCACTACAAAAATATTTATAAAGCATTAACATAATGCGGAGAGATAATAATAATAAATAATAATAAATTTTGTAAAACGTTAAAATAATATTGAAATACCGTAAAATTGTCAATGCGTTGATGAAATCCATACCTCGAAAATACTATAGTTACAAAGCGTTAAAGTTATAATATTTTAAAAAGCTCTGAAATAAAAATTTTATACCATGTATAATGCACCTAAAGTGTTGCATTTTAAAAATCGATAAAATATTGCGCAAAAACGAAAAGTTGAAAATTTTATAAAGCGTTAAA
Organism: Dexiosoma caninum; assembly: GCA_963924685.1. NCBI lineage: Eukaryota > Metazoa > Arthropoda > Insecta > Diptera > Tachinidae > Dexiosoma > Dexiosoma caninum. The sequence goes on along the minus strand of OZ004725.1, from coordinate 123,277,490 downwards.
ATGCAATGCACACTTTAGAAAGTTATAATGAATGCGATAAAGAACGAACTTGTTAGATATGTATAAAACGTTAAAATAAGTAGAGTTCGAGCGTTGGAAAAAAGTCAAATACTGTTAATATTAATATTAAATAATCATCATAGAATTTTAATTAAACAATAAAATTTCGTGAAATCAAAATATGCCACGTTATACTGGTATAATACCAAACAATTAATATTTAATACAGATTATAAATTTCTATAAAAATATTTACATATCAACATATCAATGATGAATATAAAAAAGTATAATAAATGTTAAAAATATTTCTAATTCAACCTTTTAAAGAACAAAATTTAGGCAAAGATCTTAAATTAAAAGCGTGTTTTCATCAATTCTTGTGTTAGAATTCTTTTCTTCTCAGAAATGCCGTTTCTACACATTCATCCAACAAAATAGAAATGTGCAACAAATTATTTCGTATGCAAATAATTTGAGTTCTTAATAGTATTATTTATGGTATTTCCCAAATGTAAAATGTTTTAAAAGATGATCTTGAAATTTATTTATTTCAAATAATGGTACATTTCGGAAAAAATAATTAACTATATTCTTCAGGTTACTGTATTAAATCACTTTACCTCCAAAAAAAATTACAAAACTCCCTCTCTAACTGTCGTGGAAGGTTTAATTTTGATTTTTATTAAAAATCGTTACCATTCAAAGACAACACTTATATTGGTTAAATATCCATTTATTCAAAATTCAAATATATTGAATTTTTTAAACTACGTTTTATATGTAGGCACACTACCATTCATTAGAAACCATGTTTAAATTGCTTTCTCCCTAATCCGCAAACTGAATTGAAATAGAAATAGAAATGAATCGAAACGAAATAGATTTAAAATCGTTTCCATAAAAAAATTTTTTTTATACAAGTGCCTTAGTGCATCTTATTTTTACAATGATTAAAAAGATTATTGTATCGTATATATTTCTAAATTTTAACATAACCAGCTTTTATGTACACTCTACTTTCATATCTAAACTTATGTTTAAATCAATTTAGAATATAAGGCGCGTTTCGATATTCCGAACATTAAAATATAAAGCATGTTTCAAATGCAAATACATATAAACTGCATCTTAAAATTAAAAGTGTAATCCTCCCAACATAAACTACATACATACATATGTATATGTGACCTGGTTCAAATCTAGATTATTTCTCCAACGAAAAAACTTTATTTAATCATTTCTGTGTCGTCTTTTTTTAAGTTGTTTAAAAATTTAATGAAAAATTTTATAAATTTAGTATAACTAAGCTAACTTTTCTGTAATTTTACTTTCTACTTAAATCTCTATTACATTCAAGCTTATAAATTTATTTACAAAGTCCATAGATCTTTATTAAATTTTTTATGATGAACTCAAATTCATTGAAAAGCGCTGATTAGTGTAAACAAAGCGTCTTGTGAAGTTCCATTTACGATTATCTAGACTAATCATCTTTAGTCAAAAATCTACGCTTAATTAAAAATTCGTTTTCAATACCAAGTATATATCAATAAAAAATATTTATGGCCTCAGCAACAACTGGGGCTACTGGGAAAGTACTATTATATATAAATTAATTTTAGATACAAAATACGTTGAAATATAATTGGAACTACGTTTATTTATAAAATAAGCTTAAATACAAAATTCGTTTACATATAAATTGAATTTAAATATACACCTTCCTTTAAATATATGTATAAAATACGTTTTTAGGTCAAATAAAAAGAAAATATAAACCAATTTTGCTAAAATATAAACAACGTTGAAATTCAAAATATACTCGTATATCAATATGAAGTACGATCACATATGAACTACGTTTAAATATACATAAATTGCCTTTAAATAAAGAATTAGAATGATGGATTTCGCTGCAACTCAAAGTATGCCAATATAATAATATACATATATAAACTACATCCAAATACAAACTGCGTTTAAATATAAATTGTGTTCAAATATGAACCATGTTTAAATATAGACTACGATTAGATATAAAATTACCCCTAAATACTACAACTGTTATAAATAATATGCAAACCGAGTTTGCTTTAATATAAACTGCGTTACTATTCAAAGTATGTTTCAATATAAAACTATTTTCAAATAACTAATACCTACGTTTAAATTTAAATTGAATTCCAATAGAAACTACGTTTAAATACAAATTTAATTTAAATATACCCTACTAAATATGAACACGTGTATATACATATATTACTTTCATTCGCATATGACCTACGTTTAATTATAAACTACGTTCAAATATAATTTGCATTAAAATGTAACGTACAATCTTATATAAACTACTTTCAAAAGCGGACTAGTACGTTTAAATATAAATCATGTTTAAATTTAAATTCACATCAAATCTAAACAAGTTTCGAATATAAACAAATATAATATAAATGTACAAATATAAGCTACGTTTACGTTACATAATTTCCGTATGAAATATGTGCGTTTACATATGAATTACGTTTACGTTTAAATAAGAAGAATTGAAGAAGAACAACATTTAAATATAACTTGATTTTAAAAATAAGCTGCATTTAAATATCAATGGGTTCAAATAAAAATTGGTTAAAATTTAAAATATGTATCAATGTGAAGTACGAATTTATAAAAAATACGTTTAAATATAAATTGGCTTTAAATAAAGTCGACGAATTATAAACTACGTTCCAATTCGAAGAATGTCAAAATACGAACCTATGTTTATAAACCACTTTAAAATACAAACTACGTATAAATATGACTTTTCAAGTTGAAACTACCTCTAAATATGTTCTACGTTTAAATATAAATTAAATACCAGTTAAACCATGTTTAAATATGAACTACGTTTAAATATCCTACCTCTTACAAATAACTTATTTATTGTATATGCAAACAAAGTTTACTTAAACAGAAACTACGATGAAATTCAAAGTGTGTTTCAGCTCGTAGCATGTTTCAATATAATAAACTACTACGTTTAAATATAAATTTGTATATTTTTTAAACGAAAAAACTGCAATTATCTTATAAATACAAAGAGCGTTTAAATGAATAAGATAATTAATAACGTAAACTACGCTGAAATGTGTACAAACAATATTTAACCATAAAAGTCTTCTAATGTGAAATTAAAAAAAAATTACTAAATAAAATTTTGAAATGTAAACTACTTTGAAATGAATGTTTTTAAAAATAAAAAAAAACAGCGTCTCAGTACATTTGCGTTATAGTAGCAAACAGATTTGAATATTTAGCTTTGAAATAAATTTTTAATACCAAATGATTTAATTTGTTTGAAGACAAACTGCCAACTACGTTGAAATTCTTGATAAAGATTTCTATTTAGTTATTTGTTCACTTAAATAAAATAAAGTATTGTAATCTATACTCGGAAATGTCAAAATCAATGAAAAATTAAACCCAAACTCGATTATTTTATTTACGGCTTAATTTAAAGCGTATTGTATATACATATATATGAATTTTATGAAAAATAATGCACAATTTTAAACCTAGAAAAATTAAGCATATCTAAAATTTCATATCACAAATCGGTAAAAGTAGTAAACCGTTTAACAGATTTCTAAATTAATAAAGTGTCAAACACTGAAAAGTTTTCGATTAATGTAATAAATATAGTCGCAAAGCGTTAGATTTATAAATTATTACGTGTTGTTATGCGTAGAACACCATGCGTTAACAATTTTTATAAACGTTGAAATGTTATTAGAGTTAAAATGTTAGAATCCCTTGAAGGGTTTATATAGCGTTTAATTAGATTATGGGCGTTAAGAGTGAGTTATGAAACATTAATGACGAAAATAAAATAATACTGTAATGCGTGAAAAAGTTAAAAAATGCCAACCGTAAGCATAAAAATTAATAAAAATTTTATGAAGTATTAAAGACAATGTTATTATACGCTGAGCACAAAGCGTTAAAGCGAGTTTATAGTGCGATAGTATTCATCTAACTAACGTTAAAAAGTGTTCAAATGCTGTGCTACATGAAAATAGGGTTATAAGAGCCAATTCGTTAAAATTTTATAAAGCTAACATAATCCGGAGAGATAAACCGATAATAAATTTCGTAAAACGTTAAAATTATATTAAAATAGCTTCAAATCTCAATGCGTTGAATTTTAAACCTCTAAAATACTATAGTTACGAAGCGTTAAAGTTGTAATATTTTAAAAAGAACAGAAAGCGATAAGTCATTATATTAACGTTATACTTTAAGAAATGCGTGAAAATTTACAAAATTTTGAAACTTATAAAGCATCAACTGTCATAAAAAGTAAATTCAGTAAAATTTTGGAAATCGTTACAATAAGTTTGTAATGTATAGAGTATAGCGTTAAAACGTTTATAAAACATTAAAATAATGTTATAATAACTTAGTAATCAAAAGACCATCGAAAGTGTTACTTTTTAAAACTCTTTAAAATAATGCACCCATAATAATTCAGTTTACCTTCAAACACTTACAAGCCTCTCCTTCTAACTGTCGTGAAAGGTTTAATTTTGATTTTTGTTAAAAATCGTTACCATTCAAAGACAACAATTATATTGGTTAAATATCCATTTATTCATTTATTTACACGCGTTGTAGTAATATAGACTAGAGTCTCTGCTAGGAATCGTGGTCTAAGTTCGATTCTGATAAATAAAGTTCGAACTGATAAATAACGCACATCCCTAGATTACCAGGCCGCCCAAATTTGAATAAAAATTATTTTCAATATGACGGTAATTTCTTCAATTTATAAGCTCGTATTGTACGAAATAAAATAACAAATAAAACGTATCTCCTTTCGATTAAAAATTAATGCGGGACATGATATTTGAGGCAATATACTCTTTTTAAAATTATCTGGTTACCGATGAAGTTTTACATATTTTTTTTGACTGTAATTAATGTTTGATAATTTTGATCTAAAATGGAGAAATTATAACTACTTTGCTTTTTAAAATGTTTAATTTACATTTTCTATTTTTATTCTTGTGTTCACAAAAAAAAAAACCATTACTCGAATATCTCTTTCGCTCATTAGAAATTTCGATTCATGTTATTCGACAACGATTTAGTGAATCCCAAAGTAAAAAAAAACTCGAATGTACGACTAAGTGTTCGATCGTCTACGACTGCCAGAATTGGCCCCTGGTTTAATTTTGTAGAATAAAATTAAGTTAATGTAAATTTTTTATTAATAAACACAGATAACGATACTATCAATTTGCCTTTTCACAAAAACAAAAATACATATCGCTTTTTACTGAGCTGTTTAAATAAAAATGATTTATTCCTATACGAACTGTATGTTTCAGTATAAAGCTACGATGTAAACTATTTTCAAATATAAAATATGTATGTATGTACATCTAAATATGAACTACGCTGACATATAATTAGGTTTAAATATAAACTACGTTTATTTATAAACTAAGCTTTAATACAATATTAATTAAATTGAATATAATTGAATTTAAATGTAAAACTACGTTTACATATAAACCAGGGTTAAATGTAAAATCCCTGTAAATACATTCTTAGTAAAATAAAATATAAACCAATTTTGCTTATATACAAACAACGTTGCGGTTCGAAATATGTATCAATAAAGTACAATCACATATAAACTACGTTTAAACATAAATTGCCTTTAAATGAAGACTAATAATTATGAATTACGTTGAAACTCAAAGTATGTCATATAAAGCACGAACTTATATAAACCACTTTCAAATACAAAATACATTTAAATATGAATACGATTGGATTCGAATATAAACCACGTTTAAATATAGACCACGATTACATATAAAATACCATTAAATATTATCGTATAAATATTGTTATAATATGAAAACCGAGTTTGCTTTAATATAAACTACGTAGCAGTTCAAAGTATGTTTCAATATACAACTACTTCCAAATATTACCTACGTTTAAACTTTAATTGGGTTTAAATATAAAGAGCGATTAAATATAAATTTTTTATCAATATGAAGTATTTATTTCCATACGAAGTTTGTTTCAGAATAGGGCTACAAAATAAAATACTTTCAAATGCAAATACATTTACATATCCATATATAAACTGCGTTTAAATGTTAATTGTTTTACCACATTTAAATATAAGATACCAGGTTAAATTACAAATAACTTCTTAAATATAAACAGCGTTGAATAAAACAAAAGTACGTTGAAATTCAAAGTATGTCAATATACGAACCTATGCATATATAAACCACTTAAATATAAATACAAACTGCGTTGGAATAGGACTCTATATAAAGTAAAATCTTATATAAACTACGCCTAAATACGTTGTACGTTTAAATATAAATTGGATACAACTATAAACCATGAACCTACGCATATATAAACCACTTACATATAAATATAAACTGCGTTGGAATTGGAATCTAATATAAAGTAAAATCTTATATACACTACTTTTAAATATAAACTACGTTTATAATTATAACCAACGCCTAAATACGTTGTACGTTTAAATATAAATTTGATACTAATATAAACCATGTTTTAATATGAATTACCTTTAAATACGATCCTATAAAGGAAACAACGAATGTTACCATGAAATTTAGAGTGTTTGAACTCGAAGCAAAGATAAAGTCCCAGTAAAGATAGTGAAAAAACTTTCTCGTGTTACAATGAAACAGACCATAGTATCTGCTAGGAATTAAACCTAGAACCTTCGAAGCTGATGAACTCTGTGGCACTACTCATTAGAGTAGGGGGGCACCCACGTTCCTATGTAAACTACATTTAAATATAAATTTCTATATTTTTAAAAACCTAAAATGCAAACAGAACGTTCAAATGAATAATGTAATTAATAACGTAATGTTAACAAATTAAATAGTATTGAAACCTAAACTACGTTAAAATATGTACAAACTATATTTAACCAGAAAAGACTTCCAATATGAAATTTAATAAAAAAAAATTTTGAATTATAAACTACGTTCAAAAGAATGTTTTAAAAATTAAAAAAAAACCGAGTCGCAGTACAATTGCGTTTAAGTTTCTAACAGGTATGAACTTTTAGTTTTGATATATAATAAAAATATAAAATTTAGATTTGAATTAATTTTTTGAAATCAAAATGCTTTTAAATCAAAAACTACGTTTAAATTCAGAAAGCATACGAATGTAATTGCGTTAAAATTCTTCATAAAAATTATTTATTTATAATTTATGTTTAATTATTTGTTGACAGAAGTAAATCTAAGCATTTAATATAGTATATGAGTTTGTACTCGTAACTGTCAAAATCGTTGGAAATTAAAAAAAAAATTAGCACAAGTACTCTTATCATTTTATTTACGTCTTTGCTTGAAGATTCATAGTAAAACATATGAAGAAGATTATATAAATTTAAAAATTAAACATCCTAAAATGTAATATGAAATTTTAGTTAGAGAGAAAGATGAATTTAGAGTGTTGACAATAGTGTACAATGGAAGATATAAGAGTTTTTGAAATATGAGTTTTGCGATTAGAAGAAAGGGTGGACATATATCATAAACGAGCAAATTATGTATTTGGAATATAATGGAGCATTAATAGCTTAAAACAAGCCGAATTCATAACAGGTGAACTTACTATCCTAGCTGGCCGACTATTTATCACTGTTTGATATCAAATTGTATGCATTATTTTGACAACGTACAATGATTTTAGGTTCTTGTTGTACTAGTAAGATTACCTGTTATGAATTCGCATTGGTTTAGGAAAACGAAGGCTTTAATATAAAACATGTAAGACTTACTAGTGTTGGAAAGGTGTACGAAAAGTGTTTCTCCATAGACTTTGAAATGTGCGAATAGAAAAATTTTATAGACAGATACGCGAAATCTAAGATTATGAAAGAATGTTGAATTTTATGGTAGAAAGTGTTGGAAAGGTGTATGCGTATTGTGAATAGAAGAAAAGGAATAGAAAGTTTGAAATGCAAGGGATTGTAAAAGAACTTTGTGTTTTATGGGCGAAGAAGAAAAGTTATACATTGTATTGAAATTAAAGAAGTTTTTGAAAAATATGTACTGACAATTTTTTTCAAGTGAAATTGGAATATTGTATTACGGTCAAAGGAATCCATTTGGGTCGGGAGAGTACAAATTGTAGTGTAAATGGTGTGAGCGAGTATAGTATAAAGTTAATTAGAAGAGTGTATGAAAATAGAATTTGAGTTACTGTGAGACGTGTATGCTAGTGTTTTCGAATGTTGACGATGTAAAATCAAAGCGTGATCTGATGAAATGTTAGTGATTGTGTAAAAAGAGTGTATTGCAAATAAAAAGGGAGCCAAGTGTGCTTGAAATATGAGATAGTGTGGAAAATAGGGTGTTTGTTTAGGGCTTTTATTCTACCAAAGGTTAAGTGCAGGTAGTGGTAATTTTTTCCAAAGTAAAGTCATGATTTCTTACATCTAGGTGCAGTTGAAAATTTAAATATTTTCATAAAATGCAATTTGTTGGCCTTACAATGTGACAAATTTGATGAGATTGTTAAGATTAAAAAATTGAGAAAAATCCGATTTTATGTGGAGTTTTCTACTTGGAGATTTTTTAGTGAATTTAATTTAATTTTTTTATTTTGTCGAAAATTATTTATACGTATTATATTCCTAGCACATAAAATTTGTATATACGCTGTTTTTACTTGTTCATTAACACTTTTTTTTTTTTTTTTTTATTTTGTTAGAATTCTATTTGCAAAAATGGCGATTTTTTTTTTTTTTTTTTATTATTATTATTTTCAAGTTAAATGTTTCGTGCGAGTAATAGTAGACAGAAGAAGATTAAGATACAATATCTATGATATTTAAATGTTAAAGCCTAGGAACCGAGCTTTTTACGAGGTAGTAGAAAATTAAAAAATGTGAGTTGTTGTATTTGCTATGTATTTTTATTTTTTCAGTGTGAAGAGCTTTGAATGCGCTGGAATGATTTTTGAATAAGAATGCTTGCAAAGCGTATTGAAGTGAAAGAAAACTGAAACAGTTTTGTTCTGCTTTGAGTGGAAAGGAATGAGAGAGATTGCAAGATTTAATGAAACTGTTGATTTTTGAAATGCGTGTGAATGACTTTATACCTCTTCTTTTATAATTATGTACGTCGTAATGAAAACTTTTTTAATTCAAGTTTTGAATGAGTGTCCTAATCGATTTTGCGTCACCTCATCAGTCTAGGCGTATTAATACATTGACTAAACAAATACGATTAAAATTATTATGAATAAGTAAAATCGAACAATTTAATTTTTTTTAGTAAAGTGTGGTGGGAGGTGGGAAAACTTTTTTAAAGTTATTCTCGTATATTATAAGTTTGGTAATTTTGAAATAAAAGTTAAAATGAAATATGTATATTAGTAAACGTTTTTACAGAAACACTTATAACAAAGAGCGAAGAGAACGGAAAACGTTCCCCAATTCCTATACAACGAAATATAGAAAATAATCTATAATGGTCTTAATCTTAATACATCACAATATAAAAATTTAATTGTCTAGTTTTATTTTGTACTTTTAAAAAATTTCCATAATTATTGGAATACTTGAAGAAGAATCGCATTTTGGAAGCTTTATTCATTACAACAAACATTTAAAATGAAGAATATTTATTGTGTAAAAACACTGACGACGATTCAGGGATTATGATATTATAAATATTTATAATTTACGAAATGAATGTTAAGAAATTTTAATATTAAATCGAATATCCATTCAAATATTTTTAAGGTTTCTAATAACTTGAAACTGTATGTTACGTGTTAAAAAAAATCTGTAATTTTGTCAACTTAATTTTTTCGTATATTCACAATTTCAAATTCGGAAAAAGTGGGAATTGGATACCATATTCAATTCTCTATTCTGTGCGAAAGTGAATACTAAAATGCAATAAATAGCGAAGCTACTATGATTTGTGGGAAATACACTTGAGTGTCGTAAGAATTTTAATAGATAGAGGTGATTTTGTAATGCAAATATATAATTTTTCTTCCTCATCTACGTTACAGTTTTATATGTTTGATAAAACAAGACGTTATTGCGTAGTAAATTATGTTAGAATAAGTTTCACAATCTTAATAGCTGGTATATAAAATAAATATTATATGATAAATTAAGATTTATTTATAGGCACACATTTGTATACATATGAAATTTTTCCTGATGAACTTGTCGAAATTTTTTTATACACAAATCCGAACAGAATTTAATTTAAAGTTCATAAAGTAAAAATGAATGTTTTATGATTTGATGTTGCTTGGCACACATTGCTGATTTTAAAACTCCGTATATTTTAAGCAAATTAGTACATAATACGAACATGATGCATACATACATATGTATGTACATATGAATATATGCACTATTAATAGTACTTATCCATGTAAAAAATACTAAACATAGATGTACATTTATAACGATTTTTTGATCGTAATGAACAAACTATCTTTAAAATAATTCATGCTACAGATTTTATATACACAGGGTTTGTAATACAAACTTTGTTCGATTTTTCTTAAATAGTATAAAATTCACAACACATTACTTATGTGAGCCTTCTAAAAAGTATATTATTTATTAATCGAATGCTATGCTATATATTTTGTTAAAAAAAAAAACACAAATTTTATGAACTGCAAATTTTGCTAAAATAATTTTATTTGATATTTTGAATGCGGAGCTTCAACTTTTCCAAAGTCTCTAGAAAGTAAAAGTAAAAATATGATGTTGCTATTGTTTGTTTGTTGGAAAATATTTGACTGAAAATTATTTCATAGGTACTGATATTCGAAAAGCTTTTAAAGCCTTAATGAAATTGTATATTGCTGTAAAAACTGTTAACTTATGTAGTTCTACATAAAAACAGAGGCTTAATTTGTTTACGTAAAATACTGAATGTTTTTCTCAAGGATTTTGATATCCTTAAAATCTTGTTTGCCTTTCTTATACATATGTAGATTATATTACGTGAGTTGAAATATGACACAGCTTCCATTTGTTTTTAACTGCATTTAGAAGTGAATGATGCATAATTTTGTTGGTCTATTGAATATTTCACAATTTTCTTATAAATATAAAAGATGTATAGTTTTTTTATTATGAATTCTTAAAATAAATTAATTTTTAATATAATTTTCTTATTTCATTTGTTTAACAATTTTAAATGTTTATAACTAAAAATTATTAAGCGATTGTTTTATTTTGAATAATTTTTCTTTCACTTTGAGACTAATTTTTTAAATTTAGTTTTTATTAGGATTGATGAACGAAATGGGTTTCCGTTAATATTTTTTAATATGTAATAACATTTTTAGAAATGGTATCAATATATTTTTTTGTTAATTTTTGTCATAAAATTCATAATATATATTCAAATTCTGTATAAATAATTATAATACAAAACAATAATTTATAATATTTTTCTAAAATTTTTTGCATGAGCCCGCCCAATAATCAAAATAAAATCCATCAGTTTTATGAATACTATAAAGCTAATAATGGCAAGTGAATGTATAAAATAACACTTCAACCAGTTGTACGCACCCATTCAACTATTTTAATATAAATAACAAGTCTGTGCATTTTCAAATTTGCACAGACATTTCTTGAAATTAGTTTAGAAAATATTACTGGCCATTTGTTAAAACATGGCTTTTAATTTAAATTAATTCTATTCTCATGGCTAAATACATGCTTGTAGTTAAATTAGGATTTAAAAATATTGCAAATGTGGGGGTGTTGTGCTAATCGTGTGATTTAAATGTTAGCTGATTTCCAAAAAAAAATCGGTTGCGTCGTCCGGTCTCGTTTATATTGTTTGTATTTTTATCACATTTCAAAACGATTCGCTATAAAATCGACCGAGATATAAATATAAATTGTTTTAAAATCCTTTTTATACAATGAATTCGAAAATACATTTCGAGGCTCTCGCTTGAATTATTTTGTGGAAATCTCGTGACTTGAAATCACCCGATTTGCAGAACAATCCTGCATATCTTTTCCACCTTATTTGTAAAGAGCGTGACTCGTGGGAATACCAATGTTTATACATAATACAAATTAAAGTAAAAACTGTTGGTGTACTAAATTTATTCTAAGTTCTAAACACTTCAAATTATACTAAAATTTTTTTTTTTTTATAAATTACTTTTTCACATGTAACATGCAAAATTATACAATTCTAGGCAATTTATTTGCTAAATTAGAAAAGTTAATACTGGTTATCCTTAAGTGCACAACCACAAGCCTATCCTTACGAAAATATTGTAAAATTAAAACAGACAATGATAAAAAAATATGATTGTGATGTTTGTTTCACAAGATATTTTGTCGAACGACAAGACAATTTAACAGATTGGTTCTGCATATGTAGTATGTGTACATAGTATGAATATTGGTGTAGTAGAAGTTAACCAAATGCATAATTAATAACCATAAACTATATTAATAATTCCAATTTATACACACTAGTTAACTAGCTCACACTGTGATTTCTTTTTAAATACTTATATACATAACTCGCAATTGTTATCTTTATTCTTGGCTTCTATAACTACTTAAAACTACGAATATTTATAAAAATAAAATTTACATTTATATTGTAATTATCACCCATTTGATGATATATTCATCGCTTTAAGGTGTCTTACTCTACCACTCAAATTTCAGAAAAAAATTATACCGAAAATATTTTACTGCTTTTGAATTTCGTTTTTGTTAAAAAATATACATAGTTTTTTGAATAATTGTGGGTATAGAATACATACATACATATGTGTGAATATGAAGAATTCCCGACTGTAATTATTTATTCATGGGAAATTGTAACTTGAGCATTTACATACACATACATATATGTACATATAGAGTGTGAAAATAGTATTGATATTTTTCCAAACTAACCGTTTGTAAGTGTAAAAGTCACCGTATTTAAATAAGTGTTAACACAAACTTAATTTCTAGTTGTCTCTGTAGATAATTATAATAGGACTAATTTGGGATTAATTTGTGGAATTAATAATAGTCTTAGTTTAATTTTCATTTAAAAACACATAGCACAAAAGCTTTACCCTGATAATTTAAATCTTTTAACAGAGTTCAATTTTAGCATATAACATGTACTTTGATTTATTTCCACCCTTGTGATCGATCAATCACACTATTTGTTGTTTCTTATCTGTAATAGACTTAAGATTTTGTATGTAAAGTTTCGTTAAATTTACCACAACGTACTCGTTTAGATATGATAAACATTTCACACCAAATTGTAATTATTATAGATCTACAATTAAAATTCTTAATAGTTTTAAATTTATTTCTTTACTAGTTACTTTTTTTTTTTTTGATATATTTTTTCACACGTTAAATTGTGTTCAATATTTATTGAAATAAAATTTTCAAGACATCAGTTTTTTCATTTATTTACTCTGTTTTTATGCAAAAGCATTATCTCTACATTTATATACTTACTAACTTAATTTTACACAATTTTTGTATTATAAATTAAAATTCTATAAACATACGTACATACACGTATACATACCAATTTACACTTTGTCAAAAATTTTCCAAATCTAAATATACCCATACAAAATTATGCCAGTAATACGGGTTAAAAATAACGAGTTAATTAGTTTTAGTTGCTCTCAATTTTTCATTTACAATTATCATGCCAAATTTTTTATGATTAGTGAATTTGAATATTTTTAAAATTAATTTATTACAAATAATGTTTAATTAAACTTAGATTTTTTTTATTTAATGCTCATTATTAGTCTTTCAGGAGTCGTCCAATCTGTATTTTACAATATAAAACCAAGTGCATCTGCTATTGCATCTATTTTAGCATGTATAGAGAAATTTCTCATGATTTCGTAAATCTGTCGTATACAATTTGTCAGAAATTGCAATTAAGATTTTTAAGACGTTTATATAAATCTGTTAAGCCATAGAAAATAAATATAATTCTTAAATTCTAACGTGCATACTATTTACGTATGTATGTATATCTTAGAAACATAAAAGTACTTTTTAGAAAAAAAATTTTGTATTTAAAAATTGAAAACATTTTCGAGCTTGGCTCCCAAAAGATTTTTATTATGAAACCACACAATATTTATATTTAATGTACTATACATACATATACAACGATGCATATGTACATACAATGTATTTTAATTTAATTGTAACTAAATAGCGAAAGTCGAATTTAGAACTCAATACATTATCTGCAGTATTTTATGAACATTTAAATGTTTATTCACAATTACTTTATTTAGCATTTTTATGTCGTTCCAAATTCAGGGAAAAAGGGTAAATTTTATTTTAATTGTTACGATTTTACTGCTACAACTTACGACTAATACTACAACTACTACAATTATAGTACACCATTGTGAATTCCGTTCTTGGATTTTTATTATAGCAGTTTTTTTTTTTAATAAGATGTATTCTAACAACACGTTTTTAATAATTTTTTTTTATTTAGACCTAGCGCTATTTAATATAATATATCAATAACTTATTGCATATAGTACACATTTAAAAATTTCTATCGAATGCTTATCCCAAACGAATTCAGTGTTTTCTATTTTACATACATACAACATAAAATTTTTTTAAATTTATAAAAGCATTTGCTTAAAAAATACGTTTGCTTTAATTTAAATGGTTTTCTATACGTTCAGTGGTTTAATTAAAATACGTTAATTTTCGTTGTTAAAGTCCATCACTATTGGCTGAAATGGTACCACTAAACTCATGCGAAATAACGACAGCCATATAAATTATTACGGCTATGAGGAAATCGTTCTCTAAAAAAGTGTTATAATTCCGCAGTATTTGGAAAAAAAAAATCAAGTTTTCATCCTGAGCCACTCTAAAAGTATTTGTTGCCATTTTGCGCTCTGAACTATTCTCTACTAATTGTCATATAATGTGTATCAAAACAAAAAGTTATTTGGTTTATAAAGGCGAACATACATAATTCTAAATAAATACAATAAATTTATTTCACTTACGTCCATTAATCGATATAATACAAATATTTTACGTTCAATTAATACACGCTGTAAAACAAATTAATTTTTATATTATACACCTATTGGCCCTTGCTGCAATAGTAAAATATATATTAAATCCTAACTCGCTCGACTGAAACTTGTAAGCTAAAATAATCGTAATAACTTATAAAAGATTATAGCATTATAATGTATTAAGCACAGTAACGAACAACCTGTTTTCTGACCAGAATCTGCTTTGGGAATTGGGTCTTTACAATATTTCTAATATAGTATGTACATCCCCGTCTAGAAATAATAATGCAACCTGCTAAATAATTGTAGCAGAAAAGAAATATTTACACTCGAAAAGTAATCAACTATGCAACATATTAATTATATAGTTTGCCTGATATTATAATTTCCCTCTTGTTCAACCAATAATTTCCGATATATTCTCCACATTGTACAAATTTCACTTAGTTAACATGAAAATTATGTAAAAAAAAGTTTTAAGAAAATATTGTCATAAGCTGTCCTCAACACATCTACGTTCATACATACATACATACATACAACTATAATGAATACGTAGTAGTTATACACGAAATGAGCTAAAAATTCAAACGAATCAACGGTTAATATTTATCGATAAAATATAGCAATATGTACATCTAAAAAGTTTACTCCGACTTTAATCTTCAAATCGAGTACTGCGTCTTTCATTATCCGTATAGTTCTTTAATACATTAAACATGGAAAATGATTAAAATTTAATGTTCAACATTGCTTCCCCTTCAAAAATGAAAAAAAAAAAATCCAACAATTTGAGTAACACTACATTCAACACTTCAACAAGTCTTCAATACTACAACGTAATGAAAAATTTTCTACATCTACTTGCTATTTTATTTTTCGTACAACGTTCTCTGAAAATTTGCTTCTGTTCACGATATTGGAAAACTCAACAATTACATTAAAACATCAAATATATACTATCAACAAAAGAATTTTGGCGTAGAAAAACTAAAAAGTCTTAACCATTCATTCGTTCTTCAATATAATTATTTGCAAACATTAAAATTTCAAAAACCCTTTGGATTATGACTACAATTGTATACTTTTAAACATCGACTTTACAGCACATTGCAGCACAATTCAAATAAAAAAACTCTGAAGATGTCAGAAAACCACCACTTTCAACATATTAAATATTGTTTACTTCGACATTCGCTCAACAAAAAAAAAAAAACGATTTCGCTAAATCGAAAAAGTATATAAGAGAATAAATTATTAAACGATTATTTTATTGTATTATTGAATATTGAATTCCACAAAAAAAAATGCTTTACATGCTACTTAAAGTTTTACCTTTCAACATTTCCTCAACAAAGGAATTATCACAATTATCAACTCTCCCCAATATATCTTCAATGGATGGAAGTAATCATCCAGTTTCAAAAGCGGCCGAATAAAATTTTACTCCATTAAATATAAGCTTAATACTTCCTCAGTCCAGAAACTATAATCTAAAACGAATTCCCTTAAACATCTGCAAAATCATAAATACAATACAACAATTTGCCAAAAGCCATTTAAGCATTAAATTAAGCGTTAACGATTTTAATTTCAACAACGAATAACTAAGACGTCATTAGAAAAGAACTTTTAAGAATTTATACATTTATACAATTTCTCCATGATATTTTATAATTAAAAATTGATAGTCAGTGACAACTTAAACAGCCAATATACAACAATTATTGAATTTCACAAAATATGACTCGGGTAATACAATAAACGTAGTATTATTGTCTACAGTTTCCAAGAGAATATTTAAAAGGAAAAAACATGTGCACTCGTCTATAATTATGTCAAATAATACAACCTAATGCCATTAAAATTTCATTTAATGGAATACAGAGAAATTTTCTCAATAGAAAGAAATCACATTGCGTAACGAGTAAATGAAATATAGTAATGGGCACAATCAAATTAAATACTAGTTAGTTACAGAATTTAGTAATAAAAGCGACACGAAAATCGTATGGTAAACAGAAAGCATTTACACATGCAATATAATCGCAAATACTATAATATTTACAACATATAAAAATGTAATAATGATTTCAATTCTCACTCTTCACTTTATTTAATAGAAATTCTTACACTTTCTTAAAATATTGTAAAATTACTTTTTATAGCTCAACAATAATATAAAAAATGCAAATATTTTGAATGAATAGGTCGCAATCGGGCATGAAATCCAATGCATTTTTGGTTGAAAAGAAAACAGCATAAGTCACTTAAAAGTAAGCAACTAATACCACATAAGTTACATTTTTCCAATTGAGACTACAATAACTTCTGTTGCATTCCAACATTGAAAATCCAAGCTAAATGTCAATCAATTTCAACATAAGGTTTTAGTAAACCTACGGGTATATAAATATAAGATTCTTCAAAGGTGTACAAAATGTTCCCATTTGCATCGTAATTATTCTAACATCGTTGCACAAACTTAAATAAATTAGATCCTTCCAACTGTCGTCAATATAATTACAAAATTAATCTGCATTCTATTATTCCAACAACGTAATAAATACAAAAATTATATACATACTTATTACGAATTAAATATTTCCTTAACTCACCTTAAAAGTGTTATTTTCCTTTCCACCATTGAAAATATTTAACACTCAAACACTGTACACGATTTATAACCAACGCCTACAATCGTAAACATGAAACTCAACTTTACCGCAAAACTGTTTAAAATTCAACTTACACGAGAAACTTTACCAAACAAAAAAATGCTGAAAACTACATAATAATACTTTCTGCAGACGAAGAAAAAAGCAAATAATAATTCTTTAGGTGTCATGACATGTTGAATTACAACAAAAGTGTGGCGTAACCTTTAACAAAAGAGTCTCCCAAACATCGTTTAAGAGCACTACAACTATACAACTATACAACTATACAACATAGAATTAAAATTACAACGAAGTTTATTTGCTATTCATGAATCAACATACCTTGAGGAGATGATGTGTCTCCTACAAGGTTATATTAAGATTTTACAACTACAACATACAATTAAAATTACAACGAAGCTTTATTGCTATTCATCAATCAACATACCTTGAGGAGATGATGTGTCTCCTACAAAGTTATATTAAGATTTCACAACTACAACATACAATTAAAATTACAGAGAAGCTTTATTGCTATTCATCAATCAACATACCTTGCGGAGATGATGTGTCTCCTACCACATTATAATTTTTTTAATACTTGTTTTTTTAACCTTTTTTTTTTTTTTTTTATTATAATAACAATCTATATATTTAAACTCAAAGGTTTTTATTTTTCTATATATATGTCGATATTTCGTTAACCTTCGGTTAACATCTTCAGGAATTTTTTTTATTTTTCTTTTTGCTATTCATCAATCAACATACCTTGAGGAGATGATGTGTCTCCTACAACATTATAGTAAGATTTCACAACTACAACATACAATTACAGGGAAGCTTAATTGCTATTCATTAATCAACATGGCGTGAGGAGATGATGTGTTTCCTACAACATTATACTAAGATTTCAAAACTACAACATAGAATCAATAATTTTTAAATAATAATTACAAAAAACCTTTTTGATTAGACCTGCGACGATTGCTTTAAACGATTAAACAACATTTGTATTAATTACTATAACTAATAAATAATATTTTAATATAATAAGCGAGCGTACCCAAGTAAGGCATACCTCTGGGTTTTCTAATTTAAGGCAGTTCATATTTACGATTTTATTCCAACGTACACGCATATATTTCTACATTTGTACGTAGCATGGTATTCATAGACAAATAATGAGTAAATATATGTAGTAAAATAATATAAAAAAAACATATAAAATCATATTCTTCTGTAATAACTAGGGCCTTGTTATACAATTTTTTAATTTAATATACATAGTATGTATATTTATAAATCTTTTCGAACATGCATTTGTGCATAAAATCTGTTTTAGCGCCCAATATGGTTTTTTACAAATCGATAAAATCGTACTGAAGAAATCATAAATTTTATAAAATAATATTCAAACCGAGCATTGTACCCACCGTTTCACGTATTTTATAATATATTTCTGTCAGTCCTCTTAATTATGTTTATAATCTTTTTTTTTTTTTTCTTATGTAATACGTAGATTTCTTAAATATATAAGTGAAATTCGTATTGAAAACATGATGATAAATGTAAAGCGGCTGTAGTAATGAAGGCGACTTTTTCTCTTACATTAAATTAAATATATTTATAATATATATACATATATGTATATATAATATATAAACGTTGTATACAATTTTTTTCAATTAATTATTTTAAAGTGTGTAAATATATACCATTGTAATGCTATGCAAGTTCAATTCCTGAGGAAGTTTTGAAACTGTCTGCCTTAATTTAACATTTTTATGAATCTTTGAGTATTTTTTGCGTACAACTTGGTCCTTGAAAGATTCGAATGCAATGTAAATGTTGCAATTGAAATCTAAACTAAATTAATAAAAATATAATTCCGAAAGAATTAAACTAATATGTTAATTTTCACATTAATATGTATAAAATGTTAAAACAGAAATCTAGTATGATAATTGCGTTGCCAAAATCAATTGCAATAACACTTTTTCTCAAAAATAAACCGACAACAAAACAACATTACAAAGTCGAAATTTTTTTAATTGAATTCAAAATACTAATATTTTAATTATAATTCGTTTTTAAATTTGAACTTCTAAAACGTAAACAACTATAGAAAAAGTTTATTTTAATCAATTGCCATTTAGAAATTAAATTAATAAATTTAAAATTAAATATTGCAACTTGCAATTCTTTATAAATTAAATTTTTTCGAAGTAAACTGTCCCTTTACGAAAGCCAACCGAAAATATGTATAAGAAAATTAAATAAGCACCATTACAATTCTACAATATAAAAATTATCTATAAATGGTATTTATTACTTTCAAGTAAAGCATGATTAATATACCACATTAATTAAAATAACAATTAGATTTTAAAGATCTAAAAAATAAACTGCGGAATAATAACTTCCAAAAATAGCCGTTAAAGTTAATCTGCATTGCAATTCGCACCTAAAACCGTTTAAATACGTCTGCATTTCACGCTGTAATATGTTTACGAAATAACATTTATTTAATCAACAACAATAACGAAAATTGAATAATTAATTTTACAATCTAAAGAATTTTAAATCGTATAATTTTTAACTAAGTAAAATTATTTAAAAGGAATATGAACTCTACGCGAATTTTAATTCAAAGAGTTGACATTGTTTTTGAAACTTTTTTGGCGAATTGTAAAATATGTTGAAAAAAAACACAGATCATGAAAAAAAGAAATATAATTAACGATATTACGTGTGGAATTCTTTAAACGATCACAAAATGCGATACTTAAAACAACAACTTATTATGCAACTTATCCAAGAAAAATAGTCTATCGAAAAATGACAGATTGCATTTTATTCCACTTTGCCAAGTCGTTTATAAAACACTTGAAATCATTTCGTAAAACAAATATATAATGGCGCCCCAATTTTTATGATTAAAACCTTCCGAAATATTGCGTTTTCCTAACATTACAATTTAAAAACAAAAAATTAAATTACATATTTTTAAGCGGTCCGTAAAAATGCGGTATACTTAATTGCTAAAAAAAAATGTATATGAATATATATTCTACATACATACATATATACATATAACAATCTTTAAATTTATTGTATAACGAAAAATACGTTGACATAAACATGCGCAAATGTATTAAATTAACAAACAAGTAATTAATAAAAAGCGTTTAATTATTGTTATGTAACTAAAATAATTTTTAAACAAAGCAGTCGATAGCCGAATTATTTTTTTAGAACGGAGAAGAATACTACCGCCATTTAAAAAGTCTTCTAATAAGAAAACATAACCTCTTTTTAAAACGAATTTTGCAATAAATAATAGAGCAGCTAGAGTGATTTAAATACACATTTGTATATTTTAATGAATGATTTATAAATTATCAATGCTAAAACCGCATTTGTTGTATTTAAAATTTAATTGGTTTTAATTTTGGTGTTGGGTTTTTATTTTATTTTGTTTGTTAAAAAATTGAAAAAAATTGCGCCTAAACAGAAGCTTCAGTAAATAAAAAATTCATTTGGAGCTAATCAAATAGAAACGTCAAAAATGTTTGTATGTAGCATGTGGACAAGTTATGGAAAAAGACTTAAGTATATATTGTTATCAGACTTTTTATCTGTATGTATTTACTAATTTTTTAATGCGTTATTATATATATAATATATGAAAATCTTATTTTTAACTACTTTCTTAAAATAATGTTATTTACAAGTTTTGTTTCCACACATTTCATTTCATTTGTTCTCTCCACACTGTTTACAGAATGATGTTGTAATAATTCTCTTAAACTTTACAGCGCACTTGTTGCTCCACCACTGTTGTAACAGCCCTATTCGTGGGTAACCGTTAGTTATTGTTTTTGCTCCTTTTGTTTCAGTCCCTACTCCCCATTTTTAATGTTTAATGCATTAAACGAAAAATTTTCAAGGGTGAGGTTTATCTTTGTAGGCTTGTAACAAATAAATAAACAGAACAAAAAATAATTGGTATATGTTGAGATATACAATTAAAAAACCTCACCCGCCAAATATTTTCAAAAAGAGATTGAATATGTTGTTACCTACAAAAATCGCGCTCAAAATCGAACAAAGCTTCATTTGTGGCCTCAGCAAACAGAAGAAAAACCATTTGCGGAGAAATTATCAAGAGCTAAAATTTAACTCGAAAACGAATCTTCGAAAAATTAGCTTGGTCGTGTTGCATCACTGTAAGCAATTGTAAATCCGAAGGACCGAAGAAATGTCTGAAGAGAACACATCACCCAGATACAAGATACTTATGAATCGCTAGTGCAATTCTTAATAAATTGTGCAATCCAAACAATTCTTAAGACAATAAATGCGAACTACTTACGATTGGGTACAACTCATTTTGGATTTACATCTGGAGTTGACATTGACCGACGTATTCGGATTAGTGGTAAGGAAGAAATAATGTACTAAATCGCAACCACGTACAATTTTAAATTTTGGTTCACTCGACTGAGTGTCAGGTAAACTAATCACGATTATGTCCATAACGTGAAGAATCTCAAATATTTAACCATTATTTTCCTCCTAGTATTTTCAATTTTTTTTTCATGCATTTCATATAATATAATCACCATGAACAGGCTTTGTATATCTAACTAAGAAGTATCTAGACGGAGTCACTCAGTGATGCGCAACAGAATCCAATCCATTTGTAGAGGAGGAAGTCCGGAATAAAAATTGACATAGTTATGGTATATAAATTATTTGCGAATTAAATTAAAATGCATAAACAAATTTTCGTTACTTTAAAGGTCTTGATAACACACTGAGCAGAGAATAAGAAAATTATTTTAATCTAAATTTCAACGCCTTTTAAGAAGGCCATCTGTCTGATGCTGCCAGAGCTTTTGAGAAAAAATCGTTCATTCACAGCAAAGATAAAAAAAATTACAATTCATGTCTAGAAATTAATAAATTTATGCAAATAATTGATATTCTCGTTCCTGTAATATTTTTTTTTATCTGACAAAACGTTATCATTAAACACTTTGAATCACTATCCTAGATAATCGCACGATCAGCCAAATATGACATTTGTGACAATAAATTAAGGTGGTGTAGACTAAAAATATTTACATCTGTGTGACATATGTTTCGGCACGTCATGCGATAAGGAAAACTTTGTGAACATTTTCATAAAATTCGATTTTAGCCAAACAGCTAAGCATTTTGTTGGCGTAAACCAAAATAAATAAAAAAAAAATTACTTTTTAATTATACATAAACACTATCATGTATTTTAGTATGTGCATAATAGTGTGGCACTTGCAACGCCATTTTGTAGCGATTTTTTAAAGTCGGTCAGACATTTAAATATCATTCCCCTGTGAATGAATCGTGCGATTGTGTAGGATAGAATCAGCTTCAAGTATTTCCTTATATTTTAAGCAAATTTTGAGAAAAAAAATATTTATTTTATTTGTATATTAATATAGTTTTTGTCTATTACGTTCTCGGTATAAAAAATAAATAATTAAAGAATACGACAGAATCATTTGGTCTAAAAATATTAAAATTTTTTTTTTCTTTAAATTCCTACATACATAGTTTTCTTTTAGAATATAAAAAATTTAGCAAAATAAATAAATAGCAATTATAATTATGAATGAGTAAATTATGATTTGTATTTAATAATTAAAATAAATAAAAATTATAAAACTTGTTTTATATTTTTTTGTTTTTTTTTATCTAGGTGGAAAGGGATAGTAGGAGAAATGACAGGAGGTGAAGCTTAATTAATGATTTTACAGCTCTGCTTTTGCACGTTCTTTGTTTATAATCGCAGCAGTGCTCAAGCTTCTTTAGTAGCCATTTTTATTATTATTTTACTTCGCCTGTGCTACACAATACCGACGAAGGAGGGCGTGGCGTTCTGATGTGATTGTGGATTGCTAGCAGCTGAAGCCGGCATTGTTCAGTGACTGACTATGCCTTCGCCACTGAAACCTTCCGACAACAACTGACACACTAATGCACATCAGAAAAATGCGAGATGTTTTTTTTTTTTTAATAATTTTAGTCTGAAACTGGGCTTGAACCCAGGTCTGTTTTTGGTTTTGTATTTAACATGCAGACTACTAACCATCGTGCCATCGCCACCCTCAATTTTATTGTTAACGAAATATCGAAAATAAATACCAAAAATACAATTATAAAAGAATAACGACCTCGAGCTTACAATTAAATATAAAATAAATTTAAAAAAAAGGTCGAATAAAATAGAATATATTAATAATATAAAATAAAAAAATAAAATATACATATCGAGCCTTTGGTGCAATACCGTAGTAATTCAAAAAATCGTAAACTGAGAAAAAAGCATTTGAAGTTTTGAGCCATTTTTTGATAGTATTTTCGTTTACTAAAGTTATTTTTTTTACAAATTTTTAAACATGCCCCATGTTTTGTAATGTTTTCTGTTTGTAAATTTCTTGTCATAAAGGAAATATTTCATTATTGCAAATAAATATTGTTGGAAATAGCTGGAGGCAATAAAGACATTTGTAGCTGTGGAATCTGAACAGTTAGAGATAGAACCATAATATTTTTTCCTTTAGATATATATTTCCCCAAAGATCATTTCTGCATACCCAGCTCAAAAAATTAAAATTTTGAATTACTACGGTATTGCACCTACTCACAAATGCACATGAGTATGAGCCATTACCGGAACAAACACGTACGCGCCAAGAACCAAATTGTGCAAGGGAAGGTTTATACTTTCAGTCTTTATATACATCGTCTGTACATTTCACAGTTATTATATTTTGCAAAATGAGGCATTTGATCGAGAACTATCGATTTTTATCAAAATATGAAATCGATAATAATAGCGTTTATGGTTTTTTGGAGGTTATGGCTCGATATGTACTATATATAAAATTTTAAATATTATTAATTTTATTCATACTAACTTTTATGAAAATTCATGATACATTATTTATTTAATGCTTTTTGCTAATAATTAATTTTTATAGTATAATTTAAAAACATATAAAAATAGTTCCTTATTTATGTATACAATTTAAATAAAGAATGAAATACAATATGCATAAAAGATTTATATCTTCTCAATTCTTTCGTTGATATTGCTTTATTTAACTATAATCCTGGATGACATCGCAGGCAAAACATTAAAGTGTATATTAGTGGAACACTTTTCATTTCCAAAAGGTATTCTACGCAGTGCACACAGTTCAATAATGGCGTCAGAAAATGTTAACAAAAGAAATTCCAAGTATGTATTATCTAAAACTTTAAATAAATTATGGAATATTTAACTATGTTTGTTATATGGTTCACCTGGTGTATATGTGGCATTTCATTTGCTGCTAATACCAAAATCTTTAGTACACATTTAAACAAATTCTTGAAAAAGGCTAAGAAATTTCACATTTATACAAGAACTCTCGAAAAATATTTGAGAATTACGAAGTATACAAACAAAACAAACCAAATAGCTTCTTTAAAAATGTTCCTTATACAACAAACATTTTATTATTTGATTTTAAATCTATTTAATTTTTCTAAACCTTTCTAATAGTAAGAAAAATAGGCCAGCTAAACCATAAGAAACATAGTTTAATAATCGTATTAAATTTTGACTAGCGTTGAAAAATTTAAAGAATAGTTACATAATGTTAAATAAATGATAAAATAAAAAATATTTATTACTAAGTGATAAACAGTTAACTTCTGGGTAGTTATTGAAAGTTGATTGTAGACTAACTTTAGTTAGTTGAAGATTTCTGCGGAACCGGACATTTGACTGCTTCCTACGACATCGCATTGTTAAAATAGTCAGTTATCTCCATTAAAAATAATCCAAGTGTCAACCACCATCAGTTGGAAAAAAGTTAGTTCTTTTATCTTGGACCAGCACTCAGGAGATGACCCCTACACATGCAGTGCTTTGTGCTGGAACTAGAGGAAAGGGATAGTTAGATAAATGACAGGAGGTGAAGCTTCACAATTTTGCAACTCTGTTTCTGCACGTTTTTTGTTCGTTTATGGCTTTGTTGAAGCGCCTTTGATGTCAAGGGGACGTTTTCAATTTTGAAGCTTCGGTTTTAGTAGCCATTTTTAGTAGTTATTTTACTTCGTCGGTGCTACACAATACCGACGAAGGTCGGCGTTCTGATGTGCCTGTACTGTTCAGTGACTTCGCCACTGAAACCATCCGACAACAACTGATACAAAGATACACAAATTCGCATCATGCAAAATGTTTTTATAATTTAGTACGAAATTGGCTTCGAACCCAGGACTTTTTAGTTTTGTAGTTAACTTCAGCCATCGCGCAATTCCTTGCAAATTAACTGAGCTGCTGACATGGTATGTACTAAAGGATCTCCCAACAAGAACGCAAGATTAAAATTTGGCGCCATTCGAAATGTCATTGTTTGACATGTGAACAATTGTTATTGTTTGCTAGTAGAAGGTACGAGGTTAGTAAAAATGGAGCGAAGGGAGTTCGTTAATTGGGTATTGGAGAGATAACATGAAAATGCTGATTTTGCCGATAAAATCATCTTCAGTGACGAGGCTCATTTCCATTTTGATGGCTTCGTCAATAGGCAGAATTGTCGCATTTGAGGTGAGGAAAATCCTCGAGTGATTCACGAGAAGCAAATTCAATGTGGTGTGAATTTGGGCTGGAGGAATCATTGGACCTTTTTTTATGAAAATGAGGCAGGTCAAGCGCAAACAGTCAATGGTGTTCGGTATGGTGAAATGATAACCAGTTTTTTCGTGCCTAGAATTGAAGAAATGAATGTGGAGGGCATGTGGTTTCAACAAGACTGCGCCACATGTCATACAGCCAGAGAAACAATTCAATTGCTGCATTTAAAATTTAAATCTTGCGTTCTTGTTGGGACACCCTTTATAAGAACATTTGAAACATCATTTTTAAATGGATCTGTTTTCTTTTCTGTTATTTTTGATAAATAAATTTTTTTGTAAACTAGACAGTGTAAGTTTTTGTAGTTTTTAGAAGATTTGAGTACGGTTTTGAGAGCTTTGGTACAATTTGTTTTTGCTTCGGCAGTCCTGATCAAGTTGTCACTTTTTTAGCTGAGCTGAGCTGAGGAATATTGATGGAGTCCAGATAATCGCAAAATAATTAAGTAAGATCATCAAATACATTAACGCATATATCCGTTTAAGTCTTTCAAATTATCTACTGCGTTTTACAGTGGAATCAATGTAATCAGCAGTCTGCTTAAAAGAAAATTAAACAAACTCTTAGAATCCAAAAAAATATGAGATAAATTCTAACCACTTGATGAAGTTAATTTGCCACCAATATAAACAGAAGCTTTTAAATATTTAAACTTCCGTTACCAGCTTTACCTCCTGGCATTGGCTCTGATCTGTATCACTACACACGTGAAAATTTCATGTATCAAAATGGAACCATACTAAATTGGACCCAAGTGAGCTGCGACCTTTCTTTTCCGTCGCATCCAGCAACCTGCCGACATAACCTAGCAGCATTTATGGCGAACTATGTATTAAAGCCTCTCATAGGAAACGCCCATAATATTAAAATCACGCCATGAGGAATTGCGTACTTAACGTGTTTCTTGCGGCAGTAAAATATTTATCCTTTCACCATTGGCGATTCCCAACGAATCATTGGAACAGAATTTTTGTTTTTAATTGAAAACAAAACATATTTTTGTCTGAATTAAATGTTTGAACACTCACTCATATTCGCACTTAAGCGCCATTAATTTAAAACAATAAATGGAAATAAGAAATATTTACACAGTTTTTCAAGTTTATTTACTCATATTTATACAATTTGTTTTTATTTTTTAATTTTATCAAACCTTATTACATGATCTATCGGAAATTTTAAACAATGATAATGGCAACGTACAAGAAAAATTGTAGATGTCGATAAAAAAAAATGTGCTCAAATGTACAGTGGTGGTGGTTCATTAAATAAAAAAAAATATTACTTTTGGAAAAACGGCTGGAATCATTCTGCATATACTATATACACATAATGTGGATTGGATTAGAAATGAACATTTCTTGAATGCATTGTTTTCATCCCAACAAACTTGAAATGAATTAAAATGAAATCACTTTTCCATTTAGGGGTTCTTTTCTTTCTTCCATTCACTTTACGGTCTGATTGAAGGGATAGTTGTCAGAAAAAAAATTAATTATTAATATTGGTGCAAAATATGTACATCAGCATTGGTATTTATGGAGTCAATATCCAATATGTGTGTTGAAGAAGAAAGAATGCAATTTTGAACAAAAAATGTACATGAATTTGGCCATTTGTTGATAAACCTTGGATAATAATTATGTATATTTTGCAATTTGCAAAGAATTTCAAAAATTACCAAAACATTGTTTATACGTTTTTCTTTCAAATCGGCTTCACATATTTCTTCAGATTTTGCAATATGTTTCTAATGGAATTAACTGCAGAGTCATCTTTCAATAAAAGAGTTTGTTAAAAGTTAAATTCTATACTTTCACAGTTTTTTTGGGTTAGCTTTACTTGCGTTGCGCTTACATATGCGAGTAGCAGTTCAAAAATCTCAAACACTCACACTTTTTTACTAAACACTCACAGTTTTCGCACTCGCAGCTCCACTTGCAGCAAATTCTCAAGTGAGTGCTAGTTTGGCACTTGCATGCAACTAACTGTGAATAAGATAAACGAAAGTTGATTGCAAATTTAGTGGAATACTGTAAAATTATACGAGTAATTAAGTCTTCAACTTGCTATGTGCAAGTATATCTTCAAATGTTTAAATTTAAAAAAAATGTGTTAGTTATGAAGCATTAATATTATTATTAAAATAATATAAATAATAATTAATTGCTACTGTTTCTCCAAAAATGTGCCCCGTATGATGAACTTGGTTACTCTGCTCTATAAACAAAACAAAGAAAAGTGAAGGAGTTTATGTTTCAACGACATATTGAGAATGAAATTTCACTCGCAAGTGGATTCGAATATTTCAAAGAGTTTTGCGTTGATAATACGTATACAGAGTGCACTCGCATGAGAGTACTTGCGTATCTAAAGGCAACTTAATATTGCTCTGACCACCTTTGAATTTCCTCCACTGTACTTAACATAGTGTGTATTATAAGTGTAGTATCACTTGACCCGTTTTGGTCATGCAAGTGTGTACGTAAAACAAAATTCTTATTAAAATTTTTTTCGTGACTATGTGGTTGATGATTTTTTTCACTTTCAATAGTTCTTCGTTTTTTATTTAATTTTTTTTTTATATTTTAGTTCCGTTCTTGACTTAATCGTAAGTTTTCATGTCTATACAGTTTCTTTAAATAATTTAATTAATTAATGCATACGTAAGCGTTTAATTAGTATGAAATTTTAACGGATTCTTATACAGATGTGACTTTTTTCATTTTGTAGAATTAGTATGTCAAATGGTAGTGAGTGGTGTGTGGAGTTTTATATGAATATAGGAGTTTGTAAGTGTGTGTAGGTGTTTCTGTACGAGTTAGTTGTGATTTATTTTAAACATGTTTCTAGATCTATATCACCCCTTAATTGCCTTAAACATTTAAAAAAAAAATAAAACATTTAAACGATTTTATGTTTTCTGCTTCTGATTTCTAAGTGTATAATTTTTCGATTAATGTTATTTTTAACGAATTGGCTAATTCTCTTAAGAGGAAAGGAAATTTCTTTCGAACATTTTGCAAAAACAAAAAACAATTGCTATCGTTTTCAATATCGAAGAAATGTTTTTTCCAATTTAGACAATCAGGCAGAGTCACAACTGGTTCAAACACATCAATTTTATGTAGAATATTATGAGAAAAGGAGAGCAGTGTAATAAAATTCAGTGTCACGGTCGTGTACATACGCCCCTCCATTCTCTTATTATTTCGCGCCAAAAAGCTTAATACCCAAACTTTATGTGTATGTGTGTGTGTAAATCAGCTGTAATGCTAGGAACTCAATTGGGATGAACGACGAATTATTCGTTGCGAACTTTGGTCCTCAGACACATCTGTGCATATGAAAATTAACACAATACTGCCGTCGACGAACGACGAACAAATTAGTACAGAGTTTCATTCGTTTTTCATTTTAGTTTTCAAATATATTAGTAAATAAAAAAAAAAATTTATTTTAATAGTTGTTTAATTTTTAAAATAAAAAAATTTTTTAAATAAAAATTATTTACCATAAAATTGTTTTCTGTTCATGTTTAATTTTTTCAAGTAAGCTTTGCTGATTATGGCAGCAGTAACTTTTGTGCAAAAACACAATGTGTGTTTGTGGTACTTTCTAATCTATTTTGGTCCTTTCACACAGAAAAAAATAAAAACTAATTGCCTGTTCATAGAAGCCGAAGTGAAAATAATAGTTCGCCATTTATATTGAAAATAAAAACAATTTGAATTTTTTCTATTGTTGTTTTCAATATAAATGCCGAACTGCTGATTATGACAGCTGCAGTGTTTTCGTCGTTATTGTGTGCCACACAGCGAATTTACGGAACGAAGTTTTACCGTGCTCAGCGAGAGCACGGCGAAATTCGTCGTTCGTCACAGTTGAGTTCCCAGCGTAAGTTGTTACTTTTAATTTAATTTCTTTGTGAATTGAAAAATGTCAATGGGTTGTTTCTGTTTTTCATGGTTTTATTTTATTTTTTATTTGTATTTATTTATTAATTAAAAAATTCTTTATAATGATACCTTTTTGTTGTTTTTTAAATTAATTTCTTTTAATATTTAAGTGCTACTTAATTAGGGTTTTCATTTTTTTTTGTAGGTAAGTATGTATGTATGTATGTTTGTATGTATGTTTGTATATAGATTTAATATTACTCATTTATAAATACATTTATTTATAATTAATTAGATTAATTATAACTACATTTATGTTAATTTTTTCGTTTTTTACTTTTAAAGTTTTTTTTGTTTAAGTTGCTAGTTTATTTTTTAATTACTTCTGTATAATTTAATTTTGTAATTTGATGTGTTTTAAATGTTGTTGTTGTTGTTGTTGTTTTGTTTTTAATATATGAAACCAATGAATGCAATTTTTCTATGCAAAATATTATCAGTTGTTTTGTAATTTATTATATTTAAACTTATTTGTTGTCGTCTTTTTTGTACATTTAATTATAAAAAAAAAAGTTTTCTTTTGTTTATAGTTTATATAACTTTTTGTTTTAATTAGAATTAAAAAATTTTTTCTTTCTAATAACACACAAATAAATAATGTTTAAGTTTTACAGCATTTGTTTTTGTCGTTCCATTTAATTAAAAATAAATGACAAAAACATAAATATCTTTAAAAAAATATTTATTATTGAGATAAATCATTTAAACTTAATGCATGCATTTAATTATTTGCTTTAGTTTTTATTAGAAACTCAATTGTATTTGTTAAGTAACTTTTCATTTGTTATTTTTGTTATTAATTTACGAATATTTTTAAGTATTGTCTTAGCATATGAATTTTTGAGAAATACCAAATACAACTAATCCTCTTTTTACACGGATTTTTAGCACTATTATGAAATAACTGGACTTTTCTGTTCCTAAACGAATGTATTGCACACGAAGAATATTACACTTCAGCAATTCGCAGTTTATTCAAGTACATACATATACTCGTATATATGTATATGTTTTTAATATTCCTGGAAAACAGGATTTTTTTTAATCTCTTAAAATTATATTGCTTCTGAAATAGTTATTTAAATTTCTTAAAAATTCTATTTCAGAAAAAGTCCGAATAGCTTTCTACCACTGATGTATAAAGTACGAGTAGTTACTGCCATTTTGTATTTTGGAAATTAAAAGTCAGCCAGCCGAAGTTCGCTTGTCAACGAATTTGTAAAGTGTTAAGTACCTGACTGTCTGTACCGGATATTTCTTTTTGTTTCTATTTCCTACTTTTCACATGTTGCCTCATATTATTTTTGCCACCACTTCTTCGCGTTCGTCAGAATCAGAATTAATTTTCGAATATTTTTATGATAAATCACATCAATTCTATGTACTAGGTTCGATTCCCAGCAGAGGCTCTGGTCTGTATTATTACAACACGTGAAAGTTTTTTCACAACAGGTATCACATAGGGAGCATAATAAATTGGACCAAAGTGGGCTGGGACATTCCTTTACCTTTTCATCCAGCAACCTACCGATCTCATTATTTATGTCCTAAATTGAATTCTCTAGAACCTGTTTAATATTTTTTTTTTTTACAATATAATTGTATTGCAACGCATTATTTTCTTTCTACAACAAATTCGAAAACGATTTTTGTAATCAACACTTCATTTTGTAACTCCCTAGAGCTAAATCTCTACCTAAAAAGCTATAAATTTTATTTACATACAAAATTTGTTTTTTAATGTATATATCATGTACACATACATACATACATATATCATCAATGCAGAAAGAAATATATATAAAAAGTACACTGATTGAGGACAAATAATGGCAATTAGACGTGCAGAATATTTTCCTTAAATTTTTGTTTCAGCATATTAGCGACCGAGATTTATCTTTAGCAACACGGATACAGAATAAGGCGGCCAATGTGACAAATATTTAACAAAATTATGTACTTTTATAAGCATATTTTTCATTTGTACGGTCCAGTTTTAAGAAAGAAATGAAAACATAAGACAATTTAAATATATGCGATAGAAAATTTCGTTCCAGTAATTATACTGAATGCAATATTTGCTTTTGTTTTTGTTTTCAATAAACACGTGAAAACGTTCCTGAAAAAATCGTGCAATCATTCGTCTGAACAACGCGTATGTGCAAAAAACTCCCTGCAGACGTCTTACCAGTCACTTTTGACGTGGGAAAATTCAACTCAAATGTCCATAAACACTACTCCCTCTATCCTCCTTCCCATAACATAATTTCCTAGTTCCGGCACAATGCATCGCATGAGTTCTGGTCCAAGATAGAAAAAAAAAGTTTAAAAAACTCGAAAAAAGTGATAATCGAACAGTTCTATTTAAAAAATACATCTTGAAAACAAAACCAACTCATTTGCATAAGAAACAAATAATAAAGTTTGTTCCAGGTCTAAAAGATACGAAGAACTTAAAGTACGTTACAAAATAATGTTGTGTGCTTATTTGGAAAGAAGAAAGTTATCGTTACAATTAACGATGCGTGCTGTTTGAGAATAAGAATTCTAACATTGTTAATAAAATGCAGATAATTTGTTATAACAGCTGAACAAAATTCGAGCAAAAAATTATTTGTTCTTACTTGTGAACCGTGTTATTTCAAAATCGTGTAAAAAAAGAACTGGTGTACTCGCAATAAATTGTCGTTCGCCAAATAATGAAAAATGTGCAATCGTATGAAGACTTTGCATGGTTTTGAAGCTGTCTGAAAAGAATGTATTATTGTTCACGAGCTGAAATAAAACTTTTGAAAAGATCACTAAACTTTACAAAAAAAAAGAACAATATTAATTAAAGTGCAAAAATGTCGATGTCCGGACAGTTGATAATTATTGTTCACAATTTTCCAATTTCATTTGGAAATTATTTTGCTTTTACAACATTCAATTGTTTGTTAAAATTTTACAATATTTCAAGAGTTGCCTGCCTTGCCTTATTACAATTCAGAAAATTTCACTTGTTTTAAAATATGATGAAGATGACTTTAAAATTGTGAATTAGAGAAAAATAAAAAAAGGGCCCCAAATTACGGCCTTCGATTTGGAACGAAATTCCAATACATTTTAATAGAATTTTATGTGAAATTTCGATTCAAATCGAATGCCGTTTTTTAGAGCTTGGTAAATTTTCCTATTGCAAGATGTTTGCGGTGCTCTTCAAGATTTGAACAATGCAGGAAAGTTTAAAGGCTTAAAGGAAATTATTGAATTGAATCACGTGGTGTATATTTATATAATAGTCCAAAGAGCAAAGATCTTCATTTTGCATAAAATAGAAATCAATTCGCATTCTTAAAGTTGTTCAAATAAGTATTTGTTTATTCGAAGAAAGTGTTCAAAATGAAGTTGCTTACTTAATGTTTGCTGGGCTCTTTTAAAAAAAGTAGTAATTTTTTCAGCATTCTCTTGTTTTTTTTTTTTTTTGTTAATTGAAAGGTGAGAATAATAAAAAGTCTGTTTTAAGATTAAATAACATAGGCAGTGTTAAAATAATAAATCGAAATTAGTTTCTTTTCATATTAATTTAAATAGACATTAATTAAGCTTTAAGCTTCTTACAAATCGTATAACAATGCAATTGTCTTTTTATTTAATTTTTATTTTCATATAAAATAATAATGCAATAATTATAATAATAATAATAATAATTCTAATGTACAATACATGCGTATAATAAAAATAAATAAAATGTTTAAATACATTTTAGCATACATAAATTTTGTATAGTGTTTTCAATATAGTATATACTTATTTATATGTATATAAAGCTTATAAATATATATAAAATTTGTTAGTTTATGTTGTTCTTAATTAAACAAAAAATCACCCAAAATTATAAAATAACATTCTACAATAATTAAAAGGAAACAGAAGTATTATTTATTTATGTTGATACACACAGCAAAGTTTGTTGTCAATTAATTAATTTATTCTTTATTAATTATTACTAAGTAAATTTAAATTAAATTTTTGTGCAAAATATTTTTTTTTTGAAACAAAAACACATAATTTATTTACAAAAAAGCAGACATTTTTTAAAAATCGAATTTATGTTTTAATGGTATTTACAATCACGTGTGGTTTAAAAGGGATGTGGGGACGAATTGGGGGGGTAGGGAAGCAAACTAATATGCAACATTTACTTTGTTTTTCTCATAATTATTGACATTTATTTATAATAAAAATCCTATTTTGAAATTAATATAAATCCGAGTTTTTATTAAATAATTTTATAATTTATTTAATTAATAACACAATTTTAATTGGATCTTTTGTTTTAATGCAAAATTTTATTTGCTGTTCGTATGTACATTTGAGTTCAATTTATTTATTTTTTTTCAATTATTTTAGTCTTATTTAAAATATTTTTAATCCATTAATTTTTTTTGTTTTTTTTGATATAAAAAGAAAAACATTTTGGAGGTGCATTATTTTCTGTTACTGTTTTAAATTTAAGAAAAAAAAAAACGTTTTCCTTATAAGTTGTGTTTTTAACATGTGTATTTTTCAAGTTTTTAGAGAAAATTCTTTTCTTTTTTTCTGTCACTTGTTCAGCTTATTTCGTTAAATGTTTATAAATAAATATTTTCTTAAACGTAATATTTTCGTGCATATGTCTCTAATTACGAAATCATCTTTGTATGCGCAATTGACTCGAAAATGTTATTAATATGGTGGCCATAAGTAATTTTAACCAACTCATAATGGGCATTTTTGGGGAAGTGGAACCGGTCTCACCACATTTACCTGTATTCGAATATGAGAGATACATTTTTTAAATACATTAAAATTATATAAAATATATTTTTTAATTACTTACCAAACACTGATAAAGTTGATACTAAATGATGTTCGGGTGGTTTTTGTGTTCCTCGATAGCAGGCATCACCGACTACCAGTTTTGCAGAGGTGCCCTCTGTTGGCCGATAACTTATACAAACTCCATGTTTAGTACCTTTATGTCTTGCTATTATATAGACAGTGGCATTTTCAGTCCATGAACCATGGCAAGAATATTCTGTGAAATAAAACCAATAAATCGAAACTGTAATACGCATTTAAACAAAATATAATATTCGATATTTGGTTTGATTATCCACGAAATGAAACAGTATAAACTGCTTATTGAGATTCGAACCCAGACCTAACCCATGAATAAACTACTCATTACCGGGGCGTCGTGGTAATTGTACGCCTATTGCACAAGTTTTCTTTAATCCGCAAATAAAGCCTGGGTCATTTCGTTTCCTCATTTAATTTCAAGCCGTGATACTTTGTACTTATTTACTAGAATTTATATGAATTTATATACATATATGCTAAATATTCCCACTCACTGGCACGGCAGAAATATATTTTTTTTTATCTGGGACCAGCACTCCGGAGATGATTCCTACACATGCGAAGCATTGTGCTGGAACTATAGGAAAGGGATAGTAGGAGAAACGATAGGAGGTGAAGCTTAATTAATTATTTTACAGCTCTGCTTTCGCACGTTCTTTGTTTATACTCGTAGCAGTGCTGAAGCTTCGGTTTAGTAGCCATTTTTATTATTATTTTACTTCGCCTGTGCTACACAATACCGACGAAGGAGGGCGTGGCGTTCTGATGTGATTGTGGATTGCTAGCAGCTGAAGCCGGCATTGTTCAGTCACTGACTATGCCTTCGCCACTGAAACCTTCCGACAACAACTGACACACAAAGACACACTAAAGCACATCAGAAAAATCCGAGATATTTTTTTTTTTTTTTTTTATAATTTTAGTCTGAAACTGGAGTTGAACCCAGGTCTGTTTTTGTAGTCAACATGCAGACTACCATCCATCGTGCCATCGCCACAATGAAATAAAGTCACTCTTAAAATATAAAAGAGGCAAGAACATTTTACAGAGAAGATTCTCGAAATATAACTATTCGTAACGAACAGCTTACCAGAAGACAGTATTGGCTTGCGAGTTATTCCTATTTGTACCAGGACTGAGAATCCTTTCCCAACATCCATGATCATAAATAGTCCGGAAAATATCTCTTTAATTGCTAGACTCTGAGATTTTAAGTGCTGAAGTAGCAGATATGGATTTTACATGAAAAAGCGAATACAAACACACATTTGTAATGCATAATTTATTTGTGTTTTTTATTTATCTTGGATGTGCGATGCATTGTGCTGGAATTAGAGTAAAGGGATGGTGAGAGAAATGACAACTCTGCTCTTGCACTTTTTTTTGTTTTGAGCAGAGTTGCAGTGCCTCTGTTGTCAAGACCTATTAAATTTTGTAGCCATTTTTAGTAATTATTTTACTTCGCTGGTGCTACACAACACTGACGAAGGAAGGCGCTCTGATATGCATGGGATTTGTATCAGCTGCAGCCGGTACAGTTCAGTGGCCAGTGACTTTGCCTGCGTCACTGAAACCTTTCGACAACAACTGACACAAATGCTCATGAGAATTGTACGTCCGAAACCCGGTTCGAACCCAGGTTTTTTTTTGATTTTCTAGTCAACATGCAGACTACTTCAGCCATCGCCATCCTCGTTGTTAAAATATCAGGTAACACAAAGAAAGCATTGAGGACACTAGTAGGCCGATACTATGATTTCTTGCTTCTTCGGCGACCTGACTAATATAACCTAATTTTGTTAGAAGATGTGATGAGACAATAATGTACAGACGTATAATGATTTTAAATAAAAATGTACCTTCATCACCCTCATCATTGCACAACGGTCGCACATCAATCACATTAGGCTCCGTACAGCCCACCCACAACTGACGTTGGGCCTTATAGTTTGTAACACATTCAGGGACATTGCGTCTACTTCTTGATCTGGAATCAGCCGCGTCATTCTGAACGAATCCAACATTTGTGTAATTGCCCACTACCAAGATTTCTTGTGTTTGATCAGATGTTAAGGAGGGCAAAGGCTCCACCGTACTAGAAGCGTCGCGACGAGATCGTATGGGAAGACCACGGGTATTTGAATGCCACGCATTCTTTTCATCCTGTTGCGAGTTGCGGAAACTTAAAGAACTGTGTCTGATAATGAAGTAAAACAAACAGTTGAAATATTAGGCGGAAAATTATCTATATTTCCTTACCTTTTATGCAAATATTCTCTGCCTCCATTATCTCCGTACTGGTGATGATGATTGTGAAAACCATGTCCTTTATTGTGGTTACGTTTATGTCTAGTGGTTAAATAAGGCGGTCCTATCGCACCTCTTAGACTATATAGTCCCTCCATGGGACATATTTGGGGATCAGGATTTGAGGCTGTGAATGTCGGTAAATTTATATCACAAGATTTCTTTCTTTGTTATTTCAGCGCCTTACCTAGCAAAGTTATATAAGGAGTTTTGTTGATGTCAAAATGATCTATAGCGCAGGCATCTTCTAGTCTTGAGGCTGGCTTTCCCGTTTGTATTTCAATTACGTGAGTATCACGGCGATAAAACACCATGCACATGAAACCAGATTGACTGAGGAATTTTTTGTTAAGAGAAGTACATCATAAATAGTGCTGAAATAGAAGCATAATATTTAACTTACCATCCTGTGGTATAGTGCACCACCGACATCATTTCCGTTGAAGTTTGTTTATTGATTTGTTCGCACAAAGCCCGAGTCTCCATATAACCATTGGGCTTGATAATGTGTATGGAACCATCGCTTTTAGAAAATTAAGAAATAAAATTATGCAAACTTCATGAAATATATTTTAATGTGACTTACTTTGAATGATAATTGTAGACAGCATTTCCCATTAAGACATGCCAATGTCGGGGGCCTTTGAACCAAACTGGGAAATCACATCTTTCGGCAAGGGGCGGTTTACGTAAAGACATGATTCGGGAGCCCACCTTAAATATGATAATTAATTAATTAAATAATTACGATTATTGATATATGTACACTGGTTGTATGGTCGAGGTCAATTCATACCAGGTAAACTTACTAGTATAACAACAATCAAAATCATTGTACGTTGTCAAAATAATTCATACAATATGATATCAAACAGTGATAAATTAACTGTTATGAATTCGCCTTGAGCTAGTCTATATGTACTCGTATGCACATTGCGTTGGCGCTTATACCTTATAGATATGTATAGATATGTTGGACTTGGTTTTTTCTTTTCGTATTTATGTAATTCTCAAAAATTTTTTGGTAGTTTTCCTATAAACATATGAGCCTTTTCAAAAATTTAGTTGAAGGTCTACTGATGAGTTGGTAGAAGCACCTACCAACGAAATGTACCTATAGACTAACGTAATTCTTTTCCGGTAATAAATTATTTAAATAATTTTTACATTAACAGTATATTCTGTAAATATTTAAATACTTGTTTTATTAACATTGAATGTTACGAAATGTTAAAAAAAAATTAAATGGAACTTCTTGAACTAAATGGGAAGAAAAATCTTTAATCAAACTACTTTGAAATGTCAAAGCGACCCATTCATTATACAGTATTATTGTGTATGTTCTTCATCATATTATTTCAATTTTATCCTATATTATGCAATAAGTGGCACAATATTTTCAAATATAATATGGCGCAACTTTCTTACAATAAAAAACATAAATAAAAACATAAAAACATAATCTATTGTACAATGTTGTCAATACATTTCGTATTATATTGCACTTCTCCTGGTTATGCAATAAAAATCAAAAGTATTTTTATTTTTGCCAATATGCCAATATGTCCCTCCTGCCAATATATTGTAATACTTCCATACTCGTACACATTAGCAATATTATTGTACAATAAGAAAAATTGCACAATTATATGGGATATGTTTTAAATACGTGTGTATGCTTTTACATATCTATTATTTTAGAAATCTATTATTCTATTTTGTTTTAGTAGTTCAAAATCATTTTGTTGGCATTTACCTCTGCACTATCGAGACCGTTACACGTAGCATCTCCTGACTGTGCCAGTTTGTATTCAGCATCCTTTGATGTGGTGATACTGGGTCCAGCAAAGTGTCCCAGATCTAGTGTAATCGTATATATAAATATATAATTAAAGTTTATTTAGCTTTCTTTGTAATACTAATTAAAGTGCTTACCCATTAATGAGGATATTTTCTCATAAACAAAACAACGAAAGCGTTCCTCATTGGATATGGCATGATGATGTAACACTAGACCGACTAAATAACGAGAATTGCCGTCTTTCCAAGTGGCCAGGCAAGTAAGTTCCTCCACTGAAATGAAAAGAAATTAATTCATTCAACAGATTTGTCTAAAAGAAAATTCCAAGAAGAACCCCATCCACTAACCTGTACTTTCAGTACCTACAACATCGGGACAGGCTTGAAAGCTTAACAGTAAACGACTGTCTTCTGTGCAGCTTTCAATATTGGAAACAGGACTTTTACACTCGCCATTGCCACGATTATAGGTAAAAATGAAGGGACCTATAAATATAACAATTTTAAAATCATATCAGATGCTAATGTTTCGTCTGTCTGTTTTTGTGATTTACAGTTTCGAAACAAATCACAGGTAAACCCCGCATAACACAGTACTTGCACAACACGGTTAAATATAAAACGACTTATCTAAAACACGGAGTCGTTCGTTTGAAAATATGTGAAAACTTTT
Organism: Dexiosoma caninum; assembly: GCA_963924685.1. NCBI lineage: Eukaryota > Metazoa > Arthropoda > Insecta > Diptera > Tachinidae > Dexiosoma > Dexiosoma caninum. The sequence continues at coordinate 123,237,347 of OZ004725.1, read as the reverse complement.
AAAAGACTACTAAATAAAGAATACTAAAATAAAAACGTATGCAGCAAAAACGTATAAAAATAAGAATCTTTTGTATACATATGTATGTACAAAGCCTTAAGGAAAGCCTTAAAGGGAAATCGCCGTTATGTTACCAGTACTTTGGTTCGTACTACATGGGTTTTTTCTGTAACACGAATCTATCTACCGCATTATACGAGGCTTACCTGTAGTAGAAATTATTCGTCCTATGGACTTAATCATTTTGTCTTTTAAAACATTTGCATTACGCGGTAAATAATAAAGAAATAATTACCTTTGAGCGGACATTTCACAGGCTCTGCATTCTCTCGAAATAATGAGTATAATAATGCATCACCTGGAATCTGATCACAAAGATTCTGTAACGTTTCACGACCCTTGCAAAAGTCTGGGGGACATAGAGATTTTAAAGCAAACACGAGAAAATAAATGAAAATAGATTAATGCACAATTTTCATGATTCAGCTTTAGCAGTTTTAAGTATTAAAAAAAGCTATTTCTCATTTATTTTTTCCTTTCTTTCACGTCTGCTTGCTTTCAAATAGAAAGGGTTCATTGATATTTGAACCATTTCGTACTGTTTGCAGAATATTTTTGATTGATTATTTCCAAATGGTATTTTTATGTTCATCTATTATCAATAGGAAAACGTATATATTTTGCTTTTAATGCTCATAATACGTTTATTTTTATATTTTGTTTAATTAAGATAAGGAAACTCTATAGAAACTTTGCTTTGTATCGAAAACATACAAAGTAAGAGTTTTTAAATGAAAAATAGCTGGAAAGTATATATAAAGAACTAATGAATAAAACGAAAAAACAAAAAATAAAATATAAAAGAAACTTATAAATAAATCAAACAACAATTTCTGTTTATTATTTATTTTCTCTAAAGTTTTTTATAGAAAAATTCAAGAAATTTTGTAATTTTTTAATTCAGTGTCTTTGTATAAAAAAATGTGTGAAGAAATGAAATTGTAATTCTTCCAACTGAAAATTATATGCATTAATAAATTAATTTCACTGTTGTATTTTTTTTTTATATAATCAAAATACAATTGAAATTGAACTGAAGCCAAACTCAACTTTTCTAAAGTGTCGTTGCATTGAAAGTTTTTAATAAGGGAATGTATGCCAAGGATACAAATGTGTTTAATAAATGAAAAAAAATTGTTTTGTATCAAGAAGAAGGGGAAGAAGAGGATTAATACTAGTTGAAATCTCACTTATTCCAAGAAATGAAAAAATGCTGACTTCATTCATTTGTTCCGAACAAATATATTTTTTACTCAGAGCTTTCTGCAGCACAATTCACTTATCGCGAAAAATTTATCGGAAAAATTAAAGCTGCTATATTAAATATATAATATATAATTCTATTAATTTTACAAGGTGGTTGGCTTAATTATGTTTCGTATTGTTTTCTTAAGTCAAACTTCCAAAACGTATACAGTTTGTATACACTTCAGCTGCACTATTTAGACAATGTAGATATGCAAAGTTGTGTTTTCTTTATAACAATATTCTTTTCCTTATTATATTTTTGTCGGGGCATCAACTTTGATACTGATGCGCTAAGCGCTTTTTTGCTGCGTTTCTAATACATGACATTCGTTTATACATAGTTTGACATTTGTTCGTAAAAAATTGTTTCTCTCTCTATCAATAGTTGCATATAACAAAATTTTTGTTCGGAACGAATGGCTGAATCCAGCAGAAAAAGTATGCGAAGACATTTTTAATTTTATTGACTTTATGGGCGCCTTCGTAGCCCTGTGCATAAGCATTAATATATCAATAGAGAAGTTGCGGACTCGACTCCCCCTTAGACCTCAGCAGCTTCACAGAATTTTTTTTTTTTTTTTTTTTAATAAAAAGGTACAAACAGTGGCAACACTGTATAGTTTTCACAGACTATGTAAAAGGTATTGATTTACTCGCGAAAAATTGAGAATTTATAGAACGATAGAGGGACAACATCTTGTTTATATACACATTTTCAAATTTCATTTTCATAAAAAAAATATTAGAATCTAAAGAATACAAAAAAAATTAAAAGATTTTTGTTACTGTACCGCCATCTGGCATACTTCCCTTAAACGTACGTACGTACTACATATAAAATAACAAACGACAGACCACGCATTTTGTAATTCAAACAAATAACCATTATTGAACATGGAATCCAATAAAAGTATTACATACATACAAACATTGATAGTATCAATGTATCAATGTGTTTCTCTGCTCTTGTCGTTGATGTTATTTGCTATTGACGCCAAATGTCATTGGCACTTAATTTACAATATTGATTTAGATTTATTTTCATTTTAATTGTCTTAATACAACGAATACGATTATACAATGAAATGAAATGTTAAATATTTGAATAAATTGTTCCAATGAAAACTTTTAGATGCGATTATTCACTTTCACGCAAATTATGTGCAATTTTTTTTAGAAGATATTACTAACGTAGTTTGGCCTTAGATCATTTTCAACTTTTAATTATTAATTTTTTTGCTTTTTTAATTAATTTGTATAATTTGTTTGAGAAAATTTAATTTTTATAAGTATACATATGTATATGTTGTAGAAAAAATATATTTGTAATTAAATAAAAATAAAAAAAAACTTAAAAAACACGTTCATTTACTAAAGAAAAAAATTAATTTGTTCATAATTTTTATTTAAATATAATATTTTATAAAGTGAAACTTTTTTTATTATTAATTGGTAGTTTATGCGAAAATATCTTTAATAATCCAAATCCAAATCCAAATCTAAAGCCAAAATGCATAAATCATAAACATTTAAAATACTTTTAACTTAGTACTATAAAAATATTTGTAGATTGACAAAATTATTGAAAATTCGTATGTATGTATGTATGTATGTATATAGTAGGAGATGTGCATGCACCTGTGCTCATTGATATTAATATATACATACATACGTACATACATATTGTATATTCATATCCTTACGTTGTAACTCAATACAAAGGAGACGTACATACGGCAACTTGCAAACTGGAAAATATTTAAGAGCTACAAATTCGCAATCATGCATATGTATTCTTGTACATACATATGTATGTATGTATGTACATATTTCCATTTAACGTTAGATTATTAACAGAAAACACGTTTCTGAGACCTCTTCATATAACGAACTTTTGGAAAACTTATTTGTTTTTGAGCATAAGAGATCACTTAGACCAAAATTCAATATCAATCAATCTAAAGTATGTTCAAAGTATTGTTTTTTACATGATGTGTCCAAACGTTTACTGAGAAATGTATTTTGCTTAGACAGAGGTACTTAATGAGAAGCTGTTTCCGTATTCGGATCAAACGGAAATTCGAACTATCGGCTTGCGTTCAAAGGACTTGCATACTTATTTTAATATGGTGGTTAGAAACCGAAAATAGTTCCTTTCCTGCATATATATTCATCTTGATGTATTTACAGGAAAACTCATCTTCGTGAGAGCTGCTTAATAACAAAGCTACAAACATTTTTACGAAATAAATTTTTCCTATTTTGTCAAAGTAAACCTATTGAAATTAAAACAACACACAATTAAAAAATTTAATGATAGAAAAAGAGTTCTCTCTTATTTTTTAACATTTGTATGTTCAAATAAAACTTAGTATAAATCTTACACTTAATAATATTAAATATATTTTGTAAAGAAAAACTGAACATTTAATTTAATTACACAACACTGCAAGCATTTTTGAGTAAACAGAATTAAAAATTCATACGACATTTAAAGATAAAATTTCTATTTTTAATTAATTAATTTAAAATTTTTGTATTTCAAATAATAAACCACAATAGCCCAACTCGCAATTTTCTGCAAGTGGTCTTGCATTATTGCAATTGCCACGTTGCGTTGTAAATTGTTACTCTAGAATGTAGACTAACAAAATAAACACATATCGTAAAACGTAAAACCATGCAAATACACTTTTCTAGATTTTAAAGGAGAGGGAAAAAACTTGATAACAGGGTTAAGTAAACAAATTTGGAAAAAGTTTCTTCAAAACTCGCATAGAATTAAAAGAATCACTTATATTTTGATAAAATAGTTTATTTCACATGCGGACATGCGTTTTTATATGGTACACAATATTCAATAGAGAAACCGATTTTTTAAATTTTGTCACTTACATGGTTTTACGTTTTATATGACGATATGCATTTGATACTCTGGTGTAAATAAACCACAATGAAAATCATAGTTTTCATTTACTATACGTTTGCAACACTTAACACAACGTAAAGCAAACAATAACAAAAGAAAAAATAAATAAAATATGGAAAATTAAAAACATGAAACATATTAAAGAAGAAAAACCCAAAAAAAATTTACCGAAGAGGATATAACCGAAATAATAAACTCTCGCACAGGCTACGGATTTGCGAGTGGGCAAGGCTAATTCACACCAGGTGGCAGCAATAACTCACATCAGCTGGTTTGTGTTCAAGTGTCAAAGCATGTCAACGCAAGCTGTTTTGACAACGCGAATAAAATTATTGTATTTTTAAACAAAAAATGCTGTTGTTGTAGGGACGAGATCAACTGATACGAACTCGCCTTTCGATTGAGGGTGCAGCACATGTGTCAAAATTGTATACAAGGCACATGAGTATGCCAATAAGTACCCTGTTCTCCAAGAAGCTCCGGAAGTGGAAGTAAGATAAATCATAAGAAATTTCTTAAAAAGAGCCAATATTTTACACAAGTGTTGCAAACGAAACCAAACAAGATGCTCACAATTGGTGGGAAATAATGACAATTGCAAAAATTTACCTTATCAAATGCACAAGATTGTTAGTTGGGCTAATAAGTTTGTTTTTTTCATAAGAAATATATTGTACATTAAAAATTTCGAAGAAAAAACAGCACCGGAACACACACACTTCCACAAATAAGTACATACATACATACTTCTCTACAAAAGGGAAGTTGAGAATAAAGCGGAAACTGCAGGGTTTGCTGAAGCTAATTTGTAAATTAAATTTTTTGTTATTCCCAGCCGAACTGAAGGAAATATTTATTTCAACACACACGCACTTACATATACATACATATAATCAAACTCACAGGCAAATAGATCCTTATGGTGAAACCAAAAGGATTCTGATGATTCAGGAGAGAGATGGTGTATGTGTTTGATTGCTGTAATGCCAACTTGTGTCATTTTATGGCAGCGAAAACACCAAAAAATGTTAGCGCCGAACTAAAAACACGCAAGATTAACACTTTTTGCAAGTATATTTCAACTTTTTTCCATTTGTTTTTACATATTTCATCTCTGTGGACTTTTGGAAAATAGTCCAATATAAAAATTGTTTAGAACAAAAAGGTTTTTGGCTATACATTTCAAGAAAACTAAAAAGTATTGAAGGTAACTTGTTTTATCAAACGCAGATCGGTACCAGTCGATATAAGTTGATTTTTCATATTGCATGTATACGAGGTTTGTTCAAAAGAAAAGGTGAATTTTGTTTTCTTCGATTACAATGGCGTGGTGCATCATGAGTTCTTGCCAACAGGTCGTACGGTTAATAAGGAATACTACAAGGAAGTTATGCAACGTTTGCGTGAAACAATACGGCTCAAACGATCGGAATTGTGGAAAAAAATCATAGATTTTCGATCACGATCACGATAATGCTTGTGCGTAATTTTTTGGCTAAAAACAACACCCAATGATTGCCAACCACCTTATTCAGCAGATTTGCCTCCCTATGACATTTTCCTATTTCCAACACTGAAGAGACCAATGAAAGGAAAACGTTTTGCCACAATTGATGAGATAAAATCAGAATCGAAGAAGCACATTTCAAGAGAGCTTCGAGGATTGGAAGAAGCGCTGGCATAATTGCATTATATCTGAGGGGATTACTTTGAAGGGGACAAAATGGATATTGATGAACAAATAAACACTTAGAAACAAAATTCAAAATTCACATTTTCTTTTGAACAAACCTCGAATACATATATAGTATCTGTATGTATTTACATATCGTAAAAACATACCGATTAGGCCAAAAGATGCGTCTGGAAATATGAAATATATCTGGCAAGTTTTCTTAGGCCGACTTGTTGTTTTGATAAAAGGTTACAGATATTTTTTTTCAATTTTACTAACAAAAAGTTGGAATAAAGCATTCAGCAAATGAAAATAGTACTCATCACAACATACATATGCACAATATGTGGTTAAGCGAAACGGTGTTTTCAGAAAAAACTTGTACTGATATACTTGTACTTGTTGTTGATATAAGCTTATATTCTACTTATTAATATGTATAACTCATGATTCACACACATCAAGTTTGACTCGTCAAGTCTTGAGTATTTGGAAAAGCGGGGAAGAGAAAATGAAAAGGGGTACAGACTTGATGGTATCGGCAAGTTTGTTTGTTTTTCTCTTCATTTTTGTTTCTTTCTCTCTTCTTCCTTAGCCGTAGTATTGTAAAACAAACTAAACTTGACAATTTAGAATCTGCAATGAATTTTCCATAAATAGTTTTCTTAATATAAATATAACATTTCACCGTGAGTTCTAGCGCACGTTAACATTATGCTTTGCCAAAATATTTTTTTGGCAAATACAAAATTTATTTGATACTGCTCATTAGACATATTTTCTTGTTTCTTGTTTCTTATCTCAGAAAACTTATTTTTTACAATATGAGAATTATCTATTTAATGGTGTTTATTTCTCAACAATGTGCGCCGCCTTAGGTTAAGGAAACCTGCAATTGTTTTCTCTGTTTTGGGCTGCAAAAGTAAAAGTTCTATAATGTGGGTCTCATCCTGCAAATAATATTGAACTACGTAGTCCATTGTAGCTGAAATAGACTGGTTACAAACATGCTCCCATGTACTGCAGCTTTGAACCATGTCACTGAAAACAACAACTCATTGTTATACGACAAGTGTTCGTGCTTTTCTTTGTATTTACGATTACGACGTCGCATTAAAATTATTCTCTGAGGTGCTCCATGGAGTGGTTACATGGAGTAGTTTTTCGGTTAGTCCGTTGGGTTATGTGGTCCACCTCTATGACATTTGGGTTAGTATTGGACTAGTTCTAGTCCTCTGTGGACTACACTATACATGCATGTGTGGATTAGTCACATTATTTTGAGGTTATTTGCAATTTTTTGAAAAATTTTTACTTGATTTCGCTGTAAACTGAAACGTTTCTGCATTCATGTAGATCGTATTTCTAACTTTCGAATGAGTTAATATCCTTGCGTGAGTGGCAGCATTAAACAAATAAAAATGGAGCTACTAAATTAAGCAACGAATTATCAACACCAACAACAAACGAAGCCATACAAAAATATAACGGCATTAATGTGTGTTCCTTGCTATAGATCTTTGTAGGTGTGAACAAACGTGTGTTTCTTCTTTCATTCTCCAATAATCCCACACATTCCCAATTCCATCCAGAAGGAAAAACAAACATACATACTTATATGAAAAGCAAATAAGTCTTTTGTGAAAATAGTGCTGAGTATAATAAAAAAATAATAAGAATAAAAAAAGCAAAAGTATGATAAAAATTTAACAAACTTAATGAAAAATGAAGAAGGATTTGTTGTTCGTTATATGTATATGTATGTACATACATATTTGTATATGTAAGTATGTATATATGTACAAATAGCAACAAAAGCAGCAAAAAGAAGAAAAAAAAGACGAACATTTCATTAAAAAGAAAAATGTGTTTTATTAGAGTAATAGAAATAATAAAATAAATGATTACAAGGAACATGCTTTTTTCTTACTATTAAAGCAACACTATGCCAACGACAGCGACAGGAATAGAAATAAAACAATAATAAAATAACGACAATAACAACAAAAAGGCAACTTGACGAAAGGTTAAAAGCATTTACAAAAATAGCAGCAATAACAATAAATGATATAAAAGGAAACGCAAATTTAAAGGAATTTGTGATTAGACCAAAAATATTTGTATAATTCTATAGAATTCACATACATACGTTATCAAAAAAAAAAGAATGCTTAAAATAATAATTTAAAAAAAAATGGAATGCGTCGTTACAAAATTGGTTTTTTTAATTTGCGGGCAATCAATGACATAAATACTCCTACATACATATATTCAGGAAATTATTATAAAATTAGTATAATCTCGGTTGCGTTTTTTATGCGACTTTATTATATTGATAATTTCATTTAGGATTCCTTTTTACAAACTAGATCTCAAGGCGTAGTTTCTATGACATATTCACTATAGATTCTCCGTCTAAAAGGAAGTTGAAAGTAATCGAGATTGTCTATTATTATTCGATACAAAGATGAACTCTATAGGAATTTGACTGCTACAAGTGTTCGTCAATGGTCGAAAGAAAAAAAAGTAACGGATTATTAAATACACATTTGTCACCGCATTGGATAATATTGCAACTTAGCTACATTGTCTGTTATGAGTGGATGTGAAGCTGAGTGTATCTGTTACGAATCTTTGTGATGGCCACGAATTACATAAAAAGTCATATATGAATATCGATGATATTGTCTGTTAGAACTCGCTATTACTCGGACGCTAACCGAACAAAATCAAAATCGGATCATCTAAGATATTTTGGACAATTGCTTAAAAAATACATGTATGACGCCAAAGAAAATTCATCATCTGTAATTGATGGTTTAATATTGTCAGCATTTTTCACAATGAATCATCATGACATTCGCCACTCGTAAATTACGTACATATGTACATTAAAAGTGATATTATAAATGTGCAAATTTTAAATTCTTTTGAATCCAGTTCGCCGGCCAGATGTTGGTTCTGTTATATTAAAATAGTATGCAATTAAAATTTGCAGTAAATTCAATAACTCTTAATGGACCCGGAAAGGACTTGAATATACGCTTCTAGAGTAAAATTTTAAAAAATTTCGAAATAAAATCAAGAGTTTATATTTTTACCATCTCCGATTTTAACGAAATTTAACATATGTATGTATATATACTACTTATATGTTCGCATTATACTGCGCAAGAATTACTTCGATACCTTTTATGGTTCCTATTGTATAGTGGTCGTAACTTGAAGCCATTTCTGCCATGGCCGAGATTCTGAAGTTTAGACAACTATACAATAAGAATAAAGCTATACAATAAGAAAGTAGCTTATAACACTACTTGTACAGAAGCTGGTCTAATAATTAGAAAAATTATATGTATAACAATTCTGATAAAGCGCGGAAACATGGAACACCGAGTAAAGCTCGCTCACCCAGATATTGCTATTTAGTTTCACTAATAATATTTAGTTCCCATTAAAATTTATTGTTCTTTCGGTATTCTGTGTTATTTAATTTACTAATATACCCATAGTAAATTAAATAATAACTTATATTTACCAATTTACTGGCTTCTTTGGTTTTCTTCTTTGAATTCTCTTAAATAAAAATACATATTGCAATTGTTTTTTATGATTTTTCTTTTTTTTTAAATTCGATATATTTCGAACTTATTTAATTAATTTTCAAGCTCTACCACCAAAAAAAAACGTAATCATTTTTTTGATAACGAAAAGGCTAATATCCTAAACGGACTCAAAAAGTTCGGCGGAAGTGTTAGCCACTTTGAATGTTGCCGGTGGTTCACAGTTTTCATATATTTTGAATCAAAATGTAGCAAAATAAAATTACGAAGTATTAAGGTTATGAAAATATAAACCTAAACGACAAATATAATAGCAATTTGAAAGGCGGAAGAGAGACAAGTAATTTCGGCAAATATGTTTTTGAAATATACCATATGTGAATATTTTTTAATAATTATTGAATCAAAATCTTATAATTTTAGCAATTTTTTATAGAAGTTTCTACAAAAACTTCAACTTGAAAATGAAAAGAGGACTTCAGGCCACCGATTATTGGATTATATAGTTATAAATGAGTTCTATATTGAAAACGAGGCTAAACTAAGTATATACATATTTCACTTGATCAATAAGAGGGTATTGACTAGAATTTTTAAAATTTTTACTTTTTTTTTACTTCGGTATGACCGCTACACATGCGATGCATTGTGCTGGCACCAGAGGAAAGAGATAGTGAGAGAGATGACAGTGAAGCTTTGGTGAAGATTTACTATCTTACAACTCTGCTTTAGTACTTTTTTTTTGTTTATAGCAGTGTTGCTTTGTTTTAGTAGCCTTTTTCAGTAATTATTTTACTTCGCTGCTGCTATACAATACCAACGAAAATGAGGGCGCTCTAATGTATCTGTGGATTGGCATCAGCCATGAAGCCAGTAGTGTTTTTGAGCAGTGACGAAGTGTCGAAGGCACTAACCCGTTCCGATAACAACCGGCACAATGATACACTTATGTACATCAGAAAAAGTGCGAAATGTTTTTATGACTTAGTCCGAAACTGGGCTCGAAACAAAACCTTTTTGGTTCTGTATTCAAGGTGCAGACTAATTCAGCCATTGTAATCCTCTTACAAGAAATCAACTAACAATATTAATATCTATCTGCTGTAAAATGTTCTCCTTATTCACTTTACTCTTTCATATTCTCAAAATCACTCAAAATGTAACGACAAACAGTTTTTGGCCTCTACGGAAAACTGTAAAATTTCGAGTTAATCCCGCTTGTCGATCAAATGCGATATGCATCCCAAAATAGGAGAGTGTAGTGATGTACTTTAATAGAAAAAGTTTGCTTAGAAAACATGGAAGAAACATATTTAAATATAAAAATTATTATTAAAAAAAATCAAATTTCTAAAAAACAGCTAAAACAATGAGTATTGAGCAAAAAAAAAAAAATGGATGGATTAGAGAAGGGAAATGCTCTTATCATGGTGCTTAATGTTATAACTCATAACGATGATGATGATGATGATTATGATTGAAATGATGATGAAGGGCAGTTATAGTGAGGATTTCTATACAAGAGTAAGTGTAGGTGTGTTTAACGGTTGGAGTGGAGTGGAAACTCAACTGAGGCTATAGTACAAAAGTATATATATATGTATATGTGTGTGTGTGTGTATCTGGATGTGTAAATTAGAGCTTTAGTAGATTTGGTTTGGGGGTTGGTTGAGCTGTCTGGTTGTTTGCAGGACTTAAATAAACGTTTAGGTTTGATAGGAATGTATTGCTGTTATTGCTGCAGATGTTGTTGTTATAAAAAAGGGGTTTTTCATGTACATATTTTGAATGGTTTTCTATTTTACATTTATGTAGAAATAAAAAAGAAATATAAAAGTAAAAAGAAACTACATTTCAATCAGTAGAAATAATATGAAATATTCATATATGCATGTGTGTACATATACACTATATTTACTTGTTTTTGCCGGAATTAACAACAACAACTACTATGCCAGCAATAAGAATATATGTATGTATGCAGATCTAAAATAAATATAAAATATAACTGAAATGGAAAACAGTTATGATGTTATAGATGATGTAGCTAAATGAAAGCTTTTTCAAGTATAAAACACAACTAATGCTAAGTACACCAAGAAATAAACACACACACACTCATTATTGACTACAGCAGACATTTTGCAGGCGGAAAAAACTGAAGGAAAAACATTAACATTTAATGTAAAACATTTAGATCAAGCAATTCAGATGCGTATTGAAAAAATGAACAAAAAAAAATACTTAAATAAAAAAGTGATTTGTTTATAAAAAAAAAATTAAAATAAAATGTAGTAAAAATATACATATGTATGTAAATAATTTAAATTGGTGCTTTTTACTTTTAAACACACATACTCACACACAGGCACAGCGCCATCTTAATGGAACAATTACTACCACAAATCATTAACATTTAACATCCATACAAAGAGTTAAGAAAATTAAAAAATCATTTGGCAGAATTACAGAAAATACTCGTAGTAATAACAGAAAGAAGACAGAAATTGTTGTTTCACACATGAATAATGAATAATAATATTAAATTTAAACAATATAATTTCTCAAAAATCATGAAACAAACAAATAAAGTTAATAATACAACACAACAAATAAAAGAAAAACTTTATTTGTTAAAACGTTTTAAAATAGTTACATAAATTAGACAAATATAATTGATTAATAAATTTTTTCTTAATTGTTTTTTTTTTTAATTTAATTTATACAATACTAGCGGTCACCGGGTAGCCCATCCCAACATTTCGTGTTCTTTTTTAAATTCATTAAATACTGGAATTTTTGCTTTTTTTACTTGCAAGAAAACGACTTTATGGCTTAAACATTTCTTTTTGCATTAGGTTTCTTTTTCTTCTTTAAATAAAAACTGCTATATGTTTGTTATAAAAGTTAAGGTTTAGTTGAAATAATAATTATATATTTTTAATAATTCATAGTACGAAAATTAAAAATTAAATTTGTTTAATGTATAGTAGGTATATACAATAAATGGAAAAAGCATTTTATATTGATATAAATACGTAATTATTTGCAGTGTATATTCATTAAAAACAAATTTTTAAATATTTACAAAAACGTTAAGTAAAACAACTGAAAACGTTTTTAACAATTAAAAATCAAACAAACAAATTTTCCTACAAATACTTTGATTATTTTTAATCGGCAGAGAATAATTAAACGAGTAAAATGAATGGCATATTTGGTTTTTATACAAAAATGTTTCTAATTAAGAATGTCCAAATATACTGAACACGAAAACTAAATTTAAACTGAATAAATTAACAAAAAAGTCAATTAGATTATTACGATTTAGAAACAATTTATAAGATTATAAATAGATATTGGCAATGAAAAGTCATATATTACAAGTGCTGGTTCTGTGTGATGTAGTCTGACTCTGAAGGAGTCTAAAGAACTTTACGGTACCAATTATAATGTTCTTGGAAATATTTGCAAATTCAAGCTTAAAAAGACCACTACTTTAAAGATATGTATGTACATATAAAACTGAATATGATTGTCTAACAAAATGCTTTACTACACTGCAATTGATGTTTCTTACTAGATAAAATACTGTTCCTAAGTGGTTTTAATTAAAAACTACTTGAATTGGTAATGTTTTTCTTTATAAAGAAAATAAACTTTTTATTCGAAAGGTACTTTTTATTTCAATAGTACTTTTTATCTAAAATTTACTTTTTCTTCAAAAGGTACTATTTATAAAAAACGTACATTTTACTTAAAAGGTACTTTTTATATAAAATTCACTCTTTATTTAAAACGTACATTTTATTCAAAAGCTACTTTTTATTGAAAAGCTACTTTTTATTTAAAATGTACTTTTTATCTAAAATTGACTTTTTATTCAAAGGGTACTTTTTATTGGAAAGATACTTTTTATTTAAAAGTTGCCATTTATTGAAAATGTACTTTTTATTAAAAATCTACTCTTTCTCTAAAATCACTATTTAGCTAAAAACACTTTTTATTTATAATGTACTACTTATGTAATGCAACTTTTTATTAAAATGGTAATTTTGTATATAATGTATTGAACTTATTTTTATATGTAGGTACTTTTCTTCAAAAAGAATTTTTTTTTTATTTTTATTGAAGCCTTCACAGAAAAAATAATTGCAAAATTTTTGGGTTGAAATCCAATTATTATTTTAATTGAATCTTGATTTTATTTCTTTCTGTGTTATTTTAGTTCATTATTCGTCATTGAAAAGGACGAATAGTTCTGTGCTTTTTCTAAGTATGTCGTAGCTCTTATTAAAGAGATACATTTTTTTAATATACTTTAAATCTATTGATTATAAATTAATATTTGTAAGGCATGTATTTCACTGAGAATTTACTTGCCACATTTTACATGCACAACATGTTCGAGTAACAAACTTAAAGGAACTCTAATGTAAAAGTTATTACTCATTTAATTTTCCCATTACAGCGAAAGTAGATGAATGCGAACAGTAAAATTTAGAAACAGGACTGACAAGCATAAAGTAAATTGTAAAAATATTTCTAGTCATCAATTTCTTAATAATAATCATAGTAATTGTAGTCAAGATGTAATTTATAATTATATAATTATCTGATAATAAAGATAATGGATAAAATGAATGGGGAGTAAGAACTAAAAAAGGAAATAATAATAAAATTATGTTATTATGTAGATATCTTTCGAAAGTACGGAAAATATATGGAAAGCAAAACAAGTCATGTCATAAGAAATATAAAAGATTTATTAGAATTTGCTTTGTACACTGAACGAAAAATAAATTAAATAGGTAATTTCCATGATTCTGTGTTGTATTTACAAAGTTGTGTTACACTTCATTAATATAACACCGTACAATTTATAAAAACTTTTTGTACATATTGAAAATATAAACAAATTAATTAATAAATAAAGGGTACTATAAATGAAAACAAAACTACAATTATTTACAATGTGAATGAAATAATATTTATAATAAATAAACAACAAAATATACATACAGATTTATTAAAAGATTTTTCTTATGAATTTAATATTATCAATATCGTTTTCTTCATTATTTACATACTTTTTGATGAAAATTGTTATGGTAAAATTGAACGACTTATTGATTCATTCAGAAATGAACCCAGCAGAAGTGTTGGTAAGTGGCAAATAGCAGAACTAGAAATTGTATTCTTAAGTTCTTTCTTCTTAAATTAAAATAAATAAAAAATGAGGTGTCATTGTACGCAGCGTTGCCTGAATGATGATTTTATCATATTTACGAAGAATTCTTTTTAGCAAAATATCGAAGATATTTTTTCTCAAATGATGCATAATAATTATGAAAGTTGTACTTACTTCAAATTAAACAAGTTTTAGCCATAGTCTTATTGTGAAGACATGCGATATGTAGGTTCGAAAGCAGCATAGACCTGCTTGGCATTATCCCGGATCATGCCAAACAATGGTGGCTCAAAGTATATCCGGATGAAGTTGCTCACTGCTCACTCTAGTAAGGAACATTTTCTTATATGAACACGCTGTACGGTCAGACGCACTGAAATTCTCTACATATATAAATTTGATATCATCTGCGTATAGACTGGCTACTTTGAGAGTATGTAACGCATTCCGAACTGGGTTGGATCCTACCCCACTTTTACCATTACGGCCATGATACACAGTTAAGGTATGGTACAGTTAAGTGTTCACGTAGGTGGCCCGAACATTGGTCTAGACATAAAAATGATGTCTTGATACCCGACATCAAGACAATGCCAACATAGAGATATGTTGACCTGAATGATTATATCACGAAGTTTCTGACTGTTTCAGAGGAAACTTGTACCGTTTCGGACATGTGGATGTTTCGTTTTGTCTGAATTATAGTAGTGGAAGTGTTTTCAGTGATTGTCAGCGACTTCACACCTGGAGGTCGGATTTGGAGGGAACATTACATTAATATTACATGGGACAACATAATTCTGAAATTGGTTCTATGGGAACTACGTAGGAAGGTATTCGTAGAAGAACCTCTATAGTCTAGATGGGGTCCCATGCAGTGATGGAGAGATAAATTGCAGTACAACCAGTATCGGACACGTTCGGTTTTAGCATGTTAATTAGAGCTCAGCAAATCTTACATGTTGCCACATTATTTTTTTTGTGTAACTATTGACATTGACTTTTTAAAAATTTTTATTTCTAGTGGTTAAAACACAACGACGAGGAAACAGTTCAGTGACCTGATGATTAATTAATGCATGACGGTAGACTCGGAGAATTCAAATCTAAAATTACATTTTAAACTTTTGTTTTAACCATTAACAATTTCTTGCAGTTTTTCTTTACTTGAATTATACGTATGATTTCCTCGCATTAAATCATCTATTTCCAGAAAAGAAAATTAAATTAAAAATAATAAAATCTATAATGAAGTTTTTTGACTCGACTCAAAATTAACTAACGGCAATTCGTAACAGCACGTTCTCTATCATCATAAAACTCGTGCAAACGCGCACACATCCACAAGCACGAGTATATTCATGGCGAGTCAACCCACGAAAAGTTTCTGGAAACCACCCCGCGATTCATAAAAAAATAACAGAAATCAAAAGTCCTCTGTGCCCAGGGTTTGGCTGGCGTAGTTGCATGAATATTATATTTAGAAATATTTTTGTATATAAAATTTGCAAAACAGTAGTTTTTCTTTGTTCTATTCGTGTATTGTGTATTTCATTCAGAATTTAATACAATAAATATTTAAAAAGTTTTACTTTATTATCTAGTTTTTCGACTGTGTTTTCGATTTACTTTTATAAAATGTTTTGAGGGAAGTAATTGCAGGAACGGAACTCGAAGAATGTATCCATTGAAAGCGAAGTAAAATCTGTTTAAATTAAAAAAGGTATTTGAGTAATAATTAAATTGCAAAAAATGCCCTCAATAAATCCTTTTTTTTTTGCAAACCTGGCAAAATTTCTTAATGTTCTGAAAATTAGGTTTCAAAACACGTTTGAGTATAATTTAAACATAATAGTATAAAAAATCTCAAAATTACTGTGTTTTTAAAAAATTTTTACGATTGAAAAATTCTGTTCGATAAAATATTCAACGCTTAGCGAAAATTTCGACAAATTCTTATTTCGAATTCAAAATTCCTTTTCGGTTTGCATGACGAAATCATACCAGGTAAACTTACTAGTACATCAACAACCAAAATTCATTGTATACTGTCAAAATAATTCATACAATTTGACATGAAGCAGTGATAAATAGTCGGCCAGCGGGGCTGATAAGTTCAGCTGTTATAAATTCGCATTGATCGGTTGTTATTCAACAGCGAATGCAGCTCATTAATTTTTTTATTTTTAGAATTCCAGCTAATTATTTTGCTGCGAAAGATACGATTAAGAAAACGGATAAAAAAATTATAATTTAATTTTTTATACCCATAGAAAATTTTTTCTTTCAAAAATTGATTTTGATTTAGGAAATTATTTATCTTTTAACAATTATTAAAAAGTTAATTTGTTATTGTCAAAAAAAAAAAAAAAAAACATTTTCTCTATAAGAATTAACGCCTCGAAAACGCTGCGATTGCTTTATTTGAATGTGCTGATATCTTCATTTGCACTTCAAGCAATTCTTATGTATGCATGAATGTAAATACATATGCGTATATAACTTAGAACAGAAAAGAAAAAGAAAAACCTTAAAAATATATTTGGGTTTATGCTTATTGTTGTTGTTGTTAAGATTCATATTTTATTGACTAGAATACGCAGTCTATTTCTTTTTTCTTTCTTTTTTTACCAAGGAAAATAAACCAAAATTATGAATTTATTCTCTTTGTTGTTCGTTTAGTTGTAATTATATTGACTGTTGTTTTCACTAAAATAGTTATTTATATTTGGCTGTGTTTAAAAGTTCACTGTGAGTGTGTGTGTGCGCTAGTATTTGCCTGTGATTACAAGAAAACCACCATATGTGTAAATTTATTTATACAGAATAAGTAGTGGGTATGTGAGTATTTGCCTAAGTATGCATGGGTGCGTGTGAGTGGGTGTGTGTGTGTGCATATATATATATATATATATATAGTTGCTGAACAAGATAAATATGAAAAGTTTGTTCCCAGTAGATAAACAAGTTTAATACCAATGAAAAAAATAGTTATGACATGTTAAGAGAAATAAAAGTACACACACATTCTCAGTGAGTGAGTCAGATTTCTTATACGCATCAACACACCCGTTTTTAATATTCGCTTATTCCTAATTTTAACCCATACTAATGTTTTTGTGTGGTGACTTGTTGTTATTTTTCTAATGGGGTGGTATTTTTAGTACTCGTATTTTAGTTTATTGTTTACAAGTCCTTGTAAAGATTAAGAGTCTTATCAGTTGGAAAATAAAAATCGAAATAAAACCGAAAACACTTTTATACACTTTGAACTCTTCAGAACTTTCAATTATTAGAAGCAATAACCATAATTTTTAGCAGCAATTTAGATTATATGGGCAAATTTGTTATAGACTACAGCTAAAATTCTGGCCAAAAAGGGTCTGTTTCACAGATTTCTCATTGGTAAAGTGAATATTTTTTTTTGTGTTTTGTGAAGGACACAATTTATTTAAGATGATGTTGCCTGTGAATCCTTGAAAATCAAAACTTTTCAGGATATGCTAAAGAGAGCAGAGCATAGCTGTAGCTGCTTATAACGTTTTTAAATGCTTCGACAATAGCAAACGTTGTTATAAACTGATTTTGAAGCGTTTTTTTTTCGTAAAAAAAATTCAAGGATTTAACTAAATAATTATTCAATCCTATTGAACGTAAAAAATTTTATAAATTCAATTCTTTTTAGTATTATAGATAAAATACAAATAAAACTTGATTACGTTTGGTGTATAGTGGACTTAACTAACTTCAGGATATATTGAAAGTTCAGTAAAATATCTATCAAGTTTATTGATGTGTGACAATTTAGGTACTCGTCGTAATATAGGAACTATTTTCACATTTATACTCAATTTGGCATTAATCATCACCATGTCTTTTTCTGACAATTGCATTGTAAAAAATTATAAAGTATAAAGATTTAACAGTCACGAGAGGTGAACAATAAATATCATAAATGATCTAAGTAGGTAGAAGAATATCAAAATTATGTCCTCGTTTAAGGTCTTTTTGTTAATACTACGTCTAGTCCTAAATATCAGCTAGGAAATAATTATCTCGTAAAATTTATCATACTTCTCTTTTCCGATAATATATAATGTATATGCACTGTCAGAAAACCATTAACTTTGTAACAATGTCAATCGTAGCAATCTCATAATAATTTCGTAGCAGTCTCATTGTGATTTCATTTTATTCTCTAACCTGAGTTTCTGCTCATAACAAAGAGTAATTAAGACGGTGTTCAGACATGCACCTTTCTTCAGATTTCTGCAATAAAAGCTATTATTGAGTCCTAGTTCCAGTACAATGCATCGCATGTGTAGGGGTCATCCCCTGAGTGCCGGTCGAAGAAAAAAAATAAAAAATATTCCATGCAAAATGTTTATTAAGTTAAGAGCAATAATCTCGAAATTGTTATAATATTGTACACAAATATTTTTAGTGGGAAGTCTGTTCAGTGAAAAGAAAAAATGTTGTACAATGGCAAGCCAAATATCAAAACAGTAAATAAAAAGAGGTAAAAGAGATCGTCAGCGAATTATACCCCAAAACGATTTTTTTTCAAGCTAAATTGATTAAATTAAATATGAGTGAATACTAAATTCAATTGTCATTTAAAATTAAATTAAATTAAATTATCTCAATGAAGAATGCATTGAACATATTATAAGGAACGTTTTTGTGAATGAAGGATTTGCAACTTTGATGCACACGCTGGTATTAAAGACTAAAAACAACCATACTGAAAAGAGAAATCTGAAGTTCTACCTCCGATTTGGTTTCAGATAATACCAATAGTAAAGTGTTATACACACTACCAAATTTAAACATGTTTATCTTTGTTTTTGAAAATGTTAAACCGAAGTGTTTACACTGCAATTACTCTGTTTTATTTTGCTATATGGCCAGGTAGATAAAATAAAAGTGTTTATATTAAGAAAAACTCAAATATATTATTAAAATATCATGTACATATGTATGTGCTCCAACCGAATTTATATTAATTCTTCTTCTTATACAGTCAATCGAAGAAGAAAGTTTTTGTTGACTTTTAAGAGGTTTAACCATTTAAAACTACGTTCAATGAAACACCAATATAAAAAAAAACACTGAACACACGCCATTTAAATGTTTTTGCAAGAGATTAATTTGTAACCCCCGTTTCGACTAGCGATAAAAATATCAGCAATAAAACAATAACGCCGGCAGAAAAACAGTCCAATATCGGTTATTGTTTCTCTTATATCACGGGAACACGAGTAAATGTAAACTTATAATTATTTATAATATTGTTAATTTTTAGAATTAGTGATATTTGTTTGAACTACAATTATTACAAATGAATGAATGAATATTTAGTTGTGTTTAAGTTCGTAGTTAATTCAACATAATATTGTAAAAATTACTTTTTATTAGAATGAAGGAAACAAGAACAATTAATCTCTAAACCAGTGAAGTACAATACGTATGTACATATATGCAATGCCACTACACACGTCATCAGTACTTTTTGTGTCAACAGGGCGTTAGTTTTTTTTTTTTTACTTTTATTATATATTTTAAATTTTACATGTAATGTGACTTTTAACCTTAGCAATAATTGCAAAAGAAAATTCGTTGGCAATTATTGCGCAATGGATTGCGAGCAGCGGCAATGAGTTGTCTCCATAATTGTGACAACTTCTGCAATATATGTCCGTATGTTAACATATTTATTGTTAGACGAGACGGGGGGTTAAACACGAACATTTTACGTGTTTTGAAAACAACTTAATGTAAGGAGAAACATCCGAAAAGAATTCTGTTTTGCTTTAAAGCACCTAAAACTTGTTTAAACTTGGCAGTGTGAACGCCATCATTTTCTCTAAATCGATTTGTCATCCTAAAAAATTCAAATTGAATTGTCTGTCATATTCGTATGGCAAGGTGTGTCTCAGATGTTTTAATTAATTTCACATATGTATGTATGTCACAATTACCAAATTAAATAGTATATGTATTAATAATTTCCTACTTGATTTAGTTGAAATAAATCTGACAGCTCACTTATTGTACAAATGCATATTTTGGGTTTTAAAAGCACTTTCAAATTGCAATTAAAACAGACTTCCATAAAATACTTTAATTGTATATCATGAAATCTCATATAGCACAGCGCACATATATGTACATATGTATATGATAATAAAAACATATGTATGTATGTCATACATTATATGTACATACATCCCTAAAACAATACATTATACTCGTACTTTGAAATAACAATAAATTTGTAAATGCATGACACCAGAATTATTTTGTTAAAAAAAACTCCAAATACAATAATAATTATATGCCATATGTATGTTTAAATATTAAATAATTACAATACATATGTATGTGTACTGTATATATTAAATATATGTACATATGTATGTATACAACAATTTTGCAAGTAAAAACGGAATTTAATTGTTGTGATTGTATGCGTGTGCTTCAAATAACAGCAGGACTCTTAAAAATACTTGTTCAATTTAAAAGTGTTTAAAGTTTTATTTCGAACGTAACATATTTTGCACAGAATAAAATTTATGCAGTTTAAATATACCACATTTATATATACATCCTTCTTTTTTTGCCAAGTATATAAAAGCACATACACACTTCCATACAAACAACTAAAAGCAGCAGGAAGCAAAAAAAAATATTATAAACTATATTTGAATTGCATAAAGTTCATTTTTATTTTTATTGCTTTTTATTGTAAATATATTCTACTGTAAGTTCGTTTAGTTGTTATTGTTTTTTATTGCTTTTTGTTAAATTTTATAAATAAAGTATCTGAGCATTCGCCGTAGATATAAATTTCAGGGAACAAATAAAATATATATTTTTTTCCCCATACTTGCGAACCCCAGAGCTTTCAATCACGGGTTTAAATACAAAAATTTCTTTATGCATGGAACTTACAAATATAAAAATACAATAAAAAAGACAATTTGTAATTTTTAGAAATATATGAAAATACAAAAAAAAAAAAAGAATTTTTTACACATCGAAAATATTTGAAGGTATTAGTTCTATATTCAACAGACTTTTGCCTTCAATGTTACTTCTTAATCAAAAGCTGTTTTTAATGAAATCGATATTGTTTTCAAAAGCATAATTTTAATAAAAAAAAGCAATTATTATTGAAATGTATTTATTAAAAAAATGTTTTTATCAAAAATATATATTTAAAAAAATTTTAGTTTTCAATAAGTGTAATTGTTAAAAAAAAAATAAGAATAAAAAGTAGTTTCTTCAAAATGTTTGCTCAATTCATAAGCTCAGTCGTATAGTTTATCGATCTTCAATCAATCTTCTGCATTTGAAAATAAATTTTTACAATTGTAAACGTTTTTTTTGCTTCATTTGCAACACTTGTGTACAACAATGGTGGGTTGGGGATAGTTGAGGTAGTTAGCACGTTGACTACAAAACCAAAAGTCCTTAGTTTGAGCCCAGTTGCAGACTGAGTCGTAAAACCACTTCGCATTTTTCTGATGTGCATTAGTGTGACTTTTTGTCAGTTGTTGTCGGACTGTTTCCGTGACGAAGCAATAATCACTGGTCACTGAGCAGTACCGGCTTCAGCTGATACTAATCCACAAGTGCCATCAGAGCGCCCTTCATCGTTGGTATTGTGTAGCATCATCGGCGAAGTAAAATAATTAATAAAATGCCTCCCAAACACAGTTTCAAAAATTTAATGCGATTCCCTTGATACTGCAAAAGCAGTATTGTAAGAGTATTCTTCTATCTATCCCCTTATCACCTGTAATCTCTATCACTATTCCTTTCCTAGAAGTTAACACTTATTAGTAGGCAATCATTGCCTGAGTGATACTTCTCTTTAAAAAACTTTGCTAAGAAACTTTGTACGAATTGTCTTGCTTCTACTTCCGGACCTTCTTGAAATATTTTAATAGTCGCATTTGTTGTGTTCTGTTATCTTTCTATGTTTTTTTTAAATTTTTGGAATTTCTCTACATTTTTGTTTTTTGTTATTGTACTTGTGAAATAAATGTTGCAAACGTATAGTAAATAAAAACTATGATTTTCATTGTAGTTTGTTTTACTGCAGTGTAGCAAATGCATACACTATTTTGCAAAAGCAATGATTCAACAATATTTCCCTGATATGTCTTTATGTGCTTGTGAACAGGCCACTTTGTAGTATCGTTATTTTTTAATTTCATTTCATTTATTAACTTTTCAAAACGACTTAAACTAATAACCCATAATCGGTTCCACTATTCTACTCGTATTCTCATTTTTCTTTTATTTATATTTTATTTTTTACAAAATTTGACATTCATTTTATTCTATGAAATTAAACCAGGTATGAAAATTACAATTTGATACGAATTAGTTTTTAAATTTTTCACGACATTCCATTCAAATAATTTCCAAATTTATTTGAAATTAATTAATTATATATTTATCTTTAAAAATAATTTATTTAATGGCTAGTATTAGTTATCCCATATTTAAAAAATATTTGCAAAATTAATTTAAAACAATTTAATATTTCTAGACCTGGACCTGAAAAACATAATATTAAAAAAAAAAAATTTAATTTTATCCTTCTGTATAAAAATTATCAACAACAAAGCAATATTGTATAATAAAACGATTACACAATGCATACGACGTTAATACGAGCTTGTGAATTGAAAAATTATTTATTTAACAAATTTTTTTTAAATCAACTGACGTGTTAAAAAAATATTTATATATATATAATATATAAAAGGTTTAGTAAACAAATTTCAATGATTATAATTTCTACAAATGCAAAAAATTTTTTTGAATACGGGAGCAAGTTTTTATGGAAACAAAATGCAATCGTTTACAACAAAAATATCGAATTTACAAAACGGTACACTATCGAAACTGGTACAAAAACAACTTTTTGAAAGAATGAACTTCTAGAAATAGATACAACTTATGAACTATTGTACATATGTATATACAAACCCAAGTCTATTTTTAAATAAAGGGTGATTTTTTAAGCCCCATAGAACTTAAGAAGAATTATTCAGATATACTATGAAAATCTGTTATAAATTTGCGCAATTTATAGACGACTTCTCAGTAAGTTGTCGGCGTCGAACTATGGATGGATTTCGTTCCACACACTGTATAAAGTATGCTATAAATCCAGTACGTGGACATCGACGCTGTAAAGAAATGTATGAAAACGACCTAACTTTATCTATTCGTCGTCGCATTCAAGAGTTCGGGATTGGCGCAATTAGTGGTTTAAAATGATCTTCGTCAAGAATAACCGCAAAGGCCATAAGAACGAAATTTTTTTTCAAATGATCTTTCGAGTGATAAAATTTTTATTAATTTTAATTTGCAACTCTTCAGTGAATATTATTCCACATAAAAAGAATTTTTACTTGTGAAATTTCTGAAACTCAGCAAAGCGAAAAATGGTTAAAAGACAAAAATTGTGTCAATTTTTGAAATAAAGAAAAATTTAATTAAAAAAAATAATTCAAGTAAATTAAATCCGGAAAATCATTTTAAAAGTGCAAAGTTCTGCCCCTTAATAGATTTAATTAGATTTATTTTGAATATAAAATAATTAACGAACACTTTGTGCTTCCTAATGAACATATTAAAAAATTTTAAATTTCCAAAAGAAGTGCTACTTTATATTTAAAATTATAGTGGCTACAATTTTATTTTACCACTTCTGATTATATTTAAATATGAACGCTTATTGTGAATTGAAATTTTAAGAAATTAAAAATATATTTAACTTTTAAATTAAAAATCTCAAGTAGTGAGATTTAAATAAAGTATAATTATTAGAAAATGAATACATTCTTTGAGAGTCCATTCTTTTGTGCAAGATATCATCTGTTTTGTTTAAAACTCCGCGTGTGTTGTCACCAACATGAATTTTTAGCTTTTAATGTTGGGACCGTTGTTTTTCATACGGCATTATTGTTTTATTATTTTTGCATAGAAATTTTATTTTTCACATCCTTTTCCGTTTCAAAACCACTGACTGTAAGATACGAGTGTTTTTAATTTTTTTTTGCTTTTTTTTGTTTTTGGTATTTTTCCTGATTTCAATAGATGATGTGTTATGAAGTGAACTCTTAGTTTTTTGTACCAAAAAAAAAAAGAAAAATAATATATAAATTTTTCTAAAAGCTTGTGGGGTGTGTTAATGTTTTTGAGCGTGTACGTGTGGGACTAAATCCTATTTATGTACGTGTGTATGCTTTTGTGAAATTGCGCGCGCACTCTGCTTGTTTAAGTTGAGGTTTATGTATTTTTCGCTTTTTAATACAGATTTTATAAAATACAATACATACAAAAAACTGTTAACGGCAAATAATATTAAACTATTAATTTTAATTAAAATTTTTATTTTCATTTTCGTTCCATATTGTGCACAAGCAACAAAAACTTTAAGGTTGAATTCATTTATGTAAAAAAAATCTTGTTTAGCTTTTGTATATTTTTTTCATAATTATATATTAAAGGTACGGATTTTCGTTTCAGATTTTTTTTTTATATTTTCAATGGAAAATTATGTTTAACATAAAATAGGGTGTATATGTTTTAAGTGGGGGATTGTGGTGTAGTTTTTTATTAGAAAATTTCTAAATATTGAGTTATAAAAAATAACTTTTTAGAAGGAGTTAAAGGGAGGGAAGCAAATTTAACCCGTCTCAATTTGTGATTAGATTTAACAAAAATTAATTAAATAATTTATTAAGTAAATAATATTGATAACACTTTGTTCAAATAAAATTTTCAACTTAAATCACTGTAAAACAACAAAAAAAAATATTAAAGAAAAATAATAGAAATCAAGAAGATCCGTAAATTTTCTCAATATGTATATAGATTTTACAAATTAATATTTCAATAATATTTTTTCAAAATTTATTTTTTAAGTTATAAACTTTTTTTTTTCTTTTGTTAAACCCGTTAATCGCAATACGAGTAAAAGTTGTGATAATAATTCTGTTAAATCTCTGATTCAGATTGATTTTTGCTCTCAAAAATCAGCTGTTTATTTCGAAATGTTGAATTATTGGATATCAAGTTTACTGCTACATCAATGTGAGTTGGACTTTTTAATAAACAAAGTTATATAATATATTAATATAATAATTTGATGAACGAATTTTGTAAAACTGATTTTAGGAAAAACTTTTACTTTCCATAAAGAAGTTTTCTACAATTGAACAGCCATCTCCTTCCAACTTTACGAAACTAAATAACTTCTACTTCGTGCAAATAGTGTATACTATAGATATGCATACATATGTATGTATGTATATGTATATTTTTTAATCCATATTTTATAACCTTAATTCATATAATAAATATCTCAATATTCCCCTCCGCCCTTAAAGGTTTGTTTATATTTCTAATTTTTTCTCTTTTTCGATATTTTGTCAACCATCGGTTAACATCTTCAGGAAATTTTTAATATTTATACATATTTATATATGGAGATATTTGTATATGTATATATATAAGTATTTTTAATAATACATATTTTTAATAATAAAGAATTTCTCTTGTCCTCAGTATTAGAAAAGATTAACTTTAAATGTATGCAGAGGGATGGATAGAGAACGCGAGTTATGGATACTATATTTCTTTTGTTTTGTTTAAAAGCACATTGTTCATTCATTAGCGTGAACATTTCGTATTCCCTGCTTCTTCAACGTCATTCTTTAATTAATTATTACATTGTTTTACTTTCTTTTTTCAACGCAATAACACAAAAAAAAATATATAGAATTTAATGGAAAAGATTTCTATGCCATTATCATAATTTTTTTTCTTTGTGAAATGAAAAAATGCATGAAAAATAAAATATTTTAAGTAGGTAGCATATGAATGCTTATCATTAAACAAAAAGCAACAAAATAATACTAAGTGGAGAAAGAAAAACTTTTTTTATAAAAAAACAAATTCTTTTCATTACATTTTTAAAGGATTTAAAAAAAAATTTGCACAGTGGACTGGTGAGCTAGGAAATACATACTTATACATATTAATTATGAAATGTTCGTGAACATTTTTATGATACCGGCAGTTAGTTTTAATGAAAAACACTCGTCGCCCATAACTATCTACACAGAAAATTTGTTTTATTCTCTGCACATCGCCACTTGTTCCTTGAAAAACAATATTACAATTTTCACTTTTTGCAAAAAAATTATATACAGTGGTCACATCTACCGATTGTAAAAAAGTATACATGATTTTCTCTAATCTTTCGCCGAAAAATATTCGCGAATTTGATTTAACACAATTTGAAAAAAAGACTTCATTCTGTTTTTACACGTTTTGATTTGATTTAACGCGCTGTAAACTTTATGTATTTTTATTAGAAAAAGTATGTTTAAACCAGATTTGGAAGATTTTAAATTAAGTACATAGTTGGCAGCATTGTAAATTCAATGGTGCGAAAAACCTCACCACAATAAAAACAGGAAGTTTCCATTGTTTATTGCAAATAAGTTCAGGTGAAAGTAAGAATTTAAGAGTGCTGTCAAATTTAAATGTTGAAAAATCAAATAATTAAATATATAAAAAAAGAAACGTTTCTGAATTTAATAAACGGTAACTAATGAATTTCTGCCTATGCATTCATGTATTACATGAAAGTTATTTCATTTTCTAAATGAACTATTTTTTCTATTTTTGATTTATGTGATTTCTTTTTCTAAGTGAACAGTTTTTTCTATAGCTCTTTTTTAGATAAAATGTGTGCATGAAGCTACATGTGTTTAAATTACATATTTATCTTGTATTTTTTTTTTTTGGACCACCACCCAGGAGATGACCCTTACACATGCATTGCACTGTGCTGGAACTAGGAAATTTGGTTATCGGAAGGAGGATAGAGGGAGTAGTGTTAATGGACATTTGATTTGAATTTTCCCACGTCCGAAATGACAGGAAAGACTTTTGCAGGGAGGTTATTCCACATACGTGCTCTTGTACGGCGCAAAAATGAGTTTTCTCTGTAATGCGTAATGCGATTCGCTACCAAATCGACAACAAATGGATGCGCCCTTGATGATGAACGCGTTGTACGCAGTCATGAGCAAGTTTCGGGAACAACTCCCCTGTTTTCATTAGAGCACATGTCATTATAGTAACGCTAGCAGAGGGAAACACTCCCCGAATTTATTTTAATTTTCAGCTGATCTATTAACTTTAGAGGAAGAAATGCAATATATTTTTTATTAAAACAACTGAGTTAAAAACTAAAGTAATTATATACTTTTGGTAAATTAAACAAATATGCAAGCCCACGGTGCAGATCTTTTAAGCTTCTTTAGATTGTGTTGCTTCTTGTATTCAAAATTTCATTCTTTTCATTCGTCCTCCAAGTATTTTAGTTGTTTGCTTAATTTTTATAAAATTTATTCTTGTTGTTTCTCTATTCAGACCTTCTAGAGAAAAAAAAGCAACAACAGCAGAAAGAAGAAAATTAAAGTAGAATAATACCAGTGTATAATGAATAAAGTATTAAAAGGGTTATCCTGTCACTTGAAAATGTTGACATGTTCAAAAGAAATTAGGAGTAATTGACTTGTTTAAAATTATTTACATTTTTTTTCCAATATTATTTTTTCTCAGAAACAAATATTCCTTCGGTCTTCTTTCAGTCATATTTCAACAAAAAAAAAAATAAAAATCAACAACATACTTTGACATACTCCTACAAAAACAAACTGTGACACAAAAGGCATAAAATCTTGATGGTAGCTTTGTGACCTGGAATTATTAGCACACGAGAACAAAGAGAAAATAATATAAAAAATAGAGTGTGTTGTTGCAATTGTCCTTCTAAGCTACATCCTTCACTCACTCAGCCATTCACTGGTTTATTAAACCAAGAAAGAGTAATGAAGAAATATCAAGATTCTGGTCTCATCTTTCTTCTTCCCCCCACTGTCATTAATTTGTTTTTGTTTCTATTTCTGCTTCTGTTATTGTTTGTGTTGGTTCGTTTGTCTACCTATAAAAAGGATTCAATTACATTCAATGTACAGGAGGTGGTGGGGGAGATGGCTGTGTTATTGTTGTTGTTGTAATTAAACGGTTTTTTTTGTTTGCGAAAAATATTTGTTGGCTTGTTTTTGCCATGTGTTTTAATTTCTTCTTCTTTATCACGATTAGCTGGGAAGCAAGGAAAGTCGGAGATGGATAGCAGTGAATTATTCTTTTAATATGTCTTCTGTTTGCCTTTATGTTAGTTAATTCATACACATTTCTTATTACATGTTAAAATTTATTAATTAGCAGCAAGAAGATAACAAACAGTTATCTGAATTGCAGAAACAAAAGTGTGTAAAGAATAAAGTCAATATTATTAAATGGTCCTTGTAACAATTTTCTTCTTTGTGCCACTGTATTTACCAAAAGCGCCAGCATCGAAACGGAAGAGGGTCGTGTTGATGGAATTGATTTTTATTTTTGCTGTAAGATTAAACGAGATTTTAATCTAAATGGTCATTATGAGTTACAAGTTTTTAAATTGATTTAACCTGCATACAAAAGAAACAGATGTTTTTTAAATGAAGGTGTAATTTAACAAATTGCTAATAATAATTTAAAAGCAGGTGGACTTGTAAGTGTTTAACAGGAATGGCAGAAAGTTGCTTAAGAATCGTTGAAGAGAAATAATGCCTAAGAAATTTTTACACATACATAAGTTATTGGTTATTTCAACTCAAAGAGAAGGGCAGATAGCAATATTGCATAAAATTGAAAAGCATAAGACAAAGAAAAATTATTCCCTGTAATCATAATTTTCCTGATTGACTTCAAGAATATAATCATAATAAGTAAAGAGAAATCGAGTTAATTTATTTCATTATTTAGCTTATTTTAGTTCATTTTAATAAACGAAGTAGGTATGCAAATTATGTCTATTGTCTTCATAAAATTAACCATTAAATTTTGTAAAAACAAATTGTTTAATCAAAAATTATTTCCCACCACTAAGAACTCATTTCGAAGTGCTGCAATCTAAATCATTTAAAATTTCCCGTTCAAGTACAGGGTGTGTACCTTAAAATTCATTAAGTGCTGCATATTCTTTAAACGTCGTAATGAAATTACTGTGAAATATTTTAATAAACTTTATTGAAATTGACTTGTTTTACCCCTGCTGATTACTGTGGTTTTTAACTCAATAAAATTGCAATTTTAAGGGCAATTATAAACAAAGTTAAGTTCTCGTTAATTTCTTATAATAAAATTTTGTAAAAAAAAAAAACAAAAACTTCAAAATGGGGTGAATTTAATAAAAATTGAAGAACCCAGCAAAGCGTTATACCTTAACTAAAATAAATATGCTAAAGAATTTTCAACTTATTCTATATGCTAGTATATTCACCGCGAGTCAGAAAGAATTACGATTATTTATATCTAAAATAATTTTTTCAGAGGCTACTTAGTAGGTTTTGCTGGTCTTTACATAATTCTCAAACATATTTTGAGAGTTTTCATATAAACATATGGAAATTTTGTAGCTTTTTCAAGAATTGGTTGATGAGTTGGTATAAGCACCAACGAAGTGGACATATAGACTAGTTTCACCATATAACCAATATATACATACTTATATAAAGATATATATATATATATATATATATTTCAATGACTAAAATTTGTTCGTGATTTCAATGAAGAACGCATTAATTTCAATTTATTGGTCTCATAAAATATATTTGAATAGCACTTTGTTACAGTAATTTTTTCAAACACTTTTTGAAACGGTACTTTCCCTGAACTTTTTTTTAAAAGATACATTCTATGCAAGGGACTTTTTTAAACATAGACTTCTTTTTTAAAACGGAACATTTTTTAAAGTTAACTGAAATAAAAATGCTAAAAAAGTTTAGTTTTAAAACAACATTTAGTATTTTCTGTGATTAAGAATTTTTCGCTGATGTGGGTTTTATTTTGAATAGCCTAGCTATACAAATATATTTTTAATGGTTTTTTTTAACAGGAATAGTTTTAATGGCATATTTTATTTTATGGCTTTTTGGATATGTAGGCTCTTAGTCTCTTACTTTTTTGAAAGATTTATTCTTTGAAAGTTACGTTTTTAGGTTATGTTAGGTGGCGGATCCTCCCCAAAGGAGAACGCCCAACTTAAACGAGCGGTTAAGGCCATTGTGATACAATTTCTAAAGAATAAATAAAATTAATTTTTTTGAACTGTGTCTAAACGGTACATTTTTCTTCTTTTAAAATGCATTCTTTTGAAAGGTATTTTTAAGTTTTTAAAAGGTGCCTTTTTGAAAAGATCATTTTCTTTTAAGAAGCTTTTTTGTGAGAAGCGTGTTCGCTTTAAATTCTCTAAAGAGAGAGAAAGTGACTCAAAACTAACCACGGGATTGGTGCTTAAGTATTTGGGACTATTCGAATTTTTAACACTTTCTACGGACCGATGAAACTTTTTTTTTATCTTTGACCAGTGTTCACGGGATATTCCCTACATATGCAATGCATTGCACTGGAACTAGATACAGAGAAGATAAAAGTAGAGAATACACAGGAAAAAGGTAGAAGGATAGAGGTTAAGTCTTGCCGTTGCGTGTTAATTTATATAGAAAAGTTGCGGCTGTGATGTTAATTTTGATGCATTATTTTTAAGCTATTTAGTTTTATTTTATTTATTATTTTACTACGCCGACGAAGGAGGGTGCTGTAGCATAGAAAAACTTTTTTCTTATTTGATCGGGCTGGGAATCGAACCTGAGTCCTTCTGGTTGCAGAGCCAACACGCTGACTACTCGCCATCAGCACACCCTGCATACATCCTCTAACCAATACATCCTATTACTAGTTCTTAAGATTTAATAGAATGAAGCGGGCTTAACATTTTGTTATTGGAGATACTTACGAGTAAATGCAAGGTACAAGGTACAAGGTAGTACAATTAGTACCATTGCTAGGCTATATTTTTTATTTTTTAAACATTTTGAAACGGCTTATGTGATATGTTCTCCTTCAAATTTTTACACCAATCCCTTCATTACAAGTCATGGGACTAACTGATACAAACTTTCCCTAACAAGATTATTTCCAATGCAATATTTTGTTGGGACATGTGCACAAAATACACGAAGTGTCGTCCAAGTCAAAGTTGATTCAACATTAATTGAAAATACTGGCAAAGAGAGTTTAATAAAATATGTAAATATGTATTGTACATACCGTACACTCTAATTGTACAGAATGAATGTTTGTAGGAATAAATTTACAGAAATCCAACTAGCAAGAATGAACAATAAATACAAACAATACTAAATAATCTGAAATAGTAATAAAAAGAATGAAAAATAAGAAATAAGAATTAACTTCATATGTCATCCAATTATCATTTGGTTTTTTGTTATTATTTTGTTTCTTTTTGCTTTCGCTTTTGCCTCTTGATTGGATTTTAAATGCATTAAATGAATTGCATTCTGGAGAAATACATACGAATACACGAGTGAAACTCCAAGTTTGAAATTAAAATGAAAATTAAATAAATGAAAAGAGAAATACTTAAACTAAAATTTAAATTTAAATTTAAATATTGTTGAGCTTCAAATATACATACATATATACATACGTACATATGTATGTAGTTGAGTATTTGTTGGCTGTTGCTGGGTTTGAAAAGAGACTGCCAACAATATTTTCATTCATTTAACGTTCAACAAACACTGATTTCTTTTTATTTGTATAGAATGAATGAATGATGATGGGGTGCCTGCCCTAAATTTGCTTCTTGACTTAAGAAAGCCAAAAAATAAAAAAATAAATAAAAACTAACAGAAAATGTTTATCTCTCTTTCATTTTAAAGGATTTTTTTTTGTAATATTGTATAATATTATTTAGCATTTTAAATTAAAAATAGATATATGTATATTGGTTCCACCTAGAATTGTTGTTAAGTTTCCCCAACTGTTCTTAGCTGTAGAGAAGTATTATTTTCATTATTTAAAATCATGGCATTAAGAAAAACAGTAATTGTGAATGGAGTTTTCTTAAACTGATTATGTTTTATAATCCTTATTTGAAAAAAAAAAGTTTTTTGCCCTAAATATTTATGTTGATGCTGGTTAGGTTCGCAAACAGATTCTATCTATTAAATTAAATACTTAATATATATAGAAAAAACAATTTTTTGGTTGAGTTTACGCTGCATTCGTTAACTGTTTGCTCGTTAACTTGCTAAAATTTTCCATGTATGTATGTGCGCTTGGGATAAAGTCAACATTCCAAAACGTCAATACTCTTTTAATAACATTCTCTACTCTAAAACGTCAACCAAACCAGAAATCTGTAAAACGTCAATAAAGCAAAATTTAAGCTTTAGTAGCAATTAGCTGTAGTTTCTAAAGGGTGTGTCTGTAAGAATACTCTTTTTAAATTTAGTGTCATCTATTTAAGTGCACGTAGCAATTCTGAAATTCGGCAGGTGTCACATTTGTTTATTCCGAAAGACGTTTTACACAAGACCAACCCGTTATAAAAACTTATCAAAAACATTTCGAAAGTTATGGTGAACCGCTCGCAAGTGGTAATAAAATTTTAAGAAACCGGGTCATTGGTTATGGACAATAAGACTCATGGGCACCAACTAACCGGTCGGTCGCTTGAAGACATTCCCACTGTAAGTAAGAGTGTCGCCGAAATTGCAGTGACTTCTTAACGGCATTTGTTACAGGAACATAATAACGGAGTTCTTGGGTCCTCAACTGGACGGCATTGATCTGAACGACATATGCTTTCAGCAAGACGGCTCAACCTGTCACACCGCGTATGAAATAATTCATTTATTGCAGCAACGATTTCCATAACTAAATATCTCAAGAAATTCTGATGTCAACTGCCCACCAAGATCGTGCGATATTTTTCTGTAGCGTTTTGTGAAATCTCGGGTTTAAGCGAATAAACCAGAAACAATTCCTGTAAAAATTTCATGAAAAGAAAAAATGGCCCGCCATAAGAGCCGGACATATTTTATTCCATTTTTAATTGTAACATACCTTCTTTACAATCTAATAAAAAAAATTACAACTATCTCACAAAATACGTGTTTTTATTTTGTAATGAAAAAGTGCAATGCTACTGAGACACCCTTTATAATACAAGTAGTACTTGCTGTGTGATGTGTCTCCAACACAATTAGTACCTGTCTGTAAAAATGAAAACCACTCGAAACTATTAGTGGTTTTCTTATAAATTTTTAGCAGACATATACTACTACCTGACCATAAACATAAATACAATTGATTTCAATTAGTTAAACACGCAAATATGAGTCGAATTTTCTGGAAGGAATAGATGTTTACCGACCTACCGAGATGGAAAGCTTACTGAATAAAGAGATTGGAAACAGCTCGAAAATTTTTTGTTATGGCCAAAAGTTATTCTTTCACTTTATGACTTTAAAAATAAAGAAAACTTCACAAGATTAATTTGAAATTCTATGATAGTCGTAAAGCAGCTCCGGGCTATAGAACAGCTGTCGCGTCATCGTAATTATTTGTTCAGCCAGGGTTGTGTTTTTTGTTTACATTTCAAGAGCTTTAACTTTCGATCGTACTGGTTAATTGAGTTGCCACAATTAATTGCATCGGTATAAGATTCCTTGTAAATTTTCATTATTAGCAATCTTGTTATGTCCTATGAGAAGGTATAATACAATTTAAGCGAATAATATTTATCAAGTAGTCTACAACTCTACAACAAAACTATAATATACAAAAACAACAGCCATTTTGTCTGTGTAAAACACAATGAAATTGTCAATAGCAGTTGACTACAATGCCAAAAGAAAAACAAAAATTTTTCTTACGTATGGACTAATTGTTTTTGTACTGCACTCGCAAAAGTAAATACTGACAGGCTACAATCATGGTGCAATTACTAGGTGGCATTACTACGATAAATGGCGATATTTTGCTCTACTTGTGTCCCTAAGCTTAAGTCAAAAGTCCACTGGTTTTATATTCTTTGTTGGATGTGTGTGTGCAAAAAACAGCTTGTTTTAGTTAGTGTGTGAGCGAACTTTGGGTAATGCATTGATCATTTTTGACATCAGCCGTGTATTTGAACAAACAAAAATTTATTCTTTTGGTGTAATTTTGTGTTTGCTGCCGTAGTAATGCTGCCTAGTTACTGCATCAGGGCTACAATACCAAGAAAATAAATAAATAAATAAATTTCATTTATGTATGCCTTACAGTCCAACCTAAATTACGACGCAAAGCGCGACGGACTTTAGCGCTTACCTATAACGCTGAAATGAGTAACCTAAATTAGAGCGTTAACGTTGCGCCAAAAACAGTCATATTTACTCACTTTGTTTAATAAAAAATTTGATATAGAAATAAGGTATAGAGATAAATCGCTAAATTGACCTGAAAACAACTAAATTATCATTACTTTTCAACTTGTATGGGCATGAGAAATTTTGATAGACAACGCTCTACGTCGTAATTTAGGTTGGTCTGTTAATTGCAAGGCGAATTCATACCAGGTAAACTTACTAGTACAACAACCACAAAGATCATTGTACGTTGTCAAAATAATTGAAATAACTTTGACATCAAGCAGTGATAAATAGTCGCCCGCTGGGCTAGTAAGTTCAACTGTTATGAAATCGCCTTGCTTAATTGCTTTTGCAAGCCTCTCTCAAAATAAAGCAATGTTTAAAAATGTTATTTTCGCGCTCTCTCAAATTAAACAATAGAGTCAAAATGATTTTGGCGCGCCATAAACAAATTTTGACCTTTGACGTTGTATAAAACACGAAACGAGCAAAAAAGGCACCTGACTAGTTACGTGTACTTGATAAATATACTATGATTTTAACTCAGCCCCAAGAACAATTTTATTGCAAAATGAACAAATGAAATTATATGATTGATTAGGAAGAATCGAGCCATTGCTTGTATGTAACTCATACCCCTAAGTATGTGGCAACTTCTTTAAAGCACTTTTAGTTTCTTTCAGACCGTTTAGCCCTTCAAAACTGTAAATGGAAAATATTGTCCAAATAATAATTGTTAATTATCCATTTTGTATGGGAGTAACAATAAATGAATTGATGAAAAAAAAACTTCATTCGCTCTGGTTTTATTCAAAAACACAATGCCCTAAATTAATTTTCAATTTATTCTTCGATGGACCACAAATATTTTTCCTTTCACTATATGCTAATTAAAAATAAAAATAATATTTTGTTATCGATATGCTGGCATAAATTTCATTTTAAAATTGAATTATGAATATTAACTCTCTATTAAATTGGAAAAAAAAACAAAAAATGTTTTAAAAAGTAATTAATTTATGTCTGTGGAATACACACACATATACATATTAAGATTTTTTTTCTGAGCTGTTGCTTTTTTTGCAATTAACTTATTATTTTAATATTAAAACATAAATTTTCATTCAATAACGATTAAACTATAAAAAAGAATACGACCAACAGAATCGAACGCAAGAATGAAGGAAAGAAAAAACTTAAACTAGTAAAACGGGGTAATTGGGATTTAGAGACTGGGTTAAACAGCACACACAAGGACACACACATTTAATTTAATGTCAATTGTTTCTTTTTTTTCCATATAAAAATTATATTTTTTCATTTAAAAAAAAAAATGAGGAGAAATCATAATATTAAATCATAATTATATCATTTAATATACATAAAAATTCAAATGGAAAAATTAATAAGGGGAAACAACTTTCAATGTTTAATGAAACAAAAGTTGGCTTAAGGCGTGCAACTAAAATTAAATTAAATAAAATTTCATGAAATATGAACAAAAAAAATTTTACAGAGTTAAACCAACCAAAACAAATGTACTTTTTCACAAAAATTAAAATAGAAAAAAAATACAAACAAATGAATAATTTACGATAATTAATAAGTTATTAAAATATTGTTGTAACTGTATTCATTTAACAAATGCCTCAAAAAATATACAATTTTAAAAAGAATAATAATAGTAATAACTCATAATTGTGGTTGGTATATTTTATTCACCGTAAATTATTATTATAATTTTTTTTTAATAGGAAATTAATAATTTTATTAAAGGTGGTTCTCTTTAAAAGTTTTTAAAGAGAAAAAATTTTTATAAGTATATTTATATAGAATGACTATTTACAGATGAGTAGACCTAGTAAATTGTAATGAGAAGCATAAACATATTTCCAAAAACAGAAAAGAAATTTAACAACAGAACTCCTAAAAAATATATAGTTTATCCAATAGTTGTATTAAAAGCCTTTTTATAAAAAAAAACTTTCAAAGAGCTTAAAAGTTTTTTTGTTTTTAAAGCACACAAAACGGTTTTAATAAAACTTTTGGATGTTTGTTTGTTACTAAGCTTTAAGATTTTATGATTTATGTGATTCGCAATCAGTTCTAAAACATTTGTTAACACCTCAAAATCCATTGTTAAGTTCAAGACAAAAGCTAGGTTGAAGCAACCTTTAAATTCTTTACGCTTTGCAGTTATTAAAAGAGTATTTTCTAGAAAATATTATCCATGCTGAAACTTAATTGATTTTGTTTAAGTCAATAGAAATTAAAAAATATTTAATAACTATATTAAATAAAACATTTAATTATTTATTTGATATTGGAATTATATAAATATAACATTAATATTAATTGATAGCACTGGCAGTTAAGGCCATCGCCAAGAAAATATTAAAACTTAATGCTTGCAAAGAAATTACTCTAGAAAAATAACTCTTGAAAAAAGCTTTAAAACACAAACATATTTAAAAGTTCAAAACCAAATGATTTCAAAACTTTATTAGCTGTTCGTTCGAACAAAAAATTTTGTTTTGTCTTCATTACAATCATTTGAAAGAAGTTTTCATTCGCATTTAGATCTACGGCCTGTTACTTTTTGACAAAACTACAATAGCAGTGATTTCGATTGCCAAAAAGTGCATTGCATTTAAATGAATAGGACAAAATTGGGTATGAAATACAATGCACTTTCGCTTGAATAGAAAACACAGCTAACTTATTACGTTATAAACAGAAATTGAATTCGTAAAAGTATTTTGGAGATTTATGTACGTCAACATTTTCTATAGATAACACAAACTTTTCAGCTTATAAACTTGAACAAAGATAATGTTGTAGTTAAATTTGAATGAAGAAAATAAAAATCAATATAAAATCATTTTGATTCGAGACTTTTTTAACCACAATTTATTAATTCTCTAGACACTTTTAATATCAGTACAAAGCCCTCCATTCAAAGGATCTTCGAATGTGTTTTTTTTAGTTTTAGCTTTTCTCTTGAACTAAACGGTTATTTTTTTTTTGCTTCATCGTGGATTAAATGTAAAAATTTTAGCTGGCAAAAGGATCAGAAAAAAATCAGAATTTACAAACAATTATTCATAATAAATATATAAACAAACAAGTTTTATTGTTTTTTAATATAATAGATATTTACAAAAGTTTTTTAATTATTTACAGTTAAAAAACGAAAAGAGTTTATTTATAACAGAAAATTATGTTAAAAAAACAAAAACAATTTTTAAGAAAAAACAAAGAAATAGTTTTGTGAAAACTTAAAAAATGTTGTTTGTCTTCGATATATTAATGAAAATTAATGAGTTTTTTCGTTAAATATTTTGTTTTCTTTTTCAATCGGTTTATTTTTTTTTTATACTTTTCGATTTTTCTTTCAATCAAAAAATGTAAGACAAAAGTTGGGACGGGTTAATCTGCTATTCCGCTAATACGTTTTGCTTTAATTTTTTCTATTCGAAAGATTTTTAACAAAAAATTATACTGATTTTTGAAAATATTTCTTTTTAAAGGGCTAAGTCTCCTTAAATAATGAAACTTATCCTTTAAAATAATGAGAGAGGACTCTTTATTTCATTTGACTTCAGCGGTAATGAAAGAATAAAGATTTTTTCTAATACGCTTTTCGCTTAATAGATTTTTTTTTTTTGAGAGAGAAAGCTATTTACATAGATTGTGGATTTATTAAACAAAAAAATAGTTAAATAAAATAAATGAAAGTAACTAAAAAACTATTAAAAAGTGTAATTTTGTATACGATTTTTTCATATATTTCATTAATAATTAAAACTTAAAATTATATAATTTTTTTTTTATTTTTAAGAATTTTATGAACGTGTTTTTATGTTTTGAAAAAAATAAATTCTTTCAAATAAAAATAAAATTTTTAAATTAAAAAAAAAATAAAATCAATAAAAATTAAAGAAGGATTTAATGACTCAACCGAAGTAAAATCAAAAAATTTAACTCTTTTTCTTTTTTTTTTGTACTTTTGTTTAAAAATAATTTTAATAATTGAAGTTTTTTAAAGTGGAAATTAAATGCTTACAATCATTCATATCGTCATTGGATCTCATTATATATTGATCCGATGAGGATAGTCTTGAATGCCCGTTCAAATTGGGATGAGCTCCCCCCCTATGATCACCACCATTATTGCTGGTTTTTTGATTTACAACGCTACGCATCGCCATTGCAGATGGATTTGTTTGATGCATATACATACTATCACCTTCGCACTCACTTTCTTTATACTGCAACACATTGTTGTGTTTCTCATAAATGACCAGGCACCGATGACATCCTTTCCTAAAATTTCGTTGTCATTATGATAGATTTTTAGTAAATTTTTCAAATGATTTTCACAAAAAAAATTTTATAGTTTTTCGAATTTGTTTTGTTTGTTTTTTTTTTGCAGTATGACATTTAAATTTTTGTATGGAATTTATTTGAGGAGAAAAAGTTGTAAATGAAATTGTTTAATAAATAAAATATGTTTCCAAAATAGCATGAGAAAATTAAAAATACATATGATATGTTTTTCATAAACGCTTTTAAGGGGCATAATATAATAAATTCATCGTTACGGTTTTTTGGGGACAAAATGCAATTAGATTTTGGTTGTATTTCCACAAATTAAATTAAATGTACTATTTGTAATAAATTATGAAATGTGTATCGAAAACAAAAATTGTTTGCAAAATATTTAGGATAGTTAATACTCAGGCTTCTATTAGTGGGGGGAATTTAAAATTTCGAATATTTGTTAATCTTTGATAATTTTTTGTTTGTAATCTATTTCGAAACCTAATGTTTCTCTGAAGACATTATTTTATTAATGTTTTGAAATGAACTGCAGTATAATCTCGATATTTGGGAGACTTGGAAATTCGAACACCGCCGTAATTCGAACACTTAATGATTCCCCATTATAGACTCTGTAATCCTGACATTGCAATTATTCTGTACCTCAATATCCAGACACCGAACTATTTACCATGTTTTTGTACGGAAGCTCACTTTTTTAAACTTAAAGTAGTCGAAAGGTTTAAACAAGTGAAACTTTTCTTGGGTGAAATAATTTGTCGAACAAAGCAGTTTTACGCCTAGATAATGTAACCTATCACTCAAAATCGTTAGTAAACATGTATAAAGAGTTGTAATGTAATGTTTCTGCAATTAAATTGGTCGGCAGTTATTTATGTATTTAGCCTATGGACCAGAATGACATTAATTATCGCAAAAGGTCGCTATCACTTATTTTGTCAAGTTCAGCTCAAATAATGGATGTTTTTGAAAAAGTCCCTTTTTGAGTCTCAAATGCTTTGGATAATGTGGATGGGGAAATATTCTTGAAAAATGTTTTAGCAAAATTCTGATGATGAAGAATGGGGTGCTTCAGTTGACGAAATATGACTTGCTAAGGCGAAACGACGCCGCAGAAATAGTGGATTTACTTTTCGCTATATACAGGGTGGCCCAAATTGAGCGGAGGTGTTTGAATTCCTTATAACTTTTTCATTACAATTTTATTTTTAGTACTTTGTAAAGAAGACTTGCGGAATTTCAAATGGAACAGTACACAATTGAACAACGTGCCAAAATCCTTGAACTTTATTTTTCAAATCCATTGTTTTGACTCGGCGTGCATACCGTCGTTATTTTAATGTGCCGATTGGACCCTCAGAGTCAACAATAAACCGTCTGCTTGCAAATTTTCGACAACAAGCGGCAGTAAGGAACCTTCCTGGTGTCTGCAGCCGACGAACAGTGCACACGGATGACACTATTGAACTGGTGCAGGAGAATATTCGGGAATATGGCGAAGCATCAACCGGGAGACGTTCGACACATCTTGGCCTCTCAGAGATTTTTGCATACAATAAGAATGTTTGCATACAAAATTCACACTGCGAGGGACACAATGGGTCTTTTATGCAACATCTTTGGTGAACGGATTATTTCCAGTACAAGCGATTTTAATTGGCCTCCGCGTTCGTTTGGGGTTATTTGATAGGAAAAGTCTATATTAATTAGCCTAGAACCGCACAACAATTAAAAAATAATATACACGACGAAATCAACAACATAACACCTGTAGTTTTGCGAAAGGTTAAGGAAAATGTTTTGCAAAGAGCACGAACAAGCAAAGCAATTCTACTGTGTCAAATATTGTTAAGAGCAGGACTTTCCTTCTGAAAATACTTGAAAACTTATAAGTTTACAAGAAGGGATGAAGCAAACCTTCGTCCAACTACTCGAACAATAAAGAATAAATTTAATTGTCCGGATTATCGAGATTACACTGTATAAAGTACAGTCGATACGATATATATACGATACAATTTTCATGATTTAAAAAACTTTCACTTACTTCAACTGAGGTATTTTAATAAATACAATTTTATTAAAAAAAAATTCACTTGAACTTGAAAAAATATATGCAAAGACATGCCATTTAAAGTAAAGTTTTTCCTGACCGAATTAAATTTAAAGGCGCATTCATAAAAATGTTTTTTATTTATAAAATGTTAATAAGTCTCATATTCATATTGAAACAAACTGCCTGTTCATAGAAGCCGAACGAAAATAATCGTTCGCCATTTATATTAAAAAAAGACAATTTGAGTTTTTTTATTATTGTTTTTAATATAAACGGCTGAAGGGGTATTTTCAATCGTCTTCTATGAAGAGGCAGTAAGACTTATACATATTCATAAAAAAACAGAATGAAATGAAATCTATTATAAGAAATTTTTCTAACGAAAATTCAATTTCAGTTTTGTGAATATGGAAGTTAATCAACAAAGTTTTCTATACAAAATTCTTCCAATATAACAGTAAAACACTACGTCGGCCATTGAAAATTTTCTTAAGGAAATTTTTTAAAACATCAAACAAATTTTATATAAAAATTCCTCACATTCCCGGCTTAAATATTTTGCAAACACCTTTTGGTGTAATAATAAGTGATCAACATATTTTGGTAAAAAAAAGCAAAAGATTTTGAAATGCAGCTGGATATTTGAAAAAAAATCAAGAAATAGTCTTAGTGTAACTAAATTTGTTCTTAAATAACAAAACATATTTAGGGAGCAACTAAGTTTTTCTGAATATGCGAAAAAAATTAAACATATTTTTTTTCCAAAATTATAGGTACAACAAATACACATTGAAAAAAGATTTAGTTGATATTTAAGGTTGAAAACAAAAGACAAAAAACACATTTCAGCTACAACTTAAAAGCACAACTGTTAAAAATTATTCTGCAATAAAATAAGAAAGATCTTAAATTTAATTCTTTTTTTTTAATATAAAGGTTAGTTGTAAGAGAATATTTGTATGTATGTATTAATTTTGAATAAACTTTAAATAAAATCAATACAATTTTATTCATCAATTATGTTTTATATTTCAAGAGAA
Organism: Dexiosoma caninum; assembly: GCA_963924685.1. Taxonomy (NCBI): domain Eukaryota; kingdom Metazoa; phylum Arthropoda; class Insecta; order Diptera; family Tachinidae; genus Dexiosoma; species Dexiosoma caninum. The sequence goes on along the minus strand of OZ004725.1, from coordinate 123,194,866 downwards.
AGAAGTTAAAAAGTAAAGTGGGTTAATTCATCGAAACACAAAAAAAATTAAGAAATAAATGAAGTTTGCGAAAAATAAAAAAAATATATATATAAATTTAGTTTCTTGTTTTCAACAACATTTTAAGAATCGTGAACAAAACGAACTGAGTGAACCCAAAAAAGAAGTATATTTTTAAATTACGAAAAAATTTGCTAAAAACGAAAAATTAAAATTCTTTTTTCTTACAATTACAAATATTAAGCGCAGAAAAGCACGCAAACCCTTAAGATTTTTATTTGGAATTTTAATTTTTCCTTTTTTTTTTTTGTGATTTCTTTTATAATACTTAAGCACACTCATATACAATATTTATAAAAATACATACACATGAAATGGTTGAACTATATAAAAGAAATTAAACTGGAAAATTAAAAAAAAAGAAAAAATTAAAACCGAGAACAGAAATTTATATGGGAATAAACCATCATTAAATACATATTGTTGTTGTTGTTAGTGGAGGTAAAGAGTCATCATCATTAAAAAGAGAACTGAATTTTTTTTCCTATACAAAAAGGAAAAACTATAATGAAAGCAACAGCAATAAAGAAAAAACTTTAAAGGAAATGACTTAAAATCAGGGTAAGGATTATAGTTAAGCGCTCAATGATTTGTGGTTAAAGAGTTTCCGTTTAAATTTGATCAAAGTAGGCACATTAGGGTGGGTCAATTGTTTCCGTTAAAAAATCGTATAGCAAAAACGTAATCTACTCGAAACTCTGTGATCAAATACTATTGTGCGCAAATCGACTCTAAATTTTGTCTGCTCCAATTATTCTATATGTAGCTGTATTAAAAAGACTACGAAACTACATCATTCCAAAATACAATATTCATAAAAAAGTAAGTTTTTGAGCAAAATGAGACTTCATTTGTTCAAATTGAGAAAGATATGGTACTTTTTATACATATACAGACTGGATTATTTGTTTCTAAGTCAAACTAAAGTAATGTACACACGATTGTCAGAAATTACAATATTGTAAGATATGGTAATGTACTGCCATTGAAAAATTCTCACTAAAAGGTAAATTGTCAGTTTGGACTATTGGAAGAAAACCTAACAATTTCATTGTCAGACAGTTGTCCGCCATCATTCGTGGCGATGGCACGATGGATGGTAGTCTGCACGTTGACTACTAAACCAAAAACAGACATGGGTTCAACCCCAGTTTCAGACAAACATTTTTAAAATAAAAATAAACATCTCGCATTTTTCTGATGTGCATTAGTGTGTCATTGTGTGTCAGTTGTTGTCGGAAGCTTTCAGTGGCGAAGGCATAGTCACTGGTCACTGAACAAAACCGGCTTCAGCTGATAGCAATCCACAATCACATCAGAACGCCCTCCTTCGTCGGTATTGTGTAGCACCGGCGAAGTAAAATAATAATAAAAATGGCTACTAAACCGAAGCTTCAGCAGCACTGCTACGAGTATAAAAACAAAAAAAGAACGTGCGAAAGCAGAGCTGGAAAATACTTAATTAAGCTTCACCTCCTGTCGTTTCTCCTACTATCCCTTTCCTATAGTTCCCAGCACAATGCTTCGCATGTGTAGGAGTCATCTCCTGAGTGCTGGTCCTAGATAAAAAAAAAAAAAAAAAAAATTATCACCTGTTCACATGGTTGTCAGATTGTATGGCAAAAGTTGCCAGATTCGATGTCAAACATAGTCTTTTAATATTAATGGGTAGCGTTGCCAATATAAATAATTATCTGATAATGATGCTATTGTTATATGGTGTTATATGCATGCTATTGCTAGAAGATACCCCTACACATGCGGTACATTGTGCTCGAACTAGAGGAAAGGTACAGTAGGAGAAATAGGAGGTGAAGCTTCGCTATCTCACAACTCTGCTTTTTGCACGTTCTTTTGTTTTATAGCAGTGTTGTAGCACTTCTGATGTCAAGGAGGCGTTCTGATGTGCCTTTTGATTGGATACAGCTGAACCCGTTACTATTCAGTGAATAGTAACTATGCCTTCGCATGAAACATTTCGACAACAACTGACACAAAGCCACACGAATGTACATCAGAAAAAATGCGAGATGTTTTTATGAGTCTGAAACTGGGGATGAACCCAGGACAATATTATTGTTGTACAATATACTGACAATGCTTTTTTCTGACAATGTAGCCAGATAAAAATTGTAAGTTCACACGGTTGGTAAACATTCATTTTTCTGACAATATTATAATATCTTACAATCGTGTGTACATAGCTTAATTCATTAGTGTCAATTCAAATCTTTATGTGGATTTGCACAGAATAAGATTTGATTGTAGACCTATCATTTCTTCTGAAAAGTTATTTAGAATTTTCCGCAGATTTTATTTTTGCTATACTACTTTTCAGTTATTTTTCATCTATACAATATGACCCACCTTAATGCACATAATGGCATATATATATACATATGTGTATGTTTTCGTCTATATATATACTATACAGTATATACATCAAACGTCGAATCGAGCACATAAGAATCAATGAGGATAACATTCAGTTCAGTTTATACTGCAATATACACACGTTGTATGTATGCATGTGTTGCACAGTCAAATAAAACTGGTCGTCACCAAAACAAGCTCAGAAAGAATTTTCGAAAATTATCGGAAACTGATCAGTGTTACTGCCTGGCAAGTAATTTTAAAACGCTGTTTTTATTTTGAATGAAGTGAAACTAACAGTTGACAACAAAAACTATAAAGCATGGTTTTTCATACGATTGATTGGCTCAAACTAACTGTGGATGCAATCGTATATGCATCTGATGATATGCAGCTGGTGTGGGCCTTTTAACAAAACAATGACCCCAAACACAGTAGCAAAATGCCAAAAAAGTGATTCATTGATAATTCTATCAATTTCACCGAGTCTCCTGCACACTCGCCGGTGCCAAACCCCATAGAAAATTGTTTGGCAGACGGAAAGTTATGGTTATCTGCAATGAGACCAACAAGTGCTAAAGGTTTCTGCAAAGCAGTAAATGAAATTGGAGTTTAATCACTGCCGAAACCTCGCAAATGCGGTGACAAAACTTTATGCCGCCGTAATTGCAAACAAAGGCCACGCAAGAAAATACTTAAAGATATTTTTACTTTTTTCTAAAGTGCTCTTTTTTACTTTTTTAAGTGTTTCTTTAATTAACTGACGTTTTGTAAGGTATTGAAATAAAGTGATATTTTTTGATATCATATCACAGGATTTGAGTAAAATCACATAAACCCCTTTGGCAGATGTTAGTACTTTTACTAAAAATTTTCAAATGGCGCCATTAATTTGACCGTAACTATACACATATGCTTTGAAGCACAGTCGCATATTCTCGCCCACAACAGGCGAAAAAAAAATATTTCTTATCAGTGATCTGTAACGCAGTAGCATCAGCCTTCACTCTTCTCATGACTAATAAATGACAAATTCGACATATTTGGGTCTGAATACTAGTTTCGAAAATGTTATAGTTCCCTAGGTCATCCGGAACCTGCCTGATGTGACAAGCTGCGAAACTAGTTTGTGTCAAACACAGTCCCTGCCTACATTCCATGTAATCATGAAATAAAACTCCAATGAAATAGAATTCAACAATTTCTGCGGGGAAAGCCATTCATTATTCTTGAAAAAAGCAACTACACAATCCCAGTCCCGATAAGTCGTTCCTTAAGTTTTAGCTTTATCCTGCCGGTAGTTATTTGCAGAATCTGTATGAAATAAATAGGTATGAACTAAACTGTAAGAAAAACAAAACAAACAAAAAACAACAACATAATGTATAAAATAAAACCCAACCAAATACAACAACATTATTATTGGTTGTACTGACTGCACCCAATCATGGTTGTGTTTTTTAATGAAGAATATGCATGGATGGGATATTTAAACCTCTAAGCAAACTACATAGGCGAAGAATATTTTTCCTTTTCTATTTTTTATATTGCAACTTCCTTCTTTATTTCATTTTATACAATATAAATACCCATACATAAATAAACATACACACATTTACTTGCTGTACATGTATGCATGTGTGCATTATTGTATGTTGATTTCATTTTTCAACTTTCAAATACACTTTCTGTTTGTTTTCTTTTATTTTTAGATTAAAAAATTTAAGTATGAAAAGTATAACGTGTTGTGTACTTTTTCATGTAACTGTTGTACATGCATACATATATTTAAGTATATATGTATGTATGTATGTTTGTATATTTGTATGTTATGTTTCAAGTTAAATTACAGCTAAACTGAGTTTAAATTTATTGGTATTTGGAATAGCACTCCAGAGAATTTGAGTCCATTTCAATTCATTACACTTCTTTGTATGTTTTATTTCTTACTTGGGTTTTTCCTAAACTCAGCATCAGCTACTTCACTTTATTTACTTTTGCAATTTAATTTTTCAATACTTTTTTCTAAATAAATATTTGAAATTAAATTTTTTAAGATGAATCTTTTATAAATAATTTTTTTTTTTGGATCTGTAATTTCATGAACATTTGTTTGCCTGCAGTTGGGAAATAACGATATTGAAACTTGCTCGTTATATTTTTTTGAACTAGCATTAATTATTTTTATTTTCAACAAACTAGACATTTACGTATTTGTATTTATTTTAATTAATTAATTACTAGCAATTTATTCAAAAGGTATATTCAATAATGAAATTTTAAAATATTAATGAAAATAAGAGTAAAAAACCTTTAAATATAAATAAGACTTATAGCAGAAATATATATAAAAAACGAATAATTAATACGTGGGTTAAGAGAGACTTTCGTAACACAATGTCTAGTTTAAAATGTTTAGTTATTTTGAACAATGAACTGTGGAGCTAACATTTCAATGCAAAAAAAAAACACAAAGGATATTGTGCAAAATGTTTTTATAATCCTTAAAGTCTCTTATTGAAACTTTTCAATTATTAAAGAGTACAACTAATTGAACTCAACTACCAGTTTTCTAGATGTAAAACATTCAACTATAAACTTTAGTTATTCAATATCTCACTACTCCTTCGCATAGATTTGTCAATTTATATTTCCGTACATAAATAATAAAATTAAGTAAAAAATATCACAAGGAACTATTTATCTATACGGTTAAATTCAAATAAATTGAATTAATCTTAAGCTTCAGGAGAGAAAATATAATTTGATCAGAAATATGTATATCACTTGAAAATAACGGCCAAAAAAATACTTTAATTAAATTAAATACATGTTGATTCAAATATATTCTTCTTTAGAATTAAGTTGTTACCGGCCACAAAATATATTTCTAATCTTTTTCTTATGCATCCCAGCGGCGAACGATGTTAACCACACTTTGTGTTCAAGGAATGGTATCACACAAAGTCTACGACGGTAGTGGATGGAATTCACAAAATGAATTTGTTCACTTGTTTTTATATACATATATTTAGCATGTAAAAAGTATGAACATTTTTACAAAATTTTGAAACACTTTTAAAATATCCATGTACTAAGTCTCTTCTTCGATACCCACATACTAATCACAAATACCAAAAGAAAAAAATTATTTTTTACAACTTTTAAATTGGTTTTAGGACGACGGGAAATGAAGATTTAAATAAAATGTTCAAAACAAACCACACTAGTTATTTAGTTAGTAACATCATGTTAATTGCTTTCATGAAAACACAAGTAGAAAAAATTAAAAACTCAACTTACTCGTCCACAATTAAATATTTGTTACCATCCGAAGCAGCACATTTTCCCCTATAACTAAATTGGGAGCCTTTAATGTGTATAGATTGTTGATAGCCCGATAGGAACCAAGAGCCCTCCCAGCGGGCAGGAAATGTACAATTGGTGGGCACTAGAAAATCAAATTAAAAGAAAACAAACGTAAATTAAATAATATACAATAGTATTAACATAAGAACTTAAATAACAGTTGTAATTTTTTTTCATATCAGAATTATGGAGATTTGTGGTATTTTAATTTAATTTTATTCTAAATGACCAACAATAAACATGTCTTGTGGTTTTAACAAAGAACCAAATTTGAACGATGCGACCTTCAAGTATTTATTTCTCTCTTTATTTTCATATGGTAATCAGAATACTTGTACATTGTAGTTTTCACATATAGAGTACGTTTTACCCCACCTTCATTAAAAATATTATACAGTGAAGTTCTGTTATAACGAACTCCGGGGGACCAGATAATTTTGTTCGTTATAAGCGGAGTAAATGATTTTTTATTTGTGGTCTTCACAATTTTTTTTTTCAATGTTTTCTTTAATGTTTTTCTTATTTTTCTTTTTCAAAGCTATATTTAGAGAATGTCGTTTATATTTTTGTGTCTTTGATATTTTTATTTGCTGTGAGTTTAAATTTATTACAGTGGAGTTCGGTTATAACGATTTTTGCTTCCAAATTTTTTACACATGCTGCTTCTCAAAATTCATGTGTATTGAAAGCAGTTACGTAGGTTGCACGAAAATTTTTGGGCGATTTAATTTTATTTTCAAAATGTTTTGCCGTCAAGAAAACAACTGAAATTATTTGCAACACATCACTACATTTATTATTTTTATTCAGAACCGTTTTTTCTTTTTCTTTATTAATAATATTTTCGTCAGAATATAAAATTATGATGGCTGAACATTCGAAAAAAAAAACTTCAAATTTGCCCCTTAAAATTAATATCTGCTATTTTCTCATCCATACTTTGTAACAAAACTTGCCCAGAGAATTGTAAAGAAAATTCTATTCAAATTTAAAAAGTATGCATGTATTACTGAAAAAGTGTGAGTGTATTAAAATTTACAAGGCAAAAATTGATCGTGTAACCCCCAAGTAAGAGAACAACTGATAGTGTTACCAAATTGTGATAAATAATTTAAAGTTTCAAAATATGCCAGACAAAAATTTGCCAATTTATTGTTGCTTAGGTCGGCAGATTGCTGGATGTGAAGGTAAAGAAAGGTCCCAGCCCACTTGGGTCCAATTTACTATGGTCCCTTTGTGATAACTGTTGTGAAAAAAACTTTCACGTGTTGTAGTTATACAGGTCTGAGCCTCGAAAATTCGTTATAACCTTTGTTTGTTCTAACCTTACTCCACTATTTTTTATACATATATACCAATTTAATGAAATTCGCTTTCATGCTTTCATGCAACTGCTTTAAGAACCTTGTTTCAAAAAATTCATGCCGAAAAAAACTAAGTAATACATAATTATACAGAAGGAAAAAAAACGACCGGAAGGGAAAAGCTATACAAATTTAAATGTCACTTCTTTTTATTTCAATGAAAACAAAAATTTCTACAACAGCATATGAACATTGAAACTACTCGTGAAATGAATGCAACGCAAGAAAACAACTTTTAGTTTCTTAACATTTTAATTGATAAAAGTGAAGGGAGTGTGACCCACGGCATTATATCCATTCATTATGTTCACACCATTCTTTTGTAGTCACATGTACACATTCATTTAAAAACCCAGTCCATAGTTAAAATATACTTGTGTTTGATATGTTTGTGTGCCCCAGAATGTAACGTATAAAGTTTACAAGGTGGTTTGTTTTGGTTTAGGATTTACTCTATTTTTTAATTGTATTGTGCTAGAGACTAATGTTTTGTTGTTTTTTCTCTCGTTCAATATGTATAATGCATGTGCTAATAATATATGCATGTAGGTATGGTTTTCTAATGAGGCTGAGAGGATATACTCAGAACTACGACCATATAATTACTTCGTACGAGTACAACAGTTTGAATATTTGTATGCGATTGTTTTGCTTTACAAGTGTTGAAGTGTATGAGAAAATAATAATATTTAATAGGCATTTTTGTGTTATTGCTTGCCGCTTATTATTGGCTCATTAATGCGAGTTATGCACCATGTATACAAGTACTTGCATTCATATTTGGGGTATTCACAAGATGTGATATTAAGTCATATTGTCATAATGTCTTAATATTTTAAAATAGTTTAAACAAATTATTGTTGTGCTTCGAAGAAAACAGTCATAAAATAATAAGATTTTTTGAACTACGTTTATTGGATTGTCATAAAATAACAGAAGAAATCTGAGGCATCTTTCACTGAAATTTTTTAGTCGAGCCGGCGATTATATTTACAAGCCACCGCTTCTTATGAATGATATAAAAATAAACAATTGTTTAATAATCTTTTACACTTTTATACCTTTACATGAAAATAAATTTTTAAAAGCAGAAAATATGAATCACAGCATCTCGCAATATGCAAGTGAGAAAATTTTGTTTGTGTAACCTATTTCGCTGTCAGTCACTTAACTTTTAGCTACTGGGCACGGTAAAAAAAAAATATTCAGCTCCTATCATTGACAACAGCTGTTTTCGATTATATTTGTTTAAACAATTTTCTGTACAAAAATAACAATTTTCTAATTTTAATTGAAAATGGAGCTATTACAAGGTTTACAGGTAATTTCTTATTTACTATATTAAAAAGTCTAATCATTTTAGTGGTTTAACTTGTTTTTAGCATTTCGATATCAAATATTATTAAAGGTCTTATCTTATCTTATCAGCTGAATGAACTTTTTGAAATAGCACAGTAAATTATGACGATGAACAAGTCATATTTTTGCGTATCATTATTTTAAACATATGACTACCATTTGAATCCCCCAAATTGTATGCATATGTGGAGTCGTACCAACAAATAGGTTCGTTTGATATAAAATAGAGAATGAATTGCCACTCACAACACTATTCCCTAAATTGCAAACGTTGGATAATGTGGGAAAATGCATTAAACAAAATAATTTTCTCAAGAAACATGGCGAAAGGCTTTTACATTAATTTAATTAAGAAAATTGATCCCCAACATTTTAAACTTTATTTTGTTTTGTTAAGCAGTCGAACGATATCGAGTTACATGGTGGGCCAGGCAGTTAATACTCAATTCTATTTGAAAGTCAATTCTACAATCACAACAAACATTTGTATAAAAATTACCAACAACGGAATTACTAAATAGAGTGTAATAAAATGATACACAATACATACGAAGTTAATACGAGCGTATGAATTGAACAAGTGTTTCCTCAATTACCCAGCAAAAAAAAAATTTAATGCGTTCACTATGATTTGGTATTTTTTTGACTTCTTAAGCACTTCTTCATCTGAATTCATTTTTAATGCCATCTTAAATGTTGACAAGATTATCACTTTCGAACTTGAGAAAAACACATTCAAGACTGCCGATTTATGCATATGAAAAACTGCGCATTTGTAAGTTATTTTTCGTACTTTGCATTGTATTCATGTGTTCATGAGAACGAAACCAACTTATGGAACATTCATGGTTTATGAGCACTCATTTAAATGACGAGTTGTTTTGTTAAATGTGAATAGATGCTCGCCAATAACACCCCTACGTTAAAATAATGCGTCCTTCAGCTAAATTCAACCAGTTCATTTGCCATAGAACCCATGCACTTACTATTTCTTTTGCATGTCCTTTTTATGCTCGGTAGGTTCGATTGTAAATTGTTAATAATTTTAATTTTTGCTAAGAAAACTATGTTCCAGAATTTATTTTTAAAATTATGATAACATTTTCTACCTGCTTTTCAGTCTAAGTAACGATATTTTTGTTAAAAGTTAAATTAGAATTAAAAATTAGTTCGACTAATACATACTTCAGCTCTCAGGAACAAATACCCGCGTTTGCTGGTAGTATACACACACGATTGTTCATTTATTATTTTTTGTCATTTGTCATAAATTTAACAATTAATGTGACGTCATTATTTAAATTTATTTTTATTAGTTTTTTATTGTATTTTACCAGCTGACCAAACACAACAGTATGTAACAATTGGGGAGGGTTCTTTCATCATTTATTCAATTATTTACTTTTCAGCTTTAATTAAACTTAAATGAGGGATATATGTATGTACATACATATCGTCACCTGAAATTTAAAAGTGCATAATCACCAAAAAATTGTAAATTGAGTTTGTAATGGATATTCATAGAGCGCATCAAGGCACACGTCTACTCAAATTTCTAGCTTTCTAGTTTGATAAATAACGACTTTATTAAAAAAATTCACAAGGCAGTTTCTTTTCAAAATCAATATATTTCTTGCTGTTGAGAAATAATGAAACAATGGAAAAATGTCACAGCTTGCTCTTTTTGAGACGTAATTTTTAACGTTGTAAATAAACTCTTCATTTTATGTCGATGATATTGCAAAAAAAAATGTCTCATTTGTAACCAGGACATTTTTTAATTCATTATGTTTTTTGTCTCTCTTGTAAAATTTTTGAAAGTGATTGCAGGCTCTTTTGCGTTTTAAGGGACGTTATGTAAGTATGTATGTCTGTGTTCACGAGTTTGAATAGTTAATTTGGTTCATAAGTTGTGAATATTGATTAAGTCTTAAAAGACAACTATAAATTGTATAACCAGAAAACACCTTTTTAATGAAATATGCTGTATGAAATTGCAAATATTAGAAGTAGTTGAGTAATGACTTCAGTCATTCATTTGTATATTTCTAAATATTTATTAATTTTAGTAATACAACTTTTTGTTTATTCTGTTGTTGCTGATATTACCGTTACCATCTGAAGAGCAGTGAATTTTTTTATTTTATTTGCGGTCGTTATTTTATTTTCATAGAACTCGTATTTCCAACTTTCTGAAAGCCTCATGACAATGAAATGATAAATTTTAAACGCAACCAAAAGGAAATGAGAAATTTGCTTTTGGTGATGCAACGTCAAACGTCAACATAGAGTGTGGCTGACAATAATACGAGTAAGAAGCCTTTTAACTGAAAACGACTTGCAACGTTAAAATACGTTAATGACTCAAGTCATTCTACAAAAACTAGAAACATTTTTGCGTTAGTTAAAATTTTTTAATTTTAAATAGGCTAGTATAGTTACTAAGAAACAAACTAAATCAAAGACAAAATTGTAAATCACACAGACAGACACTAGTGCAACCGAACAACATGCTGTTTTCGAAGGCTGCTGCACCTTCATCTTCAGTGTTCTTCGTGTTTCGCCCACAAACAGCAGAATTTTCATCATATTTCCATGTTTAGATTTGCTCATCGTCAGTTTTCTTTCGTGTTACCCAATATTTAATAATTCTATGGGTATTTATAATAACCGGACCAAGGTGAATTCATACCAGATAAATTTACTAGTACAAAAACAACCAAAAATCATTGTATACTATCAAAATAATTAATTCAATTTGACATCAAACAGTGACAAATAGTCGGCCTGCTGGAATAGTAAGTTCACCTGTTATGAATTCGCCTTGATCCGGACGAAAGAACAACTTCTACAAAGTTCTCTTGGCCTGCTATTTCACTAAAAACGTGAATATTTTCGTCTTCAATTATTATAGGCAGTCATCAATAGGTGCCTCCGTAGCCTAGTGCATGAGCAATTGGTCTTATCAATTTGGAGATGCGGGTTCGATTCCCGCCTAAACCCTGGGTGTTTCTTATGGTATCAAAATGGGCCTAAGCTGTGGCCTAAGTGGGGCGTTCTCCTTCGGGGAGGGTCCGCCACCTAACCTAACTCATCAACACCTAAAGCAATTTGAGTGATTTTTTCCACATTAGATGGCACTGGAAATCGGGCACAAAATGGTCTTCGAACGTACTACTTTCACTCCTCTTACTACGTTGAAAACTTATTTTAGGTCTGCTTAATGTTCCCAATTACTTGGTAACTAACTCAGGTTGCATAAATTTTATTTGGTAAGCAAACGGTTGCGTTACCATGACGGAGTAATTAATTTTTTATTCATCTGAGACAAATATTTTCTGAAATAAATACTGATGTTACACACAAGTGCAAAAAATTATTAATTGCGACGATACTTCCTTCTTGGTATGTCTTGCACAGCGGCGTTCTTAAATGACCAATTTTACAAAATGAAAAGAAAAGAACTCACCATCATTTCGTTCCGCCCAACAGTGAGCTGATGTCGACAGCATTAGCAGTAACAGCCACATTAACAACCATTTTGAAACCGCAACCGTTTTATTGACCATAGAACAGCCGAAGAATATTGACACTAAGCAATGTGCTGGCAGTAGTTGGCACAAGTTCTCAACTGAAGTGAGAGAATTTGATGTAACATCTCTTTGAACTTGTTTTGATTTGATCAAGCAATAATTATCACTGGGTGTTGATGGTGCTTCACCTTTAGCTGCTGCTCCTCTAATTATTTCCAAGTTATTTCGTTCTAAATTATATTCGCTGCCCATATTATCACGTTTGTATTGTTTAAAGCACCTACATTCCTTATTTAATATCGTTGTATGCGAAGGATTTAGCGATGAGGATGATGATGATATTGTTGTTCTTGTTGACGATGAAGTTGAAGGAATTGATAGTGATTGTGATGGTGATGGTGATGGTGATGGTGATGAGCTCGAAGTTAAAGTTTTTGTATTTGTATGAAATAATGTTTTATAATTAATATAGGAATTCTTTAGTCTTTTCCCGTCCATCTGCTCCTCATCTCGATCATTATTATTATTATTATTATTTCTTAATCTTAAATTAAAATATTCTTCTATATTTCCAGCATCAGAGTGATTATCATACACTACCGCCTTCCCAACTAAGTCTTTTTTATTTTGCTGGCCATCACAGTTTGTCGAGGACAAGAGGGGTATCATGTGCTTATTTTCAAGTATCGTTTTTTGCTGCTTCATGTCTTGGACATTTTTGAGCATAATTTTGTTTCTGTTATTATTATGATTACTATTTTTATTATGTTGATTATAATTTAAACAGTGACATTTTGACAGCGTTAACACTGACGTGTTGTTATTTTTAATTTTGGTGGCATGATGGTCCTTCGTAATGTAAGGAGCCCGACCACACGTTAAGTTTCGTTGTTTTTCATTTGATTCTTGTACTTCATTCCCCACAGTTTGCTGCAGTTTCTGTTCTCGCTCTTTTATTATTATGGAACCATGTGCTTTTTGTTGCTTTAAGGTCTGCTCCTCTGGCTGCAAAATATTTCTACGACCACGTTCACGTAAATATTTTGTACTACGATTGTTCGTATAGTTAACAATTAAAGTTGATAGAGAACGACTCAGCGTTGAAGAAGACGATGAAGTTGACAATAATGAAGATTTTGTGGATGCGGATGAGAGGGGTGGTCTGTCTTCTTCTTCTCCTGCTACTTTAAGGTGTTTCTGTTGCTGTGTTTTTATTGTATTATTGGAGGAATATAAAATTGTTGTTTTTATCGTTGTTGTGGTCTCTAAGGCAGGCATTTCATAATTCTTATCATATTTATCCTTTTGTTGGGAATTTTGCTCCTTAACCTGCTTTTCTTTTTCCTGGTATTCAGATCTTGCTGGTAATGCCCCTTGTTGCTGTCGTTGTTGTTGATGATGATGTTTTTGTATTTGTTGCATAGTATTATGGCAACAGCTGCTGCTTGCTGTAGTAGTTCTAGTGGCCGTCGTTGTATGACTGCAACTGCTGCCTTTACCCACACCACACGTGTCGCAGGCAGACTCGGTCCTACAACGCAAATTCGTTGTAGTTTGATTCGTATTGGGAGTATTATTGCAACAAGGTCTGCTGGTAGTGTTTCTACCGTTGTAAGTTTTGCTGTTGGCGGTGGTGCTATTTGAATTTATAGCGTTATTATGATTATTACGGCTGCTAGTCAGACGCTTACAGACCATATGTGTCTGCTGCTGTAGTACAACTACTGTTGCATTTTTTGCTTTATTTGTCTCTGAAATATCTTGTTCGTTATACAAATATTGTTGTACCATTGACTGGGCTGGAGCCTTTGTTGATGTTGTTGGGACTGTGGATGTTACAACATTCTTACATGGTTGCAAAAAAGGCGCTAAATATATTAATGTCGCCCTCATTTGTGTTGCCGTCATCGATGTTGTTGCTGTTGCTGTTGTTCCTTCGAAAGATGTTGTGGCGTGTTTTGAATTCTAAAATAAAGAAAACACAATTTCAGAGTGTTAAGAAAATTGAGGCAAAAAAAAGAAGACATTAAATATAAATAACTACAATAACAAAAACAACAAGACAAACGAAAAATATGTTCGTAGAGGCAATGTTTTTTTTTTTCCTTTTCAAGAAACGTGTAAAAAATGTGATTGGTATGCGTACGTTGTTTCCTCTGGCTTCTTTTTATAATTCTTATAGCATTGTAAGATTGTTTTAACAGGGGTTGTTTTTCTTTGCAGAAAAAGTCATATATTACGAGGATTTCAATGCCGCCTCCTTCGCCGTCATAGCGGTACCAGAATTAACATTGAAAATGTTAAAGTTAAATCATTGAAATAAAACTTGTTTAAAAAGTTATAACTTTATAGGAAATTTTTTTTACATACATATGTACTTTGCTGTGCAAAATCTATACAAATTTAAATGAAACCGATTGCTATGATTGCTTTGCTACTTCACGATGGAAGTATGGCTGCTGCCACTTCCAACAAGTTTGAAAATTAGAAAATTCACTAAAAGCGCCAGCCACAGACTCAAGCGGTTCTCGTATCCAAAACACTGGTGGATGGCGATCTCTGAAGTATTCTGCACGTTGACTACAAAACCAAAAAGTCCTGGGCCCAAACTACGGCATTCCATATCGAAAGAAATTCTTATACATTTTGATAAAATTTTTGTCTGAAATTTCGTTTCAAATCGAATGCCGTAATATGGCCCCTGGATTCGAGCCCAATTTCGAACTAAGTCATAAAAACATTTCGCATTTTTTTTAGGTGCATTAGTGTGGCTTCGTGTCAGTTGTTGTCGGAAGTTTTCAGTGGCGAAGGCATAGTCACATGGTACTGACTGCAGCTGATCCCATTCCAGACACATGATAGCGCCCTCCTTCGTAGTAAAATAATTCATAAAAAAGGCTACTAAGCACAGCTTTACAACTGAATACGCCTCCTTGACATCAGACATCATCATTGCTAGTCCAAGATACAAAAAAAAAGGGGCGCAACAACTAAAACTAAAAACTAAAAAAGTGCAAAAGCAGAGTTTTAAGACAGTGAAGCTTCACCACCTATCATCTCTCACACTTTCCCTTTCCTCTAGTTCCAGCACAATGCATCGAATGTGTAGGGTCCAAAATAAAAAAGAACAAATATACACTGCCTTAAATTTTAATAAATGCTTATGTGCATATATACATATGTACATATATGTATATCTCTATTTACTAAATATAACAATATTAAAAAAAATTGTGGAATTCACAAACATATGTATGTATCGTGTATCTTATATTAAGTACATTTTTTGTTTATTTGCTTCTGAACACTTCGTGAGGTTATTGTTTAAATGTATATATTGTATTTTAAACGGGAAAGAACAAACAAGAAGAATATAATTATGCACAGGTACATGCACAATTAAATAAATATGATTTTTATGGTTTTTTCCTTATTCCTTACGGCATTATATAATACGTCAATTTCCATATATATTTTTTGTTAATACTTTATTTAATTTTTGGGCTACCTGTTCATCGTGGCATTCACATGATTTTGATAGCACTGAAGTCAATACGACTTCTCAAAAACATACGACACATTTCTATATGAAATTTACAACCGATACAGTAAATACTACAATGACCCTGTGAATTCGACGAATTATTTAAAAATTTAAAATAATTAACTCCTGCTTTATAATTTTCACATAATTGCTTTGCTTTAAGAAATGTACAAATACGATTAAATATCCAATTACTAAACTCGAAATGTTACAGAAAATTCAGTCAGAACAAAAATAAATTTTTCAACAAACATTTTAAAATACACATTTGATGAACTTTGAACACGCGAGAAAGTAAACTGATGATCTGTGACAATTTTACGCCTTTAAATTAAAATATATATATATATGTATATACATATATCTATATCTATATATATATATCTATATATATATACATATGTATAAAGAAGAACAAAAAAATTAATAAAAATCTCCCTCTTTTAAAAATATGTTGCCTGCATGAAAAATGATAAAGACACATTTATAAATTTCAGCGCATTAAAATGCCCCACTAAAACATACTTTTCAAAAACATTTAAGACGTGCATAAATCAAAAAAAAAAAAAAAATAAAGAAATAAAATTATAGTGAAAACTTCAACGCCATTTAAATTTTTAAAAAATTAAACAAAATTTATTGACTAAAGAAAAAGATAAAATTAAAGGCAACGTTTTCACACCCCTTGAAGACAAAATTGTATTTTAAGAAGAAGAAAAATTAAAATGCAGTTTAGCCTGGAAAACTATAGCAAATGCCCACCTAAATTAATTTGAATTAATTTTTTTTATTTCCAATTTATTACTTAACACTCACTCAGTCACTCACACATACGAGTATTTCCGCAGTTCATAACTTCTTTTCTTTCTTGTTTTTTGGGAATCTTAATGTCCGCATTTTTGTTTTTTTTTCTCAATATTTAAACAAACAATTATTGTGGGGAATTTGGAGTAACAAGACTGAACATGTAAAATTTATGTTTGTTACATAAATAAATTATTGTGTGTAGAAATGTAATTGTGACTGACGGTCGTTACGCAATTGCGTGAAAGTAATTATTTATCTGTTAAACTTGCAAATACCAGTGTGAGCGTGTGATTTATGGCCAGTAGCACTTTGTAATGTGAGTGCCACCTTTTCACGAGAAGCAATTATTTAACAGGCCTGAACGCAATTAAGGCGTATGACTATAGTTCCTAATGTTGAGTTGTGTTCCTATACGACTTTCCAAAAAATGAGTTGACAAAAAATATTATGAAACTATTAATGTTGTTTTTTTTATTAATAAATTAATAAGGAATAAAGATGGTCTCAGGAAGAATGCAGCTTTTCTTTTTAAAATAAAAGCACGTATTTTTTAGAAGGCATATTCCGATTAAGTATGAAATAAAATATTCGTCAAATGGCCGCTACTGCTCTGATGACAAGCCATTACTCTTTTCATGAAATTTTCCATGACTTCTCCATAGAGATATAGCTGTATTTCACTGAAGAGCTGTTGGACCTTGGAACGACAAAAATAGTTTTCATCCTACCATGTCATAAATAAATGTAAATGGCTTGAAAGAAGTGTAAACCCCACCAATTCGAAATTATATGCACACATATATATGTAGGTGCAGTTTCTATAAGTAGTACTCGTTTAATAAAAATTTGTATGGAAATTAATCAAAATTTTGATTTGTTTTCCTTATGAATTCTTAGGTGTTGTTTCTCTAACACAAGTAGTATTTGTCTGCTAAAAATTTATATGAAAACCACTAAAAGTTTTGAAAGGTTTTCTTATAAATTTTTTTTGCAGACAGGTACTAGTTGTGTTAGATATACAGCAGACAGGCAAGTACTACTTGTATTTAAAAGGATATCTCCGTAAGAATGCACTTTTTCACTTGAAAATAAAAACACGTATTTTTCGAGAGAGTTGTGATTTTATTTTAGTATATAAAGAAGACATGTTCCGATTAAGTTTGGAATAAAATATGTCCAGCTCTGATGGCAGGCCATTACACTTTTCATGAAATTTTCGCAGAGATGTGGCTGTATCTCACCGATGACGCGTTGGATATAGGATTTGAGCTTAAGAATTGTTTCTGGTTTATTCGCATAAACCTGGGATTTTAAAAAAAACACCAATAAAAAAAAAGCGCGGCTTAAACCGCATACTCTTGGTGGCCTGTCGACATCAGAATTTCTGGAGATAATTTGTTCTGGAAATCGTTGCTGCAATAAATCGATTGTTTAATATTCAATTAATCAATATGTTGTTAATCGAATAGGGGCTAACCTTCAGATGTATGTATGTGTACATCTACATGAATGCGAAGGCTGTACGTTTATTCTTCTTCGTATCCCCGAATATTCGTCTATTTCATGATATTCGTATTCGTAGTCTCCAAATTCAATTCGCAAACATTTTGCGAATACGTTTAAAAATAAAATACAGGCAGTGAAAAAAAAATATTTAAAAATATATGTGAAAAAATACCAATTGTTAATAATTTTTATTAAAAAAACTTTCTTACATTGAAGTAAAAAAACAAATAAAATGTATGTATGTATGTAAATTTCTTAATGGAATTGAAATAGTAAAGTCTTTTTGTATTAATATCCAAATCTCAAGAGAAGAATGTTGAACTTCCAAAATAGATATTCCTCAAGTCTACTGCGGAGTGGTGTGCTAATGTGCAGCGTAGCACATTCGCTCGATTGGAATACTCGTTGATTGCCTGCCTATAGATAAAAGAATCACATATTTTTCTTTCTTTACTCTCTAAGGGTCTGTCCAGAGTGGCAGCTTGTTGCCGAGCCGAGCTGGTTGACGCTTATTGCGAGAATTGTTCATGCGAGAAACAAGTTTGAGTGTTCATAGTGGATGCGAGAATCAGCGCTGATATTTTATCTACTATTTGTGTTTTATAAAATAAGTAACTGTGATAAAAAATTTAAAAAGTTTCAACTTAAAATTGAAATTTCGAATTTAAAATATTTTATATGTTGACAACTTAGCGATTTATGAACAATGTCTGCGATTTTGAGCTTAGTTTTTTTTTTTTTTTTATCTTGGACCAGCACTCAAGAGATGACCCGTACACATGCGGTGCATTGTGCTGGAGCTAGAGGAAAGGTATAGTAGGGGAAATGATAGGAGGTGAAGCTTTACTATCTTACAGCACTGCTTTTTGCACGTTATTTGTCTTTAAAGAAAAAGCTGTAAAAAGAAAGATACGAAAGAAAAAGTGTTGGCGATTCGTTGACAATGTCATCAAAAACTAATCGGCAAAAGTGTTGACTTGGAGACACTTGGCCCTAACCTTCCTACAGGGTATGTACACAGAATATATGTATGGGCATACTTGCATACATACATACATACATACATTTTAGCCTACAATGACCTTTTTCCGAAATTAATATTCTAGTAATTTTTTTATTATACTCGTACATACTAAATATTACTCTTTTTATTATTTAAAAAGAAAACACATAAATTAGTGGGGAAAAAAAGAAATAAAGTAGAACACAGAAATAGTGGTAAACATGCACGGAGTGTGTAGATATAAATAAATAATTATTATTAACTTTGGACGCTGCTTAAACATTTTAGGACTATAAACAAGCTGGAAGTAGCTGAGATACATACTTTCAGCCTTCGTAGTGAAATGGGCACAACTTTTTTATACTAAAGTACACTTGTTTGGAAAATCATCAAACATTCTGCCGTTGAACCGTTCAAACGGTAAAGAGTAATGAAAACTAAAAAAGAAGAAAACCCGAGACCATAACCCACCAAGCGGCCACCTGACAGAGTGAAAATTTATGTTTGCATGTTTATCTTCAATTTATTTCGTACAACGACGGTGATGTGTTACGGACTAAAAGAGTACTTAGTAAATGAGTTTTGTGCCTTTGTGTGTGCGTGCGAATGTTTTTCGGTTAGTATGCACGAGTTTATCAGTGTGTTTTCCTTTTCCGTTATAATACACAGTAAAGATACATGCATGCATACATGGGAGAACAAACACTCAGGAAAAGTGCTGCTTTTCAACTCTACTGCAAATGTGATATAAAGGAGTCAATAGACATAAAGTACATGCATACATACATACATACATACGAGTACATGCAGCACAAAACACTTAATATTAATATTACTTGTGCATAACTGTAACTGAATACACACATCCATACTTATGTATTTCAATAAATGTAAATACATACGTGCAATAATACGCAAAAGGTCTGTGAATTTTTAAAGCACCAGCTGATATTGGACTAATGTAATATTAAATTTGATAGCCAGTGACACATTTGCCTCTCAGGCACTAATCAATTTACTTCTCTAGTCGTCTAGTCTTTTCGCAGACCTGTTTTATGCAATTAAAATTTTGTGTTAAAATTTTCCAAACAGCCTTCGCATTCATATACATTTTAATATACATACATATGTATGTATGCACGAGTATATTTACGTTACATAAAATTGATATTTAACCGAAAATTAACATTAAAACCACAAAGCGAAAAGAAACAGCTACAACAATAATAAACACATGTGAAAATTGTTAATAGGAAAATAAGTATTTTCCCTTTATTTTCTGTAGTTTTTCCTTATTTATGGCACTTTTACGAAGGATACTGACAAAGTAAACACGCACACACACTCGCACACCCATTAAAATAACGACAGTATTTCGGTTAAACATTTTATTGTGGACGAGTATTATGAAACAACAGTCTCTTCTTTTTAAATTTTCTGTTGTATATTCACTGACATATTTTATTGTTATTATTTTTTTTGTTGGAGCTACTTTTTATTGTTGTCGTTGTTGTTGTTTATTTGCAATAATATTCTCCAGCTATTATCATCTTTTTCATCTCATGTATAATGTATATAATATCTATAACATACATACCTACATACCACATATTTATATGAATGTCTTTCTGTCGTAATTGCCACTACACGGTGGGATTCGTCAATTGAATTAAGTTGTTAAATTTTTTAAAAAACATATCTGATTTTTGTAAGTATATGTATATGTGGTCTATGGCGGAGATGGGTGTCGGTGGTCGGGTCTGGATCGCTCCTCGGTAAACGGATTTTAGGACTACTGAGATCTATTTGATTGGTAGGACGCCTCAAGTAGTTGGACCAGCACCCAGGAGATGACCCCTCGGCTACTACGAACTATGAATTAATATCACGCCATTAAGTCCCTTAAGTACAAAATTTAATACAAAATTAATTAATTTTTAATTAGCTTTCTATAGCTGGCAGATATCTTTGCAATATTTCTTGCTGCAGCTCCACTGTGAATTATAAATATATATTTACATAGATATAGCATTAATATATCCTGTGTATATATAATAAATTGTGTGCAAATTTATATAAACATACACATAACATATTCATATGTGGTATAAATATATATGTATGTACATACATACATACGTATCGATTTAAGAACACGTAAATGCTGTAAGCTTCAAAACATGAAATGTTTGTCTGAAACTACTTAAAATCTGTACTTCCTGGGAACATGATTTTAAAAACGTATTTTTATATTTTCTTCCGTTACGTATTAGCGGGAAGAGGAGGAGGAGACGGTAGAATATCTCCGCTACCATTGTCTGGCCCCCTCCAGGCAGAGAGCGGCTCATCTAAGGACTTCGATACTTGAAGGTCTCGTGGTGCTGTCGTAGTGGCCTCAGGGGTATAGACTCGTTTATCCGGACATCGGCGTGGTTTGACATGAGTGATGATGGCGAAGAGTAGTTTACGCTTCGGTCTTCTTATCGAGCGACACAATGGGACCAGGCTGTGGACCCAAGTAGGTCGGACACGATATACACAGACCTATAAAACGCTGTAACTATAACAATTTTTCAGTTTCTTTTAATCTTCAGATGAGTTTGCTTTATATAGTACTAAACAAAAACTATCTTGCGGAATCTTCTTCAGCCATAAAATCTAAGTAAGATGGGGTTTGCCTTTTCAATTTCAAGTTATGAAATACCTACAGCAAAAAATGGCGTAAGTCTCTGTATGCAAGTTTCGATTACGCAAGAATGGCCCAAGTCTCACATACAACAAAAATATTTACATACATATTTCTGGCAGAGTTACGGCAAAGAAAATGTACGGCGTAAGTAAAAATATGAGACCCAGGCCAAACCATGCAAAAAACATAATTTCGATTTTTTCATTCTTACACCAGTTACGTGTTCTTACGACGATATGTATATATACGTACATACATACGTACATATTTAGGCTGTAATTGCAATCAAAGTTACACTGTAGTTTTTTGTATTAGTTTAGTTGAACTATAGAATACCAACAACAACGCATATTAAGATATTTAAGATTAATGACTATTAAACATCCTAAGGGTCTATTCAACAAAACTAAAACTAAAAGCAAAAGAAAAAGGAAATAGAAAAGGAAAAAATCAAAAGCAAGCCACCAAAATGTAAAACACATAGAAAACTTTTGCCAGCGGAAGGAAGAATAAAGTAAGAAAATAATAAATGTTAAATTAATTTTTTATACTGCTGCTATTGAATGATGTGAAACAATTTGAATTAGATCAAGCTAACACAAAATACTCACTTCAAATTAACCACCCAATCCACATTTTCTTGCTATTTTTATTAGTTATTTCGTTTCAGCTGTGGAAATTTGAAACTAAGAAGGATAAAGAAATTGAATTTTTAAAATTATTTTCATTTCTAAAACTGATCTTTAAGACGTTTTGCTAAATTCAAATAAGCGAAAGTTTTTAGTAATTTTCGTACATAAATATTTTTATGTCTTTGAAAGTGAGATCACAACATGCAGTCGAAATTGGGTTTAGAAAAATATGTATAGTATGACAAGAAGTATGTCTTACACCGCCTTGAAAATTGGAAGTACTTGAATGATTCCTTTGAGACCAGAGAAATGTGCTCAGTCCATCGAACATCACACTGAATTTTCATGCTAAGAGCATTGAGAGCTTCTGATTCCTTAATACCGCCCATAATTGCACATTCCGATATTCTCGCGTGGTCATCATTCAGCGAATCATTCGATAGTCGATTTCGGGCTACGATCAAATGAATATGAATGGCAAATACTGCTGTCATCTGCACAAGACTGGATAGGGTTCGAAGTTTGACATTAAGAAAGAGAAAGAAATAGGGTACGATAAAGAATGGAGCCTTGCGGCGCCCCTCGCTAGATGAGATACCGTGTATAATAACTCTTATAGCGCGATCCCTGATTTCTCGTTCGATTTAAATCGAAAGAAGATATTACTTTGCCGATAATGGTACACTATACCGACGAAGGAGGGCACTCTGATGTTATTTGGGGATTAGTATCAGCTGAAGCCGCTAAATGCGAAAACGTTTCGATGGCAGTCGGATAATGCGCTCGAACGCAGGACCTTGGGTTTTGCAGTCAACGTGGTAACTACTTCCTCCATCCCCACTGTCAATGCCTCTTTTTTATAGAACAGTTCAGAAGGTGACTTATTCATAGAAGATTATGTTAGATCAAACAACAAAATGTTCACTGGGTATACGATATTATTAAACATGCATATGTGTATGTACATACATACATATACATATGTAGATATTTAAAAATACAAATATGTACATACTTATTCATTTAACATTTAGTTAGTTTTCGCTTTTTGTACTTTTAATAAATTATTTAGCACCAATTACCAACCAACATAAAAACGAATGAACATAAACTTTTCGTTTTACAAGGGTAATTGCTAAATGTAATTCGGTTTGTTATGCTAATTAATGTTTTTTCTATTTTTTAAGGGAAATTTTCCTCATATTTGATGTTTTTCGCCCGTTTTTCTTTAGTTTAATGAGAGTTGCTAATTGTAGACGTTCGTTCGTAATTTCTTCCTTTGAAATTTTTCCCATTAATAATTGTGTAACAAGGCACTATTTGTTGCAAAACTTAATTTTGTATATAAGTGTTAAGGAGCAGGAATAACTTTCAACAGCGGTTTAATTAGTTTTTCTCTTCAAATTTACATGTTTTATATGAGAAAATATGTATGTACATATGTAACTTTTTCTTGACATGAAACTACATCAAAAATGGCCTATGATATGTACATACATACTTGTACTACATTAAGGGCGAGTTCGAAAATATTAAAAAATATTTGGTTTCTCCAAGGCACGTTTTTTTAGTGTTAATCCATCATAATTTTCGGCGACTTGCAGGTGTGGTTTCCACAATCCACATTAATCTTCCATAAAAAAAAATTTTGCCTAAAAAATGAAGTGCTTTTCATGTATCAATTTTAATTTTGTGGCTTACTTTTTCAAAAATTAAATTTCAACTTATTATTAATTCCATATTATTAAGACCTTAAGCTTAAAATAATTAGTGTTATTAATATAAAAAAAAAAGGTCAAAAAACTAGAAAAATTATTATTAATTCTTTAGAATTAGTGATTTTTATTTGAACTAGAATTACAGTCGAAGACCAGTATAACAAACATGTGCTTTAACGAGAATAATAATAATGCGAAAAAATTACTTTTTATTAGAATAAATATTGTGATAAATTAACTCTAAAAAACGTCCGTGAAAAAACAGAAGATTGGTTCCAAAGAAATATCCTTTTGCGTCATTTTGTGTGACAGCAATACGACTTTCGTATCAGTACCAAATGAAATGTACAAATAAATCAGCTAAACCATATATCAAACATAGATATTTTTTTTTGTAAAATTAAGAAAAAATCTTTCATTTTTGCGAAAGTATACTAAACATACATGTACGAATTTTTTATGTCACATTACGCTAGTCACGCAACGATTATAACGATTTTTTATATTTTATTTGCTTTTTGACGATTTTTTGAGAATTTTATCTTGCAGCCTTGTTAGTCACTCTTATTGCTATCGTTTATTTATTGACACCTGAGAGTATAAATTAAATTAAAACATATGCTTGTAGTATGTATATTGTATCAATATATATACGCACTATAAATATAAAACAATGAAATTATTAATGAAAACACTTCATAATTATTTCACCACCACATGCATCCATCATACATTGTTGTTATTCTTGTTTTTAATATTGTTGTTTTAATATATTTTAATACTTTCGTGGATTAATCAACTTAAGTCATGATATTCTTTATATTGCGTTAATTTGATGTTGAAATAAAAATCAGGAATTGCGTAAGTGAGTAAATTTATGGACATACAGCACCGTGGGACGCAGCATAGAACATTTTTAATACTGGGGAAATACCCTTGAAATTATTTAGATGTTTCAATTTTGTAATTGACAAATTAGATGCCTTTTCAAAAATAGTTTTCATGTGACGCAATCCTATCTTTTTGTAAGACTGTCAGAGGAAATCTGACAGACATTTCAGTTAAGAATTTCTCGGATATTCAATATGTATCCGGTTGATACATGTATTCTATTGATTTTTCTGTAAATTTCGGAATACAAATTGCGAATTGAGCAACGTTCGTCAACTGCATGTGCTCATTTTTAACAAATTCGACGAACAATGTTCCCGGGTATGTTGTATGTTACACATCTGTACATTGCTCCAATAGAATCGGCTATGTGTATTTTTAAACAATTCTGTCAGAGCTCCTCTCCGTCCAATTATGCAGGGTTTATTTTGTGAAATACTTATAGCAATATTAACATTGTTTCAGTAAAGCGATTGGATTTAAAAAATACCACCAAGTGACGACATTAAACGATTTTCTGCTCTCCTGAACAACTAAAAGAAAAAACCATCTGATTTGTGGCAGCAACGATATACATATGTATGCATGAGTGCCAGAGAATGACAAGAATTACTTCTTTTCTTTTTTTCATCATACATAACAACTCATACAAAAAACGTTCAATAAAAACAGCATCATAATCGTGAACTCTTTATTTATATACAAGTCAGTTGAATGTTCGTAGATGTTTTATTCATACCATACCACGCAGCAAAAATTTTATGTTGAATAAAATCTCAATCATAATGACGACCGCATGAGGTTTGCTCTGTTGTGACCGGTATGACCAGATTTTGAAATAACAAACTACAGCTACAAAGAAGTAAAGTGATCAAAGAAGTAGTAAATATTTCTTTTCTTTTTCTAGCTTCAAACTAATTTCTTTAGTTTTTTATAGCTCTTTTTAAAACGTGATATAACTCTATGTTATTTTCGAATCTGGTCACACAGTTCATATGTTAGCTCTTTATCATCACCACTGCCTGCATACGCCTTCATATGCGCTCATTTTATGCTTTTTGTATTTTATTTGACATGGAAATGATTGTCGTTGATGCGAACGAACACTTTTGCTTTGCATTTTATTCTCCATTAAAATAATCTTCAGCGAGCCAAACGAGCATTCTCCCGAACTTATTAAAATGTGCCACGCATGATTAAAATCACAGAGCCAGCAACAACCGAATGATTGGAATGATTGGAATGATTGAAAAGCAACAGCAAATATGTGTGATTTGATCTTTTTGGCGGTTTTAGGATGTTGATTACGTATGAATTTTCACACTTTGTCGTTCTCTGGTGTACTCATACATACATACATATTTATTAATTTTTAAATGTTTGTGTAATATGCATTGAATATTCATTCAATCATGATCGCTGCCGTAAATTCATTTTTTATGGCATTTTCACCCGTTTATTGTCATTTTACTTCGATTTGTTCGTTTATTGCCATGTTGTATCTACCAACAATAACTCTACTCATCACACTATTTTAACAATTTAATTTCCACAACAAAAACAACTATAAAAATTGCTACCAATGATGACAGAATAAAAAGCACAGAAATAAAGGTAAACGAACCATTGTGGAACGGACCAACATTCCAGTAAGTTTATTCTATTAATATTTTACAATATTATGTACTTTGGTCTTCCGCGTACAACAACAACAACAATATTAATTGTAATAAAAATTCAAATAGCCAAACACACACACACATACATGCGCACTTGTAACCTATGCAAAAGGGTGTTGCAAAACAGAGGTTTCATAATAAAATTGCAAAAAGCAGAACATGCGAATACCTTATGCAGCAATTGAAGTCTTCGTTTTGTCAAACATAAAACGTTTCCCATTTGAAATTTTTATTTAGAAAAAAAACCTTTCATTTAGGAAATTGGTAAACATATCACCGTTTACAGGGTGTTGCTTTGTACGTTTTCGATTGATTTAAGTTGAACAAATTAGAAACACAAAAAATTAAAAATACAATTTTAGAGTTCAACATGATTTATCGGATTAAATAAAAAATAAAAAGCAGACGTGTTCACTCGTGCATTGTCTTGATGGAACAGCCAAATATGGTCGTTTTTGCTTTAAATCAATATCGAATCTGTCTAAAAGCTCTGAATAATATTGGCTGGTGATCGTTCTACCTTTCCCTAAGTATTCCATGAATTTTATCGCCTATTTCTGGCGTAATTACCTCTTTTTTGGGCAACCTGAACGTACGGCGTCACTTTTTTTATTTTTGTTAAAATTCACGATGTTATCTGCTATCAAACACAAACTAAATTACGCATCTTGCTCAAAATGTAACAGTAGACTATTAATAGATGGCAGCAGTGTTGCATTTCAAGTTACCGCGAGGGAAATTAAAAAAGACACGGCGTTATCAAACTGCCCTCCTACAATGTATTGCTTCCAACAGATTGCTGGGAAGTTCCTGCGTCGCTGGTTTTGCATTAATTTTTATGCTAAAGGACAACCACTTTGTTTTTAATTTGACTTGGCCGACGTTTTGTGTTGCTCAAATGCCAACGAAAAAGGAGTACAGGAGCTCTTGAACTTAGGCTGATTTTGGAAATCGCTTTTCGAAAACCTCTAATAAAATATTACTCCCCCAGTGGAGCAACTCAAACTTTAAATAACACATCCATTTTAAATACCTTTGCGAATGCCAAGTATTTGAAAAACCTAAAATTTGCATGCAGGGCAGGAAAAGAAAATTATAGTTCACGTCAATGCAAACTTTTTCTTAGGTTTGGTTTCTTTTAATGAAATTCGCACCTTCTAAAGGAAAAATTAAAAAAAAAAATGTGTACAAAAGCAAAAAAAGTTCTGCAAGTACGAATATAACAAGTCAATGGCAAAATATTAATTTTATTATTGTACATTTATTGCAATACTTAAGCAATTGTTAATTATTATGCAAAATATTTAACAATACGGCAAAAACAATATTATGCCACTGTTTTGTTTAATTGACAGGCACAGAGAAGCCGCAATTGACTTTTAAGTTTTCAAATGTTACGTTAAAGACCCAAATGTGGGTGGGTTTGTTAATAAGTCACAGGAAAAACGTTTGTTTGCATTACGATTTGGCACTAACCATATTTGAAGGAGGAAAAGGTAGGATAGACTTAACAACGTATAGTGAAGTTTAAAATTATAACCCAACAAATGAAAATTACAGAGCAGCTTCGGACGAGTAATAAATTAAAATCATTGCTAAGAATATTGAAAAGTAAAGGCAGCAGGTACAGGTGTTAGTGATCTGCGCTGAATTTGATGCGCAGTACGTGCTAGAAAGCAAAAGCTTGCAACACTGCAAATGGCTTGGGTTCTAAAATGCAACAGTGAAATATATAATTCGCAAAAAACAACAAACAAGCACCACAAAAATAAATTATTTTTATTTTGTTTATTTTTTTTTTTTTTTACTTTATTTAGGAGAGAAAATGATGTGAATTTTTTTTTAATGCAAAACTTAAATTTTTAATTATATGTCTAAAATTTTATAAATAAAAAATAACAAATTAAATAATAAAAAAGACGCGAAATATTATATATTATATTATCGACAGCAAGAAACAGCTGAAAAATCAGCCGTATTATTTTCCCAAAAAAAATATTTCAGTTAAGATAAAAATAAATACTGCGCCATATGGTATGAATTGTACTGAAATTTTAATCGATAAACTAACTTTTTTACTAAAATGTAGGAGTACATATTTTAAAATTCAATCATTTCATTTAATATATTTATCAAGCAGCCGCGTCTCTACAACAAAACAACAACACCTAAAACAACAGGCATTTTGTTTGTGTAAAACTCGCTAAAGATGTCAAACTTGTTTTTTCACTGCTCTCTCAAAAGCAAACACACACAGGCAACAATAGCAAGAAAAACATTAATTTGATTTATATATGTCTTAATTGCTTTTGCAACCGTTTCTCAAAATTAAGAAATGATGCAACTGTTAATGGGGAGTTCTCTCAAATCAAACAAATGAGTAAAAATGACATTCGGGCGCATAAATGTAAACAAATTTTGACATATACGGCGTGTAAAATATAAGCCAGGAAAAAAGTCACCCGATGAGTTGATTTTACTTGATAAATATACGAAAACTTTGATACCAACTTACCCGGGCAAAATATCCCAACAAACCTTTGAAATTAAATGACTTTATCATTTGATATCAAGACAATTCTCAAACGTTTTTGAAAGCTTTGAAAATCTGTGTTTTATCAATTTGCTTGCAATTTGATGCCAAGTGTTATTCTCATATTATAAATAAATTTGGCAGCACTATTTAAAGCGACAAATAAATTTTAAACATTTTACTTATTACAACTGGAAAATATTACATTTACACATTTGTGAAAAACGTATTCGTTTGTGAGTAGAAAATTATTGATTATGAATAAGAACGTGAATAATAAAAAATTAAACGCCGAAAGTGAAGAAATTATACGTTTACAAAGCGGAAATTGTATTTCATTTATGTTGCACATTTTATTACAACCTACATTTAAAAAACGTTTCAAATAAATTAATTTCTTTATTTGAAAATAATAACCTCACTTCGTTTTTCAAATTATTAAAAGTCATTCTCAAACATTTCTCGCTTGCGAAAAGTTTTGATTTGAAATCAAGCATTTTTGGTTGTTGCGATATGTCTGAACTAGTGCAAGAAGTATTTTGTTTTAAATGAATTTTCATTTATTGCATATAATTAATACAATATACAGTACTTTCTGGTTAATTGACCCCCGGGTAATTGATTTACCCGCTTAAGTAATACCCAAAAAATATGAAGCATTTTATATTATATTTCCCTCACGAAAAAAGTATGCAATTACGTTTTTGTAATCCTCTCTGGATAATCTTGTTGTTTTCTAACGAATATTAAACTAACATTTGCATTTGGTTCCTTTCGCCTGCTGATTACATGTTTTAAATTTTGACATATTTTTAGCACACATTTTAAAGGCAGTACAAAACAAAAATGCTTTGAGGATGTATTTGCATTTCCAATTCACTCGCCATCTTAATGAAATGAACTTTTTTAGGGGAAAATTATAGCCATGACATTGTTCCTAACAAATTAAAATGACACACGTAGTCTCTCCTCAATGGAATGTCTATTGAACAACATCATTTCATTGTCATTTTGAGTATTTAGCAGATGTCTTTTTCAAGGGGTTGATTTTTTTCAGAGACATTTGCATAAAATTGTTAAATCCCCTTGTAATCTTATATAATGTACTACATGCATTTATAAATTAATTTGTTTTGCCTCAGGTTTATTTAAGGATTTATGAAAATTATACATACCAGAAAACTTTATTAACAAATGCATTTATTTTGTTCAATATGGTCGCTATTGAACTTTTGCGAAAATTAAATTTAATTAAAATTAGTTGCACACAATGCATGGCCCAATATAAAAAAAAATATAAAACAAAATGGATAAAATAAATGATAAAATAAAATAAATGATGTAACTATTCTTAAATTTCTTCAACGTTAGTAAAAATTAAATACGATTTTTTATCTATGTTAGTGATATGGTTTAGCTGGTCTAAATGTACATTGCATTTGGTGCTAATACCAAATTCTTTAGTACACCTTTAACAAAATTCTTGAAAAAAGCTAAGAAATTGCACATCTTCATACAGGAATTCCCAAAAAATCTTTGAGAATTCCAAAATATACAAACAAAACAAATCAAATAGCTTCTTTAAAATTTTTCTTTATACAACAAACATTTTATTTTTCGATTTAAATTTTTATTATTAAATATTTCTAAACCGTTTTACAGTTAGCCGACCTTCGGTTGAAGTTTTAAATCGAATAATAACATGTTTGTTGTATAAAGAAAATTTTTAAAGTTTTTTTGTCCATAAGCGATACATTCTTAAAATTTTTTGACCTCTCTTCCTTCCACACTTACCAGTGATTGGTACAACATATTTAGAAAGGAACGTGATCTTTTTTTAGAATATTACATACTTTTTGGAACGGAACACGAATAGTAAGGAAATGTAGCATATATGTTACACTTTTGTCAGAAAAGAAAACGCTCTTAATTTAAAAACTGCATTCGTACTGAGACACCTTATATTTGAAAATATTTAAAATTAAAATTTTAATATTTATATATATGTATATAATTGTTTTACCGCACTGCTTTCTAAACTAAAAGTTTACAAATTTTCAGCAGAGGTAAACAACTGTTTTTTAATACAGGGTGGGCCAAAAGTCACGCCTGCGTGTTAAAGTATGATGTTCGATGAATAATATCTAAAGAAAATAATAAACAATAATAATAAACAAAAAAGTTATTCAAATTTTAACACGCAGGCGTGATTTTTGGCCTACCCTATATTTACAATAAAATAAGTATAAAAATATAATAAAGTATTCATTTAAATTCCCGAAAAAAAATATATGAAATGTATTATTACATACTTTATAATATTCTCAAAAAAGTATTTTTGAAAAAATAAATGAATTTGAATATTGATGAGGAAAGCATATCCATTAGTTAGCTCGTCACCGGGTTGAATAACGATTACAAAACCAAAAATTTTTAAACAAAAAACATAGCAGCCCTTGAGTTTACTTTTTACACAAACATTACTCGTATTTCTATTTTTATATTTTTTCCCCATCTACAGAACTTCAGAAGAATTAAGACTGAACTTAAGACTGAATTATGAGCAGTCTCCTACAAACTCAAGAGTTGAGCAAAAAAAGTTGAAGCGAACTGTGACTACCTTTTGCATATGATATGCATTGCCGATACATAGTACTGTTAATGATTAATATCAATAGTAATATGACCAGCTTCACATCGTGAGTTCTCTATTAAAAATTGGCTGAAATTAGTAACATTGCGCAACATATTCCAGATCTTAGCGCGTTAACTATAAAACAAAAGATCGTGGGTTCGAGCCATTTTTCTGATATATGTAGATTAGTCTGCCTTTGCGTCAGTTGTTGTCAGAAGGTTTCAGTAGAGAATGCATAGTCACGGAACAGTAACGGCTGAAGCCGTAGGTATTTTGTATTAATAAAAATTACTACTAAAAACCCAATTTCAAAATTTACTCATCTTTATAAAAAAAAAATTAAGGATTGCAGGTAAAGGGTTTATTTCCATTAAGTAATATTTTTCTACAAGAAAATAAAGCACAGCTCTTCTAGAAAACATCT
Source organism: Dexiosoma caninum (assembly GCA_963924685.1). NCBI lineage: Eukaryota > Metazoa > Arthropoda > Insecta > Diptera > Tachinidae > Dexiosoma > Dexiosoma caninum. Next base: position 123,162,747 of record OZ004725.1, on the reverse strand, counting down.
CACCGGTCTGGCTAAATGGAAGCGAAAATGTCTTTCGACTTTTTTCTTTTTGTTATTAAAAAAATAGGGGATTTCTTTTAATAATACCCCATTTATAAGATGTAATTTTTTTTTTTTTTTTTTTTTCTGGGACCAGCACTCAGGAAGTGACTCCTACACATGCCGAGCATTGTGCTGGAACTATAGGAAAGGCATAGTAGGATAAACGACAGGAAGTGAAGCTTAAGTAATTATTTTTGCAACTCTGCTTTCGCACGTTCTTTGTTTATACTCGTAGCAGTGCTGAAGCTTCGGTTCAGTAGCCATTTTTTATTATTGTTTTACTTCGCCGGTGCTACACAATACCGACGAAGGAGGGCGTCTGATGTGATTGTGGATTGCTATCAGCTGAAGCCGGTATGGTTCAGTGACCAGTGACTATGCCTTCGTCACTGAAACCTTCCGACAACAACTGACACACAAAGACACACTAATGCACATCAGAAAAATGCGAGATGTTTATTTTTATTTTAAAATTTTAGGCTGAAACTGGGGTTGAAACCCAGGTCTGTTTTTGGATTCGTAGTCAACGTCCAGACTACCATCCATCGTGCCATCGCCACCCTCATAAATTAATTAATTTCAATTTGATTACACTTCTTTTCATGGCTTAAATACATTTGTATGTGGTATTTATTACAAACCACTATTTAAAAACTTTTATGAATAAATTTCAAAGTGCATTTCTTTTTTTTTCTTCTTTTAACTCAAAATAACGGAAAATGTCATTAAAAAGTTTAATAATTTAATTGATTTCCGAAATGTCATTGAAAAGCAATGGTAAAGTTTCGAACTACAATTTCACATGGTGGTATGTATGCCTTTTCTCTATATAATTCCCTTGTTTATACAATATTTTAGCTGTCACACTTCTCAATAGAGCGAACAGGAAAGTTTTGTTACTGTTTTTAGGTTTTCTTTTTTTTTTTTTTTTAATCAGATAAATATGAATATTATTTCCATTTTCCTACCCTCCGTTTTCCAATGCTCAACGCACTCAATTTCCACTCAAAATGTATTTTATTTGTGTATTCGTAACTGTCGCTATTCGTGCTGGGGGTTTTTGTTCCTTTCCGTTCAATATCAATTAATTGAAATCTTTTATTAATGAATAAAAAGGGTTGTCTTGTAAACGACTGATGATGCAACGAGGATGATGGCATTGAATACACAATGAGAACTTTGAATAATTATGACATATAATTTGTGTAAAAAATATTGTAATTCATGATTTTGTTGCGTTTTTATGTATAATTTATTTTACTTGTTTTATTTAATTGATAATATTATGATTTATATGTGTGCTGTGCTATTTGTTAATTATTTTTATTGAATTAATTTCTATGTTGTATATTTCCCCTAATTAAAAACTATTTATGAAATTAAAGTAACAATTTTTATTTTACTTTTATTGTATAATTGCATCAACCAAACTATGCACTCTCCTTGAAGATTTCTATGAAAAGTACTCCCAATTTTGACTGATTTATATATCTGTTTAAGCGATTTATACACTAGGGTATAGTTCACTATTTGCCAGACAATGTGAACCAACAACGAAACTTGCTGGTTGCATAAACAAGTTGCATCCTCTGTAGCCACCATAAAAACTTCATTAAATGCTTTATTTATATACATATGTATATACTCGTATGTATAAATGGGGTGCAAAATTTCAATATTTTCTATTAGATATATTTAAAATAAGTAGAAAATGCAATAATATTGTGCTATTATATATTATACGTACTTCTTTCTGACGCGCGTTGAACAAATATAAAAAATAATAATATTATACTGCAATACAATAAATTTGTGCTAAACTTTTAGTTGGGTAACACTATTATTGCACTTGCTTCAAGAGTCAAAAAATCACTATCATGATGCAATTACTAAGGTGGCAGCACTACAGCTTCAACAGGCATTCGTGTGTTTGTGCTTTGTGTCATAAAGTGTCAGAAAAATATTTTCAATCGCAATATTTAAGCACATATAATATATTTTTTTTTAATAAAATACCGATTGTTTATCACCTTTTCTTAATAATAAAAACTGTTAAAGAAATGTATTTGTATAGAATCTTTACATTTTTAAAGACAGTAAAATCTAATCACCTGTCGTAGTGATGCCACCTGGTTTAATTAACTCATGCTCAATGTCGCGTAAAATTCCTTGGATTTAAGTTGAAACTTGAATCATCAGAGGTTCCCAGCTAACATGGGGGTTACACGTTGAATTTTTGCTTTTAAACTTTTAAAATTCTCTAATATTTTTACTAATACATACATACTTTTAAAATTTGAAGAGAGTTGCTTTCAAATTGGCTGGGCAACATTTGTTTCAAATTATGGGCAAGAAAACACCTGCTACGAACAGCGAAGCTTAAAACTTGCATGCAGCCTAGGTCACATGAATTTTGAGAAGCTGTGTGTGTAAAAAATTTTAAACCAAAACTTGAACGTGTGGCTGCAGTCTAATCAAAAATGCATATGTTGGACATTCGTTGAACGATACACAGCAAAGGGAAAAATTTTTTATACTAGACTAGTTTAACCAAATAACAAATATAAATTAATAATCGCAATTAATTTTAACTGGTATTGAATAACATAAATGCATCTTCCGCCTTTCAATGTGACCTCTATGGTCTCGATTCTCTGCTTTAAGATCTCAAAAAAAAGTAATAGCAGCGTTAGAAAAGAACTTGTGAAGAATGTTTTTTATTGGTATTTAAATTTTATAAATTTGAGCAACACGCACGCCACGCGCATTTTAGATATTCCGTAATTGAATGACATTATTCCAAACACGCCTCTCTATAAATTACTTCCATTAAGTATACATAATTGAAATGTATATCCACAACTTCCACTTTATACGAATACTAGTCAAATATTTAATCGTTAATTCGACCACTGCAATTGCCTCAAACATGAATTATTATCTATAGCAATATAATATTTATTTCGAATATTTGGTTATTATAATATTTTTGTTTTAGTATTAAATCCAATTCATACTAAAGTTCGTGAAGTTTTCAATAACTCCCGTATTCATTTTCGTCAAAAAATTTGTATATATAGTTTCCAATTTACTCACAACTTAAGCCACCTGACAAGTGGTGAAAGGTATAAAATAGCCAAAGAGTACTAATGATGGAAGTTTGGGAACTTCCGAAAACGCATTCTGTTGAGCCTGTGTGAGTTGGTATTGATTGACGTTTTTCCCTTGTTCACTTTTAATGCTTTCTCATGTCTAATTCTTTCTGAGTAAAAAACTTCACGAACTTTAGCCTGATTTGAATTTAATAAAAAACTAAAACAATACTAATGAATTATAATTTATTTCGTGTAGACAATTATTCACTTTTTGAAATGGTAATGGCATTATATAGAGATGATTAAGGACATTATTGCAGAAATATCGATTAAGGCTTCCACAAATATAGGAACCTCTTCGACTTGCCAAGACACAATCGCGGGATTTGGTGAAACGAATAATAGACAAACGGACATTTTCAAAATGTGGAATTTTTGCGGAGCTTTCATACTTTGGACAGGAAAATAACATTAATAATTGAAACAGAGCCGCGAATAACGTTGCAAAAGCCACTTTATGCAAAACCTGTTTTTTCCACATTAAATTTGCCAAAAATTATGTCAGTCGGTCAGTAGAGGTATGTCGTATGTTACGAACAAAATCATATGAACGGAAAAACGTTTTTACTGCCATAACGCTTTGAATATGAACCGTTTTTGCAGTAAAAAAGTTTTAAACAGAAAATTGAGATGCAATTTGATATAAAAATTTCTTGCATGAAAATTTTTAATATCATTATTTTTGACAATCAAATAATCTAAAAAAATAACTAAAAACAATTATCTCCCATATAAAAGGCGTTTGTGTGCTTTCCTGAAAAATTATGATTTTGTCACAGCGTTTTTCGCGCGATTCTTAAATTTTCTTACTTTTTTCCTTATCCTTGATATCGTATCAAATAACGCGATTCGGACAATTGAAGTGAGTTTGTGTTTATGGAAAATTATTATCTACAACAAGTACAATAACTAAAAGAGCTTTTCCAAGTTGCAAACGATTAAACTGTATGTTTCGTTGTTCTATCGTTACTACACTATGATGTGATCTGCTGATACCAAGGAATTAGTTCCTGAAAGCCGTTCATTCCTGCACTCAACGCATTCATTATTAAGTGCGCATCTATTTGTGGTCGATGTGGCAGCAAATCACACTGCGCATTGCAGAGAGAACCCATTTTTCGACCGAACAGCGGCACGTATGTGGAATAAAATCCCTGCAGAGATGTTTCCTGTAACCTTTGACGTGGGAAAATTTAACTCAAATGTCCATAAACACTAATCGTCAAAAAAAAAATTTAAAAAAATTAAATGAAATAAAAACATAAAAATTTTAAAATTTACTGAAGATGTCTACCGATGTTTTTCGAAATATCGAAAAAAGAGAAATAATAAAAACAAACGTTTAAGCTTGAAAGAGAATATAGAAATATTTATTAAAAAGAAATAAGGTTAAAGATAAGGATTATAAAAAATTATTAAAGAAGAAAGCTTAATTGACGGATATACAATAAATGCGTCCGAAGCCACCGAGTCCAGAGTACATTACGCCAGAATGAAGAAGGCTTGTTAACATACTTTTTATCGAATTCTAAGCGCTTCATTCATGAATTTGGCAACAACGAAAGATGAAACGATCGCACAGATCACAAATGTGTGCAACGAGATTTCAATAAAGTTTCTTCGCTCTTTAGTGGATTAAAACAGCTTCAAAAACTTCTAGATGCCAAAAGAGGAAATATTATTAGTTAAATATTTTTATTATACGATAATTTTTTACGTCTTTTAAATATGTTTTGAAAAACATATTAAAATAAAAGTACCACGTACTCAATTGTCATATTTTAAAAATTTTTATTTCACTTTGACGCTAGCTTCAGCTGATTTTTTTTTTTTTTTTTTTATCTTGGACCAGTGCTCAGGGGCTATCCCCTACATATGCAATGCATTGCACTGGAACTAGAGAGAGGGATAGGGTAGAGAATAGACAGGTGGTGAAAGTGGTAGGAAGATAGAGCTTAGTTCTTGCACAACTCTGCAGTTGCGTGTTAATTATAAAGCAAAGTTGTGGCGTCTCTGATGCTTTTTTGACGCATTGTTTTTAAGCTAATGGAGCCATTTTATTTATTATTTTACTTCGCCGGCGTTTTATTGCTCAAATACCAACGAAGGAGGGTGCTGTAGCACAAAAAACTCAGAAAAATTTTTTTTTTCTGATTTGACCCGGCTGGGAATCGAACCTGGGTCTTTCTGGTTGCAGAGCCAACACGCTGACTACTCGCCATCAGCACCCCCGCAATGCACAGGCACACTAGAGCGCCCTCATTCATCGGTATTGTGTAGTACCACCGAAGTAAAATAATTACTAAAAATGGCTGCTAAAAAACGAAGCTTCAAAATTAAATACGTCTCGTTGGCATCAGAGACACTGCACTGCAGCACTGCTTTTAAGAACAAAAAATGTGCAAAAGCAGATTTGTAAGACAGTGAAGCTTCACCGAATGTCATCTCTTTCAGTATTGCTTTCCTCTCTTTCCAGCATAATGCATCGCATGTGTAGGGGTCATTTCCCGAGTGCTGGTCGAAGATAAAAAAAACTTGTAATGTACGTATGTAAGTATGTTTGTTCGGGTGGAATCTTGCAACTCAATTTTGACGCAGTACAGTGCACTACCGATAATATGAACACCCCAAAAATATTAACACTTTTTCGTTTCTATGACTACTGTCAAATATGAACAGCTTACTGTTGTATTCTTTAAACCGGTTGTATCTAGACTGTTGAAATCTAAACCCACAGGGTAGTGATTAAATTCTTATTCAACAACATATTAATTTCGCGATGTCCCTAGGTGTTTGTTTTTATGCCATTCGAAAATATAAACAATCGCGCAAAAGTGAACTGTGAGCTGAAATTTTTTATACACGTTTAGTTTGGATGACAATGCATGGTTAGACGCGTGACGCCATTCTAAATCCAACATTTCGGAACACCAAAAATGGCGGACTAGTTATTTTTAACTCTAAAAATAATGTGACCTCAATCCGGACTAAATTTTCTATTCTCTTCTACTCTAGTAAACTTCTGGAGATGGCGGATTAATATTTTTAGGCTTTTTTACACAGTGATAACTAAAAAGTAAGTTGACGTTCAACAAAGTTTAACGAAATATGGGAAAATTTATGAAATAAAATAATTTTTTAATTGTAAAAATATACCTTACGCTTCAATCAATATACTAATAAAGATAATAATAAATAAAATCGAATAAAATAAATAAAGAAATTTTAGTGAAAACAAGCGTCTTTAAAAACCAGCATTTATTTAAATGCGCAAAACTAATAAAATAAACATTTCCTCTATAATTCTTCTTACTATCAACTTTAACGTCATTCCACAATATATAATCTTGTTTTTCAAAACGTTTTTTTACTTTTAATTTATTTAGTTAAATTAGTATCACTTCTATTTTTATTTTGACCTTTATTAAAATTTTTTTATTATATTTATTTTTGAGCGATGGTCTTTTTTATGAAAAGTTTTTCAATTATTATTTATTTCTCAGTATTTTGCTACCAAATAATTTGTATTAACAAAAATATTTTTTTATTTATTTTTATTTAGTTAAATTTAAAAATGAAGAAAATACATTTGCGTTCTAATAAACTGCAATATTTCGTACTACATATTTTAAATGTTTTTAATTCACTTATTTTATTGCCGGAATTAAAAATAGAAAAAAACAAAGGGGGAGGGGGAGGGTTACTCTATATTGGGATGAGAAAGCAAAATGGTACGAAATCGAACGATTGGTACTCTCTAATTCGTTTGCGCATTTGCTTTATGCATATATTATTTTCAATTTCGCAAGTCTGGCATCCCCGCACTCTTTAATGGGAAAGCGTCTGTCAAAACCGTTCGAAAAGCACAAATATTTTGCCTTAGGTAAATATCAAACGCAAATGGACAAAAACATATAAATAAGCACGCTGAAAAAATATTTATATTTGATATTTAAATTGTTATTTTTATGGAAAAAGCAAAAAAAAAATACAAACAAAACAAAGATAGTTTGAAATTTTAGTGGATTTCATGCAGCATAGCGAGTTTGCCAAAGGACAGTTGCAGTCAGCAAATGCCAAAACAAGCCGTAAATAATTTGTGGACAAAATATCTGTTTGCTGATATAAAATGATTCTTTTTCGTTAAAACTAAATTGTACAAAGTTTTCAATGTAATTGTACGAAAGAAGGAATTCTTTATTTTTATTTAAGTATGTGATAAAAACGACTTAGATACAAATCCGATTTGAAAACGATAAAATGTGCGATGTCCTGTCAATCACTTTCAAATTTGCTATTAATTTTTTTTTTTTTTAAATATTTGTTGAGACATTTTTTTTCCAAACATTCAAAGTCAAGAGTTTACGATTAAAAATGATTCTCCAAATCGATCGTAAATGATCAAACCTTTCCAAAAAAGAGTTGAATTGTTGTGGATCTCCTTGAAACTTTGAGCTCGTGTTGAATAGCGTTTAGAACATATAGAAACGCTTCCTTCTTCAAACGGAAATTTTGTACAGAGCTAAAATAAAGTAATAGAGAGTACCAAATTGGCTACTCAACACATTTAGCTTTCGCATCGCAATAAAGTCTAACTATCCGACGACTGCACTGTATTGCAATTTAATTCTTATCAGTTTGGAAATATTTTAACAAAAATACTACAGTTTCAGAAAAGTTTCAAATCATATCTATTAAATTATGGTTGAGCATTTCGAATACTACATACATATGAATATCAAAATTACCGCAAAGTCATCTGTTTAAAATCAGTTACAGGACTTTTGATTAAGAACTTTGATTGCAATTTCTTTTAAAGTTTGATTTGAGATACTCATTTCAAGTTGAACATCATCAAGGAAAATGCGAATTAAAAATATTTTCGAATGTTCAAAAGCATTCGTACACAACATACCAACAAATAACGAAAAATTTATTTGAGCAACGATTTTCGTAGACAAAAAGGTTGTCAAACTAAAAAATAAATATTTTTCCTCAATATGTAACTTTCCAGTGTATGTTGAAATTGGAAAGGGACGAAAGTGGTTGCTGGCTGAGTGTTTGAACAGTGGTAAAATATTTTAAGTGCAAATTTTCGGCAATAGAAAGAAACAATTTGTAGAAAACGGAAACAATTGGAATTTTATTTTGCACTAATGAGTAGTTTAATCGATTTATTTACACACCAATTGCTGGCTTTTGTTTTAAAGAAATATCTTTCAAATTCGAGAAAAAAAAAGAAAGTTAATAAAAACTTACCTGTAAAAGCTGCTCCATAATTGATCAGTTATTTGTTGTAGGCGATCGAATTGTGAAAAAAATACGAATAACAAAGTGTGAACATTAAAAAATGTATTCCCGTTTTCTTCCTTTTAAATGCCAAAATATCGAAAATTTTTAAAATTGCAAGTTGTTACTGGATGGCTTTCCTAGCTGCTTTCTAGTTTCAAAAGCTATTGGATTTTCGGTTCCTTTTTGCCTCTCATGTGTGGGAGTTTGTGTGTGATAATGTGGATTTGTTAAAAGCATAGATGTGTGTGTGTGTGTTTGTGTATGCATGCGTTTGTTTGAATATTGGTTTCCAAAAAAGCAAGGTGTTTCCTTAACGCGGTGTAGTTATAAAGCTGCTGCTGCAACTTTTTTTGGTTTTGGGTTTTGAAATGTTTAACGATGATGTTGATGATGAAAATACGCACGCGACTCTTTTTAAATTCAAATGTTTCCACTAGTTTTCAAAATATGCTCTGGCTCTCTTTGGGAAAGATGTTATGCTCTCTCTTCCATTTTTTGGGGAGAGATGATGAAAATACAAGAATTTGTTTGATTTGTGTTGTTTTTGTTGTGGGCATGAAAACCACAGGAATACTTGAAACGCCGCGCGTTTGTTGTGTTGCTCTCAATTCAACTTGAATCCAATTAAACCGTGACATGAGAATTGTTTCATTTGTATGAGTAGTAAAATGGGTTTAGATACAATTCAAAGATATCGAAACATTTCTTTTTTCTTCACTTTTTCCTGTTCTTCCATTAATAAAAAACTCACTTTTTCCTTTTTTCTTTTCTCACTTGCAAAAAAGATAAAACTTTCAGAAGACGAAAAATTTTTGAAAATAATTTTTACTTGAAATAATTTATATACAAACTTAACGATTCATTGTGAATAGATTTTTGCTTTAAATAAGTTTAATATTGTTCATATGTACATATGTATGTATGTATGTAGTTGTAATGTCATATACAAATGTTTTATACGATGAGTTTAGGGAGGGCAGCGCGCACCAGGGGTTTTTTAAGGGTACACAAAATTTTGCATTTGTGTGTTTTTTCACATACACTTCTCAGGGAAAAGAAATTTTTTTATTATTTTAAACAAAATTTAAAACTTTTAAATCACTTTTTCGCATTTATTAACATTATCACTTGCACAAGTTCACTTGAAGATTTGTTTTTAGCTGGGTGAGTTTTTATTCATATTTCTCTTAATTAATTAATGAAATGTTATCTGTCAGGTTCAGCCAAGTTTCTTCACACTTATACACACTCGAATTTTACATTTTCATTAACTTTTTTTGTTTTATGAGTAGAAGAAAATTTACGTTTATGATTTTTATATGTACCTATAGTAAACTTGGAATTATTTTTTCTTCTTTTTGTTTTATTAAAAGTGTTTCAATATCTTGCTTTTTAACAGATACAATATTTAATATTAATAAAAAATATCTCTGAGTGTGTTGTTACGGCCGCCTAAGTTCAATGTCTACTACCTATCTGACGACTGCAAGAAATTACAATTTACTTACTTACTCGTCAGCCAGCCAGCATTCCATCCATCCAATTTTCCAGTCAGTCAATTTGGAACGTTACTCTCCAAATATTTCCAAACCAAACTCTCGGGAGAGTGATTTATTGCATTGCAATCTTTTCCACTCAAATACATTTGTTTTGTATCTTAAAGATTCGTATTCGTGGGTAACAGAGACAAATGTATCTATAATATACTTTTACTTCCAATATTTCTCTATGGGAACGACAAAGCAGAGAGTTATTTTTAGGCTCTTCTTTATTATTTTCTTCTGAACTTTGTTTATTCCAATATTGATTTTTCCCAACAACAGGCAAAAAATATTGTGGGCAAAATTATAGCATTTCGAGAAAAGATGCAAAATGAAAATTTTACAAAGAAAGTACGTTTTTACAAAAATATTTAAGAGAGTGTTGGTAAATATTTATAACTCAAAAATGAATTATTCACGAATAATGCTAGTAACTGCTCATCCCATGCAGGTTGTCCCATTGGCCATTGTATCGCTCCAGATTAGGGATGCCAATCCGAAAATCCCGAGATTTAAATTTGTGTAATGCCCAGATTTTCGGAATCCCTTAATCGCGAAGTTGTTTACTACTTTTTTTCATTTTTTTATAAAAACAATTTCATAATGCGTTTCCCCATGAGAAGATAACCATTATGGGAACACAATATGGATCTTTTATATTTATTTGTTAATTCAATCAGTGAAACTGAAAGCATTTAAAGATAAAAATTAAATATTACACGATATAGCCGAAAGTACGATTCGTCTTTATTCGTGGAAATATGATGATACGTTGATTTGTTTTCCTTTTTATCTGGGACTAGCACTCAGGAGATGACGCCTACTCATACGATGCATTGTGTTGGAACTAGAGGAAAAGGATAGTAGGAGAAATGATAGGAAGTGAAGCTTCACTATCTTACAACTCTGCTTTTGCACGTTTTTTGTTTTTATAGCAGTGCTGTAGCGTCTCTGATGTCAAGGAGACGTATTAAATATTGAAGCTTCGTTTTAGTAGCCATTTTGAGTAATTATTTTACTTCACCAGTGCTGCACAATACGAATGAAGGAGGATGTTCTGATGTGCCTGTGGATTGTGGTTGCATAAAGAGAGAAAAATTTAAAACCCCAAACAAAACTTCATAAGCTGCTGATGACGATATGGTCACAAATATTGAAAAATAAAGAAATTTGTTTATTTCGGGGAGAGATAGAGGAACGTTTTTACAAACAGGTCGCCAAAATATTAATTTTTTATTTTCCAGCGACTACTAGAAAAGACTTGTATTTTCCGTTAACGGATTTAATCTGCACAAGATAGTGGTGAAACTCTAAATTCGACTGGAGATTTCCTAGTTACTTTTTTTTTACCTGGACCAGTGGTCAAGGAAAATCCCCTACATATGCAATGCATTGCACTGGAACTACTCAGAGACATATAGTGTAGAGAATAGACAGATGATGAAAGTGACTGGAAGATAGAGTTTAATTCTTGTGCAACTCTGCAGTTGCTTGTTAATTATAAACCAAAGTGGTAGTGTCTCTGATGTTAAATTTTAAGCTGAGGGGAACCGTTTTATTTATTATTTTACTTCGTTGAAGTTTTTTAAAATACCGACGAGGGGGCTGCTGCAGCACAGAAAACTCAAAAAACAACTTTTTTTTACTTGACCGTGATGGGAATCGAACCCAAGTCCTTCTAGTTGTAGAGCCAACATGTTAATTTCTCGCCAGAAGTAGCCCCAGAATTTTTCGCAATGTTTTTAAACGAAAATTAGATTCCTTTCGCAAATATGTGAATGAAGTGGGTTGGTTTTGATTAGTTCATATTATCGCGAGTTCACTGTATTTAAGTAACTACTTTGTCTTTTTATGCATACTAAATATTTTTTATTATATTAAAATATAAATCATTCATTTATGTATAAAATGCAATTTGATTGTGTAATACGTAATGTTAACTTTATTTAATTACGTAATGTAAAATGAATTCTAAAGATTTTGTTTGTGAACTACTTTTAAAGCCTCTTCTTTGTAATAATTATCTATAAAAAGTATTTTAATTTTTTTTCATTTATTTTTTTTTTGCAATATTATTTATTAAGCTTGAGGTCTTTTTCTTTTATTTTATTTGGTTTTATTATTCGATATTTCGTTAACAGCTTGTTAACATCATCAGGAATAATAGGAAATTTTTTTTTATTTTTTATTTCCTATTATTCCTGATGATGTTAACAAGCTGTTAACGAAATATCGAATAATAAAACCAAATAAAATAAAAGAAAAAGACCTCAAGCTTAATAAATAATATTGCAAAAAATATAATAAAAAAGGTCAATTAATAATATAATTAAAATTTTTTTCATTTATTAATTATTTTCAAAAAGACCTAGCCTAATAGGCCATAATCGATCCCTTTATCTTTTAATTTTCAAAAATTCCCAGTAACAGGAAAAATTCCGGGATTTGATGTTTTGCAATTCCGAAATCCGTTCTGAAAAACGCATAGCGCTTAAAATTCAAATCGAAAACGCCAAATAGGTGTTCTAATAACCGAAAACGTTAAAAAATTGGCATTATCAAACCGCTAGCGATTTGTTCTATTTTTTTGACTCTGCACTTTAAAGAGAAAATAAAATTAGCGCATACTTTAAATTTAATATGTTTTATTTTTATTTAAAGAACATTTTTAACTTTTTTCACAATTTTAATTAAAAATATGAAATATAAAACTTTTGCTTTGAATCTCTCAATCGGCGGTATCAGCCAATATCGCAACCATTAATTGAATGTAGTTTTTCAGCCAATATCGCAACCATTAATATATTTTGTTATGAGAAAACACAACTTTGAAAAAAGCAAAACGGAACCAAATCGTGCTGATTTGCGTTTTGAAATCGCTGCGTTTGTCAGAACATTGGCGAGTATTTTACAGTTCAATAACAACCCATAACTGAATTTGCTATATGTGTTAAAAAGCGAAGGTAAGATGTAAATTGTGTGTTTAATTTTATCCTAGATGGAGACATAAATTGTATGGAAGTATTTTAAAAGGAAACAAGATGCAGCAGCGCTATGTTCGAAAATAATTTCCTGTAAAGAACAAAGTATAAGCGAATTGTTGCGTCATTTGAAGTTTCGACACCGAGAATCCTATGATCAAGATCCGACAAGAAATTAGAAGCAAGAAAAACGAAACGAACCGCAGACTTCTTTAGATATTAATTCTGAAAAAATTAATATTTATGTGACATGATAGCAAAGTTTAGCGCAGTGGATCCATTACTATGAGTCAGTTTATAAAATTAAAATTAACGTTTCGTCAAGGGGTGGTTCTTATTTCCGCTGTCCCGGGAACGTGAAATTTTTTGATACTTGGTAACACTGGATACCTTTACAATATCTTTTTCCATCATTGCTCTTTACTTGAATATCTGGTGGGATCATTGTCAACAATTTTACGCGCTTGACTCAGAGAAGAGTAAAATATCTGGGATAGTTTGGATAGTTGCCTTAAAGCACACAAAGAAGCGATAAACGATATATGTATATTAAATTAAATAAAAAAAGAATGGATCACCTGACTAACAAATGGTTAAACAATCATGCAAACAAGTCAAAGACATCCAACGAAACAGAATGGTTAAGATGAAATTTAAAAAAATATGTACTTAATTACAAGAAACTTAACTAACAAAAACTTTTCTGCATTTGTTCTTATTCTGTCCAATAAAATAATTCACACACACATGCGCATCTATACATACATACGTACACACTTAAAAGATTGTTGGAAAAGTGGTGGCCAGTAACATTTTGACTAAACATGACAATAACAACGCCAAGAAAAAAATGCTGACGATCAACATTCAACGGAATCATTAAAAAAACAACTACAAAATAAAAATAACAATTATGTATGTATGAAATTGTTCTTTTTGTACGTTTTATTTCACACAATTTCCTTGTGGTTGTTAAAGTTGTTCATGTTTTATCGTCTCTATTGCTTTTGCTGTTGTTGTTGTTGTTGTTGTTATGCTAATAATGTTGCTGCTGTTTTGATTTCTCGGAAGAATTATATTGCAACAGCAAAAACAAAATGAGAGAAGAAGGAAAGAAGTCTGTTCTTACTTTATTACATATGAATGTGCACATACATACATACATAGAGACATATATCGCCCATTTACTTCAACAACGTGATAATGCCAAAAAAAAAGTTTTGTAAGAAACGTACTTTAAGTTTCCAGTTTATGTACATACACCTTCACTATTCTACACAATCGCACGATCTGTCAAATATGACATGTGTGTCGAAAAATAAGAGTGTGTACCAAAAGAGCATGTGCGTGACAGATTTTTTTGACAGGACGTGCGTTTTGCAAAATTTTCACTCCTATCGTGAATGCTTTTTCCCCCGAAATATTTCCCCTTTCCATAAAGTTGCAATCGTGAAAAAATTCGCCGTGAATAATTTCGCGTCAAATTTTAAATTCCCTCTATCGTGAACAATTTTTTTTTACGTGAGTTATTTCACTTTTCACAGTATTAAAAGTACAATTGGTTTGCTTTTTAATTAATTTTCATCTTTTTGAAATCTTTTTCCCTTTTCTACATTCACTAAGAATGATAATGTGAAAAAAATTCCACGTGAAATTTATGATGCCAATTTTCATCTCGAGGGGAATGAAAATTTTGCGTGAACAAAAATTTCACTTCTTATTCGTGATAGGGGTGTTTATAAAAATTTCCATTAAATGATAATTTTCATGCGATTTTAGCCATACAGCTGAGAATTTTATTGAATATTATATTATAATATATAATATTATTTTATAAGAATATTATAACAAAACATATCAAAAAACAAATGGTCACAGGTAATAAAAAGTAGTTTTTAATTTTACAACGCCATTCTGAAACGAGTTTTTTGAGTCGATCAGATTTCACAATCATTCCATTGTGAATGAATCGTGCGATTGTGTAGGATAGTTAATCGGGGAAATGGGGTAATAAAAAAATATTCTTCCGTCACGAAGAGGGTTTTGAAGATATTTGAATGAATTTACTACACAAAATAGAAGACGATATGAAGAATTGTTATGCATTATTAATTCAAAAATTGTATTTTTTGAATTATGACGTTGTTGAAGTAAATGAGTGATATGTGCGTACATGCATACTAGGGTGATCAGCCCGGTTTTCCAACCGGTTTTTTGAGTGCTATGGTTGTCGGTTTTTTTGAATGAAGAAACCGGACATACGGAATTTTTCCGAGTTGTTTATCTCGACACCAAAAAACAAATTTTTTTTATTGTAAATGTTATGTTAAGCATGGATAAATATTTCTCCTGTTCTCATCTTTGCATTTAATAAAATTAATAATATAAAAATTAATTTAAAATAAAATAAAAATTTAATAAAATTTAACATTGAAATAAAACCAAAAAATCAAATCTTTAAAGAGAATTTTAAAACGAAAGTTCAACTTTACAACATACATACATATATGAATGCATATGTATGAGAAACATATGTAGGAGTATAAACATTAGGGGTTTTGTACAATAGTGGTTGTGCAATTTTGCATTTTGCAAATTTGCTGTGATTACAATTGCGTACCTTTCCAATAATATGGAGCAAATTGCAAATACATGCATTTTGTTGTTTTGTTGAGAAAAACGATGCATTTTTGCAAATGTGTGCAAAAATGCTCAACCATCGTGAGAACATTTATTGTATCTGAAATATATAAATTTTTATTTTATTCTTAGTTTCATTATTGTAATATTTTTTGTATAACATGTGAATTGTTTAAACTTTTCTATAATAAAATTAATTAAAGACTTGTAATTATTTTTTATAAAAAAAGCGGTCACCGGTTTTATCTGAATTTGCAAAATCTTAAGCGGTCTTTTTTAAATATTCAATTATACGAACTATTCTTAAACCGGTTTCTTAAAAATGTCGAATAATTGATCACCCTACATACATGGGGTTGAAGTGAACTAAAGAATAAATTGCAACGACGGTGACGAGAACTTCGCGGACTATGTCGACGAAGATGAAAACGACAACATCCTTTGCACAAACAATAATCATGTCGTATGATGTATATATCTTTGCAACGCACATTAACATGTGTGTGTTAATGTTTATTTAACAAAAATAAAAGCCACAAAGCTTTACGCCCTTTTGTCTGACTTCTGGTTGCCTTTTTTTTGTTCATTTTCCTATTTTTTTCTGTGTTAATCTCCTTTTTGTTGCTGTTCTTTTAAATATTTTATTCATTTCAATTCAGACAATTTGACACAAGGCCTTAAATGTACACTAAGTTTATCATTTTCATATGCACATGTACATACGTACATACAGAGCAATCCTAAAAGTGAAGTAAACTTGTTCCTTTTATTTTAAATACAGAAAGATTTCAATTTAATCTATAAATAGAGCAGAACCTGCGACGGTGCCGGTGACGGTGACAACTTGTAAGTATACTTCACATTCCACCAAGTCGTGAAAAGAACAAATGAAACAGATGTGATAAGCTCAAGTGTTTCAAAAATGCTTCAAATTGAACAAGCAATCCTTCACAGTAGTTAAAAAAAATTTCAGCAACTTTAGTTTCAATATGGAACTAAATCCTGGAATGGATTTCGTATAATTTTACGGTTTTCATCAGTAAACAATTCAACCTCAGCTTGATTACATTGACCTTGAAAGCCAGTATCTCCCAAAACTTTATAAAGGTTGATTTTTTCGGCTCTATAACAATTGTCTAAGAATATAACCCAGTTTTAATCTTTCCACAATGTACTATGTATGCATTGATACGAACGTATGTGTATACATACATGCCCTGTAGAAAGCTTGTGACCAAGTAGCGATTGGTTTTGGTGACTTTTGGATGACATCTTCAAGGAGTCGTCTACAATTTTTATATTGTTATTTATGACGATCGTTGTGGTGCAAATATATATATGCTGTTGCTCTCAGTTTCTCACAAGAACTACCTGCTACTCTATTGACTACATAGGACCAAAGTCAGTAGTAGATTTTCAGAGACACGCACATGTCAAATAAATATAATAAATTGCATTATCTATAACAAGTCACTAGTACTAATATCTAAGTTAGTAGCAAATCAATACAGCTATTGTTACGTATTATCATCACCGTAGCCAACTCGACAGATCAAGAAAAAAAATAAAAAATTGCTAGAAATTTCTAGTTTTCAAAATTATTGAAAACTGCATCATTTATCCCAGGAATTAAATCTCTACACCAAGTCGTATTTTTTTCAAAATAACTTTTTCAGAATTTATTTACTCTATCAGTAGGTAAATTCCAATAAGTCCTATCCTATGTAGTTTTCGAGTAATACCAACCAATAAGAAATGGTTAGGCAGCAGAAAATGGCTAGACGAAAAAAAGCCGCTAGATCTAGCCGGAAAAAGGCTAAATTGGCAACCTTGATTGTCAATTCCTGCGGGGTATACATTTTTGTGCTAATGTTTGAACTTAAATATATATATGTATGTATGTATGTATGTATGTTTGTATGTATGTATGTATGTATAAAATTTTTCTTCTGCATATCGTCATAAAAAATGTAAAACCATGCAACTACACTTATTTAGATTTTACAGGAGAGGGAACACTTAATAAAACCGCTCAGTCCCCGTCCACACTTGCAATTTTTGTTGCAACAATTTTTCCTAATACTGCTTGGACATTGCATTAGGGTGCACATAATGAAATTTTAGTATTTCAATTTTTATATTTCTTACGCCTTTTTTATGTAGAATATCAATACACCTACACACATATGTATATCAAACTTCAAGCAGAAGAAAGCAAAGCAAAAGAAAATTGAAGAAGACAAGAAACCGTGTACCCCTCATCAAACTGCTCACTTCATCGTCTTCTTAAAAATTGCATAAAATTAACGGAATCACCTATATTTTGACAAAATAAACAATTTTTACGGACGTGCATTTCAACATGGTACACAATATTCAACAAAAAAACGATTAAGAAATTTTTGTCACTTACGTGGTTTTACGTTTTATATAGCGATATGTATGTACATATGTATATTGAAAAGGCCATTCAGCTTGACCTCGTATTTATTAGCAGCAACAGTAGTTGGTAGTAAGTAGACAAGAATAAATATTTACAAAAGCATACCATGTTGGGTACAACAAATACAAAAAGACATTAAACCGGCCGAGTAACAACTGACTTACACACATAACACAAACGAATGGTCTGTGGCATTTGGCAGCCTCTTATTAACTTTTAATTTCTTACTTTTTATTCCATTTCATTTTACTTTTTATTTTCACTTTGTTATTGTCAATACAAGTTTTGTTTGTTGTTCTTCTGTTGATTTAATTCCGTTGGTTTAACAGGTCTTAAAGTCGTAAGATCTTCCTGTTCGGTCGCACCACACCGCAACTTGGTATAAAATTTGAATCTTCTTGTACGACGACAACAATAAAAATCCAGCAACTTTGATTTTTGGTCCAACAACAGCTTTTATTGTTTATTGAATTGTAGATTGTTGTTGGTTGACATTAGTCCAAAACAGTAACAAAGGAAAAACAAAAACAACAGGATTTTCAACGTATAATGCCTACAAGACGAATATTACAAAAGCAACCACAAGAATTGTAATGAAACAATGATGCTGTGCAATCGTATACATTTTAAAGTTTTTTCGTTCGGCAAGTGTATTTTCATTCGAGACCATTCACTGGCAATTGCGGTTAAAAAAATAGCACACATGATGATGAAGAACATTACTTAAGACAATAATTGAAAAAAAAACACGTGAGAGTTGCGATGAAAAATGTACACTTGTTTTATCATAATGTATTTGAAGTCTGAGTCAGTTATGGACAGTAAGATTACTGCGCGTCAACGTACCGGTCGGTCTCCTGAAGGCATTGCTGCTGTAAACGAATGTGTCGCCGAAAAATCGAAAACATCAATTCGGCATCGTTCTCAACAACTTTAAAATTTTACAAAACACTAGTTTTCCATCTAAGGCATTGTTATGACTAAAAAACCTACTTGTCCCCTTTTGAAATAACTCGGCAGTGGTACGTACCACATGTAATCATTTGCCATTTAATTTACATATTCCGTCAACTATATGTATATTGGAAACTTAACTATTGAGTTAAAATTTAAATTTCATGTTGGGAAATTTTTAATAAACTGAATCCACCATAAAAAATATTTTGATGTTTGTCGTGAAAAGCAAGAACGAAAATGCTTCGGTTGGCTATTTAAAACTGACATTATGGTCTAATCAGTTCAATCAAAAATTTCGATAAATGCAACGAGATATATTCCCTGTTACGAAGCTCCGTCAATTATATTCAATCAACAAATTAAAAAATTTACAGCGAACTTGATGCATTTTTAATTTCTTTTTATTTGCCATTTTTCTTTTATTCACTGTATATGTTGGTTCACATATGAATGTCACTGGCACAGGCTATTGCTTTATCAGTGCTTACTCATACCTTTCATTTTATTTGTTTGCTTTTCTACATACATACATATGTACATACATAAGTTGGCTAATTTCTTAAAATCTTTAAAAACAATAACTCCCTGAATAAAGTCATTCCGCTTTATTATTTATTTACTTTTTTAGTTTTGCTCTGACTCAGATTTCTTCATATAAAATTTGTCATCAATTTTACTAAAACTAATATGGCTCGCTCCCTTCCCCTCATTCCAGTTTGCACTCAGATATCATACGATTCATTTTACCGTCATCGTCATTCTAGAATATTGGATTTTTATTACTGTTTATTTAGTAGGAATTTGTCTTTGGGGTAACTGTTACTTTTTGGGTTGCATGGCACTGTATACTCACACAAGACAAAGTTGACTATTTAAACAATTGATCTGACTCTTGCAATTCATCTGTCTGTCTATTTTTCTTTGTTTGTGTGGCTATCTTTCAGTCGCTGAGTTTCATATCTAAATTTTCTAGAATTGGCATTGGTAATTTGTGAAAAAAATCGTTTTTTTTTTATTTATTTATTTTTTCTGCTGGGTAATAATGGGTGAGAACTATTATCATCGTATTGGGGTTCTTTAATAGTAATATTTGTACTTAATTTTGCTTAATATTTATTTTAATGAGAAAATAGTACTATATAAATACACACATGCATACAACAAACAAGAAGGTTATAGACAGGGTAATTAAAAATATAATAGTAGTAATATTGATATATAATAATAGTAGTTAGTTATGCTGAAAATGTTATTAATTTTAACATATGTACATAGAATATATTTTTTTAGAGCATATTTTTTATTTAAGAACATACTTTTGCACATTTTGCCTTTAAAAGCATTTTTACTTTTGAGTTCTTATTTTCAAAGAAGTTACCAGTGTTTCGTTAATTACATTAATTTTTAGCTGTGTTTGTATTATTTAATAATTACGATAGAAGTTCTTCTACAATTCTTCTTTTAAAATTGTACTTTTTCCTGAAAAAAAAATATTTGAAATGTATCCTGAAATATGCTCACAAAATATTTTTTAACAAATTATCTCAATAAAATTGATTATTGTACTATTTGGCTAATGCTTAGTTAGCTCGTCAGTGGATTTTTCTTATTTCTGACTACAAACTTAAGATTCTTATATTATTTGCCTTTCTGTTAAATGACTATAAATTTTTTTTTCAATGTAAATAAAACAATTTTTATGAATTTGAAAATAGAATTTTCAAATTTAATTTAATGTAGAACAATTTCAAAAATTACGATCCTTTGAAAAAGTAGACAGAAGATCTACGAAACGTCGGGAAAAACTCTAAATTAATAATTGTTTTATTTACAAAAAAAATGGCTGGTCAATTATCAGAAAGGCAAATAATCTAAGTAAATAATTTAATGACCATACGGAGATTAAGATTCTTATGTTTAAAATTCAACTAACGAATTGAGAATTAAATAGTTAAATACCGAACCCAAAATCAAAAACTCCAACGAAAACCGTAACAACCCGTGAGTTCACTTTTTACACATACATACATATCGACCCCTGTGGGCGAAATTATCGTATGTTACACTTTTTTCGAAATCGAGTTTTTTATGCAAAATAACCATTTCCATTAATCCATTAATTCATCTGCAGATAAAGTATTATAGCGATAATTGTTATAGTTATGGAGATAACACTATGTACATTTTATCGTATGTGACAGTTACTGCTGTCAGGCAAATAAAAAAAACGAATAAAAACGCTCTCCTGTGAAATTTAGTTTTTGTAACATACGATAATTTCGCGCACAGGGGTCGATATGTATGCCAGCAGACATAATGCATTAAGAATCAAATGAAGAGCTAAAAAATAAAGTAAAAGAATCAAACAACGTGCCCATGTAATATTATACATATGTATATTAAAGGAATTTACTTTGGAATATAATTGTTTATTTTTTTTTTATATAACTCGTTTAAATAAAATGTCTTATTTTTAAGAAAAAAAAACTTTTTTAAAGTATATTTATATGAGGGGTGGCTAACTTCGGGTGCTACGTTTACGAAACGATATTCTAGTCATTTATTGATTTTTGAAAACAATACTTACAATCATATATGCATATAGGCTTAATCAAATTTTAAGGTGAAAACGTTTTTTTTTTTGTAAATTAGTACGAATCAACTTTTTTTTCTTAAATTTATCTGTAAATTTTGAATTATTTTGAAATAAATTAGTTTTAAGCAGCCATATAGGATTATTAAATATTGTACACAAGAGACACTCCAATCGGCTTCAAGACCTTTGGTATATGTGACAGCGCATAGAGAAAGGGACCTAAGGGTAAAAAAAGCAATTTTCACTTTTTTTTTTGATGTGGACAACATCTGAGCATCGAATGAGACCGATCCCATGCCCCAAAAGTGTTCCCTCCCAGAGATATGCGCGTTTTATGATGTGATGGTACACCAAAGATACACGTATTTAAATCTTTAAAATGGCTCTCCAGAACAAAACCGGTATTTACCATTAGGTCCCTTTCTATTTTGCGCGTCACATATATACATTTTTCACATCTTTACTGTTTTTGCTTCCTCTGGTTATAGACAATAAACATGAATGAGAACGAGAACGAGAACTGCAAGTTTGTATAAGTTCTATGACCTTTAAAAGTAACGAAACAACAGTTTTATAAACTTATCGTTTGATGAAAAAATATTAAATATCTATTTGGAAATGAAAAATAACATGCATACAAATTAAGGTTACGACCTTTTGCAATTTTTAGGGTATGCAATATTATGAAACAATTTCATGTAAATTTTTTGGGACCGTTACGATACATATTTAAGTATGCACATATATACATACATAGTTACATACATAGGAATGTACACTAGAATGTACAAACTATAAAGAAATTCGTTATCAATCACAGTACTTGTGATTTTCCACAATAGTTCTAAGTTCCAAAACATTTCAAAACTGAAATTGCATACATAATCATTCTTAAGGATATTTTCTTTTAAACATTCAACATTAAAACTAAAATAAAATATGGAATTGGTATATTTCTATAATCAATGCAAAAAACTTTAAAGGAACTATAGAAGTAAAGTTAAATGCAATCTTAACAGGACAGATATGGCGCTGATGCTGAGTATCCCATTTTGATATTTAATAATTTCTCCTATAGATAAAAACAAAATTTATCTTAAAGAAATATGTAATATAATAAAAGCTTCTTAAATAACAGTAAAATTGTGAAAAAAATTTTTCTAACTACTTATAAGAGAAAATTGAAAAATCGAGTTGAGTTATGGCTCAGCATTCATCATATGGTACGTGCAATAACGCTATAAGCCGCTCTGTAAAACAACAGCAAGAAATCACGGAAACACATGGAAGGATACAAAACATAACAATGTTGGCTTATAATAATAACAGCAATAACCATGAAAGCAGCATCCCTACAGTCATTGCAGAAACAGGCGGAAACACATTTTCTATTGCAACCAGTAATGCTTCAGAACACTCTACCTCCATATCTAATCAGAACAGAAACGTGGGAACAGTAATAAAAGAAAAATCTGGAAAAAATCTTAAGCAACAACTGCCGCGAAAACCACCACCAAAGTTGGACGAAAACGCTAAAATGATAGCAGCTGAAGCTCCACCACTTTTTGCGAAAGTCTGTGAATTTTTTATTCAAGAACTAACAATGAGGGCGTGGATTCATACAGACGAGAGCAACAGACGAATTCTGCAAAGATCGGACATTGCTCAAGCCATAGCTAATTATAATCAATTTGATTTTTTGATAGATATCGTGCCTAGAGAAGATATTAAACCCAATAATCATAGAATAGCTGCTAGTAATTCAACTATGTTAAATGTTACGGGTGAAATATTAAATGTTACAGGACTTCCTGTGGATAATATATCAGCGGTAGCTCCCGCGCAACCGACAACTATTAGTGCAAGTATTAACCAAGCTATACCAACGCAAATGTTGACAACAGCAACAACAACAAATCATCCGCCCCAATTACAAATAATACAACAACCATCACAACCCCAGCAGCATTTACAGCACTTCATAACACTTCCAGGGCAACAAATTGGTCAAGCTCAGATAGTGCAGCAATTACAAATGCTACATCAACAACAACATTTAAATAATGGGATATCTGCTAGAACTCCACTTACTGCAGCAAGTTTAAACTTAGTTGCCCAACAACCTCAACAACTTATTCTAACATCAGCGAACTCAAGTCAAGCCGCAAGTTTAGTACAGCATCAGCATCAGCAGCAAAAAGCACAACAACCACAACAGCAAGTTCAACTCGTACAGTCATGTTGACACGAAGTGGGGAAATAACCAATGTACCGGTACGAAATATCAAATTTAAAATTTTAAAGACAATGCACTAGCGATAACGTGAACATCGCATTATGTGAACACATCTTAATGTGAACAAAATATTACTTTAATTAACACCAATGCGCTTAGTTAGAAGAAGGTTAAAACGTTAATATTCTGCTTTTCTTACTTCCGGGAGTCTTCAAACTGTATGCGTGAGCGTATGTGTATACTCGGCATTTGTGTTTTTTGACTATCAATTTCATTAAGTATTTTAACAAAAATTTTGGAAAATATATGCGATTCTTTTAATACATATGTAACTAATTTTTGACCAGTTATATATTAACACGTGCATTTGAGGAGTATGTACATCTGTAATTTCATATTATTATATAATTTTCTGTGACTTATTGTAAAAATAAATATTTTAATAAAAGCCAATTTCATAAATATGGATTCTTATTAAAATTACGATACAATTTGGTTTTATTTTTAGTATTCGAAAAGATGAACAATACCATACAAAGTTGTATTCTTTTCTTTCTTTTCCTATTGGTTTGCTGAATAGCGTCTATTTAAAAACAAGTATAATTTTCTTATCGTTTTTTTTTTTCACTTTGCTAAGGCTGTATTCATTTCAGTTGTGGTGTACCTTTTAAGCATGATTGTGTTTTATGTTGCGCGAATAAAATTCAACCTCATCTATATCGGTTACAATGCGAGCCTTACAATTACAACTGCGCTGTTTGGCGCAAACCCAATATTTTCGATCTCCTTTAGTTTTAGCGCAAATATAGGAATAATTACCGCAAACCATTTTGCGAGAGCCACGTTGTCCTTTCACATAATGTATGGTTTTAAAAATATTATCTTCCAAAAAGCAATCAATCACAAAAAAATCTGCAAAGAAATTTAAACACAAATTTTTTTTTATTAAATAAAATAAACAAAAGTATGTACATATGTACATATGACATGAGTAATGACAAATTTAATATGAAAAGTCAAAAATATTTTTAATGTCCAAGTTGCGGCATTCGATATCGCACGAAATTTCAAGACATTTCAAAGAATATTTTTTAAAATTTCGAATGAATCGAATGGCGTAATTTGCCCCCACGATTCGAAATGCTTGGCAATATTTTCATTCATTATTAATTAGATGAAGACAATAGGTAACAAAACATATTATACAATATAAAAAGTCAATCTTCAATAAATACTTGTAGTTATTTATTTAACAAAAAAAACGTTTTTTTTTCATTTAGAAGGGACAATAAATATTCATAATTTTAATTTATGGACTAACTGAAATAACTACTTCAAAGTATTTTTACAATACTTTTTTATTAATTAAATTATAATACTATTAATAATTAAAATCGCAATTGATACAATTGTTCCACTTAAAATTGGTTTACAATTAGAATTTCAATAGATATCGAACACGACAAGAAATGTCTATAACCGAGGTATTAGAATGGCTAAAACTTTTAAACTAGTTTTTTTTAATATATTTTCAACGCGAATAAAATATAGATTTTTGATTTGTTGAAGGTTTAGTGATTGAATTTTGTCTAAAAAAAACTTTTAAAATTAAAAAAAATTAAGTTTGTATTAAAAAATTAGGAAAAATCCACTGATGAGCTAAGTATGAATTAGCGAAATAGTACTATATGGATATGCTTTCCTCCTCAATTATTGAGTTGCTTTTGTAATAAAATGCTTTACGATATTTTTCATACTATATGAGAATATCATAAGGTATGTAATAATAAATTTCACATATAGTTTATAAGGGAAAAGCACAATTAGAATCATATATATTAAAAAAAAATTTATGAAGACGCCAGTTAAAATTTAATACAAATTTTTGTTTTGAATTTTTATCAATAATGTTTTTAATAATAAATTGAAAAAAAACAGGTGATGTAGAATATATCTAAATTAATTTAGGTACAAACTGCAGTTTCTGATGGTTCCAATGGAACAGTACATAATTATCGCTACATAATTTTAAAAAATAATAAAATGCAATCTTAAACTAAAACAAAATTATACTTTTTTTTTGAGCTGCTAGCGCTCCTTTTTTCCTAATTTAATCTTAGAATTATATTCCTTAAGATTAAATAAATATAATAATAATATTTTTCTTTAAAAGAAATCCACTAGAAATGTTTAAAATAAATATAAATATTTTGTTCACTTGTCAAATTTGTGTTCAACTCAAAGCATCCCTGCAAATAATGTGACATGCTTGTATAGTGTAGTCTACAGAGGAGTAGGACTAGTCCAAAACTAACGCAAACATATGGAGAAAATATGGTGTGTTTAACATTAAGATGTCCTAGGTGTGGACCATATAACTCATCGAACTAACCCAAAAACTACTTCATGTAACCACTCCATGGAGCACCTCAGAGAGTAATTTTAATCAGACGGAATAATCGTAAATACGAAGAAAAGCACGAACACTTGTCGCATAGCAATAAGCTGTTGTTTTCAATGACATGGTTCACGGCTGCATTACATAGGACCATTTTGTGACCAGTCCATTTCAGCTAAAATGGACCACGTAGTCCAACATAATTTGCAGGGTAGTGCTACCACCTTAGTAATTGCATAATGACTGGAACAATTTATTATTTTCCTATATAAATT
The DNA here is from genome assembly GCA_963924685.1 of Dexiosoma caninum. Classification (NCBI taxonomy): domain Eukaryota; kingdom Metazoa; phylum Arthropoda; class Insecta; order Diptera; family Tachinidae; genus Dexiosoma; species Dexiosoma caninum. Next base: position 123,136,191 of record OZ004725.1, on the reverse strand, counting down.
ATTTGTAAGCAATCAAAATTTGTATTAGTTATTTTTTTTCTCGAAATATATTGTCAAGCTCGACATTTGCGTTAGTACATAGAATGCCGCATTGGCTAATAATTTTTATTATTTGTTGATGCAACAAGTTTATGCAATATGTTTAACATTCATGTTGCATATTTTGTCTTCCAAAATGAAAGACAACATTAATTTTTTTTTGTTCCATCACCAAAGGTATTTACATACATTACAAGCTTCTCTAAATCTGTATCCTCAAAAGAATACAAGTTTTTCTGGTCATTAAGAAAATAACGTTTGAAAATTAATTTTTTATAAAAAAAACGAACCAGATGATCGATGAATTATGTATATTCCGTATATTAACAGACTTTAAAAAAGTTTGTTTCAATAGATTTTTATATGAGATGTCGACAACAAGCTGCCGCCTTTGAATTCTTATTTTCATATAATACTTGTAAATAATAAAACTTAACCTTGATTTTTAGAATACAAAATGTGAATTGTATTAAAACAAAATTATGTACATTTATAACGCATTAAAAATATTTTACGGCATTGAGTTCACTTATGTCCAAAAATTAATAAATTATTTTTTCGTTGTCATTCTTATTTGCTTTTTTATATGAAGAGCGATATTTTTAATACTATATTTCCTTACAGGAATCAAAATATTCTAAAATTATTTTTCTATTTATAAAAGTTTTTTAGACAAATTTCCTTACAAAATTCAATCAGTCAACCATACAGGTGTGTCACAGAAATCAAATTCGTACGAAAGTGAAAATGAAAACGTTTTTGTCTTCTCCAGAAAACGTAAAACGCAAAAATATATTGTTTTTTAAATGCGCTTCAAAATGTGCAATTATTAATTTGAGAGCACTTACATAAAAGCAACGTTAAAAATATATTTCAAATGGTGAAGAATGCAAAACCAGCTTAAATAGAGAAAATGTGAAATTAAAGAAAAAAAATTGCCTTTTTTTATTTTCCATCAGAACTGCAACTATGGAACCACTAATTATTGATGCTTGACAACTTTTTAAGAATTAAATTTAATTTCAAGCAAGTTTTGGATTTATTTTCAAAATAACCCCAATTATTTCTATTTTCATTTGTGTACAAATCAGCTACTTAATAGAGATGGCATATTTAGTAATAAAAAACGAACGTTTTAATATTCTTCGTATATATGAAAACATATGAAATCTGTAGGAGCAAAACAAAAACACTGTGACACAACTGATATTAATATTTTGGAAATTTCATTTCCGTATAATTAACTCATGAAATGAATATATTCACTAATTTTTAGTTTATAATAAATTCATTTCAATTTTAATTCAAAACATATTTCGAACAACTCGTCAATTCTTGTTGAGCAAAAGTCAAATACGAAAAATTCGTTTACAAGTCTCAGCAAGGCGAATTGATACCAGGTAAACTCAGTAGTACAACAACAACCAAAAAAAATAGTCGGCCAGCTGTGCTGCTATGTTCACCTGTTATGAATTCGCCTTGACTGTGAGTCAACATTATAAAAAGAATACAATAGAAATATTTAAATGGCTTTTTTGAACAATTCAAAAATAAAAACTAGTCTATAAATTTGGCTCTTAAATTATTTTCGTTTATGGTGTTCAATCAAATTTTTCTAAAACTTCAAAAGGTCTAATCTTCTTAAATGTAACATGAAATAAAATTATAACTGCATGATTATTTATAGACTATATAATTAATATACGTACATAAATAAAATAAATATTATTGAATATGCATAAATAGTTATATGATATAGTAAATGTATCTATAGTACAAACATATTCATTGCTTAATGGAATAAAATAATTTGTCTAATACAAAAATTTTCTTTAACAATCTAATTCACATTCCAGTTCTTTTCTCAACATGGCCAAATGATTGTGTTCTTGATTTTTAATCACTAACTCACCACTCGCAGAACAAGTGATTATTCTAGCTTTACAACGATTACAGCGATTCTTGGCACACAGCCAGTAGGTTTTCGTGCCTTTGACATTATTACGAAAGTAGGCATAACCACCTAGAACTAATTTCGGTTTACCCTTGCTGCCTCTTGTAATAGTAATGCCAGACTTTCGGGCCAATTGTTCTAAATCTGAAAATGTAATGATAATCAATGTTAGTGAAATATTTGAAATAAAAGTTTATATGTAGAATATTTATTTAACTACTTTACTTTTAAGTAAAAAAATTCCAAAAAAAAAAAGATTACGCTACAATTTTTTTATAAATTAAACTATATCACATATTAACTTTTATTAAATTTTTTTGTTATATTCTTTTATATCTTGTAAATCAATAGTATTTCTCCTTCATGTTTTTTTACATTGGATTTTAATAAATATCGGTTTTATGAGATGAACTATATAATTTCATCTTAAATTTTCGAATTTTTCATCTTTTTTTTGAAGTTACAAGTCGTGCCCGACATTTTTTCGTTTTGGTATGCGAACAATTCCAATATAAACGATCATTTGTAGTTTTATTTTTAATAAATGAAAAACGATTTACCACCAATTTTTGACTGCCACGTTGACCCAAAATAAAATAAATTGAATCTGAAATTGAAATATTAAATAAAAAGGTTAATTAAAATTTCAAACGAAATGTGTAAATAAATAGTAGACAACAACGAAATCGATTAAATTTTATAATAGTAGAAATACGTATCAATTGACATTGATAACAGTTAGGCATGAAATTGCGCTGACTTTGAAAAAGTAACTAATTTCAATATGTATTTAAAAAAATTTTTAAATTTTTAAAATACTATCTCATCTGTATATATCGGTGATATACACAAGTTAAAGTAAAAAATATATATCGTTGCATAATATTGACAATATACTTCCTTTACATTAAAGTAAACTGTTGGTTTAGTTACTTGCTATACTTAATTCGTCTTGTGTAAAATGCCTAGAAATTTTATCAAAATGTAGTTACTAAGTATATTTTTTCAAAAAGATATCTTTCTTAGGAATTTTCCTTTATTTTTCATATTGGATTTGTTTCTACACTCAGCTAATTAGTTGTAGACATTTATTTTTATGTTTAAATTACAAATATTGCAGTCACATTAGAAAATTGTCAGTTTCAAAATATTTATAATTTAATACTTATTATACTATAAAAAATTAATTTATATCAACTATTTATTTTCATTACACACAAACATAAATATAATTCATTATTTAATTATTAAATATTGTTGTAATATTTGTAGGTATTTTCGTTTTATACTCTACTTCGCACAAAATGCAAAAGCAAAGATAATTACTTAAAATCATTTCTACAGATGTTAGTTTTATTAGATTTTTTATTTCACTACAAAATTGCAATACGAAAATTTCGTTCGAACATTTAAGCATATCAAATAATCACCATTATTCCAGTTGTCGACATCGACACCAAATCTTAGCTCCTGTTACGTCGAAATGCTGCATCTTTTGTACCAAATTAAATTGGAATTTAAAACAAATTATTTATTTTCAGCAAATGCCAATTAAACTTTTAACTTAAAGATATCGATTTGGGAGAGCCTGCGGTTTGATGTCGGCGTTGACAACAATTTTAACTTTCTAATTTTTAGTTTTTTTTTCTAATTTTATAAAAAATCGAAAAATAAATTAATAGGGAGTCGTAGTAAACGAATGCGCACAACACTTTTCGTCTATTTTACAAGTGCTTTCATTCAGAACTGCTAAATTAAATTTATAGGATAATGTGGGAAAACAATACGGATGTGCTTCAAAACCACATAGCTTTTAAGTATATTCATTGCCAATCAGATTCGCAAACTCAAATTTATAGGATAATGTAGAAAAGCAATTTTTTTGATAATAATAGTGCGGCCAACAGCAAGGCATAGACAAAAAAACACTTTCTTAATCGAGTAAAACGTGAGGAAGTTCGGAGGTGAAAAGAATACAGCAATTTTTTTTTAATCAGGTGTGTCACGGAAAATTTTCACAATTTTCAAATAGTAACGTTTTTATTTTGGTTCTTCAGATTTTACACAAAATAACACATAGTTTTTTGTTAATAAATAAAGGCGATGCTTCTTTTTTCTTTATTTTCACATTTTTTCTCGTGGATTTGAAAACTTTAAAAAATATATAAAACTTGATATTAAAACTGCTTTTTCAAACAATGACAGGATTCCTTATCATTTGAAATATTTTTTCCACGTTTCTTTTATGTAAGTGATCTCAAATGAACAGTTGCGCCTTTTGAAACGAATTTAAAACGAAAAAAATTTTGCGTTTTACGTTTTCTGGAGCAGGCAAAAACGTTTTCATTTTCACTTTGTACAAATTTGGTGTCTGTGACACACACGAATATATTTTTTGTTTTTTTTACCAGTTTTTTGGACCAGTGCTCAGGGGTTATCCCCTACATATGCAATGCATTGCACTGGAACTAGAGAGAGGGATAGGGTACAGAATAGACAGGTGGTGAAAGTAGTAGGAAGATAGAGCTTAATTCTTGCACAACTCTGCAGTTGCATGTTAATTATAAAGCAAAGTTGCGGCGTCTCTGATGTTTTTTGACGCATTATTTTTAAGCTAATGGAGCCATTTTATTATTATTTTACTTCGCCGACGTTTTATTGCTCAAATACCGACGAAGGAGGGTCCTGTAGCACAGAAAACTCAGAAAAAACTTTTTCTGCTTTGACCTGGCTGGGAATCGAACTTGGGTCTTGGGTCTTTCCGGTTGCAGAGCCAACACGCTGACTACTCGCCATCAGCCCCCAAGGATAAAAAAATTGTGATTTTTCGGTAGAATTAGTTTTCGAAAATCAAAAAATTTTAAATAAGTCGATGGCTTAGTTGCAAAATGTACGTAAAGAAATGCTGCTTCTAATACTAAAATTAATTTCCATATTCTAAGAAATGTATTCTAGTAACACGATTTTGACCTTGAAGGCTTATTGTATTACAGATATATAAATAATTAAATAAAAATATTAAGCGGCCTGGCAGCCAATAAATAAAACTAAAATAAGTGAATTATTCAATAGTCTCTTACTTAACACAATTAGAAACCGTGCGTATGATGGGGATTACGCAAAAAGAAATGTTCAATTCCTTGGGCATTAATACGGGTTGTGGCACGTGCCTTACAAAGAGCACTTTTATAGCGCGAGCAACGCCAATTTGTACTCCGTTTCAACTTACGATCCACCAGAAATTCAAAACCACGTATAATTAATTTACGATTTTTCTTCTTGGTATTACTGAAAACAGCAATGTTGAGTTTTCTATCTGGCAAGTAGACAATAGAAAGAAAAAATCAAATTATATATCAGTAAATGGTTGAAAATATTATTTAAAAATTATAATAATTATAAATGTTCAAAAACAGAAAAATAAATTACTGGAAATATACAATATTTGAAGGAAAAAATAGTCTATTTATTTCTCATAATTCGTTAATTTATATTCGATTCCCGTGAACGGTTCCATTGAAAGTTTTAAAAAGGTGGTAAGTAAGTAAGGGAAGCTTCCGGGTTTTTCAAAAATTTCTGTTTCTTAAATTTTCTCATATTTGGTTTTTCGCCTACAACAGCCTTGCCATGATTATGTGGGCTACTGTGTACAATACGACCCTCGTCGGTATGAAGACGTCCGTGACAACGAAACCAAGTTGTGTATTGAGTACAACGCCAATAAACTTTGTTACGTACTTTCTTTTCACGCACATAATAGAAGCCTTTGTGCACTAATTGTGTCCGTCCTTTTTGTGATGTAGTATAATAAATGCCTTCAACGTTGTCTAGAGTTGCAATATTAAAATTATTAGGATTGGGTCCTGAAATAAAGCAAGAAAAATGTATTATTCTCAAGAGAAATAAGAAATTCATGAAAAAGCTTCGATATATCACACGTTTATAAAACTCCGAAAGAATATTTCAGAATTACCGAATGTACAAACAGAGAAAACTAAGTATTCGATTTAAATATATTTAGTTTTTCTGTACCATTTTACAATCATTGACTGTATTATTTAATTTAATTATAATATTAAATAAAATACATATTGAAAGTTTTTTAATTTAAATTTTTCGTGAATAAATTTGGAATTCGTGAATAAATTTCGTAAATAAATTCAGCGGGTTTTTCTTTAATTATTCCTTATTTATGATGCATACATTATTAAGGACACAATTTTTGAGAATTATATAAAAGTGATAGAGCAATAACATGTTAAGCGACAAATTTAATTATCATTGTAGAAGAATTTCCAATTAGTTTTTACTCTCTTTATACTACACATTTGAAAATATAAAAAGTGTTAAATTTTTTTTCTCCCTTTAATTTTGTGACTTATTCGGTTATTGCACTAAGTCTTTCATATGTTAAATTTGTTGTTGTAATTTATTTCTCCTTTATTTTTATTAATTCTTTATATAATGTAAAATACAATCAGAATTATATTAATTTAAGACATTTTTTATTACAGAAATTTAAAATTATATATATAGATATTCATCAACATTGGCCGAAAAAAAAAAGTTATACAAAATTTATATTAAAAAAAAATTTATTTGTATATGTAGTATCTATAAATTAATATCGTCATAGTTAAAAAATTAAGTTTATTTTTATTCCGAGTAATTGAAAATAACTGAATTACAATTTTTGTCATTGGTTGAACTTTAAACACACAAATAATTCAATACCAAGTTTTCATATTTGAAATCAGGCCCCAAATTTCTTGCACGAGAATCAAATTTCGGTTTCTAAACCGAATCTAATCTATCTTTTAATCTTTTTGTTTTAATTTTTCGCTATTTAGAAGTGCCATGGTCGCAGGACATAACCATTTCATGAATGAATAAACACATAAATACAATATTAAGTTTTTCTTTTTACAATTAATTTTTAAAAATTTTTTAAATAGAAATATAAAGTTTGTTGACATTTTCAATAAATGTAGATATTTAAACACAAAAATTTAACACAGAAAAAACTATAAAAATTGCAGCTTAAAATTTTATGAGTGCGAGAATAACAGCTGTTAATGTCATGTGAAATTATTATTCAAATTATAAACAGCTTGTTCAGGAGGATAGCATAGATATGGCCCGTAAAAAGTAGCTACAAATAGCACAGACTGAAAAAATAAAAATAAATAAATTTCTATTTTCATGTAGCAAATTTTTATAGTTTTGTCGGTATTTCGGCATTCATCGACGTAAACCTAAGAAATAAACCTATCGCAAAATTCGTGTGAATTTTCATACAAACAAATGAGTTTTGTTTCCATCGACGAATATTTGTTACTAAAAATTCGTAGTTCGTCCCAGTTGTGTATATACTATTGGTCTGTAATTCTATTCGAAGTGAAAAGCGTTTGATTTTAATTTTTAATTTACATATTAGTGATTCGAAATTATGTTCTCTCATTTCGAGTTACTTCTGTTTCCAATATAAATTCTAGTACGAATTTTTTCCTTCGTTTTCTAAAAACACGCTGTAAAAAGTTAAATTTATATTGAAAAAACCACATTTTTCTTAGCCACATAAAAGCCTATAATTTTATAACAACTCTATCTTAACTTTAAACTTTAATCCTTAATTCATTAATTTGCTTGCAAAATTAATTAGTAATAAACTAAAAATATAATAGTTAATACAAAAAATCGGCAACTTTGTAAATCCTAGTTCTTAAGTCGATAAGTTCATAATGTTGTTATATCAAATAATTTATCCGGTGAAATCGTTTTTGCTCTATCTATCTCAAAATCAATATTGACGACGGCGTCAAATGAAATATGTATGAATACACATATATGTATTTGGTTAATATTAAAGAAATCTATTTATTAGGTAAGAACGATGCATTTTCTTCTTAATTTTCTGGTGAAGATCTTGGAGTTTATGGTTGAACAGGATAATACGTAGTACGGGTTAGCAACTATAAAAAAGAATTGAAAATAGACTTAAAAAGTATGAAAGTTTACTTTCTTTAAAAAGAAATTTTTTTTTAGAAACTTGAATTTTTTTTTCTTTTTGGATTTACAAAAGATTTAATAAAAAAATCTATATATTAAATTTAATTTTTAAACCTTTTGTAAATCAGTATATAACGGTATAATTTATCTATATAATGTAGTACAAAAAAAATTAAAAATATGGTTTTTCTAATTAATATTTCTAAATTTGTTCCATTCGATCGTAGACAATTTCATTTTTTCCCAACAATTGATTTATTTGCCAAGAATAGAAATTATGAACAATTTTCAGAATGAAAGTAGCATAAATTTTTAAAAAAAGTTTACGAATATTTAAAATTTACAACTTTCCAATATTAAGAAAAATTTATATAATTTTGTTATTAAGATCTTTTAATTAGTTCAAAGCTTTTAAAACTAAAATTGCATTACTAAAATAATGTACAACATTTTCAATTTCTGTTATAGGTACTCGTATATAGTATAAGAACTGTTGCATGCCATAAGTTTGAAAAATATATAAGAATTTTAAAACTATCATTTTCGACGTTAATGAACTGAAAATAACGAAATAGTATAAAATATTAAAATTATATAATATGAAAATAAATTTATAGACAAACGGCGATATTTCTTTATCTGGCGTTCGTAATTTTGAAAGGAGAATAATTAAAAATTCGAAGTAAACACTTTTGCAACAATAAAAGTGTTCAAATATTTCAATTAATAATTTTTCGTATTTACTCAATGGTTTCAATAGTAGTTGTGATCAAATCTGAGAGTTCATATTTATCATCACCGAAAACTACCTTTTCGAATTTAGGTTTGAGTAAAACATGTGCTTTGCTCGATCCATATTTATTTCGTTTCAGTTGAGCGTGGACATGTTCTGCTTTATTGATAATAAATTTTGGCGGTGATTCCTTCAACATGGTAATGCGAGCAGGACATTTGATTTTCTTCGTAGCCATTGAAGAGCAGCGCCATAATATTTTCTTTTTATTTTCACTCATAACCAAAAACCGCACACCATTGGCCATAATGGCAGGACGACCTCTTAAAGATTGGGTGAAAAATATTAGAACATCTTCTGGATTGGGTACTATATCATTGGCCAAAACCACTGAAAATTAAAAAGAGAAAATGAAAAACAAATCAATTAGTAAGAGAATTAGTAAATTGCTACTTAAGAATAAGAGAAAAAAAAACTTTTAATATTATTATTTGTTCTATATCATTTATTTTAAACTCAAGTTTCAATAATGTACATATTCTAAAATAATTATTCTAATATTTTTTTATTATCACTTTTATTAGTGGGGTTGCATTTTATCAGATTCTTGGAGCGCCATGTTTATTACAACAGTTTCTTCATTAGTTCTACTTATTGACGGTGAACTAGAGACTGATATTATTTTAGCTGTCTGTTTGGCTGTCGATTTTATGTGACAGTGTTTGTGTATTTGTCGAAAATCATTGATATCAAATTTATTCATACAAATCAACACAGGACAACGTATGCGTCTGTAATACCAATGACAGCGCCAAAATAGGTTTGTACGATTTTCATTGTTGCGAAAGTATTTCAAACCATCTAGCCACAATAGTTGACCACCTCTTTTTGACACGGAAAATTGTATTTTGGGATGTTTGCCTCTGTACTGTCCATGTTGAGAAGATTCTTGAATGAAAACAAAAAAAAAATATTAGTATGAATTTCTATAAACGTAACAAGATTTAAACCATCTAGCGACCATCAATAGGAAATTATGAATTTATATAATTTAAAGCTACGATATGTTTCCAATAAGTCAATAAATTTTTAAAGCAAATTTGTATCAAAACACTAATGAAATTCTTGAATTGTGCTTTATACAAAATTTTCAAGCGAATTTCATATTATTTGTTATCTAAAATGTTATTTTATTTATTTTTATTACAAAAATTATTTTTCTCCAACGAAAGTTAATTTAGTGTTTAATATACTACATATGTACATAAATATATACAAAAAAAAATTCCTTTTAATTTCAATTAACAAAAAAAATAATAATTACCATTTGGACTAAATTTACATTCAGAGTTTTTAACGATATTTATTCTCCAATGATGAAACAATTAAGTAAAAATTTAAATATAATACATTTGCATTGCTATGACGTAATGAATAAAATTTGGTTACCGCTTCGTGAACTGAATTTATGTCTCTGGTAGTCAAACAAAATTAAATATTTGCAGCTAAAAGCAACTCTAAAGATAATGAAATCAGTGAAGACTAGAAAAAAGTTCATTAAGCATGTAACAGTACATCTGTCGCACTTTTTATTGAAAGGAATACGGGGATGTTTCCACATATGTCATACTATCATCAACTACAAATAGATCAATTCAATAACCAATCCTTTTGAAAATATTAATGAAGTCTCTCTGAATGGAAAATTCGTGATTGCTTTACTGCAGCTAAGAGAAATTGATTTTAAAAAACGTGAATTGAAATAAAATTTGAATTTTATATTTCAGATCCAATGTTAAGTTTAAGTTATATGACAATAAGAAGAGTTATTTTTATCCCTAAATATTATAAAATATATAGATATAAAATGTTTTCCAATAGTTTCTTAATCTAAAATTGTTTATCTAATAAGGCTGAAACTCTTCTAATTGTTAAGGCATTACCTGTATGAATCAAAGTTTCATTTATGCCTTGATTATGGTGGCAGCCGAAGGGATGGGGAGAGGCAAGTGGTGAAGTGATAGAAAGATAAAGAGCTTAATTTTTTGTTCAACTCAGCCGTTGCACGTTTTTGATTAATTTTAAAGAGTTAATATATCTTTGATGTTATGTTGACACATTAATTTTTAAGCTAAAAAAACCATTTTATTTATTATTTTACTTCGCCGACGATTTATAGCTCAAACACTAACAACAATTTGCGATATAGACAAAATCGAAAATTTTTTGCTCTGACTCGGTATTGAACGAAATATCTTCTGGTTGCAGGGTCAGCGTGCTAACTATGCAGCCAACAGCACCCCTGGCTTGCCATATTCATTAATTACCTTCTATTAAAGCACTTAATTCGTAAATATATGCATATTGAACGTTTACAACAAACAGTACTGAAAAAAAATTTTTTAATTAGAAATCAATACTAATATTAATAATAATGAGAGCTCTTATGCTCATGTAATAAATTAAAATTTAGTTAAATATTTAAACTAAACGTAATAAACAATTATGTGTAAACTTTTTCTTACTGAAAAAACATTGTGTTTTAACACGTGTTAAGAAGATCTCTATAACTTAAAACTATTGCATTTTAATTTAATTATTCGAATATACATTTTTTTATTAAATGTAAAAAAAAGACTTAAGAAATTACATAAATTACTGCTATTTATAATAATATGAAAAGAGGACGATTTGTTTATGATTTATTATAAATTTGTTAAGCTTACTTGTGTAAAACTTGACTTTGTACATTTTTGAACATTTTTTGTGTGTTTATGGGTTGTGTTTGCGTCATAATCATAACCTTGAGGAATTTATAAAAGTTATGATTTATTATATTCTCCAACAATAGTGATGCTTTAAATCAGTTTTTAAATGCCACTATTGCAGCTTCACCCATCATATTATGTTCTTTGGTTAAAAATGGTTTAATTTCAATATCATTGCTCGTAATATGGCGATGTTGATGGCATAGCCGCAAATTTTGAGTATTCTCATCATAAATGGCTATGGCAGGACATTTCTCCTTATAATAATTACTACATTTCCAATATTGTCGGGAACCATGTTTTTTATTTCGGAAGAAACGAAAACCATTAATGACCAACAGTTTGCCACCATTCTTCTTTGAATCAATAAAGTCAATGCGAAAAGCTAAAATGAGAAATTAAAAGAAAAATGGAAAAAAATAATTATTACAAAATCAATCTTTTAGAACACAAAAACTTTATTTTACACCTTAACTGGGCATTGTAAAATATAATGTCGGACGGACTTCTCTTTTATAAAATAAAAATATTATTTCTGAATGCAGCAGAACATAAATATCATTAATTAACTAATTTCGAATATTAAATACGTAAAATATTACTTTTTATTGAAAATTCAAATGTCTGTGTTTAAAAATTTGGTTACTATGTCATAAATTTAAGTTTAATTTATGATAAAATATATAGATAATATAGATTTTGGAGGACCTTCTGAGCTGATTTTTTCGGCATTTAAAATTTTTCCCAGTAAATACATATTAAAGCTGCAAATATGCCTTTTGACAAAATATAATAAATTATATCGTGCAACTCTTTTTGTGTTCGCAATATAAATAGATGTATGAGTTAATTTAACTGCTTTCAAGGTTTCATTTTCAATATTACGTTTTATTTAAAATCTTAACTCTTGTTTGTTTAAATGTTTTGCATTTTGTAAGGAAAAATTTAGTCTTCGTTTGTTAAAGGATGATTATGGCATCCTTTTATAATACATTTTGAGGGTACTACTATAGAGGTAATTGCTCTGGCTTTACAATTATTATGCCACTTTGAACATTTCCAATAAATATTTGAGTTATAAATATTGTTTTTAATAAAACGATGGCCTTCGAAATACAACAGTTTGTTTCCTCGTGCTGTATCTGTGTACTTAATATTGCCCCAGTCATCTAAGGTGCGAGCATTCAAGAATGTGGGTTTGCGTTTAGATAAGCCTGTTTTAACCACAGTATCAATTCCACGGCTTCCAGATTTACTACTTTCGTTATTCACTATCGCGTTGTTGCACTTTAGCAGAAATGTTTCATTAGCATCAGACATTTCCAATTTAATGTTTGTCACACTATATTGAAAGGTACGTATAGAATCTGTAAACAAACGGAAAAAACAAAATTATGTTTAAAATAAAATGTTATAAAATATTATATCCTAAAACAATTTTTAAGAATCTTCATTTTAAAAACGATTTTTCTAAATTTTTATTTTTTTGTTATTTCTAATAACAATAGAATTATTTTATTAAAAATATAGTTTAACTACGAAATTCTAATTTATTTATTTTTTAACTTTCTAACTAGTTTTATTTAATGATAAAACTTTTGAAATTATTAAATGACTTTTATCCTTATAGCTTTTACGATCAGGATATTTTCTGGTGTGATTGTGTCCAAAGGAATTTTGAAGTATACGTTCTAAACCATTTTCATCACGGCCAGTAACAATACGAGCTCGGCACAAGGTTATATCCTAAAATGAAGAAACAAAACAAACAAATATACTCGCATTTATCACAGCTGTAAATCACAGCATAAATCAGCTGGCATGATCATAATATGGCGATTCATAATATTTTACTTAAAATAAATTAATTTACTAAGCTTTTCCCTTTTTACTGTTATTCGTGTTATTTTTTTTTTTAATTATATGTAAGGCTATCACGTATTATTTTAAATGCAATAAATATGACACAGCATGATGCTATCACATACCAATATTTATTTAATAATAAAAAAAATTAGCAGCATAACTAATGTAGTCTTGAAAATACTAATTGATTTCGAATTAATTCACAGTAAATTAAAAATTATTTTCATTTTTTTTGTATGTAAGAAATGTTTTTAAGGTTTTCATTTTTCACTATGCTTTAAATTGTTATTTTCATAAGAACGTCTTTATATTTACGAAAAAAAACTTTTCGGAAAAATTTTAAATATTAAGAGTTTTTTGATAAAAACAATTTACTTTCAATCATTGATAAATTCTTTCAAAATTGTATTCAATTCCTATCAGATGCAAAAAATAAATTAACTGGTGCTTATTTAACACCAAAAACAAGACAATATATGTACGTATAAGATAACAATTAAATTAAATAGAAACGTTGTTCACTACGTTTTATTAAAAAAAAAATAATAATATGTAATATTATTTAGATTTGAAGCCTTATTATTTTAGTTATATTTACTAAATCTTTGTAAAATGTTAAATAAAATTAATTAAATAAAGCTTTCATGTATTGTAAATAAACCATTAATAAGACATTCAAAAAAATTTTAACTTACCTTCTTTGAACAAATCCAGTAAGTTCGTGTACTTGATTTACGATTTTTAACAAACTTTTCATTCTTATAAAGTAACACGGTACAACCTCTTTGACCAGTAGCTAAAACTGCGAGTTCTGTAAAGATAATAACATTATCATTAAAAGACTTGATTTTACAATTATATTAAAATGCATGTGTAATAGAAAAAAACATTTGTATGTACAAATAATTTTTTAGGTAATAAAATGTATTTAAAAAAATCATGACAAAATAAAATTTTTGAAAAAAGCGTTCATATAAAAAATTATTAAATGCAGAAATATTTATTTTTTCCTATATCTGATGCTTTTATATTATTTCTTCTGATAAATAAAAATATACTATGTATTTACATATATGTATTCAAAATTTAGAACCTTATGTTTTCCGATTTTTCCTTGGACTCTTCCGTTTTTTATTTTTATTTAACGAAACAACATTTGATATTAAAATGTCCTTTTCATTATTTTGAATTTTATTATGAGGAGTTTTGGGTGCATGATTGTGTTTAGAGTTGTGTAGAAATATACGTTCCACACCTAATGCATCAATACCAGTGACGACACGTGCTCGACATTGTTCATTCTGAAATTACGAAATAGAAATAAAGATTTCAAACTTGTTGTCAGATATAAAGCTACATATATACATACATATATAATAAAATAACTCTTATGTTTTTGGTTTGATTAAGAGAAATGGAATTATCGATGGTGCTAATGCCTACTCAAATATTTCAAAAAGTTCAGAAACTACATATGTTTAAAAAAAGAAAAACTATCAAAAAATAAAAGAGAATTAGCTATTGCAGTATAGAAACAAGAAGAACTAAAATTGTTTCGAAAATTCCCAACAAACAGTTTTATTAGATTTTCAATTACTGCATCACACACTAATGCTCACGCACCAGTATACGGAAGCACTCCCATCTTTAATTTTATAAGCCATAATTTTAGCCTAGTAATACGTTTTAAAGTTTTGTTGCTTCTTTTGTAAATCTAAAGAAAAAAATTGCAAACTTACCTTCTTGGAGCAAATCCAATATGTGCGCTTATCAGTTTTACGATTCTTTACATATTTTTCATTTTTATAAATCAATAGTAGTCCACCGCTCTGCCCAGTAATATAAACTGGTAAATCTGCAAGTAATCGTAAATTATCAACATAAAACAATTAAAAAATTTTAATAACCGTATGAGAAAGAAACAAAATATAAAAAAAACGTTTACAATAAATGAAAAACTGAACATAATTTAAAGTTATAAATTAAAATTTTATTCTTCAATTCTTGCTGCTAATTCCCCTATTTCTTAAATTAGTTCAAACGATCCGTTAGTGTTTCTGTTCTTTGCGACATTGTTTATTTTGAAGCATTCAACAATGTTCTTTGCTGTCTCTGATGTCTGGGTGAACCTTTTACTTTTCTACTTAATTGATGTATTAGGTTTGTGTGTTCATTTAAAACAGCATCAGCAAAAGTTGTTGTAGAAGATTTACGCTGCTTGCGCATCACCAACTGTGGATGATTATGATGACATGATTCCAAAACAATCTGTGTAATGCCATTGACAATATCAGTAACAACGCGAGCGTTACACTTTAAACTGCCCTAGAAAAAAAGTTAGTAAAGAATTTCAAATTAAGTTGAAATAAAAATAAGGAAATACCATAATTGTATGTAAGAAATACGTACATATGTACAGTCATTTATAAATAAATATCGAGCCTTTGGTGCAATACCATAGTAATTTAAAATTTTAACTTTTTGAGTTGGGTATGCAGAAATTATCTTTGCGGAAATATATATCTAAAGGAAAATAGATTATTATTCTATCTCTAACTGTTCAGATTCTACAGCAACAAATGTCTTTATTGCCTCCAGCTATTTCCAACAATATTTATTTGCAATAATGAAATATTTCCTTTATGAGAAGAAATTTACAAACAGAAAACATTACAAAACATGAGGCATGTTTAAAAACTTGTAAAAAAATAACTTTAGTAAACGAAATTATTATCAAAAAAAATGGCTGAAATCTTCAAATGCATTTTTCTCAGTTCACAATTTTTTGAATTACTACGGTATTGCACCAATACCAATACAATATTACATACACAAATATTTATACATATTTCTATTTAAAAATCATATACTGTTAAATTTATAAAACTGGTTGCAAAAATATTTTTACTAAAAAGGTTTGCCCGTTAGCATAAAAATTTTTACGTTAAGAAAATAATTTAAAGTCACCGAAAGAAAACAATTGCTCTCTCTCTCTCTCTTAGCTTAAGAAATAAATCGTTTACAAAACAATACAGATGCTGCAACTATGCTTTATAACTAAAAAAAATCACAACAACAGGGTCGTTTAAGAATTAAACCCTACATTGTCACTTTTCCATCTGACTATCGCTATCGTCTTTCAAAGAAGTGTTTCAGAACATTATTTTTTTAAGAAATTTCGAACATAATTACGAATTAAGGTCTTAACACTATGTTTGTTGTTTGGTTTGAAATTTTAAAGCATAATTTCTTATGCAAAATTAATGTGTGTTTGAAGTAGGAAATTTGTATCGGAAAACCGGGGGTAATTCTTGAATTCACATATGGGCAAGTCCCAGAAACAGTCCATCTACCAAACAATTTTGAAGTTAATCCAACTTAATTTTTAACTTCCCACTGATTTCACAGCTATTTTCGAAAATCGAGTTCTCATGTATTTGGAAGTTTTGAGTTACTGGGAGTCGATTCTGACTATTTTCGCTTTGATGTCAGTATGCACGTACTTGTATGTAGTATATGTGTGTGTGTGTGTAAACATCTCATAACGGATCGGAACGATAACCATTCGAAAGATATTAAGCTCACATAAATGGCGTGAGATATGAAACCGAGTCCGTGCAGTAGATTTAGAAAATTTTCGAAAGTAAAATTTTCGAAAAATTGATTTTTCGTAATAAATTTTAAACTATTTAGCCGATAAATTTCAAAATCTATTCAGCTCTTAACTTAAGAAAGAGATGTCGAGTGCTGCCAATTTGAATAAAAGTGGGTGATTCGTTCCTTGTGGAAAAATTTCGAAAAAATCGTTCCTTTCTAAGAATTGCAAAAGGCTTCGTCAAATCGAGTTTATTTACCAATTTTTATAGACTTAAAAAATATGCAAAGTGGTTCGAAGATATTGATTTCAAACATTTTCTAACAATTTTTTGATTTTAATTATACGTAATTTGAAATCTATTTTCGATATTTTTTTATAGAAAATTAGACAAGACGTATAATATATACAAATTTACTTTCTTAGGTGTTCATATCATTACTTTAGTGTTGACGTAGATACATATGTATAAACATACATACATACATACATAGTCCGAACGAAAGACTTATTTATATTCATTCAATTCTCTTCAATTACAGGAAATAAATTTTTGTTTAATATTTTGGAATGGTTCAAATTGAGTTTAATGTTTGCAGCGTGCGTTACGGAAAATGGGTTTTTATATTCTGAATAGAATAAACTTTTTTGTTCAAGTCGTATATAATGTTAATTTATTTTCATATCCTGCTTTTAAGTAAAGAAAAAATTAAAAGCTACGAATAAATTTTTATTACATATTATATTATGTAGTGTGCGTCACGATTTGCATTATAGGTTTTTGCAATTTTTATTTTCTTACATCCTCGTTTCTTATCACTATTCTTCGCCTATACTAATGTGATGTGAGTTATATTGAATGGAATTATCATGCAAACGTTAGTTAAATATTTTATTAATACCTTTTTTGCGCATATCCAGTATGTTTTGACACCACTTTTACGGTTTTTAACAAATCTGTAACCCTTGTACGACAATAGTGTACAGCCTCTTTGTCCCACAGTATATGAAAAGTCTCCATTTTCTGCTTTAAGGTCACCTATAAAATAAAAACAATAAATATTAATAAAAACTAAACAAAAATGCAATGAAACAAATTCTACTAATTCCCAAGCCTGCCCAATTAAAATACATAACTAATTCTTCTGTTAAAGTTTAAATAAATGAATAATATTATAGTTTATTATAAAATTTTGCAGCAGCAGAAACGAAAAACAAATAGTTTGCAGAACTTTATGTGCGCGTCAGTTTCTAATAATTTTCTTATAAATTTAATAAATAATTCAGAAAATTAAAAAAGAGTGATGACGAAAAACATAATAAAAGCATTTGATGATTATTTTATCTTTGTGTGTGTTAATTTTGTTAAGAAGATTTTAAAGAAAATGTTGAAATAATGTCCGTTTTGGTATGAGCCTCATTAAAACGGTGGATGATTGTGTTTGCCGCACTTTATAACCACATCGTGTCGAAAGTCCTCATCTATAGTAACAGCACGAGCCTTGCATTTATGGACACCAGCACGAGCACAAGACCAATATGTTTTATTACCCGATGCTTTATTGCGAGTAAATGTATAATCGCCAACTTTAAGTTTACGGCTACCACGAAAGCCTGTTATGTAAGTGATGAAAAAGTTCCCAACTATTAAAAGATAAAAGAAAAAAAAAAGAATAGTTAATATGAAATAGGAATAAAATAAGAAGGAAAGTGTTTATTATATTATTACTTAAAAATAATGTAAAATAAAATAAATTTTAATTATTTAATATATGACGACCTTACTTATCATTTTTCGTTTTATTTCTTTATTAAACAATCTTTTTTCCGATATAAATATTGTGGATATAAAAACTTAAATATATTTTATTAGAAAGTTCTAAAAGTTACTAAAATAATGAAATACTACAAGCTTATTATTTAAAAAATTTTGTTTACATACATACATACAGTTAGTTGTTGTTAAAAAACTATCATTGTTTTCTTATTTTTAACTAAAACTGGAATTTTTCTGAATGTTTTCGGTCTTCCTTCATATGGATCTTTTCTTTGGAATCTTTTTTTGCATTTTGTTCAGCTTTAAGAATTTTCAGCGAACCGTATTTTCGCGCCTGCGTTATTACTTCATGATTATGCTCACTGTTAAGAACTGTCAAAATATGACCTTTGGTTTTAATGCGGGCCCGGCAACGTAAAACAGCAAATTGACTGCAACGCCAATATGTAACATCTTCTCGGGTAACATGTCGATTAAATGTATGCTGTTTTAATAGCAATTGTTTAGTTCCATATTTACTAACGACAAATACGGGACCATTATTGCTGTTACGTAATGTAGATGTAGAAAGTCTTTGAACACAAGATGATGATGTTCCACATTCCTCAGCTACTGCGGCATCTCGGATTTGACATCGAGTCTGTATAGCACACTGATCGTACAAAGAGTTCTCTACGAGAATAGATATATTAAGCAAATAGAAAAAAAGAAACAAAAATAAATTAGTATTTGGTTAGAAAAACTTAAAAAACTATATGACAAATGAAAATCATGAGCTATTTCTTTTTAGTTAACTTTTATTATATTTTATTTGAATCAATTAGTAACATTCATCCGAATGAGTATGACATTTGATTAGTTGACCACCCTTAAGATCATTTAATATCAAATAAGCAGGGCAACGAAGGGTTAAACAAGTCCAGTAACTGCGATATGCCATAGAACGGGTTTTTTTATATGTTTTTCCACTATAATCAATATATTCCACATTGCCACATTTTGTAATTTGTATTTCTAAAAAAACAAACACACATACATATAAATTTATTAACTAAAGATAGAGACACAATAATATTATTTATCACAAAGTTCAATATCATATTTAAGTATAAAATGTTTAAACTGATATTTTTGAAACAAAGATGTTCACATGCTAAAAAAAATGGCACCAAACCTACCACCAAACATGATGAATCAGTAATTCAATTGTAATGCAAACAATTTTCTCTATTCTCCTACTGATAATAAGTACAGATCATATTGACAATATATGTATTTTATCATTTCTAGTTACAAAAACTCATAAATGAAATGATTTGCCATATATCGGCCTTCTGACATGTGCACAATTTAAAATTATATTATTGTAGATATACAAACTTATAAAAATTCATTATTATTATCATAAATTAATAATAACACTAACTATTTAAGCTTAAGGTCTTTTTAATATATTTAATATTGGTTTTTGTTTCCAATTTTCCTGAAGAAGCTACACAAAGGAGTAGCGAAATATCGAATCGGAATAAATATTAAATATATTAAAAAGACCTTAAGCTTAAATAATTAGTGTTATTAATATAAAAAGAGGTCAAAAAACTAGAAAAATTATCATAAATTAATTTTCAATTTAATATAAATTAACGTCATAAATTTTAAACGGTTTTAAAATAATTTTAAACGTTGATTCAAAACTCCTCCCTTTATAAGACTCGTTGGTAATGAATCATCTGTAAATTTTGGAGGATGATTGTGTGGATTTTTGCCCAATTTCAATCCGCCTTCCAATTTTGTTATACAACGTGCCGTACATTTGTTTTCCGATACCCGTTTGCCATTGCCATTTGAACAAATCCAATTTATAGTTGAACGAAAATGGGCTTCTTTTTTGTACATATAACCACGGAATATTAGATTTAATCCTTGTTTTTGATTCCGCATATAATTATAAGTTTCATTTTCCAACCATACGCCAATGGGCAGGGGTAACACGAAATAGTTTTTTGTTGAAGTGGAGGCTGTAAAAATATCAGTTAAGGAATTAGTTTAATTTTTAAATTTTCATATTCAATTTGTCGTCAATTTGCTTAGCAAAAAAAAAACACCAGAAATAGTAAAGACACACTTTTTTATAATTAAAACTCTTTTCTAACTGTTTCATTTTATATATATATATATATATATATAGTATATTTAGGAATCATTTACATCTAATATTTCTTCTTTAATTTGTTTTGATACATTATCGAATCTAATATTCATTGAAAGTAAGTCTGATGTAACATAATGATTTTGCCGTTGTGGATTTCCAACTAATGTACGTGACATTAATTGTTGCTGCTTTTGCTTTTCTATAGCTTTGAACGCTTTTCGACCTAGCGTTATTCTCTCCATTTCTTCTTCATGATCATGTTCACCAAATACTTGTATAAACTCAGGTGTTAAAAATAAAAGATGTGCCTTGCAGCGTTCTCTACCCAAACGTATGCAGCGCCAGGAACGATTACGATTTTTACAATAAACAAAATTTTTATAAACCAATAGGGGATGACCACGTTGGCTATAAATATATTCTATTTTACCTAAAATTATAAAATAGTATTTTGATATTTAAGAAATAATAGATTACAAAAAATGTTTCTTTAAAAACAATTACAATTGTTAAGGAAACATGAAGCATATATGTACATATGTAAAATATTTTAAAAAATTTAAAT
Source organism: Dexiosoma caninum (assembly GCA_963924685.1). Taxonomy (NCBI): domain Eukaryota; kingdom Metazoa; phylum Arthropoda; class Insecta; order Diptera; family Tachinidae; genus Dexiosoma; species Dexiosoma caninum. Next base: position 123,114,733 of record OZ004725.1, on the reverse strand, counting down.
CGAATGTAATTAATTAGCTAAAAATTCCACCTATAAGAAATTACATAAGTAATAAACTAAAGTTAATTGTTTAAGCCTTCCTTCAAAGCAGTTTATAAGATTGTGCTAACGTAGCCTTGGCATTGCTCTACTTTTTGGTACTGCTTATAACCTTATAAACCCAAAAAAAATTAGCTCTGTTCTGCTAATGGATTGCATTTATTTTTCCCAATCATAAATTTTATGTATTTATATGATTCTAATTTTAAAATTGTGCTTTTTCCCGAAAAAAAAATATATGTCAAATGTATTATTAAATTCTTTATGATATTCTCATAAAGTATTTTTTACAAAAGTAAACTCAATAAATGAAAGTATATCCGTATAGTACTATTTCACTAATGCTTACTTAGCTCATCAGTGGATTTTTCCTAATTTTTGAATATGTATTTATGTATTTAATAGTTAAAATTGCATACATATGTATGTATGTATGGGAAACCTCAGTTAAATCTAGTAATTTTTAAATAGGCTGATAATTGATAATTGAATTTTATGAATTACTTAATATTTCGAAAAGGAAAGGCAGACAATTTTTTCAGAATTCGACTTTCCGATGCACATATGAAAGCAACAGTAATAATTTGCTGCATGCCCATATACGGTTTTATACAGAAACGACTGTTAAAATTAATGTCTTCTGGAAGTAGGAACTTTGTATGGGAAACCCGCTTTTAACGTACTCTTTAACCATAACAATCGTTTTTTACATATTGGGCATAGTTTTCAGTAGTAATAGTAGTAGTAGGCGTAGAAATATTTTTCAAACTGTTAATTTTTTTAAGAAAAATTTATAGTGTTTTCTTTTCAATTCTTATATACATATACATACATAGATATATAATTTAAATATTTACACTTTATTGAAATTTGTAGCACTTTAGACAAAAATAATAAAAGGTAAATATTTTTAATAAATAAATTGGAAAGTGGAAATAACTTCTCAAAAGTCGAAGTCACTATTATTTTTACAACTGTCAAAAAGAAATCTGCCCAAATTATTTATTGCATTCTATATTAATAATTAATTAGACACAAATACAACCCACAACAAATGTTTTTCAATTATAAATCAAATTGAAATTTTAAATCTATTTAAAAAATTAATTCTTATTATTACATTAAATTAAAAAATTTCATTTGTATATACATATAAATACATATCTGTATATAGTTGTACATAAATTTTATGGTTCAGTTAAATTGGCGTTATCGGTTAGGTCTTCTTTCTTTATTTCCAGTTATTCTTCCTAATTATTAGATATTCCTGGCATGGCGTTTTAAAACCCATTTAACGATTTATGGCTTTCTTACATACTTTTGTCTTGGTATATTTGGTAGCTTGTAGAGTTTTTCGGTAGTATTGCTCCAAGATTTAAGTAGTTTTCTGCCATAGTTAATTTTATCAAATTCTTTTTCGTGAGTATGAATTCCTGCGGTTTTTACCAAACCAAATAGATCAATAATAAGACGAGCTTTACAACGGTGTTTGATAAAGCGAAAGCAACGCCAGTATTTGCCGCGATTTTTACGGTACAAATAGTTGTCTAAAATTACTAAAGGTGTTCCGCGAGGTGTGTAAATATATTCCAAAATGTTGACTGAAATTAAAAATTAATTAAAAAATGAAATATTGCTACTATGATTATGGAAATATTTATTTATGTAAATGAAATTCTATATTTTTCAATTAACAACCAAATATTATTTTTTTTTTATTTATTTTATAGTCTTTAATCTTTAATACATTCTAATAAATTTATTAGTTATCATACATCTATTTTATGACGTAATAAATAATAATTGAATTTTATATGGAAATATGACCATTAAACCTTTTAGAAATCAAAAATATTTAAATAAGACAGTAATAATATAAATATTCTGTAATGTATTTAATAAATTATAAATATAAAATTAAATTTTTAAACCTTTTATAAATTAAAAACATTTTTATAAATATGGCAGAACTTAATATAAAAAAAGAAAATATTTAAAATACATACAAATTGAAAAAAGTTTCAAAGATGCAGATGTTTATAAATATATGAATATATATATATTTATATAAATAATTTAGCTTAGCTTTCTCTTCCGAAAAGTTCGTATTATTCCATATAATATACTATATGATCTGTTTTGTAATTATTTCATATGCAAGATCACAAATCACAATTCATCTAATAATGAATTGCAATGCAATTCTTTTACATAATCGCTGGAAAAATATTTCAGTATTTAAATTGTATTACAATATGGATTATAAATAAATAAATAAATAAATGCGAATACATTATTTATTTATTTATAAATTCTATGAAAAGTTCAAACTATAAACAGAATCTTAAAAGGAAAAAGCCCATTTTATAAATGTGCCGAATGCCAGGAAGTTCTTAATAAAGCATCAATTAATTCTGCCAAACCATGTACAACACTAAATGGGGTTTTATCAATTTCTTATTTTAACATTTCAATACTTTAACTGTGGTATTTCTAAAAATGTTATTTGAGCTTGACCTCTTCTGTGACATCCTTCCCTACAACCCGTTCACTCACATGTTTGGTACAACTGTAATACTGTGTATGTATTTTATACATACTGTCTATCTACCGTCGAGTACGCTATTGAATTGGACCAGCTCATTTGGGAGGAAAGGCCGGACCTCCACATCCGAGAACACGAGCTCGTGCAAGAACCTTCTACTCCTATTCATTATTACCGTACATTTGGAGATAAGATGTTCCATAGATTCATCATCCTCATGATGATCGTTCCAGGTGAAATGGCAAATAAGAACTTACCTCACAACCTGTGAATATATGCATTCTACTTTTATCCAGTCTGAGAGCAATTTCTGCTCTATTTGCATAAAAATCCGGAAATCTGGAATCTATTAAACCGATCATATTGTGCTAATATCGATCTATCTGCATCTTAGCACAGTCTTTCACCTCCCGTTTCAGTTCATTCCTTCGAAGCCAAACATAGGGTCGGTTTCCCTCTCCCCTCTTCACTTTCGAGGCCGCTTTTTCATTGCCATCATAACCCTCATGACGTGGTGTACACATTAGTGTAACACTGTTCTCGAGTTATAAGGGTAGCCGTTCAAAGGCTTCAAGGCAGACTCACTGCCCGAGAGTATTCTTATCCTTACACTCCTGTAGTCGTTCTCCTGAGAAAACTTTCGCCTGAAATATGGTAGTATTCTTGTGGAGAACAAGTGATAAGTGAATGCTGGCCCAACTACTCTAGTAAAATTATAAGTGTAAATTCGGAAAGTATTCTGTGCTTTTGAAAAATAAAATTATAAAAAAAAATAAAAGTAGAAGTAGAAACTTATTCGCAATTTTGCATTTGATCGCGGCATAACGAATATATCTGGCATACTTTACGATATTTTTTTTCATTAATCATACATAGCTTACAAAGAACAGCAGTTGGACCTAATGACATAGTCTACAACAGGTGCTGTCATAACTCATGATCCGCCCATCAAGTCTGTAATTGCATTTTTAGACATTGTATGAGCTATACCGTTTTCATTATTAACACGACAATATAACTTTTTCAACGGTCACCTTGGAAAGCGAATGTAAGTTTTTACCCCCAAATATACATAAATTTTATTAGATGGATGAAAAGCATATATAATGTGCGTAACTAGGGCAGATACATCTAAAATGTTAAAGCAGAGCTGCAAAATAATTAATTAAATTCACCTCCTGTCGTTTCTCCTACTATCCCTTTTCTATAGTTCCAGCACAATGCCTCGCATGTGTAGGAGTCACCTCCTGAGTGCTGGTCCCAGATAAAAAAAAATTTATCTGAAAAACAAGTCAACTTTCTCGCAAAGTTTACACATATGCTAAGCTGTTCGAATGAGATATTTGCAAAGTGGAAGTCATGTGAAAAAAATACAACCCACATTTTTCGACCCTGTGAACAAAAGTTTCACATTTCCTTCAATATTTGCTTGGTACTGACGTATTAGTAGTTTGTTTCATACTATCATTTCATTACCATATATATAGTTGAGGCAAGTCTGTAAATTCTTAAACAATATCAAAAATTCATTTTCAAAATCCAAATTGATACAACTGTACCACGGATGTCACAGAAGGGTTAATAAAAGAATCTTCATACAAAATTCAATTATTATACCTTTTATAAATACAAATATAAAAATTGTTTATGAATACGGCATTTTAATACAAATATTTTAATTAATTCATTATAAAAAATACACTAACTACGTGTACATGAATGGAAATCATCGTTAATCTCTTCTTCTTTTATTTCTATATCATGATTTAGGGTATATTCCTGATATGATCCTTTCGAAACCTTTTTTGGTATATCAGGAATTTTACATACTTTTCCATCACTACTGCTACAATATTTAAACAGTTTTCCAGCATTGTTAAGTGTCTGAAACTCTTGGTCGTGCGTATGAATTCCGATAGTTTTCACCCCACCAAATGAATCTATGATAAGACGCGCCTTGCATCTATGTATGATGAATCGATAACAACGCCAATATCTGCTATGATTTTTACGATATAAAAAGTTGTTTAAAATCACTAAAGGCGTCCCACGAGGTGTATAAATATATTCCAATATTTCGACTGAAATTAAGAACATATTATTACTGAAAAATGGCTGAACATACGTTGATTTTTTACTTTGTATTAAATTATTTGAATTAAAAATTATAAAAAGAAAAAGACAATTTGTATGTGCACATGCACAATGTATTTCTTTATTTCATAATATTGATGAAGATGTTACAAGTATTTATTACAATTATTTTAGATATTCTTATAATGGTAAAAAAAAAATTTTTATTGTGTGTTTTAAAGTTAGTCTACGGCATATGCATATAAATAGAAACATCTTTTTCATGTTATTAATCACTGGATGGTATTACTTTTCACATTACGTTACGTACAAAACACAACTCAATTCTTATTATTTACTAGCTTTTACCCGCGGCCTCGCTCCCATTATTATCTCCATCGGTTATACAGTTTCGGAGAGGCATATCTTACTGCAACATCGGCTCTTGGTCATATTTAAAAAATATATATGAAGCATATGTATCCTTCTAGACGCAGATACATAGATAGATTTAAATTTCATTAAAATCTGTTAGATGGTCTCGCAGGCGCGGTATTGCCCCTAACTTCCTTCGTGTTACTTGTTTTGAAAAAAATTAATAGCCAATGAGTCTTTAAAACTCAAATACATCCAAGTTTTAAAGTCCATCAATATTGGCTAGTTAGTTTTGGAGAGCCACAAATTTCCCCCTATCGCGCTCTTGGTCTTACTTTTGAAAATGTACATAGCATATGTAGGAATTTTTAGACTCAAATCTACCTATGCATTAAATTTCATTAAAATCGGTTTAACGTTGTGGGAGGGTAGAGATTTTCTCCTTAGCGTCCTCATAGTTTAAAAAAATTTAAAACCTTTGGGGGTAAGCGGTTTGGCCACGCATAAACTACGAACAAACAAACATTAATTTTCATATATTAGAAGATTAACCATTTTATTGTCAAATGCAAAAACAATGGAATCTCACTTTCGACATAAGTAAATTTGGAAAGGTGTGTAAATACAAAGTGTAGGAAAACAGAAATACATTATTTTTGTATGAAATAAAGGTCTTAGTTGAGCAAAAGCACGGTGTTGTTTGAAAACTTCTTGTCATATTGATGATAATTCCATTAAGGATATCTTAAAGAAAACTTCGTCCGTATTGCTCTATTGAGAGCACAAGAGCATGGACTATGCACTAGTTCCAAAATATCTATATAAAATTCGACACATACTAAACTGCATAACAGTTCAAGTGTTTCTGACAAATAACTATAGAACGATTTGAAAAAAACTTTAAATATCATAAAAGGGTCAAAAATGATTATAAGCAGTTGATTGACAGCAGAACTCCTTGGGCACTACTACTGCGGGCACTACTACTACGGGAAACTGAAGCGAAAAAATGAACGAGTAATATTATAAGTGATGCCAATGAAGAATTTTACTTTTTTTGCTCTTGGTGTAATTTTATACAAATTCTTCACGGAAGATACGCACAGGAATTCAGATTGCATTTATGTATTATGCAAAAATTGTTTAAAGCGGCCCTTCGACTATACATTGTTATTGTGTATGTTATTCAGCATATTATTTCCATTTTGGCCTATACTAAGCAATACATAATACAATATTTTCAAATATAATATGCTACAACTTTTGTACAATAGCAAGTAAACATAACATATTCTACATTGTTGCCAAGCCAGTTCACAGTATATTGCAAGTAAAAAAAAAAATCAAAAGTATGTCTTTAAAACAATTTGCAATTTGTGAAATTTAAAACAAAATCAGTCTTTTTTTTAATTTTTCGTTGAAACCGATGTAAAATGGTTCGATATTTTTAAAATTACTAGAATCTAGTACATGTAAATCTACACTGTTCTTAGTTACTAGCCCAATGGACGATGTAAATAACACTTTTCTGCTTATTTGAATTTTAATGTTTTTTTTTCTTTGAGTAATTGATTATAATTTGGCAGCAGCAGTCGTAAACCCGTAAAAAAATGTACCTGCAGCTTTACTTAGTACTTGCACTCTTACTAAGTTGAAAAGTAATTTTATGTTCGCAACTATTATGTCACAATAATCAACAATTAATATTGTTGTGTCAACTGGCAGCCGTTATCCGTAGGTGTGTTCAACGTATGCCAACTTCACAATCTAAATACTAGTCAATCATTCAAATACCTCTAGCCGTTAACGAGATAGAGCGTTTTAGGTGGTTTAAAATATTGATTACTATGCGCTTCTCATCATATACGAGGTATTGTGTAGCACCGACGATGTAAAATAATTACTAAAAATGTTTCCTTCAAAATTTAATACTTATCCTTGATATCAGAGGCGCTTCAACACTGCTATAAAACGAAGAATGTGCAAAAGCAGAGATGTAACATACTGAAGCTTCACCTCCTGTCATATCTCTAACTATCCCTCTCCTCCAGTTCCAGCGCAATGCATCGCACATGTAGGGGTCATTCCCTGAGTGCTGGTCCAAGAGAAAAAATATATAGAAACCAACCATACGACGCGTTTAGTTCGCAGCTAAGCATGTTGCAGTGTTTTTGGATGTTTTTTTATTGTGTAAATCTACTGGCTCACTGATCACGTCTTGCACCTTTTTGGTATGTGTGCGTACTTAGGGCGATGATGCCTCAGTTGGGGAATTTCAGGTAAGTTTATTCTTCAGAAAGTTTATTTATTTTATTAAAAGTTTAGAATAAAGTGTTGTAGAACAAGTATGAATCAAAATTACTTATTTTACAAAGCTCTTAGTCTGTTTAATCAAATTCCTTCAGAATTAAAAAATTAAAATAAATTCTATGCATTTAAAAAACATAAAGGGTGTCTGGTAGCAGATTTATATTTTCAAACTTAAATAAAAAACGTAATAATTAACACAAAGTTTTATTAAGAGCATTGAACGATAGAATGGAAACGCGTATTTTATTTTTTAAAGAGTATGGTATCCAGATCCATCAGATCTATTTTTAAAATTTCATGAATAATCGCTCTTAGAAGTCCCAGTGAGGCTGCTCTTTTCAATTTCAATTTTTTCGGGAGTCCTTGAAGATCGACTGGGCCCTGGCCGTGGGGCATTAATAGGCGAAGCAAAGGCGCGGAATCTCTGCACCCACGAACGAATTAAATTTACACTCGGTCAATCACTTAGTTCCGAATACCGAACTTTGAACAAAATTGTCGACGAGCAATTATGTAAGAATCATTACTTTTAAAAAATATCTCCACAGCGAACGCGCGATGCTGACTCGACCACTGCGACATCGTGACAGACAAATCCGCACAATCTATAATTCCTACGGCGCCACCCTCCCTCGCACCGCTTATTCCTTTTTGAAATAATCGTATTTAAAAATATAAATTTGCCACATTAATTACATTACGAAATACTTTTATACACGGTATATTACTGTACTTCGCTTTAATAAAATTTTCTTGATTTTTTTCCTTTGTGTTTATTCACGCACTGATTAAGAATGAAACCCACTGCTGATCTTATTGCTGTGGAGCATTTGGATCTTTTGACTATAGCTTTTATGGTAGTTATGTAATCTTTCATTTAATTGTTGTTGGGATAAAAATGGACTTCAATGTATCCAATTAGTTTGTAAGTTTTCAGTTTTAATTATCTTTGAAATATAGATTAATTTGCCAAAAGAGGGATTTATATTACTTTCATTTAATTAATAATTAAATATATCAAAAAAAAAAATAAATATATATATATATATGTATATGTATATAGTACGTATATATATATATATATATATATATATATATATTTTTTTTTTTTTTTTGGCGTGTGAGGTAGGGTTGAAAATGCCTTCGCACTTACAGAGACCGTCGTCTTCTGCGTCGAGTGGTGTTGCCACTAAAAAATTCCCTCCTCCTCCTCTGGGTAGATTCCTCGCCGGGACCGCTTTCCGCATTACTTCGGGAAGGCCCAGAGCCACGTCCCAATCAGGACCACTCTCACTCAACCACGTCTGGGTCCGCAGCCGGCGCCATGGCGCCGGCCTGTATCGCCTGGTCCCATCAGAGGGGGCCCCGTTATGCAGCAGCGCATAGAGGTCCCTCTTCTTCCTCCGCAGAACGTATCCCACGTACTGCGCCACAGCGTCCCAATTGTCTTCACAATCGAGCATCCTCCCTATCACGGTGGCAGGAGTGAACCCGCCAACCCGCTGCGCTATTGCACCCCTCTCAGCAATCCACCTGGTGCAGTCGAAGAAAGTGTGTTCTGCATCATCATCCGCAATACCACAGTAAATGCAGTCGGGACCATCTGCCCTGCCCATCCGGTACAGGTACTTTTGGAAGTATCCGTGGCCCGAGAGAAATTGTGTCAGGAAGTAGTTAACTTCCCCAAATTTCCTCCGAATCCATACTTCCACGCAGGGAATGAGCCTCGCCGTCCACCTGCCGACCGTGTCCGCGGTCCACCTGTCCTGCCATCGCCGGATAGTTTGGGGTCTCAGACCAATAGCACCAACACCAGGGCCCTCCCCCCTCGAGTTCCAAGTCTCCCACCGCTCGCGCGCCAAGAGGTCTATGGCTATTTCCCCACATATCACCAGTACTGCAGCGCCCGAGACCGTGCGGTAAGCCGAAGCAACACTAAGGGCCGCCGTCCGCTGTACCGGCTCGAGCACCCTGCGTTTGGTTCTCTCACCCAGTAAATTTCCCCAAATCTCGCTCCCATGCAGCAAGATCGACTTCGTGACCGCCATAATCAGCCTCCTCTTGCTCTGTGTCGGGCCTCCGACATTCGCCATGAGTCTGCTCAACATTTCAGTCATCTTCGCCGCCCTAGTCGCCACATGCCGTATTTGGGCCCAGTAAGTCAGCCTACATCGAGTCTGACGCCCAAATACCTTATGGCACTCTGGGTAACCAGAGACACATCCCCTATCCGCATGCCGACGCCGAGTGGTATGTGTGCCTGCGTCATCAACATCACCTCGGTCTTCTCCCCTGCCAATTCCAAGCCGTGGTCCTCAAGCCACATCCGGGTCCTAATCATGACCCGGTTCAGCTTCCCCCTGGCGTCATCCATATCCCGCGCCAAGATCACCGCCTCTATATCATCCGCATATCCCACGAGCTGAGCATCCTCGGGCATTTCCACCCCAAAAGATCCCACCGTAGGTCAGATTCCATAGGTCCGGGCCCAGCACAGATCCCTGGGCCGCGCCGGACGTGATCGTCCTGCTCCTCCGCCCCGTCGGCGTATCGTACAACAGTACCCGATCGTCCAGATAACTACGGAGAATTCTATACAAGTATCCGGGAATACGGAACCTCCCCCGTAGCGCCTCTAGAACATCAGCCCATCGTAGGCTGTTGAAGGCATTCCGAACGTCGAGTGTTGCCAAGATAACTATGCGCTTCGGATAATAGCGCCTCTCGCTCTGAGCGCGCTCGAAGCACTTAACCACATCAGCAATCGCCCCGAGCGTTGACCTGCCAGGTCTGAAGCCATGCTGTCTATCCGACAGCCCCCCGGCCATCCTCACGGACTCCGCCAGCCTTCTTTGCAAGAGCTTCTCCAGCAGCTTGCCGGCACCATCCAACATGCAAAGTGGCCGATAAGCCGATGGCTGAGTCGGATCGCTCTGCCCTTGCCAACAAGCACGAGCTGCTGTGTCTTCCAGCGTCTGGGGAAAACGCCCTGGACTAAACAAGCATCATACACCGAAAGCAATGCTTCCGGCCTGCTCTCAGCCAGGATCTTCAGCACCTCCGACGGTACCCCATCCGGGCCAGGGGCTTTCCCCGTCCTAAGAGCCCCGGCGGCGATCCTCAGCTCCCCCCCCCCCCCGCGGTCTAACTTCGCGTCGTTCCAACAACGCGCGCCTCTCCCCCCGTGCGCCTGCGCGACGCCCGCCTCCGATACTATCCCAAACTCAACATACTGGTGATCACTCCCAGTATATTCCTCGAGCACCCTCCATCCTTCGATCATCCCAGACAGATTCTCGGATACCAAAGTGATGTCAAGAGTGGTGAACTCGCACCCCGGCCGCCTGAAGGTGGTCGCACCACCAGCGTTCATGACCACCAGGCCCAACCTGGCCGCCATATCCAGGACGCACCTCCCCCTCGTGCTCGTCACCGGATCACCCCACTCTACAGCCCTGGCATTGAAATCACCGGCCACCACAAAGGGTCCGGCCATACCAGCCAGAGCGTCCTCGATAGCGGCCATCTTCGCCGTAAATCGCGCCACACTATCGCTAGGAGTGAGGTAACAGCTCACCAGCACAAAACCGCCGATCCGAGCCCACGCATAGCCGCAGCCGATCCCGTACCGCGCAACCGCGAGTTCACCGCCGCCAGGAAGCCAGAGCGCCGCCGTACCCGTTTCGTCCCCGAGCCAGAATCCTCGGTGCATCGGACCGTATTGTTCGCTGATAACAACCACGTCCGCGCCCCTCTCGGCAACCATTAAAATTTATATATATATATATATATACATATATATAATAATAATTTTTCTAGTTTTTTGACCTTTTTTTTATATTAATAACACTAATTATTTTAAGCCTAAGGTATTTTTATATATTTTATATTTATTTCAATATTTCTCTACTCCTTTGTGTAGCTTCTTCAGGAAAATTGGTTTTTGTTTATAATAAAAAATTTTTTTAAAAATTCACAATATAGGAAAAGTTCTTATTGGAATTGGAAATCAGTAGCTTCTTAAAACGCAAAGTTAAAAATTAAGTTGGATTAATTTTAAAAATTGTTCGTTGGTGTGGTGATGCGAATGGGCCACTGTTCTTCTGTCTGTCATTTTACATTCAGAAAGTGACAAAAAATTTCTTTGATCAAAATTTTGTTGCAAGTTTAAAAAAACGTGACTGTTTAGTAAAGTGTGATTATATTGGGAATTTCATGAAAGTACTTTCATTTGTAAATGCTATGTTAATATCGCCAATAAAGGTATTGATGACTTCAGTCAATTATATCTTTTAAAATAATAACACGAAAAAATACGAGTGTTGTGAACAATCCGTCTTAATTTAGTGTGCTATTTGAAAAAATTCGTCCAGCTGATAAGAAACATTTATAAAGATATGCTTTCGAAAGCTATAAAAAAAGTGGGGAAACTAAAATATTTCGACTTTTTAATATTGCAAATAAGAAATTACCTGTAAACCTTGTAATAACTACATTCTCAATTAAAATTATAAAATTGTTATTTTCGCACACAAAGTTTTTGGAATAAATATAATCGAAAACAGCTGTTGCCGGTGATAAGAGCTGAATTTTTTTTTGCACGGCTGCCAACTAGATAACATACACAAACAAAATTTGCTCATATGTATATTGTTAGATTTTGATTTTTTTTTCTTACATACATTTATTTTATAAAAATTCATTTTAATGGAAAAGTATTCGTGGAGATTCGCTCTTCCACATGAAAACTTCGGGGTTCATAACACGAAAATTATGCGTTGCAGGGACTTTTTTCTCTTTAAATTTTGTCCTTATTTTTTAATTTTCTATCGCCCTATCTAAGCGTAAACCAATTTAAGCCCAATTTTTTAACTATTATAAAATATTAAGACATTATGATAATATGACTCAATAGCACACCTTGTTAATATCCCTAAATGTCTCGTCGGTGGTAGACACATGTCATACAGCTATCATCGATGATATCTGGAAGACATGGCCTACTGCGTCTCTCGCTGTTATTTTTACATACACAGGTAAATCAATTTGACATAGCCCTGAATTTTATACTGAACAAATGCGTGTGTAGTTTTGCTATAGAACTAGGGTTACCTTGAAAATTGTATCACGGCCGCTGCTATTTTGTTGAAAAATATTTGTTTGACAGCTATTTTTTGGTGCTTTGGTTGTTTGGAGGACAATTTTTGAACGCTGGTTATAACACTTTTCTCATACATTTCGACAAGCGAATTTCATATATTTGACACTTATAAATGAGGAAAAGCAATTTACTTGACGTATGTTAAAATATATAAATTTTTCATATTCAATTCACAAATACTTTCAAAACTTTTGATTAGATTCTGATCGGCATCTTGCAAATATGTCACTAAATTTTATTATATTTTTGGCCAAATAAACCAACATTTACACTATTTCATTTCATTTCGCTTTTTCTACTAGAAAGCGATATCTTCCTCTGTACCGATATTGTTTTATATCATATCTATTTTATATGATTCCATAAACACTTAAATTGTGTAAAATATATAACTTTTTACACAACATGGTTATTACAAGAATATTTAGCAATCATATTTTTCTTTATAAAACATACAACACAACATACCACGGCGAAGTTCAATAACTATTATAAAAATGTAATAGATGATACAAAATGGCGTAAGTCTCGTTAATACAGAGATATTAAACACATTCGACTTGCCAACTACATTTACTACAATTAACGTTTAAATTAATTTTATAATTATATTTATTTTTGAGCAATGTTCTTTTTTATGAAAAGTTTTTTAATAATTATTTATTTTTTAATATTTCACTACCAAATAGGTAGCATCGTCAGGAAATAATAATTTGTTTATTTTAATTTTAATTTATAAACAAAAACCAATTTTTCCTGAAGAAACTACACAAAGGAGTAGCGAAATATCGAATCAGAATAAATATTAAATATATTAAAAAGACCTAAAGCTTAAATAATTAGTGTTATTAATTAATAAAAATTTTACTTACGTTACACTAATTTAACACGTTCCTTTTATGTTTTTTTATATTAACAAAACACATGTATACAAAAGATTTGGCGTTCAGCTGCATAACGAATTGACGAATTTGCCTTGCGACAACCCTGGTCCATACATACCAATCTTTGTGCATACATATCAGGTGATCTCGTCCCAACAAGAACAACAATTGTATTTACAAATACAGCAGTTTTATTCAAGTTGTCTAAACAATTTATGTATTAACATGCTTTGAGTAGAACATAACTTTGACAACTGAACAGCAATCCGCTGATGAGGATTTTAGCTAATGCAACCACCTGGTATGAATTCGCCTTGATTGCACCATTACCACATTATACAGTAAAGACTTTCTTGAACATCAATGGTTATAATACTTTTTATCACTAAACCTATTGTTTCCAACTCTGTTATTTAATATAAAAAGTAGTGACGCGTGTGACTTACTATTTTTCTTTTTAATATTTTTATTCAATAAAGATTAATTATTTACCAAATTTTATTTGCTTGTTTTATTTTATATATATAAGTTTGAATAACAATAAATATTATTTTGTACTGATTTTGCATTTTATTTAATTATCTAGATCGTGCGAAAGATTCTATTCAGAGTTCATCAACAAGCCGAGGTCTTATCAAAAGGGGTAGGCCCCGAAAAGATCCATTGAGAACACCAAGAACAAATCAGAAAACGGCGAACAAAATTTCAGAAGCTATTAATAATAATGCTGGTCAACCTATTTTATATGCATCTACCACTAAAGGTACCATGAAATTAGTTGTGGATGGTCATCACTTTCGTTATTCGTTCCGCAAGGGTAAATACTCAATATTCCAGTGTTGTTACAAAGAAAACAAAGAGGAATGCTTTGTACGAGTGGTAACGGATCAAAAACTGGTTTATCCTTTGGATGGTGAACATATACATTTTGTGCAAGCTACGGATAAAAGTGTAACGTCTATAAAGTTCTCGCCCGGTGAGGAAGCAGAGCCGGAATTTCTAACTATAACGGATGTTCAAACCATTACACCTATGCAGCCAGATCGAGAGCAAACATCAGCCAAAATTGAAGATGTGGTTCCACGCCCCCTTCAGACAAATATTAAAATGGAAGATGTTTCAAAGCAGGAATTGTTAGAATTTACTGCTGAAAAGTCTATGGCGGATAATAATACGAAAGAAGAAACATCTGAAGAGTTTCGGGAGAAAATTAAGAAACGTTTGCAAAAGGCGTTGCTAGGCAAAAAGAAATAATAAGTGAGAAATTAACATGACAGAAGTAAACGTCTTTTTATAACGAAGTTCAGAAATATGCAATTTTATAAAACTTCGAAAAAAGCAAACGTAATTATTCTTTTTTAAGAATATATTGTTTTGCTGAATTGATATATTATATTTACCAATTTTGTTTTGAAACTTTTAATTCTTCTAAGTAAGAAAACATATTGCAATTCTTTTTTATAATCAATATATTTCGAACTTATTTAGTTCATTTTTTTTGTAGAGCATGATTATTGCAAAAATAAAATATGGATCATTCTTGGCATATTGTTTTAATGGATTGAAATCTACTATCAATACATGCTTATGATAAAATGATTCGAAAACCCGTAGTTATTAATGTTTGCCTCATTTACAATTATACTATCCCATCGACGTTTTTAACTAGATTGAAGAATATGTACATCATATGCTTGTAACTAATATTGCTATATGAATGCACATATGGATATATCGTAAAATAATCCTAATTCAAATAATTGTAACTTTACATGAGAAGTTAAACAATAGAAACAGTTATTATTACAATGCAATCATTAAAATGTAAATGCTTGTAAACCCATTATTTTTGTGACGAGGTGAAATATGAAATTTGTAAGACGTATATTGGAATCACTGGAAAGCTCAATTTCGTAAAAAAAAGAAGTTATGGGCATTGTACTTGAGACCGTCGATATGTGGTGTAAACTATAATTTCAAATAAGAAAACGAAAGTAAAATTATTCAATAATAAAAATGTGTATTTTTTTCTGTTGTTTTTGTTTTACCGCCAATATGATTAATCCTTGGTGCCTTTTTTATTCCTCTAGATTAAGATTTTCTATTCACTTGAATGTCGTTATGCAAGACAATAAACAGTAGCAAAATATATGAAATATTTGATATAATATTTATTAATATTATTTTATAAAAAAACACCTCATATTTCAAGTTTTTTGACCTTTTCTAATTATAAACAAAAACACATTTTTCCTGAGGAAGTTACACAAATAAGTAATGAAATAACGAAAAATAAATAATTTTTTATAAAAAACAAAGCCCTAGGTTTGAAAATTAGTAATAATTATTTAAAGAAACAACTTACATGTGTATATACATATGTACATTCAGAAATATTTTTCTCTCACTTTTTGTCTTGAATTTTTACTTTTACAGTTATGCAACACGTCCGTAATTGTGGTCCCCAATTGTTCATCATCAGCCGCAAGGGGGGCACGTTACTGGCAATAAATGATTTTATTTATAGATCAAATTTAAAGAGATTTGGTCCCATGTGTGACAAGGTTTACTGGGAATGTATACACAATCGATCGAAAAAATGTCGTAGTCGTTTAAAAACTGTTGGGGATGATCTGTATGTAACAAATGGTATACAAATACATATATTTTTTAACAAACTGTAGTTTATTTTTATATATTTATTGTTATTTCAGATATACACAATCACTCCGGGGATGCCCAACGCATTGAGTTGGCCCGAAGATCTGGTATGTTGATGTACAAAAAATTTAGTGCAGTCGGTCTAATACGAAATAAACCATTTCAATGAGAAATATAACCATTCAAATGCGCTTTGTAATGAAAGTAGATTCAAATATTAAATATATATATATACATATGTATATATCGCACTGGTTCCTCTAAAGATATTCAACTCAAAATTTTAAATTGTATACTATGTTTGTGCAGTGGTCACATATAGCCACTGTAAAAATCTTACATCGGTTTCTCTATTATTTCCCAAAAAAAAAAATTCCAGTTGTATCCTTCTTTGTGATAGGAGAGTGGCTTGTGTTGGATAAACTAAAGTGTTTTTCCCAAATGTAAGCTCAATACACATCAGCTTTATTTCAAGTAAAGGGAAATGTTTTAAATTATGCATGTGTTTATGGTCATAACGATTTACTTTATTGATGTTATATTTTTTTGTTGTCTCTAGGTAGTATAGGTAAGTTTATTGTGCTGTTAAATTCCGTTTTGTTTCTATATTTATGAAATTAAATTAATATTTCACATAAAGTGGAACAAGTCAAAAAAACTTGTTATATTTTATAATCACTGAACGAATTGCAAAAAAATTTGTTTTTATTGTAGATATTAATGAAAAACTGCTTTTTATCACTTTTTTAAATTTTGAGTTTACGTCCTGTAGAAGAACCATTGCGATATGCTTTAACAATGCTTGGTATATGTAGAATAACTTGATATTCTTCTCAAATCCATAATGGTATATTAGACAAGTTCAATTTCTGAACAATATATACTATTTTTTAATATTTACAATACAATATTTTCCGCAAAGTCATACGCCATATAATGCATGGTTTGAAAAGATAATTTATTTCTTCTCTATTCATCTAATTTAATCTTCCGTTAGTCGCAATGTATCAAATTTATATTATTAATAAATTCGCGTTCGAAAATAATCGCGATAATTTTTATTTCAAAGACATAACAGTATTACATATTCAAAGTTTGTATTTAAAAAAGTAGTAAAAATAAAATTGCAGTAAATTTTATAGAAAAATAGCTTCAAAATAAAATAAGGCAAAAAAAAAAGTGGGAATATTAAAGAAACATTCTTGTATGATTTGTTTAGAACTTGATAATCGCTGTCGTCGTTCGAAAGATTTATTGTAGACTTATTAATTTAATTAATTAATTGATTCATAAAAGTGTGAACAAGAAACGGGAATAAATCAGCTACGACCTGCTTTTAGCTAAAGTAAATAAAATACCAAACACTTAAGCAAGTGAATGAAGCGAAAATATTAAGATATATGATATTTAAAAAAAATATCATCTAAGGGGAAAATTTTATGTTAGTGTATTTGACCAATTTCATTATTGGATTTCTTGATTGTTAAATCTTTTGCTAATACACAATATTTTGTCAATTGTTTATTGACCTTATCAAGGGTCTATTTTAGATTAAAATGATTATACTACCACAATTTGTGCACACCAAAATTAATAAGGTTTACTTACAATATGTTTTATATACTAATAGCTGACCCGGTCCGCGTTGCTGGCCCTAAGCAAACATTAGTGTGGTATTACCACATGATTTATTTATTTAAAATAAAAAAAACCAAAAAAATAAATATATGTATATGTCGTTGGTGGTGCAATATGAAAATTGGATTTTGACACGCTCTTCCGCCCGCAGACCGAAAATCAAACTTCACAATGTCACCCGCCTGAATATTCTGAAGATTCCCTGAAAATTTCATCAAAATCGGCCCAGCCGTTTAGGAGTCCATACGTTACACACATACACACATCTTGTTTTATATATAAATAAAGAGATGTACATATTTGCATGTGAAAAATTTTAAACTTCAGAAGATTAATTAATTGAAAAGCAAATAAATTTTACAATAGAAATATTGTTGCTTGTATAAACCCTATTGGCTACGACTAGAGGAATAGCGAAAATTAATTATGAAAAATTACACTTATAAAAATTTGAAAAACACTGTTGTGAGTACTCTGAATTATATACATAAACAAGTAAATGCATTGAAAATGAAATACTATTTTCATTATTTCCTAAGAATTTACATACATATGTATATATGTATCTGAATTCGTTTTTTATCGCCATCTTACCATTAACATATCTTGTAGTTAATTATCGACTCTTTCAATTGTGACACGTACATACATAGTTAATTTATATGAAATATTGAAATATAAATATATTCTGTCTTCTTATGTTATTTTATTATGAAAAATCGTCATCGGATCAAGGCGTTTCTTGATTCTATGCATGTGCCACCTAAATTGAACAAGTTGAACACATATTTCAACAATTATATTTTGGCTGTGTTCTACACTTTCCCCTTAATCATTAACTTTACAACATAATGTAAATCAAAAGTTCCAAAACTAATTTTTTATATGTATTATATTTGTACATGAAACATAAAATAATTAAATACACGAATTTATTTAATTAATATCCCTTATTACGGAGAAAATACGATATTTACCTCGGAAATTGTTTTTTTCTTTTTTTTCCGGGGAGAAATAAATTTTCCACATAAAATAAAAAGTATTTTATTCGCAATAAGAGAGATACACACATAATTATTATTAAACGACTAATGTATTTACAATATACATATGCATATGTACATACGTACATACTTACTTTAATGGGTATGGAAAGGATGTGTTATTCTATAACGAATATCACCGCCAATTTGTTTCGTACATGCACGTGCCTTACACAAATACTTAACATACATGGAACAGCGCCAACTGGATACGTAAGCAGATTTGTTTTTCGGTTTTGTGTCGCAAACAAAGGAATAATTTTCTATTAACAATATGGGACGAGACTTTTTTGATAATCCAAAATTAGCACACAACTGAAAATTTTCCGATAATGTACCAGGTGAGTGGCAGTTGTATGTAGTCTGTTTAAATTTTCCTAAAATATAAATAAATACGAAAAGATACAAATTATTTTAGTGATTTGAAAAGATCATTCCAGTCTCTTAACCTATGTACATATGTTTTTTTTTGCATAAAAGATGAGAAAGAAACTAGAAGCTTTATAAAACATTTTTATTAAAATTTTATACATTAGTATAACAAATGAAAAAAAAAATGAGAAAATAAACGGACATGCAGAAAAACGCGATTGAAATACAAATAAAACTGAAATCAAAATTATACGCACACGAAAATATTTGTCTTAAATTTATAAAAACTTATATTCCTACTTAAAACTTAAATATATTTTTACTGTGATGGCCATAAATTTATTCGAATTTTGTACTTTACATACACATAAAAAAGCTGATATTTTTGATAACTACAAAGTGAAATATACTGCACATGTAAGACTAATACCAGTATTTACATATATCGAGGCATAACAGCTAAAATAACGTAACTCACAAAATAATGTTCAGAAGGTTTTTTCTTTCAATCATTACATACATAATCTGTACATTTCACAGCAATGATATTTTCTGAGGAACTTGATTTTTATAAAAAAAATTTTAAGAAAAATAAAACCAATAATCGGCATATCGAACAAATTCAAAGAATTATTAAAAAAAAAGGAACTCGATAATCATGTCGCTTACTATTTTTTGCGGTTATGCACGATATGATGATATACATATACATATTATTTTTTTGAACATTTAGATGTATGTTTTAATGAATAGATCATATTCGGAAAATGTAAAATTCTAAACTACAATTTTAACTATAATTTTAATTGTGAAACATACATATCTTCATATGTACATATATGTACATATGTACCTATATCTTTTATCAATTGAAAAAAAAAAACTATTTCAAATTAGCATTATACCAGTATCACTCTTTCTTTTAAATACGAGACTGCGGAGACTTTTTAAAAACGCTATTGGCTGTATTGCTTGAATTTCCCACATTATTTGTATTGCCTGCAGAAGAAGAATCACGACGTAAAAATGCAGGAAGCATATTAGAGTTTGAAATTGTCGAAGTTTCAGACATCATCGCTGACGTTGACTGGTGGTCTTCCGTTTTTATTTCTTTGTTCCCTTCAGATGATGCGTAAGCTAGCATTATAGGTACTGGTGGACTTGTCAAAGTCAAAGGAAAATTTCCAGGAAACTTTAAATCCGATTGGTTAAAACAACTTAAATTTTTTGCTGAACAGTAAAGTTGACACGATGGTAAAATTTCTTTGTGACGCCGTTTTATGTGACTTAAAAAATTTCCAGTTGACTTTGTTGTACCTGAAATTGTACCAAAACAAGTTGTACAAGTGGCTTGTATGCCCCCCGGCGTTTTCGGATGAGGTTGAATGTTACTATAAAATTTACCGTCCAAAATTTTTGGCAAGTTTAAGGGCCTCCGGTATTCATCGTTGTTAGTTGGCAAATTTTCCGTTTTTATAGCTGGAAGTAAAACATAAGAGTAATGCAATTAGTAAAAAAAATAAATACCGTTAATCTTAAAACTCGAAAAAAAAACGTCTAAAACAGCGGTTTATTCGGTGAATAATTGCTTTCGATATTTAATTTATTAATTAATTTTTTTTTGTACATAAATTATATTTAATTTACACTACCCTAAAGAGTTTATTGAGCAAAGTTAGACTATTCGCCCAATAGACTAACCATAGAACGCATTAAACCAATTTTGGATTCTTCTAAACTGAAATCTGGTGTCATTTCTACTAAGTTATCAGTTTTCAATTCTGGATCATGAGTGTGTGGTGACCCTGCTACACGTATCGCAACATCTTCGTTTAACTTAGAAGTAACAACGGTTGCACGACAACCATATTTCACATAGCGAGAACAGCGCCAAAATACATTTTTATGACTTTGACGATTTTCAACATACCGATAACCATTATATATTAACATTACTCGACCTCTCTGGGTTGTTGTATATTGTATAAATGTTGTAGCCCCTTTGTCTTCAAACATATATTTTAAATCTGTAAAGACACACCAAAAAAAATAAATAAATGAGTTAAAATAATGACTAAGTTATTTTATTCATTGTTTTTTTTTTATAGATTTCATTGAACAAAAAATAAATAAATAAACGTATAAGTTAAAAAATTAAAATGATTATTTTTCAGTTTTATATTTACGATGGTAATATGAACAGCTTAAATTGGGCATATAACGGTTACAATCTGTTTAAATCTTAAATTACATTATATAAATTTTTATAAATCATTTCAATAAATGTTTAATGTTCCTCAGCCGCAGCTAGGCAGATGGTGTTCCTTTAGACATGTTCACAATTTTTTGTTCTATAAAATGTTTAACTACATCGTTATCAATCTGTTCGCCACGCAATTTGAAGACTTGGACAACATGAGCTACAAATAAAATATAAAGAAATATATAAGTAACCAAACAAGATTTATTTATTTCTCAAATTAACGAAAACTTCTAATGTTTCGCACAGGCTTAATATACTATATTTAAATTACCCAACCATTTCTTTAGAATTAACTATTTTTTAATCGACTGTTTTGCATGTTTTTATAAATAATCCTATAAATCAAAATTGATGTACAAAATTAGTGGATACCAAATAGGAACTTTTTCAAGACTTTAGTAAATGAAAATGACTGCCTTAAAAATAATTACAACTACAATACCTCAATTTTTATGAAAAAAAACATTTTTTTTTATGGGTGTTTTCTTATACAACAGAAGAAGCTTCGTTGATAGTGTGTATAAAAACAAAATTTAAATTTTCTTTAATATTAAATCAATAAAATAGAAACATTCGAACAATTCTGAATACATTTACTTAATTTTCTTTATTTTAACCGAGCCCATTGTGGGCCATATATAATTTCTGAACAGTCTGTATATTTTTAATTTTAAGCGAGAAATGCTTTTATAAAAAAAATGTTCTAATATGTCTAATGGCGCCTGTCTGAAAAAATCTTAGTCCGTAATCAACAATGCCTAACTTTGTTTTCAAAATTATAAACAATATTCATATTCAGCGCGATTTTAAACAGCAACCAAATTACGGCAATCGGTTCGAATCGAAATTTAAAAAATTTTATTAAAATGTATAGAAATTTCGCTTGTCGTCGAATGCTATAATTTGGGCTCTGTTAATCCTTTTTTAAATCATTTTCAATTTTATTCACTTAGCATTATTTTGAAAATATAAATCCGATGATTTTTCATTTTCTAACGAACACATGCATATGTATGTTTTTTAGTAGTAGAAAACTGCGAACAGTGCAGCGCTTAACATCTTATTATTGAAGTCAACGAAGTTTTCAAAATCGCGGTCAGGATTAGCAATAGTTGTCTTTGATTCTTCTGCAATTAAGCAGAAACAGTTTTTCTTCGCGGTTGAAAATTAACTTAATGTGTACCATCCATGAGGAATGTTTTATGCATTTGAAATTTTTTAAGGTGAAACATGAGACGTGCTGATGGCGAGTAGTTACCGTGTTGGCTTTGCAACGAGGAGGACTCTGGTTCGATTCCCAGTACGGTGAAGTCAAAAAATATTTATTGGGAGTTTTTTGTGTTACAGCACCCTACTTCATCGGTATTTACGCAATAAAACGTCGGCGAAGTATAAATTAACATCACAGACGTGTAAACCTTACTTTATAAATAACACACAACTCCAGAGTTGTGCAAGAATGAAGCTCTATCTTCCTAAAATTTGCTCCATTGAAATGCATTGCATAAATAAGACTGGTTCAAGATAAAAAAATAATGCAAATATAAAAAGTACAAATAATTTGTGAAGAACAAAAAAATATAGGCGACAAATACTGTGCTAGGAATTATAGAAAACACTTTTTTATACATAGTTTCTCGGTTTTTAAGTTGAGCCTACACAAATGTGCTCCTTGCTATACTAGTAGTATATTTGATTGGAAATATACTTACTTATTACCGAATTTAACAAATCTCCATTTAAAAGTTTTAAGCAATCGTTTTTGCCGGACTTGGCCACTTTCACCAAATTTTGTAATCCAAATACCATGTCGCTTAGGCGGGATGTATAAATACAAGCATTTGGTATAAATATTTTCAACAATTCGGATTTGGCAACATAAACTCTACTACCAGGACACAAAGGAATTTTCTCAAAAGCGGCCGATATAGACTTTCTGGAAGGAGCTGTAATATATATATAAAATTTATAAAATTATCAATTTATTACAATTATTATTAACTACTACTGTTAATCATATATGGCCCCTAGGGCTCGATTAATAAATAAAAACAAAATGAAATGAAATAAATATAAAAATATACATAGATTTAATTCACTGAAAACAGTAAGTGGCGTTTCAATATTAAAAAAAAGGAAAAAAACACAAGTTTTAAAGATATATGTACATATTTATTCGCAAATATTTAATAAATTAACTTAATGTAAAAATTTATTTCAAATGTTTACATCATTAGCACACGTCATCACATTTTATTTCTTAAACTGAATTTATTCATGAATTTTATAGAAACGATCATTGACCAAATTATTAAAAGCTAAAATAGTAGAATAAACACAGTTTGGTCAATAATTTTGTAAAAAAAAATTCTTAAAATCCCTTTACAAATTCTTCTTCTTTCCCTACGTCAAAATATGTAATTAGACGCATCAAGTATATGGAAATGTTGACACTTTTAATCTCAATTGCTAATACAGCCTTGCATTTTAATGGCAGGTTATAAAAACTTAAAAAAAAAATTTATTTTTCTCAAACATGAACATCTCTATTTAAAAATCATTTTAAAATTTAACTTTATTTCTTCCTAACTTTATTTATTCATATATATGTAGCTGCGTTACCGAAAGAATCCAATATTTATTTTACGCTTAACAACACTGCATACGATATCAACGCCTCGCAGTTGCTTGTCAAATTATTTTTTCCTGTGGTTTGTGTTTTTTTTTTTGCAACATTTATAATTTTTCGAGTTTTGTTGTCTTGTGTTATATATTAAATAAAGCTATTGTAAAAGGAAAGAAAAAAAATATGCTTGAATTAAAAAAAATTAAATTTGGTCTGTGATATGAAATATATGTGTGTATGTAAATTAAAGTATCTTTGAATGAATTATCCTACAGTGTTTGTGATAATGAAAAGTTATAGTAGCTAAAGTTAATACTAAGGAAGGTCTACCAAATAATTACCAAATACACACACTGTTTAAATTAACATTGTATAGGCAGGAGTTGGTTTAAAGTAATTCGAAAAGCCCTTTTAAACCTAAGTAAAAAAGTTCATTTTATACGAGTTGAATATTTACAAAAAACATACATAGATTAAAGAAAATGTACATTTGTGTTACAACTTTAAATAAATTTTCTAGTTAAAAACTACTAATGAGTTTTAATTAAAAATAGTTATTCAATATCTGTACATGATATTTAAACTAAATTTATTACCTGATCACATTCAAAATGTCATATTTACTTTGATTTGGTGGTGAAATTTACATAATTCATTATAAAATTATAAAATGCACTATATATACAATATCATAAAAAAAGGGTTTACAATATGGAATAATTGCTTTCTTTTTTTGTTATTGTAGGTACATTTTCATTATTGATGTTGGAAAAGAAAAAATTTAATTATGATAGTCCTAAAGTTACCTTTACACGTAGTGTACGTGGTAATAACTTGCTAACTATAAATGGTAAAAAATATACCTTAAATAGACGTATAAAAGACGCCTGCTATTGGGAATGCGTAAAAGTGCGGTGCAAATACACGAAATGTTCAGCAAGAGTTATTACAAAATGCAACCAAATTGAATCTTTACGGGGGCAACACAACCATAATTAATAAGATCTTTTTATAAATACAATCCATAATAAAGTACAATTAAGTTTCTATTACAAATTAACGGTAAATAAGATTTTGTATTTAAGTCATATAAATAAAATATTCCAAATCATGTTTCATATTACATCACTTTCGTTTAATTCAATATATTTTTAGAAAAGGATGAAGGAGATTTACCACAGTCCAACGTATGGCTGAAGAAAAAGTACGCTTTTGTTAGAAATCGTCGTGGTGGCTTCAATTTAATATACAACGGGTTTCTTTACACTGCTGAACGTAAATACAACAGCACTATTAACTGGATTTGTAATAAAAACAGCAATTCTGCTTTAAGATGTCCAGCACGTTGCGTAACCGGTAGACAAAATACTATAAAATTTGGACGTAGAACACATAATCATGAAGCGGTAAAAATAATTAAATCATAAGACAAGACATGTTCAAAATAAAATGCTAGTTTAAAAGCTTACATTTAGACTCCATTGTAATAAAATTTATTTATATAAAAAGCAAGTAGTATAATATAATATTGCAATGATTTTTGTTGTCCTTATTTTTAATGCAACAGATATATTTTATATTTCAATATCAATTAACTTAAATTTTAAATTTTTCTAGGATTAAAACGCAAACGGCCAAAAAATTATACCGTGATAAGCAACTATCGTTTTGTTATAAGTTCTCAATCAGCAAATACTTTCTATTTAAAATGTGCCAACTTTCGTAAATCATGCCGAGCTCGAGCCATTATTCGTAAGGATTCAATGAAAATACTTATAAGAGATAATAACCATAACCATCCAAAACATTTACCATCTAAAACAATACAAATAAAACAAGAGTATAGTCATGATGCTGCTAATGGTGATTTTTATAAGAAAAAATGATATGAATATGTTATAAAATCCACAAAAATTTTATAAGCAATAAATGTTTCTTGTCAAACTGTTTGCTTAAATAAGATATAGTATTTCTTATTAATTAATGCATCACAAGTAAAAGAGTTATAAACGCTTGTTATTGATTAATATTATCAAAACGTAGAATTTAAAATACCGTAGTAAATTGTTAATATATTGTAAAATGTTTACATTTTTCAGCTGAAGAGAGGCGAACCTTTGCGCGCTATGTTACCTCTAAGCGTGGTACCAAATTGGTGTTTCATAAATATAATACTTATACACCAAATGTAAAATTAAAACCTAAAGCCCAAAGCCGAGACTGGAAGTGCTCCATGCATCACAAAGCAAAGTGTAAAGCCAGATTAATCACAAAGTATACATCAGACGGTGATGTTATAGAGGTAACAAACCCTGTCCACTCACATGACCCCATGTTTGAGATATAAAAAATATAGACTAATTTAAGTGAACAGTAAGTTGCTAATTAAAGTTAATAAATTTAAGTATTTTATAACATATAAAATGTATGGACGTACCTCTATTTCTATACCACAATGATACTTTTTTATAAAGAAAAATTATATAAACGTGAAATATATAAATATTAGAATAAGCAATAAATATTTACTGTCTTTTTTGTTTAAAAACAATTTTATAATATTAGGCATTATGTAATTTCAGTTAATAATATTAGTACATGATAAAAAATTAGACTTGTAATTTCCTAATGAATTTTTGGATTATTTTTTATTTTTTTAGTTCCGATGACTCCAATATTTGCCCGTTACATTACCTCCCGTCGTGGTACTCAATTGGTACTCTATAAATTTAATACTTATACGCCAAATTCAAAATTAAAACCCGAATCGCGTAGTCGTGACTGGAAGTGTTCTATGTACCACAGAGCGAAGTGCAAAGCTCGACTAGTGACAAAACTTACATCGGCCGGCGATATTATACATGTTACATCATCTGGCCATACACATTCACCCATGTTTCCAGTATAAAAATTTCTAAATTTTTAAGCAATTTAACAACGAAGCGTAAGTTGTTAATTTAAATCATTTTTTTAAAGAACAGAACGTCCGCAAATTCGAATATTTAATTCTATTTTTCTAATGTAAAATAAAATTATAGTTTTGTAATATTTTGTGTAATTTCTAATTGTACATATATGTATTTGAAGACCATCTTTGACCTTTGTACTTTAACACCAGGTAGACGCTGCTACACAAATGTTTTTCTATAATTTTATCATTATACGTGGAATGCGATATTAAATTTAATTTTATGCCAGCTTATCTGGAATCGTTTATTTGGCTCAAGGCAAGATTCAATTCCAAATTTATTCTCATATCTATTTATACTTCCATTCAAATTAAATTAGTTTTATTGGCTCAATTTTTTTCTCTTTAATTTGTATTGACTTTTCCTTAGTATAAGAGTGTTTATCGAGTATAAGAGTGATTATTAAAATATTAAAGAAATTAGTGAAATTTATAAGCTTTTAAGTTGTAAATAAAGTTCTATGGGACATTTATTTTCTCATAAATGCACGATTATGCACCAATCCAAATAATATACTCCGTAAAAGTATGTAAACATTTAAAATATTTGAAAATAGTAACATGATCTAATATAACAATATTAATTATTTTTTTTTTCATATTTTTTATATAATGAAATATTTTATAGTACTAACTGTAAGTGTTAAATTAATCTCTTTAACTCATTTCGTAGACGTTATTTGATTGCATATATTATATTACTAATAAATAATATTATTATTTCTGTTGCAGGTATTAAACAACTATTATATGTAGATGTTAAAGGTGGTATTAAAAGTGAGCCACGTAGAATTAATAGAGATATTCTACCCGTAGTTAATATTGAAACAAAATCCTCTCTTGCGGCTGCCATGCATACAAATCGTGATCTACTTTTTATACCCGGACAACGTGGAAAGAATTTGCTTTTTTATCAAAATTATACATACTCAAAAAATAATGGCTCTGGCAACACAACCTATTGGAAATGCCGAATTGTGAACAATGGCATACCGTGTAACGCTCGAATTACAACATTTTTAAGACCAAACGGTCTGTATAATATTTTTTTAACTAAGCCAGAACACAGCCATCCGCCTTCTATCAAATTTTTAAAGGAAACACAAACAACCTCACTTCACAACGACCGCAGTGAAAATTTCCATTATAAAAAAATTTAGAACTAAATAAATACATATGCTTATTTAGTACATATGATATATTTGTTTTATTTCATTAAACCTATCTTGTATTAAGTATACAATTTTTCACATTTTACTAATAATTTGTTTTCTTTACTTTTGACAGATCAAGAAGCCACGGTTGCTGTGTATTCGGCAACGTCTAGAGGGCGCGTACAGTTGATTTATGGTGGACAACCATTTATATTCGAAAAGAAAATTAAACTTGCTACTAACGAAGAAAAGAAATACTGGCGTTGTAATCAGTGGTGGAACCAAAAATGTCGCTCTCGTGTTTGTACTATTAATGATATGGTCATACCGTTGAATCGGTATCATACTCACGAGGAAATTGTCAGACGAAAAAAACGTGTTCGCAAAAATATACCAACCGATAAAATAGTCATAAAATCCAATACACAAGATCGTATGGCTGATTCGGTTTGTACTGCAACCGGTAGTGGCATTGACGTCATGCATTTAAAATACGAAGAAATTGTAGCTGACGTTACGGAAATTGTCGAACCTTCACCATATGTCATAACTAAGAAATAATTTAATATAAAAAATATATATCTATCAATATACTTACATTCTTAATGTTTATAAAATATTTAATTATTGTTTTAATTTTATCAATAAAAATGTTTTTAGTTATTAAAACAATCTACCACTTTATTCGTATAACTATGCAACTGTACTAATGTTGTTTGGTGCATTTTATTGTTAAAAAATTTTAATTTTCTAACTAATGCTGTCTCGATATTTCTTTTTTTATAACCTTCGATTTATTTGCAGCTTTTACCTTCAATAACTTTTACTTCACGACGGGTCAGCGTTCTTCTATAAAATTGGTTTATGATGGTTATCATTTTGTTAAATATATGGAAAATTCTCGTGGCACTAAATGGATATGTGCA
Source organism: Dexiosoma caninum (assembly GCA_963924685.1). Taxonomy (NCBI): domain Eukaryota; kingdom Metazoa; phylum Arthropoda; class Insecta; order Diptera; family Tachinidae; genus Dexiosoma; species Dexiosoma caninum. Next base: position 123,085,695 of record OZ004725.1, on the reverse strand, counting down.
ACTCGTTCCTCTACAAAATGTCGAGCACGTATACGTACAACAAAAGACTCTAAGCTGGAAGTACTGCGATCAGATCATAATCACAATCGTATAAAACAGCGCAGTATAAAAAAATCAAAATTAAAATTAGACAATTCTAGTAATAAACATTTCATCCAGTAAGAACGACAAAAAATTTATCGAAAATTAAATGCATATATACATATCGTTGGTCGCATGTAGAAAGACAGTAACTCGCATTTATTGGAAATTAACTCTTTTAGTGATTTCGATTAATTTCACACACAGACACCTTATCACGAAAACTTAATGCAAGTTTCACAAATAACGGTTTTGCAAGCATTTACAAATTGATATTTGCATTGCAATAATTTTTTCCTTCTGTAAATTACAATTAGACCAACGATATGTAGATTAGTAGATATTTTTGGAAGGCTACTTAGTTTATTTTATTTGTATTTAAGAATTCCCAAACATATTTTGAGAGATTTGAGATATTTTAGGTTTTTCAACAATTTGTTTGTAGTCTACTTTCTGATGAGTTGCTATAAGCACCAACGAAATGTACATAGACTAGCTTAACTATACAACAGGTATTTGTATATGAATAATCGTTTTTTTTTTAATGTTTATTTGGAATAAATTTGTAACTTAAATAACTATTAATAAACAAATAGTACATATATGTAATCTTATTATACACTGCCCCATGAATAATCGTAATATATTAATAAATATATATGTATGTAGTATGTACATAAATTTTGTTTTTTCTTTATTATATTTATATATGTATATATACATATGTTAATTATACATCTTGAAATAACTACATACGTATGTGTGTGCATATGTAAATTTTAGTCCCTGTAATTATAAATATCAGTTTGACTAAACAGTTTAAAGAGAATTTCCCTATAGTATTTCGCAAAAAAAACTATTTCAAACTACTTGAAAAATAATAATGGGGAAAAAGTCCCCGTTCTGTAATATTTGTATTTGTAAGGAAAGAAGCTTCATGGAGCAGTCGTGGGTTATACAGGTTTTTATTATTTTATTATAATTGATTTAGTATTAATGCTACTAATTACATTTGCGTTACAATTATAAAACTTGGATATAATTTTTTCTCTTAACCCTTACGGCATTTAATATACCAGGGTAAAGTAATAAATTTTAAACATAACTACACTTACATTACTTTCGTTAATGCAGCATTAGTGGTATATACTGTATATATAAGTTAGTCATTCCATTTGCAATATCTATACTATTAATTTTCTCTCCCTTAAAGTACATACATATATTGTACATCTTCATAGAACTAAAAAAAAAAATATGCGAAAATTCAAAAAACCTAAAAATTCTTGACAACAGCAAGTATGAAAAATGAGCTTCGAGATTTTTTTTTTCACATAATTTTCATGCTTTACTGAAAGGTAAATTGTTAACCTCGTTTATTGGGGTAATTTTTCGAGTAATTTGCTTATATAGAAATTTATGCATTTTGCTTATCACGCGACTGGTGTATTTCGTCAAAACACGATTCACACATCCAACACCCTTCGGGGCATTTAGGACAGAACGATGTTATTCTTGGCAATTTCTGTTTAGATTTCGTCGGATTTTTTAAACAATATACACAATTACCTAATATTCGCTTACGATTGATTATATTTAATGTATGACCATCGTGAGCTCTTTTGATGACTGTCTCTGGGCTGGTTAACCTATCCTGTACCACCTTAGGGTCAAGTGGTACTATTTTTGTTTCGTCAACAATGATCATTTTTTTATTCGTTGACTGAACGCTGCTGTTGAGATTGAAATCAATTTGTGTGGTTGTATGTCTCTTCGCAGTGGATTTGCACAACAAATTTGTCCTTGTGGTACAGGGTTGTCTGAACAAAAGTTTGCGTGTAGCACCTAAAAAAGTGTTATTAATTAGTAAATTTTATCACAGAAATATGTGCGATTAAAACAATAATAAGTGCGTTCTTTAAAGAGTTATTTAAAATTCTTTTATTCATATACTTTTGGTATAAAAGTTATTTGTTTTTTTGGTTTGTGATTATGATGATTTCTTATGTTTAATAAATTTTTGTCTTTTGTGGTCAAAACAACTGCACATTTTGTCTTATTATAGCTGGTACATCGCCAATTAGCCACACACGATGCTGATGATTTATTGTGAAAGTAGTATGTGTAATCATTATAAACTAAATTACCACGATAGTTATAAGAAAATAAGAACGCATCTGGGGATAAAGAAAAAAAAGAAAAGTAGATATATTCACATATATATTATTTATATACTCGTATACATATATTGACATATTTTTATATACATATATCTAATAAAACGCATTTTAACTGTGGCTAGAATCAACATTTACAACTTATGTTTTTATACTTTCATAGGAAGTTTTTTTTTCTTTGGCCAATTTACGTTGTTCATATACATGTTTAAGGGATCCTTTTTTACGCCTCTCTTGAAGAATACCATGATTATGATCTTCATCAACTATAGATACACGGTCACCAGAAGGATTTGTTCTAACACGAGCTTTACAACTAAAATAAGAAAATAATTTTTCTAGTTTTTTGACCTTTTTTTTATATTAATAACACTAATTATTTTAAGCTTAAGGTCTTTTTATATATTTTATATTTATTTCAATATTTCGCTACTCCTTTGTGTAGCTTCTTCAGGAAAATTGACAAAAATAAAAAAAATAAACAAAAACCAATTTTCCTGAAGAAGCTACACAAAGGAGTAGCGAAATATTGAAATAAATATAAAATATATAAAAAGACCTTAAGCTTAAAATAATTAGTGTTATTAAAATAAGAAAATTATATTTTTAATATAATTTAAACCCACAAAATATATGTATAATTTATGAGAGATATTCTAGTGATTTTTTTATTAAATGTGCGTTGGAAGTTGCATATTATTATTAGCTATATTATTCGAGAAAACAACTAAAAAATTTAATATAGCACGTTGTTATAATGTAACATAAATACTTTTCTTCGGTTATAAGTTGAATATATTTATATTTATAAGCAGTAGCCATGCAAAATTATTTCTTATTTTTTTATGTTTACGTCTCGAAATTAGGAATAGTTGCACAAATTTTAAACTTTAATTGACACTATATACTGAAGTATATAAAAAATAAACGCACTTTCACCACACATAGTAGCATAACTTGAGAAAGATTTTCCTTATTTAGTAGAAAAAAAATCCGAAACTCGCAACAAAATAAACTTAGGCCGTAGACATTGTTTAAAAATTTGTTCAGTACTTTTACAGATATCGCAAAATTTTACGCAAAAAATTATGAATTTTGTGTTTTAAGAATGAATAAAAAAATTAAATTCCAGTTTACTTTGGTTTAGTAGCTTGTAGCTAAATTTATTCCAAATGAATTTAGCCCTTTTTCATTGAAATTAAGCACAATTTTTGATTTTATTCACAATTAGGTGAAAAAAACTCACTTGTTGCACCACCAAACACACAAACGCAAAATTTTTACTTATGTATGGAAATGTCAATTTTTCTCACTTGACTTTTTTCACTTAATTGCAAATAAAATCAAAAGATTTAAAAAAAATGTTAGCAGGCCTTAAATAAATTTTTTTGTAGAATTTAAAATTTTTTATTTTACTGAATAGAGCATGTTCTTCTCAAGTTATGTTAATATATGTTCCGAAAGTGCCTTTGTTATTTATATATTTATATTTATATTTCAACCGTCAATAAAGAAAATTATTCCACTATTTATTATTAATAGATTTTTCAATATACATGCATGGTACTTACTTCAAAGGACGAAATTGTACGCAACGCCAATAAATGGTTCCACCTCTGATTCTATGTCTTGTATAAGGAAACTCATCTAAAACCAACTGATAAGACCCTTTCAGGCTAGTACGATATTTAACACGATTTTGATCCGTAACAGGTTTTTCAGTCACATCACTGCCTTAAAAAGAAAAGAAATAATTTTGAATTAAAATTTATATAATACAATAATTAGAAGATACATTAATTAAATATAATTACCAAAAATTCTATTAGTATTTATAGTGCACAAATTCCAATACCTTGAAACAGTAAATAAAGTTTTTATATTACCAATGCGGTTGGCTTTTCTTAGCTTAGGATTTATTTATATGTATATCTTAATTATAAAACTTAGAAAATTAGAGTGTAGATCACTTTTCTATCAACATAATAGTTGGACTCATAATTTCTGAATCATCGTCTTGCGATGGTTGAGTTAGATGACATTGATGTGTACTATGTCGTGATGGTACTTCTGTTCTATCTAATTGAGATCTCTCAACATTAACTCGCTGTGACAATTTACCGGCATTTTGACCCGTCATTCGATTTCTTACGATCATTTTAGTAATTTTATCCGTATGAGGTGGATGGTTATGCGGACCGCCAGAAAGTGCTTTCAGTTTGCCATTTTCTAAGACACATCGAGAACGACATCGTTCTTGTTGTATTCTTTTAGAATAATTATGACAACGCCAGTATTCCTTGCTACTTTTTCGACTATGGCAGTTATACATGAAGTTATTCAATATTAGACATGCAGTAGCCCAAGGGCTTTCAATAAATAATAGGTTAGAATCTACAGGAAGATAAAACAAAATAAATGTAAAAATTAGTATAAATATTTATAACCAATTTGTTGTATAATATTTAACAAATAAATAATGTTGATAGAATTTTTTATATATAGTACATATATATATATTTCATTACCTCTTAGTATTTGCTAAATAAATAAGTTTTATTTATTAATTCAACTAAACTAAAAACTATGTATATGAAAAATTCCAACTATCAAGAACTTATACTTTTATCTTGAGTACTTTCAAATAAATACTTGAATTATAGCGTAATGTATGTAAGAAATTAAACTGTTAGGAATATATGTTGATTACACTTAGTTCCTTTTGAACGTAGAGTTAGCGCAGGCTGAAGGGACATATAATTTGTATTCTTTTCCACTTTTATGCGTTAATATGTCAATGTTATTCACGGATAAAAAATCATTAATAGAAGTACTGTCTGGCTTCAATTCAATATAATCGCCCAAATCTTCTTCTTCATTGTAAAGTGGTCTTCGGTTTATTCTCTGAATGTGATCTTCATGACTATGCTCCCGTCTAGTCGCTACTAATTCATTTTTCTTTGTTATAACAACTGCCTTACAACGTTTTTTCAGTACGTCAATGCATCGCCAGGTTGTATGACCATTGGCTTGTGTCAGCTTTTTATTGTAAATGTAACCATTGAACACAAGTTGAGCATTTTTCTTCTGACTCCGTATGAATTTTACATGTCCTAAAAGTAAGACAAATACAAATTATTTGGAGTTTGACTATTAGAAAACCTAAATATAAATTCCGACTATTCAATATATTTTAGAAATAAAACAGCGACTAAACATATATGTTTCTTTTTATTTTAATGAATATTTCACTACAAAATTTTATTTCTAAGCTTTTAATTTCAGAACACATTCATATCCACATATTTACAAGTTATAATTTGTTTATTCTATATACATAAAAAAATAACTACTATTGAGAATATCTGAAGTGCAAATATATTTAACTGCACTTAAATTTCTTTATTTTTTCTGTATTAGAAAATTAAAACCAATAATAAAAAATTTGCTCCCAACAATTTATTATGTACATTATTAAAAAAAATTGTAGTTGTACTAAACAAAAAGAGTGTTGGTTAAGTTCAATTTCAGTAAATAGAACAGTTATATAAAATAGTATCAAAAACATAATCCATAAATTTTATTTATTAATAATTGCGGCGTGAATTTGCCTTGCTTATAAATACTAGATTAAGGCGAATCCAAACCATTTGAATTCGTTCCTACAACAGCATATTTTATTTACAAATACAACAATTTTATTCAAGTTGTCAAAACAGTTTACGTATTAACATGCTTCGATTAGAACACAACTGAACAGAAAACAGCTGATGACAATTTTAGTTAATGCGGCCACCTGGTATGAATTGGCTGTGATAATGATGTAATTAAACCAAGTGGCATCACTACGACAGGTGAATATTTATTTTCTCTGCTTAAATTCCTGATATAAATGTCAAAATTCTACACATTTACCAGTTTTTATTATAAGAAAAGTGATAAGCAATTTAATTCCAGTATTTCTTATTTATTATGGGTGTAATTAATTAACGACAAGTCTGTATAAAACATATGACAAGTCCTGCCATATTTTACAGTTTATCACACGATAACGACACAGTTGTACGCTTTTTTTCCCCAACTTTTAACTTTCAAAAACATTAACAAATTTGAAAACGTAGTTCATATTTTCGCGAGCTCACTCTACTTATAATCAAAAAGTAGACCACAAGCAAATATAAAAGGCGAAAAACTCACCTGATCTGTTCACACCAGAAATTGCCTTGAACACTAGATTTCTTTCGTATTTTCTAATTGAAATTATTTCATTCATATTTATTTCAAAAAATCCAACTGAGCTCATATATAGTTGGTAGAATAACATATATGTATATATAAAATTCAAATATAAATATATATGTATAGACTATTGAAAAAAAAAATGAAAAATGTTTTCTCTTCAATTTAAATATACAAATCGTAAAATAAAATATATCTGTGTTTATTAATATAATAGTCTATGATATAGATTAATTTACATAAAAGTATGATTACTGTAAAAAGATCTCCAAATTGATAATATGTAATGCGCTTCAAGTTGAAGATGTAAAGTTTGTAAAAATACAAATATGCAAAATAAAGAGATTAAAGAAATTTAAAATGCAAATCTTGATCGTGTAACGCCCAACTTAAATAATGTTTTTGTATAAAAGGCACAATAATTTTATAATTAAGAACATTATGAAAATAAACATATTTCTACGAGCTGGGACTAAAGCAGGGAAATAAACATCGCATTATTTATTTTTGCAGCGCGTTCGTTTGCGACAAACTTGTATTAATAAGCCTTGCCCCATATCTTCTTCTTCATTGTAGTGTTCTTCGGTTTATTTTCTGAATGTGATTTTCATGAATATGATTCCCTTTAATTGCTACTAACTCATTTTTCTTTGTTATAATTACTGCCCCACAACGTGCTTTCAAACTGTTAATGCATCGCCAGGTTGTACGACCATTGCGATATGTCACCTTTTTACTGAAAATATAACCATTAAACACAAGCTGAGCCTTTTCCCTCTGACTGGGTATGAATTTCATTTGCCCTAAAAGTAAGACAAATTGTTTGGAGTATGACTTTTGGAAAAAATAAATTTTTATTGTATGCTTTTAAATAGTTTCAAAAATAACGTTTTCACAAACATATTGTAATAACAATAGTTTTTATTGTTTCTCCTTCTGCTGTAACAGTCAATCCAAACTGACAATATAGTGTTATCGGCGAATTGATACGACAGAGCAACTTTTTTGAGTCGGCAAATGTCAAAACAAGAGAATGCCAAAGAAATTCGTGTTCATAAAATATAAGAAAAAAAGTTACGGGATACTTTTCTATCCACGTTTAAAAACATAAAGCCCCAAACAATTTTAATGATTTAATATTGCACGACAAGACGATTTAATTTTGAATTTGAGCATATTCTAAATCCCATAATTCGATGTTAAGCTTTTTGTGTTTTATGCCGTTTGTTGCCGCACAGGAACATAAATAGGGCACAAGCCAAATTCATTAGCAAATTCGCCCGTCAGCTGATTCAGGAATTTGTATGGTATTTTTTGAGCTGAACGTCAAAGTTTGATTACTTTTGTGAGAAAGTTAAGAAAACTGGTTGTAAATAATTTAATAATTATAATATAATACTATAATAATGACAATGCAAAATATATTACTTTTTGTAATAATTAATTTAATTTGAACTCATATTACACTAATTTATCACGTTTTTTTTAGGTTATTTATATTTAACAAAACACATGTATACAAAAAATTTCACGTTTGGACAAAAAGCGAATTGACGAATTCGCCTTGCGACAACCTTGTATTAATAAACCTTGATACGGCATTTAAAGTAAAGCTTCTTTATTTTATGCGGTAGGTCAACGTATTTACTTTCCTCGTTCAGGTGCCGACGAAGTTTATGGGAATGTGATATATTCAATCTGTTAACTTTTTTGAATACCACCTCTAAACATTTTACCTTTGAAAGGAAGAACGTTGAGGCTTTTTGATAGAACCTTGAACATCTGATAGACACATGTATACGAACTTTCATTTTCAAGTCTAAGCTTTCGAATAATATAACCAGATATGTATTCTAAAGCATTTTCATTAAGTATACTAATGGCATCTAAGTTCGATTCATTTAGGCTTGGTTGTTTTGGGTAGGATTCAATATTTCCTTTGCATTGAAGATATTCTGTATTTCTAGCTAATTAAAAAAAAAATTCAAGATCAAGATGAAAAAAATACACAATTGATATAAAAACAAAGATTTTTAAATATGTACATACATATTATAACAATAACACTAATTACTTAAGCTGTAGGCCTTTTTAATATGTGGCAATGGCATGATGGATGGTAGTCTGCACGTTGATTACAAAACCAAAAACAGACCTGGGTTCAACCCCATTTTCAGACTAAAATTATAAAATAAAAATCTCGCATTAGTGTGTCCCTTGTTGTCGGAAGGTTTCAGCGGCGAAGGCATAGTCACTGAACAATACCTGCTTCAGCTGATAGCAATCCACAATCGCATCAGGGGGTTACTCTCTATTGCGATGCGAAAGCTAAATGCGTTCAGACTTTAAATGACTGCATGTAAGAACAAAATCTGCAGCGGAATGTTTTCAAATACATATTGCTTTATTTTAGCTCTGTACAAAACTTCGGTTTGTATAAGCCGTTTCTGAATGTTCTAAACACTATTCAACACGAGCCAAAAGTTTCAAGATCCACAGCAATTCTAATTATTTTTGGAAAAGGTGTGATGAATTCCGATCGAATTGGAAAATCATTAAGCCAATCTCAAACTATTAACTTTTAAGGGTGTTTTAAACGATAAGATTTGTCGTACGTAAAATGTGAGAGAAAACAAAATGGAATTCCAACAGTTTAAAAAAAAAAAACAGTAAAAATCGGATGGTTGTTTTCTGGCGTTTACACCATTGGTATGGATAAAATCAAGTAAGATCAAAACATTCCCTTTTAATAACTACAGCTGTTTGCTTGTTTTCCCAGGGATGGAGTTCTTGTGCTCTTCTACACAAAAATTTGGAATGTCGTACGACTTGTGGGACAATGTTTTTTTCTTTATATAAACATATATATATTTTTTCATTATAAACAAAAACTTATTTTCCTGAAGAAGCTACACAAAAAGAGTAGCGAAATATCGAATAAAAATAAATATTACATACATATATTAAAAAGGCCTACACCTTAAATAATTAGTTAATATAAAAAAAAAACATTAAATTTCAAATATATACTTCAAGAAATAATGTGAACAAAATTACTGGACATTATGCGATACTCACCGAATATATATATTTTCGTAGACCATGAATTCTTCTATATAGGCGTAAATTAATTACTCGTTTTTAAAATACTTCCCCGATTTGAATTTAGTTGTAGCACTTATTTTCGACACAGTTTCACTCATTTGATAACACAAAGTAAACACACTAGCTTATTCGCCTTTTCATGACATAAGTTACTTTGTTTACTTTTGTGAAAAATCTAATAGTTTTAATAAAATAAATTGCTTTTTGCAATAATTAATTTCAATTCAACTTACATATTGAAATACGATAAGGGTGAAAGTACAAAAATATACAAAATTTTTTCATTTAAACAATTATTACTTTTCTGGCGATCATATTGTATAGGATAATGGATGACAGCCTTTACAACGCAGACTTACTCCACAACGTTAACATGCTAAGACTCGGCATTATATGCCGTTGCTCTATATAATTATAAACCAACATCCTTTTTATTCAGTTACCTTGTGAGAAACAATCAGAGGGTTAAACTCATTAAGAGGCGGTTCTTTAAAATTTATGTACATACTATATACTTTCGTTTTTTGTTAGTGAAAATTACGAAAATTAATACGAGTTATTAAAATTAATTTACAAACACGGCGTCAGAAAATAATCCAATTTAGAACTTTTCAAACATGCGGTAACGCACCACGAATTGTTTTTGCAAATAGTAGCGTTAAGCAAAGTTCAGATTTGGCAAATATTTGACCAGAAAAAGAGTAACCACTAAATCCTGTACCGCGGCTGACTTCCTGAATATATATGTTTACAACGTATCAATACAGTATTAATATCAAGTTGATACATTATGTAGTTTCTGTTTATACTAATGCTTTGTGTCCATTTTTAACTGTATAAAAAGACGAATAAGTGAATACAGAAATATATTAAATTATAAGAAAAACATCTCACTTATCTTGCTGCGACGCCATTGTACCGGGTGTTGTATTTAGGAACACACTGCATTTTATTACTACAAAGCAACATGCGTTTAGGAAATCAGCCTATTATTTAAAATTACTTTTGATTTGAAACAGGAAATTTAAAATAAAAGTATCATAGGTTTTCAATAAATTATTAACCCGCTCCATTTTGATTTTAATACCTTGATAATAATTGTCTCGAAAAAAATAGTGTTTTACTTGGGTATGTATTGGTTGGTTTAGCTGGAAGTGTGCTTTTAAATTGGCTATTTTCTTCTACCGAAATGTTGCCTCAATTACCTTCATTCTTTGAGCTGTTGTCGCCTACATGATATTTTTCGTTGTCTAAACAATTCGGCAGTTTTAACAGAATTATGAATTTCTCAATCTAATAGCCCACTAAGTACATACATACATAAACAAATGTTTGAATCACGAAAGTACATCCAGCAAAAAATTGGGCCGTATTTACAAGCCAATACAAAACTTTGGCACGTGTCGTTACATTAAGTTTATTCGGCTGTCGCAAATACGACACTCATAATCCATCTTTTGTGTTGAGTTTTATTCGTTCCGAAAACAAGTCGCATTTAAAAAATTGCATCGTAGGTGGGAAAAACGATAATATATACAACACATGAGACTACAAATAATCCAGTAGTCGAAATACGCATACGCCAAATACGATAAGGGTGAATCAGGCCCGTTATATTGAACATAAACTGACAAATTTAACTATTTGGCATGGTTTTTGCGAATTAGAGAAAAAAGGAACTTGCCTGTGAAATATAAATTATTTACATAAAAAAAGCTATATGGAATATATAAAAAGTTAATAATAATATACCTATAAATGAATTTATTCAGTATAAACAGTACTCATATTTCCATACAATAATATTATTCCGCCAACGTAGTTGCTGTTCGGAAAATAAAAAGAAAATATTACCCGTGGAGACGTGCAGTTAGTGTTTAAAATCAGTTTTGACTTCAGCAAAAACCATCCTATAGTATGACGGACTTCAAAAACGTATTTACAGTTTGTATACGATTCTGCTCACTTTATTTCAGTTGTCAATGCCAATAGCAAAACTTACAGCAAGCAGAAATTTATAGTTGAAGTTCGGTTGCCATCCAATATCCTGTTATGTGGATGTATGCGCACTTAACTTAGAATTTAAACTGCCATTCAACATCTTAAATATTTGTGAGGCAAAAATTCTGGTGGCGACATCGACAACAGCGATGCTTTTTTAAATTCTATATACTTATACTTCATACATATGGAAACGGTGTTTGTTCTAATTGATTTTCTAATAATAATCAGCGATATATTTGTCAGCCCATGCGCAGACGAGCGGGGACTATCCATTATAGCTGAAAATAAAGTACTCTGATACTCCGGATCTCTATTTAATACTACTACATATAACACTAAAATGCAATTTCTACGGTTCAAATCGCGAAACATTTCTAGCGGTATGTTATTTGCCACTACTGAAGTATTATTTCCAACAAAAACTGCGACAATGTCACCAACCAAATAATAGTATTAAAAAAATATTGTCAATATTTATATATAATCACAAGATAAAAATCTTGATTACTGATTATTTTTATTTTTAAATACCAAAAATAAATTAACATAAAATTTAAATTATTATGAAAACATACTTTTTAAATTAGTCTATGTTATGTTGCAACAATTCTTTTAAAGAAAATTTTTCTAATTTGATATTGTTTATAATTGTAATAGCTTTGTACTTACCCTCGACATTAAAAAATTTTGTTCCGATCATCAACATTCTTAATTTTTTTTTCACACCATTTCAAACACTTTTTTAAAACAACAGGAGTCTTAAACATTTAACAATGCTCTGTTTATCGGAGAGTTTGCAATTTTTAAAAACTTCATAAGATAAGTTTTCAAAAATTTAAACAACACTCTTAGATCTTTAAGATTGTAAAGTAAAAGAGCTCCGAAAAATCTTTGTAGCAAATAAATCGTCCGTTAATAAAACAATATATACATATATGGAAATATATAATAAAATGATAACATTAAAAACCTTCCGAATTTCTGAAGATTAATACAAAACCGAATTTCAACATTTGAATACATTTATGAATATTTGCTGCAAAGATTTTTGTACGAGAAAAGCATTAAAGACGCGCACGTTTGCTTTCCTCTTTCGTATTAACGCAACTCAAATCGTTTAAAATTACATTACAAACTAAGTTTTGTTTACATTCAAAAACTTGTGTAAGTGGAGGTAATTTGTACATCCAACAACTTGCAGGAAACCATCACTGATACAAATTTTTGAAAAACATGGAAGGAGCTGTAAGAAATCAAAGCGATGTTTAGCTATTGAAAATTCTCAAAAACTATCTTGTTTATAAACGTGGATTCTCACGAAATAAATTTCTATCGCTTGGATTTGCTACAAATCTCCACCAATATGATTTAAATCTACACAAATATTTATGATATTTAATTGCAATAAAAAGGACAACAAAACAATCAGATTTGATATAAAAAATTCTGGCGGCCAGCGCCTAGAAATTTTTTCTTCTAAAATATAATTGTTTTGTGTACATAAAAAAGTGTCAACCAACCTTGTGCATCACTATTCGCTGGATCTGCTGACGTATCCATGTATGAGTCAGAGAGCGGTTGTTGCTTCACAACAGCCTTTGAAGTTGTCGCCGTCGTTGAACTTGCGTTTTGTGTTGATGTTGCTGTTGTATTACCACCCGTCGCACCATCTTCGTTTTCTGTGAAGTAACTTTCATCATAGCGCATATCACCATAGGATTCGTCTTCAACATATGCGGCATCTTGTTCAGATTGATCTACTTCACCTGCTTCTTCAGCATAATCTGGCTCAGATTTTGTTGGCAAATCAATGGGCAAGTCAATATATTCAGGTTCACTTGCTTGCTGTTGCGCTTGTTGGTGATGTGATTGATGCTGCTGTTGTTGTTGCTGATGATGATGATGTTGAATTTGAGTTTTAGCATCAGTTACAACAGATGTTTGTACATTTATTTGATGCGTAGCAGTCGTAGCATCTGAAGCTTCCAAAGGGTCAATTGTACTTTTAGAACGTTTAATATGCGGTACACTGGCTAAATTAGCGCGTTGGGCGGGACGTTTTTGGGTGACTACTGTTGTTGTAGTGGCCGATGGCATACTAACGTTGGTAAGTTGATGTGCTTGAGTGTGTAGTGTTTGTTGAGTTAAATGTTGAGGCTGATGATGTTGCTGCTGTTGCTGAGGTTGGGTAGTAATAGAAGCTTGGGGTGGATGACTTGGTGCTGTTGTTTGTATGACTATCTGTGTAGTTTGTTTTGCATCATCGCCGGAATCTTCTACAGTTTCTATTTTATATGAGCGGGCAGTTGAAGTACGTTGTCGCACTCGAGGTGACGTTTGAATTTGTTGCTGTGTCTGCGGCGTCGGTGTTGAAGGTTCAGGTGGTGTTTGCGATTGTGGGGGATCACTCTAAAATAAGTTTGACAATTTGCAAAAAAAAGAAAAACAAAATTAGTGCTGAAACCTAATGAAATAAATTATTAGAGTACAATTTTTTAAGAACTTATTGTTTTTTATATTTATTCAACGCGAGTCAGAATGAATATACCTGCTTGTTGTATGGTTAAGCTAGTACATATTTACGTACATTGCGTTGCCGCTTATACCACTCGTCAACCAAATTTTTGCAAAATCTCACATTATACAAAAGCTCCCACAATACGTTTGAGAATAACGAAATTGCAAACAAAATAAACTTTGTAACTTTTGCAAAAATTATATTATAAAAGTATATTTTTAATTTTATATAAACTGATATTTGTTTTCAGTAGTGTGTATAATTTGGATGCTTGTTCATAGAAGATGAGTAAAAATACTTCTTTGATTTATATTAAGAAAAAAAAAATTGTTTTATCCTAGGGGTGGACCATATAACCCATTGGACTAAACTACTCCATGCAGCACCTCCGAAAACAACAATAAAAAAAAAACTCAATTGTTTTTGTTTTCAATATAAATCCCCAAACGAGTATATCTTTTCAAAACCATCGCAGAACTGTTGTTAAGTAAATTACAAAAAAACGTGTTTGCCTAGTTAATATAATGAATTACATTTTAGTGTATCATATTTTGTTACTTCTTTTTACATGAAATATTCACAAATTACTTTGTAATTAAAATTTATTGGTCTAATGTTGCTTGTATATTATTATTTTTAAGAAACATTTTGTACATATTAGTAGATGTTGATAGATTTGTATAAAGTAATTTCTGCAAAGGCTACTTTGTTTATTTGGTGTGAATTTTCGTGATTCTCAAACATATTTTGAGATTTCTTAGCTTTTTCAAAAATTTGTTTGAAGGACTGAGGAGTTGGTGTAATCAACAACGAAATGTACATAGACTAGCTTAACCACAAAATTTTCACAATTTTCTTTTCTCCCCCATTCAATCAATGTATATCAATATATTCAATAAATAATTAATTTTGAAACCTTTTTGCAATTAACTTGTTATTCTGAAACTTCTTTTTGAGAACACAATTACAAATATACAATAAAACATGTGTTCATGTTTGTTCAAAAAAAAAAATGAAGTACAGTTTGTACTAAAAAAAATTCAAACAAACGCACCCATACATATATAAACACAAGTACGAAAAATTAGGTTAAAAATAAACACAATGAAAGAAAAACACTTTGGCGTAAGAAAATTAATTAAAACTAAAATAATACTTACATCAGTTAAACCTTTTATTTGCAAAGCCTCTGCAGTACTAATAAATGCCGGAAGAGCTTCTTGTTTAACATTTACCTCACCACAATACATAAATTGGATGAGATCTTTCAGAGCCGAGTGACTTACATCTTTGAGAAACACTAAAATAAAAACGACAGTATTAAATACAGTATATTATAAATACGGTGTAAGAACTTACCAAAGGCATGTTGATTGGCTGGCATTTGAGTGAACATTTTACGAAAATAGGGCGAACAAACAGACAGAACAAGTCGATGAGCCTTGACAAACTGCCCTTCTGCGGCCAACGTTACATCCACTAGATCACCACGACATAATGATTCATGAAAACCAGCAGACAAATTGCTATTAAAATTATTCCAGCACAACGAGAATTGCTCGTCGTCCGCCATATTGAATGGTCACACTTTTCGAAGTAATGGGTGCGTATAGGTACGAATATACTGTCACACTATTAAAAAATCAATACACACTATTCACTTCAATCAAGAGCTGTAAATTAAGAAAAAATAAATGTGTAGGTTAAACAAAAAGCATTTAACATTTCAAGATATTTTGTTTGCTCTACATTAAAACAATAGCAGATTTTTCGATTTCAAATAATTCATCAAATTACCTTATTAAACAACTACTTTCGAAGAACAAACAATATATTTTTTTAACTCTTTATGCTATATATATAATGAAGGAACGGCACTCAACCGACGCACAACTTCACAAACTTGTTAACTGGCCACAAATGAGACGATGCCTAAAATTTTTCGATATTCGTAGAAAAAGTGTGTATCCGTATGCAAAAATTATAGAAGCGTGATTTTGATTGGCTACTAATATTAGAGTTGCATTTACAGAAGAGTTGTATTTAAGTAGTAAATTTCCTTTTTAGGGTTGTATTAATACGGCCTGCCTTATCATAAAATGCGACGAGACTATTTAGGACACGGTACTATCCTACATATTTAAAACATACTGTAATAATTAATTATTTATTACAGACGACGTATACATAAAAATTAAAAGCAGCTTTACAATACCATTGTTGAGCAAAATTCCTTAAAGTTGTACATTTGTAGTCGTTAATAAAGTATTATTAACTCTACGAAATTAAACATTGGTTCGAACCTACTTTAAAGATAATTTCAGATGACAGTATTTATTTATTTCCTTTTCTTTATTTGCATTATTTTTATTAAGTGGATTTAGTAATAATCAGTGGTACATTATAAAGAAAATATTGTTTGAATGGAATTGGGTTTCTTTTATAGAAAATATAGCTCAATGGTCTTGTTCTTTAATTTAATTTTATGACCACTTTCTTTGACAATCCGCCTTCTCTATAAGTTTTGTTTTATTTAACTTAAAACATAATATAAATATAAGGAATGCGTTTGAAATATACTTACAATCAAAACAAAGTAAGAGACTCATTATTATGTGCAACACAATGATCTATTTTCTATCTTCACAATTTGTTTAATTTACTTTATTTTGTTTTTCTTTTTTATATAAAAAAAAGAAAACAATTTATACTAAATTTTGAAAGAAGTATATAATTTTATGCTCAAATAATATAAACATTTCAATAGATTTGACTACCCGATTGAAATAATATTAAATTCCCTGCATCGGTAACCATAAAATGCATTGCCAAAATACGAAATTCTATAATAGCTTTATTAGTTAAAATACGTTTTTTTAATAACGGTTTGTTAACCCTAAGCCTTTGATAACTAATTTGGTCTGCAAAGCTCAATACTTGATCATAACTCATAACTAGTGCAACATTTCAGTGTTTTTGCATCTTCTAAATATATATGCACATATGTACATACATGTACTCTTACATACGAAGTCACCAGATATAAATATATATAAATATATATATATATAATATGTTTTTACTTTAAAAACTCTAACTTACATACTCGTATGTATGTAATTTCGATTAAATAATAAAATTTTAAAAAATTTTTCTATTTGTTAGCAATTGAATTTTATTGTTTTTAAGTATGTTCTATTATTCAATTTAAAATCACTGAAAGTTATCAATATCTACTGCATGAATTATTAATAGCTAAAAACACTCTTTCTGAGTTATAACTAGGGAGAAAAGTTTTCAGAAAAAAAACAGTTTTAAGCACTTAAATTAGCATGAAAATTCCTTAAAATAAGCACGATAACTATTCTAATTCAGCTTTAATTTATCTTTTTATTAATTGAAAATGTAACTTTAAAAGTAAAAAATTTATCATGTAGTTCTATGTCACGGTTACAATTAACCACTAAGTTTATTTTTAAATTTCTCATTGGCTTCCTAAAAATTTTCCGTGACGAGATCATTTCAAGGTAACTGTTACGCCTTTTAGAACTTTGTTTCTAAGACCGTTATTTTTAATTGAAGGCGTGTAAAATTTGGCAGATACATGTAGTTTGATACTGTTCATCATAATCAATCGAAAAGTCAGTTTTTAATTTTTTGGAAGTTAGGGCTTTTTTCAATCAAAAGACGATCTATGTATTGCTATAGCAATTTAACGGTTTAATTTGACATCCTTAAATTTCATTCAGAAAAATAAATTCTAACTTCAGAAAAGTAGCCATTTTTACATTCTAATGTTTGCATTGATTGGCTGCTAGAAACTAAAAATGTACTGCCAAACACATACATATGTATGTATGCAGACGCACTTTATCGGTAAACAGTGGTAAGTAAAGAGATGAAACAAAAAACTAAGTGCCGAGAGAAAATTGTGCCCTAAACAGGCATAAGATGTACATATATATGCATGTATTTAGGAATGCAGGGATGCAAATGTTTATACTTATATCAGCCCTATTTGAAACAACACCACAATGTCTAATTTGGCACTGTTTTAAAGCTCGTTATATACCATTAATATTATTTTGATTTATTTATTTAATTCAGTATGTCCTTGAGGGCCATAAAAATATTACAAAGCATTAGCAAACGTACATTTAAAAAAATATAAAATTATATAAAAAATACAAATATATGTTCATACATAAATGCATAAAAAATAAAGTAGTATGTCTAACAGCAAATCTCGGTATAACGAATCTCTCTTTAACGAAAATCCGATATAACGAACGTCGGTGATTTTCGCACCGTTTTTAGTGCTTTTTTAAATTTTCGACGCGAAAAATTCCTAGTCAGTGCTTGGTGTTTTTTTTTTAATTTTTTTATTTTTCTTTCCAATAATGTTTGTCCCCAAAAATTTTGATATTGATATTGGTGATATTGGTAAATTTACAAGAAAACTATTGAAGAATAAATAATAAATAATAAGAATAAACGAAAATAAATATTATAAATGTTAGAAATGGTGAGTACGTCAGTATGGAAGAGGTGCTATACGACTGGTTAGGATAGGCCGGCAGGTGCTCTGACGAAGGATGGTGGTGTAGCACAGAAAACCTTGAAAAACATTTTTTTCCTTGACCAGGGTGGGAATTTAACCCGCGTATTCTGCTTGCCGAGCTAACACGGTAAATACTCAGCCATTTATTCCTCCAATTCAATATATTCATTTAAAAACAACAAAAGCTCTAAGAAACAACAACATATAGTATTTCGCCACAATTGGCGTTATTTTCATTATACTTTTATGGTTTGTTTTTATGCGATATATATATAGATTCTTTGTAGACATATTATTAACCTATTAAAAATACCGTACAAATATAGAAATTACCTGCACACCGTTCTAGGTTCTAAATTAACGGACAATAGGGTAATTACCGTACGGTTAACATCACTGCATACATACATACTATATAGTATGTACATATGTAGTCATTATATATAAAATAATATTTCTTAAAAAATTTTTGGGATTGATTTTAAGTAATTACGTGAGAGTTGAGGGAAGCGAAGTGCAATAATTTAATATAGTATTAAAAATTTGTTGTAATTAATATTGGATATACATATGAACCAGTTTCGAGCGCTCGCGAATGTAGACACATACAATATGCATTATGTTGGAAAGTATGTATCAGAAATAAAAACTATATAAATGAACTAATATTTACTGATATTTCAAGAATTGCTACAGGAATTTTAAGAATTCGATATTACTCTGCAATTGCGCGATGAACCCAATGGGTACTTCAACTGTCTCCAGTCTAATCCAAACAAATGATTTGGTGAAATCATCCAATCAGTGCTGCTATAAGTACTTAGTACAAAAGAGTGGTGTAAAATGCTATTAGAATAAAATATTAAAAAAATTCAAGAATTGGGAAAATGCACGTTTGCAAAACTACATACATACATGTATGTATATGCGTTGGTAAAATTTTTTAAATTTTGTGCAATACAGTTGCAATATAAATTTATTAACTGCCGGTTTACCGATATCTCCAGTTCGTACGAACAGGTTCATTGACCTAATGATCGAAGCATTTATAAATATTGGTTCATAATAGCCATTATTTCCAATATTTTCGTTTAACACAATTTTATTTGAATATAAGTAAAGCAATCAAAAGTATTCGTATAATGATGATACTGTACTTCTACAGAATATTGCCGTGTGTGTCACTGTCATGTGTATTATGAGGTATATACATATGTATGTATGTACATATGTGCATATTTATTTAATTTATTCCGTATTTCCGTTTTGTGTTTTAAATTAAATTTTATGGAAAGCAAATTAGTGTAATATACATACATACATACGTATATAAATGTAATTTGAATAAAACTATTGCATTGAAAACACAAATTTTCCATCTCTGAAAAGCACACGTAATATCTACAAGGGGTTTCATCTTTTCATTGATTGGTTATAATTATTTTTAAAATGAGTTTTTTTTTGTGGTTTTTATTTATACAAAAAAGGGGCTGGAAATGTTTAAAAATGTGTGTGTGTGTGCGTTTGCGTGTGCGTACGACCTACGTGCATTAATTTCGTTATTGCACAAGTATGAGTGTTTGTTAACTGCTGTTTGCTTGTTGGTTTGGTTATCAGCCATTCATTTTTGTTTTGTTAAGGAATTTCTCAGTCAGTTGTTTAGATGTGCTGGCAAATTATATACACACGCACGCGTCGTCTTTGCATTTACTTATTGCAGCTATTATATTTCATTGTATTATTTTTAATATCTACATATGTTTCAAATTAGATAATTAAAAATTAAACGGTTGATTTATTTAATTTGATATGTTTGTAATGTGAAAATATATCCCACAATATAAAAATTGCAATTGGGAGTGATTTGTTGTTTCATTTGTTTCTTAAGTGCGACATGAATGGTTAATATTTTGGCTTGTTAAAATTTTTCTAAATCTTGAGTGCATTTGAAGTGTCGCGTGAATCTAATACAATTTTATTGATATTTGAAAAACCAATAGATAAACAAAGTTTACATTTAACTACATATAAAAGGAAAAAAAAGAAACCAAGAAATAATATTTAACATGTTACAACATCAACAACAATCATCACAAGTATCACAAGGTTACTATGATTATAATCAGCCTAGCCCTGGTAGTATGACCAATACTGATTCATTAAACACTACACCATTTTCAGTTAAGGATATTTTAAATATGGTTAATCAAAATGATGGTTATGAATACGGAACATTAGAAAGGTAAATGTTATTATTCTGGCAATTTTGTTAATTTAAAGCTAAACTTAATAATTAATAGAATATAAAAGTTTTAGGTATACTACGCAGTGTATTTATCTGCCAGTAATAGGCTCGCTAATTTTTTTTTCAACAGAATTAGACGACCCAAAGATCAATTTCTATATTGGCTTATTTATAAGTAAATTCATGAATGTTTATACTCTGCTGAACACTTTCCGAAATCGAGTTCGTTGTTAATCTTTGTTGACAGAGAATTTATATCCCTTGGGTGATAGTGACAGCCTTCTTATTCCACAGGGGTCACTATATTTAGGAATGTTGCGAGAGTGTGTCATATATTTAGGAATCTTTTTTTTACAAAGTTGAGGCGGTGATCATTCGTTATAGTTTAATTTGGAATCTTTTTTGTCTTTCCATTTGGGAGTGCTGATGGCTGAGTAGTTACTGTATTGGCCCTGCCACCAGAAGGACCCGGGTTCGATTCCCAGTCCGGTCAAGTTAAAAAAAATTATTTTTGTGTTTTCTGTGCTACAACGCCCTCTTTCGTCGGTATTTGAGATAACGTCGGCGAAGTAAAACCATAAATAAAATGGCTCCCTTTAGGTTAAAAATGATGCGTGAAAATTAACATCATAGACGCCGCAACTTTGCTTCATAATTAACACGCAACTACTTTCACCACCTTTCT
Source organism: Dexiosoma caninum (assembly GCA_963924685.1). Lineage (NCBI taxonomy): Eukaryota > Metazoa > Arthropoda > Insecta > Diptera > Tachinidae > Dexiosoma > Dexiosoma caninum. Next base: position 123,064,080 of record OZ004725.1, on the reverse strand, counting down.
CTATTCACTACACTATCTGTCTTCTATGTAGTTCCAGGGGATTTTTTCCCATAAGCACTGATCTAAGTAAAAAAAGAACAATTCGTTCCATATAGAACCCAATTACTACTGATCGTACGAAAGTAAGCCGCCCTCAATACCTAATCAGAAATTCAAGCTAACCTCACGAACTCATGGGTAGTCTCATTCACCTCAATATTGGACTGTAACGAACTTAACATATCCTGGCACTATATTTGTCCATCATCCTCCGTTGTGGTCCGCGCCGTCCTGTAGTCCGTAGATAGTTACCTACTTCATGAACACAAAAGTTCCTATCAGGCAAGTATCACTAATGAAGGCGTACCAAAAAAAATTTTTAATATATGCCTAACAAACTGGAAGAAAATTAAAAATATATCTCTATGGTTTTTTTTTTCAAAGAGGAATTCTTATTATTTTTATAAGAAATACCTTTTAGAAAAAATCATAAAGAAAACCTAGGGTTTTTATTAGATATTCTTCTTGGTTTTGTCTTGAATAAAATAACAAGCAAACTAATTTAATCAAGAAGATATCCTTATTAAGAACTCTAAGATAATGATTTACACATGATCATATAGGAACCTAATGAAATCAATAAGGAATCATTTTTTTATACAATCCAGAAGAAAACATAATATAATCAAAAATTGAGTAGAAAATTGTGAATAACAAGTTTTCTTCTTGATTTTATGAGTTTTTCTTCTTAATAAAATTAAAAGGATTTATAACATGAAAATAATAAGATATCTCGTCGGAAAAATATGCTGGGATACCCCTTAGTCTGAAAACGTTTCATAGAGAAAATCTTCTTGAATCTATAAGGCAAATTTGGCTCTGTGCGGGTGTCGTATATAAATCCCCCAAGTACACACATATTTTTTATATTTTCATAACTTGAGGGTTCATCAAAAATCTCAAGTAAATATTTATTATGTGCGTACAGCTTCAGTACATTAGTTCATATTTTGTGCGTAACACATAATTTATCCCTCGCTAACGATGAAAACTTTTCCCTGCAATAACATTTTTCAGTACAATAATCTCTTTAAACTTGCAAAATTATGAATTAATATCGAACGGGTCAAGTCATTTGACATACATTAACATCGTCGACTGATACTGTTCTCCAAGCAAAAAAAAAATAAAATACAATGGATTTAATTTGACTTGAAACCGCTCGTATTCCATATAAAAAGAGTTCATCCATTGTCTCGTGTCCACAGTATTCTTTTCCAATCAAAAAGGTAATACGTATGTATGCCGGTAGGCATGTTAATAAAATAAATAATAAACTTATCTGAAATTCCTCTAGTGAGGTACCATTGCCCCAAAGTGCGTCCATGTAACTAAGAGGTGAAAGACGTGGTCAGTAACCCAGTAAAACTCATAATTAAAAAAAAACAATAACAACACTGCTATATGCTGAACTGCGAACTAAATACGTGGTATGGTATGGTGTTATATTTATACTACTTCCTCTTTGTATATGATGAGAATCGCATAGTAGTCACTAATTATTTTGAAACAGCTAAAAAGCTCTAACTCGTTAACGGCTACAGCGATTTTTATGATTGTTTCACTAATGGATAGACTTTGAAGTTGGCTCCCCGTAACTGCGTATTGAGCAAGCAATATTATTTATTAATTGCTAAGATAGAATGGTTGCAGATATAAAAAGAATTTTTAACTCAATAAGAGTGAAAGTAGTACATCCAAAGTGCTCGATTTCCAGATCTATTCATTGGTGGAAAAATCACTCAAATTGCTTATGGTTTTTATAGAATTGTATTTGATGTATTAGCAAGTTTACTTGTTATGAATTCGCCTTGGTAGGAGCCAAAAACTGCTTGTCATTAGATTTTAAGTGAATGTGCAAATCCAAATTCGTTATGGTATTTTAGATGACAGAGCAAACTCAATAAGGTGAAATGTTTACAGCGGATAGATATTAAATGTGTTAGGTGATTTCTTGCAAAAACTGAAATTTAAAAATTTCGAGTTACTACTTTTTTGTTCATGTGCGATATGTCTTCTTAAAACCATGGTCTGTAGTTGAAGCCAGCAAAGTTTTGACGGTCAGCATAAGCATCACATATCGCTCTGAATTCACTGCACGTTGAACATCAAATTTCTGTTCATCTTCAGAAAAATATGGGCCGATAATTCCTGCGGTTCACATCGTAGCCCTTCAGATTTGTTCTACTCCAGTAGCAGTCATGTTTCGCATTGGTGCGTTCATAAGATAAAAATAAGATTCATCCGAAATCGTTGAAAAGTGTGGTATATAATCCAGACACTAACTGGCTTCCTAAAGATTTTCATTTTTGAACGAATTGAATTTTTTGGAATATTTAGTTCACGGGCGCTTCCTAATCGAAGTCGTAGGATCGTTCTACACGTTTTCTAAATTTTACAGTTTTCTCCTGCTCTTGATATTGGCTTTTCAATTGTTGTGACGGTCTCTTCAAACTTGTTAATAGAATTTCCAACGAGAGATGTGCTAGATGCATCACATGAGCATAAGTTGAGCAAACAAACAGAATCTTCAACGCATCAATGAATTGCCACTCTTTTTAACTACCGCACACATAGAACTCGGTACGGTACCGTGAAACGCACCATTGGTACTAAATTTCCGCCATGCTTTTACCCTGTCAGCTAAATAAATATAAACTTTTCTTGAAGCGCTTTATATATACTCGACCAACTTCAGAATTATGCGCTGAAATGAGTAAGACATTGTGTTTACGCTTCTTATTATGAAATGCACGCAAAGTCTATAATATTTCTTTCTATCGTCTTCCATAAAAAGCCAAAATCTTTGCTTTATTAAAGCCATAAGAAATTACTTTTATTTCAATAATAAATATACGAGTATTCAGATTTGTTTCTAGCTTATAAGTCACACATGCATATTTAGATGTGTTACTATAAAATCGACGTAAGTTAATTTGGGCTAGGTACTAAGAAATTACCATAACTTAAATTAAGTTCATTTTCGACTTGAATTCAGTTATTTTTATTTCTTTTTTTATACTATATCAAAGTAAAAATTTTTTTGTTTTAAGGCAACATTTCTTTCTCATATATTGTGATTAAATTTTTTTTTTTTTTTTTTTTTTTTTTTTTTTATCTTGGACCAGTGCTCAGGGGCTATCCCCTACATATGCAATGCATTGCTCTGGAACTAGAGAGAAGGATAGGGAAGAAATAGACAGGTGGTGAAAGTGGTAGGAAGATAGAGGTTAATTCTTGCACAACTCTGCAGTTGCGTGTAAATTATAAAGCAAAGTTGCGGCGTCTCTGATGTTTTTTTGACCCATTATTTTTAAGCTAATGGAGCCATTTTATTATTATTTTACTTCGCCGACGTTTTATTGCTCAAATATAGACGAAGAAGGGTCCTGTAGCACAGAAAACTCAGAAAAAACTTTTTCTGATTTGACCTGGCTGGTAATCGGAACCTGTGTCTTTCTGGTTGCAGAGCCAACACGCTGACTACTCGCCATCAGTTGAAAACAACTAAATACTACAGAATCCCAGAAGATATTCTTTACTTTAAAGAAAATTTGTCCATAAAACAAAGTACTTGCTTCAAGTAACTAAACAAAGTTGAACTAGATTTAAGGAAGCTTTTTACTAATTTCTATATTTCTCATATACAATTTAAATTACTTCATTTGAAGATAAAATATCTTTACTATTACGATATTTTAGAATATGCAAGAAAATTTATAATAATTTTATATAATTATTTACTTTATTTAAGTGTGGATAATTCAGAAAAATTGTGTAATATTTTCAAGTTTATAAAAATTTTCTGTGGCTTTTTCTTTGTCTTGAGTTAATTTGAACTTAATTCAAGAAAATTTCATGAACTAATACTAAGTTCACGTCTAACTAATATCTAGTGCCAGCTTTTTTTTGAGTGTAGAATCTACAAAAAAAAAGGAATTAAACATTTTTAATAAAAAAAAGTTAAAACACACGTACATACATATAAATCTTGTCTTTACCGACGCATTGAAATTTAAATAAATGTAAATACGAGTAGTTATACTTACGGTTAAGAGTTTCATATATGTATGTATGTAAATATATACACGTTTTATGTCGTTGGTCGTAGTTCAGCGTAAATAAAATATCTTTCATTGTAAACATTAGTAGTTTTAGCATGTTATAAAATAGATTTTAATGTTTTTGCTCCTTTACGTGTTGCAGCTTAATAAATACGTATGAATACATATGTAATACTAACCGACATTAAAAAAACACAATGCATAATACACGAAATGTATATACATTATTAACTATTTAGAAAACGTTTTACAATATTAACATTGTGAGCAAAATCAATGTGTTGATAAAATTTATTATTGTTACCACAATTTGTAGCTAAAAGTTCAAAATTAGAAGCAGCGTTATGGGCTAGAGCAATTTAAAGATTGTTGATTTTATGAAGTTGGGCTATACGATGTAGCCAGCGCATATACTCCTAGGTGGAATTGGGACAATGATTTGGCAGAACGATTGTAGATATAAAATGATCTGTTATGTTAGTCAGAGAATGCAGTAGTACGGCGAAAGGGTGAACATCGATTATGCTCGATTTCCAGATCTATCCAATCATGAAAAAACTACTCAAGTTACTTCAGGGGTAACCAATTTTTCTATTGTTTCTATATGTTCGCGTAGTAGAATAATAGATAAAATGGCTCCCTGTTAACTTGAAAATTAATACGTCAACATAACATCGTAGAGGCAGCAAGTCTGCTTAAATTCGCAATTGTACATTTGCGCAAGAATTAAAGAGTCCATCCTTCTATCACTTCTCTATCCTACTTCTACGATTATCAAGCCGGTGAAATGCATTGCAAACGTTCATGAGAACTGGTGAAAGAAAAAAATGAATTTTGAATATACATTGAAACAATATTTTCGCTTTTTTTGAAATTAACAAATTATGTATTTAAATGCAATTGTACAAAGAAAATATTTTTAATTAAAAAAATTAAAAAATTAATTAAATTTTTAATAGATTCTTTAAAATGTCGCTATGCATTCACACATACATACACATGTACATATGTAACAATCACGGTTTCGATCTTAAACGGAGAAAAATAATTAATTGTCGAACAACGATATGCGGACCGCCATTAATAAGAACTACAGAATTCTTCTGCGAGATACTGCAACTGTTAATAGAAAAAACAGTGTGCATCTTTTTTCCAAAAATCCTGTCCAAAAGTTAATATTTATCTAATGCTAAGTCCGTTGATGTACACCACTGAATAAATACAAATTATTTTTATTGTCTTTCTTTAAAACTCAGATGATCTTGTTATTCTCTTATTAACTCATGTCCATATAATAACGCCTTTTCTAACGTTCTCAACACCAGCCCAAGAAAACAGCAAGTCGTCAGACTGACAATTTTGTACAAAAAAGCCACGAAGAAGAGACACAAAATTCCAAAGAATAATATTATTTGCTTAAAAAAAAAATAACAAAAAGAAAATTTTTTTATAACTATTCAAAATAATAATAACAAAAAATATGAAATCCTATAAAAACATGATGACAGGCAAACTAACAGATCGTTTCAGACTCTGAAATTCAGAGTCAAACTCTCATACCTAACCGGTTTAAACGTATGTATGAACAGAAATATGTATGGATGTATGAGTATATATATGTATGTATATATATATAGAAAATTTGTGGCTGGGTGTAGTATATATGGATGTATATGCATATGCAGGAGAAAGGATGTCAGTCAGTCAAAGAAGAAGAAAGATACAAAAAGTAGAGACACACATTTAAATACTCGTGCATATGCGTATACCCAACAAACACGAAGGCTTGATTTCAAATTTTTATTGATTTGAAATCAAACTTTTTTTAAAGAACAAACCTTTGAAAATGACTTGAAAATATTTGAAAAACATTGCATTCTCAAGGGGAATTCATACCAGCTGAACTTATAAGCCCAGCTGGCGACTGTATAAGTTATTTTGACAATGTACAATGATTTTTGTGGTTGTTCTACTAGTAAATTTACATGGTACGAATTCGCCTTGTGCTTTTTCAACAAAAAGTGGAAATTATTTTCAAATTGAGAAATTAATTTATTCTCACCTTACTTTCAAACGTTATTCTCAAACGTTTTTCAAATATAAATTGTAATAAAATCTGGAACATAAAAGAAATACAATTTTCGCTTTGTAAACTTTTTATTCCTTCACTTTCGAATTTTATTTCTTATTACTCTCGTCTTTATTCAGAAAAAGTAATTTTGTACTCATAAACAAATACCTTCTTCACAAGCAAACAATAAATAAGGAATATTTTTCAGTTGTAATAAATAAAATGCTTAATTTTTTTTAATTTTATTATTTCATTATTAGCTCGAGGTCAAATAAAATATAATATATAAAATGCTTAATATTAATCGCTTCAAAGAGTGCTGCCAAATTTTTTTTTTATAATATGGGAGTAACACTTCACTTGATAACAATTTGATATAATCACCGATTTTGAAATGTTTATATTCAAATCATTATCAACTTGATTGAATTCAAATGTTAAATTGAATTGAGCTTGATATCAAATCATAAAGTTATCTTATTTCAAAGGTTTGACTTCGTGTTTGTTGGTAATGAATGTAGAATTGTGTGTGTGGATGTGCTGTTCGCCCCATCAGTTATTATTATTCATTTGTACAAGTTCGACGTTTATTTTTGCTTAAATATTGTTTATTTTAATATTTTTTGTCAAATCATTATGAGAGAATTATAATTTCATGATCTGAAATGTATAAAAAAAAAAACCAAGTACATATTAGATAAACACTACCAAATTTGTAAGAAATAAATACAGTGTTGATAATAAATTTAAAGTCACGAATTTAAAAAAGATTTTGATTTCTATTCAGCGCAAATTAAATTTCATTATAATTAATAAATGTACTTTGAATCTAATATTAATTCTTAAAGATGCAAATTTGTTGATTTATTAACAAAAAAACAACCGCTGAAAGCAAATAGTTTAGAATTTATTACCATTTAGGTTGTAATCATGGATGCCAGTTTTGACAATTTATCGTAATTTTGCCGATTTTTGGTCCGAAAATAGTAAAATGACGATTTTTTCCTTAAAATTTTTTTCTAAAGGGTGGTTAAATTTCAAGGGCTGATGTTGATTTTGAATAAAACACAAACTATTTAGGAAATTATTGGAAAAATATCGGCCAAATGGGCGCCGCGACCACGGCGGCACACCTCCATCCGATGGTCCAAATTTTCGATGACCCTGAGGCATAATGGAGGTTCTATGCCGTTAATGTGCCGAATTATCTCATCCTTTAGCTCTTGAATTGTTGCTGGCTTATCAACGTACACCTTTTCTTTCAAATAACCCCAAAGAAAAAAGTCCAACGGTGTCAAATCACATGATCTTGGCGGCCAATTGACATCGCCATTACGTGAGATAACACGGCCATTGAATTTGTTGCGCAAAAGAGCCATTGTTTCGTTAGCTGTGTGGCAAGTGGCACCGTCCTGCTGAAACCACATATCGTCCACATCCATATCTTCCAATTCGGGCCATAAAAAGTTCGTTATCATCTCACGATAGCGAACACCATTCACAGTAACTGCCTGACCGGCCTCATTTTGGAAAAAATACGGCCCGATGATGCCGCCAGCCCATAAACCGCACCAAACAGTCACTCTTTGTGGGTGCATTGGTTTTTCGACAATCACTCTTGGATTCTCATTCGCCCAAATGCGGCAATTCTGTTTATTGACGAATCCACTGAGGTGAAAATGTGCCTCATCACTGAAGATGATTTTCTTCGAAAATTGATCATCCACTGTTGCCGTGGTCGCGGCGCCCATTTGGCCGATATTTTGTTCCATACATAATTGAGTAATACCAATATATCATAATAAAATAAAATTACAATAATTTCCTAAATAGTTTGTGTTTTATTCAAAATCAACATCGGCCCTTGAAATTTAACCACCCTTTACTAGTCTAAATATGCCAAATTTCTGCATGTTATGTAGACGACGAAAATAATCATTTCGTAATTGAGTCAACTATAAATTTGTGAATTTAATTAAGTCCAGCAACAGTTTAACTTCAAATCTATTTTGGGAGCATTTTTTATGATGATAGAAATTATTTAATATTGCCTGTACAACTTGAAGCTTTTTTGTAAAGTTTACACCTATTTTACATTAGATAATGTATATAGTACATACATACATACATACATATGTGTGTTTATTTTCGTTTTTATGAGAAATCGATATTTAGTACCCATTGTTCAAATTTGACGTAGTTCTGCCAAGTCTTTATTAATAAAATTTCTTATTTAAATTAATTCTTTCATAAACATACATACTTTCAATTTAAAGTGAGAATGTTTTTTAATTTTCTATTAAAATTTTTAGAATGTGAATTAATGCTTTATTATTGCACAAGTATGATCTCAAATTGTGCTCAATGATGAATTGCTATGTTATTTTTTTGATTGCTTCTTAATGAATTTAAAATACATTTTCCATTATCCGATTTTTTTGACGATTTTTCTCTCGAATTCTTTACTCTTTTTTTTTTTCAAGACAATACAAACTCTACGAAGCTCTTAAGCTTGTCTGTAGAAAAACCCAGGGTCTAAGCGGGAATCGAACCCGTACCTCCATATTGATAGAACTAATGCTCATGTACTAGACTACGGAGGCACCCGTAACTGCAGCCCTGTTCGTAGTATTAAAAATTATAACTTTTTACCTGTTACTTTCAAGAAAAAATCGTTTAAGAGTTTTTTTTGTGGAAAATTTAATTTCCTACAAGAATATGCCCATCAAAATTGTAAACAATTTTTTTAAACATTTTTATTTGAGCGTACGTAGCTGATCTTATACCTGCTAGAAACTTTTGAGATCAAAACACTTGAAAAAAAAAAGATTTTTTCAAAACCTTATTGAACATACATACATACATACATATCGCCGCACCTCACATAATTGTAACTTTTTCTTCCTTGGACCGGCACTCAGGGGATACCCCTGCACATGCAATGAAATGTTCTGGAATTACAAATAAGGTTATGGGACGGAGCACAGAGAGAGTAGTATTTGTGGGCATTGTATTTGATTCTTCCCATGTCAAAAGACCTCTGCAGGGAGTTTATTCCACATATGTACGTGTTGCCGGGAAGAAAAACAAAGTTTTTCTGTAATTCGCTGTCAAATCGATCACAAATGGATACGCACGTGATGATCAAGGGGTTGTACGTAAGAGTGAGCGAGTTTCGGCAGCACGTTCCCTGATTTCATTACAGCACATCCCATAATAGTTCGGCAGAACAGTGAAACATACTCCACATTGTGGCGATGCTCTAGAGTCAATAGAGTTGCCCACCCTACTGTCCCCAATGAGTTTTTTTGCCTTCTCCCGTACATGATGGACTAACTTCAAAATAGTCTTTGAAACACCGGCCCATGCGTTGAAAGTTATAATCCATCTCCGTTCGGATTTAGGCGGTATAAATAGTTAATAAGTCAGATGATCAAAACTCCGAGGCACTTGAATGCTTATTTTGAGACCTGAAGAATATGCTAAGTACATCGGACAACACACTGAATTTTCGTACCAAGAACATCTGATTCCTCAATATTTATACCACCAATAATTAGTGATGAGGCAGCGTGATCGGCCAGGTAACATTGAGTCTTTTGAGCATTGGAATCAACTCTGTTTCCGATATTCTAGTGATGTCACTATTCTATGAATTATTCATATTCTGCATCGGCGCCGCGACTCCAGTTTATGTTGGTCTATAATCAAATGAATATGAATGGCAAATGCTGCTGTCGTCTGCAAAAGTATGGATAGGGTTGGAAGTTGGACATAGAAGATCATTAAGAAAGATAAGAAATAGGGCAGGAGAAAGAATGGAGCCTTGCGGTACCCCTGAATTAATCTTAAACTCGCTGGATATAAATCGAAATAAGATATCATCGACCCCAAAAGAAATTAATTAAAAGTGCTTCATGCCACTGCTTTAGGAATATCCAGAGCCACCATCGTCAGCCGTAGAGCGTCCATTACGGAATACATATTGACGATCGTTGTGTAAATTCTTGAAGTCTACATGGACAACATCAATGCACTTAAACACATGTCCCTGAATTAAATACATAAAACCAAAGAAAAATACGAATTGAGTATTGAAAAATAACTGGGCATTTTTAAACTCTCCACTGTAGCAAGTTCCTACTTTTCAACTGTTTAACATGTGTGTAAATAATATTTATTTGCCTGTCCCTTCTTCTTCTTCAGTCTGATGGTCATAAGTTAAAGAAAAAAAATACAAATTTAGATATGTGCGACGAAATGTGTCTGTTCTTTATTTACTTCATACTTACTTTAATAACGGCTGTATGATGAGCAACTATAAAATGATGTTACAATAAGAGAAACAAGTAAATATGTATGTACATCTTTTTAAATATTGCAACACTTTCTTAAAAAAAAAAGAAAAAAACAGTACAACAAATATCCAAAACGCACGCATGTGGGCGCTTATGCAAGCAACCTTTAGTCATAGAGACATGTGAAAGTATTTACTGTATAGCATGACTGCTCAGTGGGTAGCATGTGACGGACATACTACATCCACACATACTCCATTCAAACAATACTTGTAGTATTGGAAATAGATAAATGACATTTATACAAATATCAAACTGCTTTCTCTCTGCTCTATTTTTCCAGTCCAAGTCAAACTCTCACCTCGTCGTATGCCAGTGATTATGATGCGCGTGTTTATGAAGCTCAAAACTCTTTAAGCAGCATGGTTACACATGGCCATCATTTACCCACTGTAGCAGCAGCGGCCTCGCAATATTATCCAGCATATCAGGATTACACAGCACCGTTACACACACATGCTCCACCTCCGCCGCCTCCACCTCATCATCATACAACAGCACCTACACATCAATCTTATCACGGCTACAATGCCAGTCACCAGTATTATGTGCCTCCCACTGCCACATATCAACCGGCCAGTTATCCAACACAAACTGCCTCCTCTCAATCACTATACAATTACGCAGCTTATACCGTCGCTGATGCTTATACTACAAATCCAGTCCAACAATGTGCATCGCTTTGTCAGCGTACAAATGCTCCTGTAACGCATATAGATTTGACACGGTCAAGTGGTAAAAATGAGTTTGTACCCACTCCCTATGTAACACCATCTCCAACTTTGGATCTCAATAGTTCAACAGAGGTGGATGTTAACAATACGCCCTCCTCGGCTCAAAAGAAATCACCCTTAACTACACAAACTACTATGCACGGTTTATTGGAAACCGCTAATAATTCAAATTCATTGAGAAATATTTCAACGGGTGTGACGGTACAGCTGTACGAACAAGGATCCCTGCTGGCCAGACAACAGGATTCCAGCAAGAAAAGTAAGTTGATTTTAATTGTATAATTTTCGTAGATTTCTTTTGATAATTTTTTTTGTGGTAATATTTCGCACAAATACTTATTTTAATCTTTTGAAAATCGGAAACAGAAACATAATGTAAATATGAGGTTATTTCTTTCACTACTCTAATTTGTTGGAATTTGAAATCAGAGTTGTTGCGGCTAAAGTAGAGCAATTTTATTTATTATTTTACTTCCCGGGCGTTTTTATTGCTCGAATAGCGATGATATTGGCTCGATTAGAAATTGAACTAACGATTACCTAGTCAAGAAGCTAAATACTGAGCCAATGGCACCCTTAGTTTAAGAGGCTACAATTTCTAGTCGAGTTGACTTTTGTAATGTGATTGAAATTAAACTAACTTTTCTCGTTATCAGTTTTATGTCCGCTGCTCTAGACTATCAAGTGTACAAAATATTTTATATTGTCTGTAGAAATGTGTAAATACAGGCCTGGTCTGAAAACCACGTGCTTTCAAATCGTCAGAGACATTCTAAATTATTTTTTTCCAATAAATAAAAAAAATTTAGAAAAATTAAATAGATTTAACACGAATAAAAAAAATTCTTGTTGTATAAAATACTTTTTGCAAAGCCTACAGGGTTTTTACTGTTTCTATTTAAAACTTCTCAAATATTTTTTGAGTTTTTTTATACAAACATCTGAGATTCTTTTTAAAGCTTTTTAAAAAAATTTGACTGAAGGTCTACTGCTGACTGACAGTACAACTTAATTTATGTATGTATACGTAAATATATATAAATTTATATTTTTATCTTTCTTACAGAAGATATATCTGTGGTAACTTCTTCCAAATCGGAATTGCGTAAAAATGGCAAACCGCGATCGAAACGCAAGCCGCGTGTTTTATTCTCTCAAGCTCAAGTTTTAGAGCTGGAGTGCAGATTTCGTTTGAAGAAATATTTAACCGGCGCTGAACGGGAGGTTATAGCACAAAAATTAAATCTCTCGCCCACACAAGTTAAAATATGGTTTCAGAATAGACGTTACAAGTCGAAACGTGGGGAAATCGACGGAGAAGGTCCGACAGCACTTAAAAACAAAAATGATTTAGTACCACAGAATATTTCAATGTGGCATCACACGGCCAGTCAGGTAACGCATCCAGCCCAAAGTCACTTAATACCAACGAACCATCATCAGCAACATCATGGCCATCATATGGCTGCACATCAGCAATTGTAATGATTTGTTATCTGAGTTTTTATACGATAAATTTACTATTCCAATAATACTTTTGAAAATTTTTGCTCTTGTTTACAATTTAAAAAATCTTAATGAACAAAACAAAATCTTTATATTGAAGTAAAACTTAAAAAACCAAAAAAAAGTATGTTATGAACTTGTACCGAAGATGCCGGAGTTCTTAAAATATAAATTAAAATATGTCCTTTTTGCTGAAAAATATATTAAAATTATTTTCAAGAGCGTACAAATGCTGCTTGGCTGCCCTGAAATTCAAAATTTCTATTATTCTTTATATACTTACATACACATACATACATATATATGACTGTTGTGTGCCTAAGCTACACAGAAAAGAAATGTTCGCGGGAATGAATTCAATTAAAAGAAAATTGCTTCCAGTCTTTTTTTCAAAAAATCTTTTATTTGTACCAATTTAAGGAATTTAATTGAATTAATTGCAAATATTAAAAAATTTTATGTATTTGTATGTTCCATGTACATATACTATAAGAATATGGCTTTTAAATGTTAAAAAACCTCATTAATTCAAATGCATTAACTGATATGATCAATTTGTTTGCAGGCTGAAAATAGGTATCAATTTTAATTGGAAGAACAATTTACTAATAAAAATTTTAATTGAAGCTCATTTTCGATGTTTTTTGTGTATACTATACATACATATACATACGAATGTATGTATGTATGTGCATTTCCTTTTGACTTTAAAATCCCTTTTTATATACAGAAATTAACCGATTCTGCAAAGTTTAAAACTGTCATCAACAATGGAAATACAAGACTATGCCTTTGACTTCCAATGTTGTATTCTTCTTAAAAAATATGCACCAATAAAATACTTTTCATTATGGAATTAGCAAGGAATTAGAAAGTAATGACTTCGAAGTTACGTGATTACGAAGTTAATAACTGCCATTTCCGCCATTTTTTAACTATCTTACACCCAATTTAGACGATTAATAAAATTCATGAATTTTTTCATGATTTCTGTTTTTCATGTTTTTTTTTTCATATTTGTCTTTGTACTCATTTGTACATTCGAGCAAATAAAAAATATTAAGCGATAGTACGTTAAAAATCAATGCTTAAATAAAAATATTCATGAATTATAAGTCACGGTATAAATGTAAGACGTTTTTGGAAGTCACTTCCAAAGCAACATAGCAAAACTTCATGAATAAAAATTCACCATGTAAATTGGGCCTTAATTTCTTTCTTATTTATTTTTTTTGAAAATTTAAAGTGTCTGTAATTTAAATAAAATAAAAAAATATTAAAGTATAAGAGAAGTGGAATAATAAACATAAAAAATAACTACCGTATTCATATAATTTTCTTTTTATTTATTACACAAATTTCCATACGAAATTTAATCAATATACATACCGTCTATAAATTAAAAAAATTTTTATGAATACGGCAGTAAATGTTTTTTCCGTCATCCGTATATACATAAATACAGCAGGGTGCGTTCAGGTGTCTCGAGGTGGTTCGTTCACAACATTATAATTTTCAACACCGTAAGGCCATTCAGTCATCAGCATAGGATCTTCACCTTGACTTACTTGGCTGCAGCACTTTCCACGGTTAATTTAAATTTTTTCGTATTGGCAATCTCACTGAAATATGCATTCATTAAACGTTTTTGACTCCCTTTGCCCACTTCATTACTAAACAAATCAGCCATAGGACGTCCAATGCTGATGCTGAGCAAATGTGTACATTCTTTAGAAGGTTTTCATTCTTTGCAGAATAACCTTTCATTTGATAAGGATATCGGTGGTGTGGATAGGAAAATTTGATCCTTCAACTTGGAGCATTCGGCATCTTTAATGTATGGCCCCGCGATATGGTTTTTTGTATTCTCTAAAAAAAAACATTGAGAATTTCCACCCACATCTTCGGGTGCATCAAAAATAATTGGTCCACCTTCCTGCTGCTTTCGCCATATTGTATTCAAAATGAAGTCGTACAAACCAAACCTATATACAAAATTTCAGTTTAATTTGTTGTTGAAGTTCATGGGTTCAAAATACACTTTCAATGTGCGACCCATTCAAATATGCAATTTTGAATTGTGAAGCAGAGACGAGATTAGATAAAAATCAATTTTGTTTTACATTTCCCGATATTATTTGTGGCCCAATTTTTTTTCACATTTCACATCTAATAAATAAAAAGAGAAAAATTAGAAAATATAGGGAGAAAATCGAAATTTTAAAACTATCCACGGATATGGCGACAATTACCAAAAAATGCATATTTGGACGTGTCAAGGCAAGCAACAAGCAAATTAATTGTTGTGTTTTCGAGTACCAAATCGTGCAATTCAAAAACTGGCACTTTAATATGACCAGATAATAAAATAAAGAGTAGGAAAATTAATGAAAAAAAGTAAATAAATAAATTTGAAATTTATTGGCGTGGAAAAATAATGCAGTTGCGCCGATGTTTTTATTTTCTGCAAACACTTGTCTATTCAGTAAGAATATATGTTCAATAAGAATTTATAATTTATTTCTTTTTTCATTTTGTAGATAAATTTGTTTAGAAATTATTTTTTTCGAGTATGCGGACTTTTAGTTTAATGAAAACAAAAAGTAAATAATAAAAAATCAAAAATTTTTATTAATAAAATTGTACCTTATGTAGTCTTAATTTATATACATAAGTGAAAGTTAATATGATAATTAATGATAATAAAGAAAATACTGTGCCTAAATAATACTCAAAATTAGTAGAGTATTAAAAAAAGAATTATATATCTAAACAATGCAATTTGTAATATTTTTTTTCTAATTTGTTATTGTAAATAAAACGCATCATCTCAGTCAGTCATTTAAAAATAAAATAAAAAATAGAATAAATAAACAGAAATAAAAAATAACAACAACAAAATGTAACGTATTTTTTTATTCCGGATTTTCAAATACAGTTTCAAAAAACCACTTGAGATTAGGGATACAGTTTTTCTGTTTTTATTTGGTACTTTGTATGCGTATTGGGAAACAATTAATAAAATAAAATTGAATTACTAAGATAAAAAAATAAAAAGGAAAATAAAAGGATGCTCTCGTTGTCGTGGTGCTTTTTTTTTAACAGCTGCTTTGAAATAATTTGCCGTTTGTGAATCATGATTGCAAAGATTGTAATTCGTTGTAACATGGAGTATTAATAGTTGTCGTTCTTATCTTTGATCAGTTTAGAACATTTACTTTCTCATTACAAAGAGTTTTATTAGCCGAACAATAAAAAGCAAAAGCAACAAATGAAATCTGCTAGTTTTGAGAAACGAAGCGTCGCTGAAATAATTTGAAATGTATTTGCCTTCGTTTCGCTTAATTAAATGTGTAAATTTTCTTATGCAAATCAGAGATTTAG
This sequence comes from Dexiosoma caninum, assembly GCA_963924685.1. Taxonomy (NCBI): domain Eukaryota; kingdom Metazoa; phylum Arthropoda; class Insecta; order Diptera; family Tachinidae; genus Dexiosoma; species Dexiosoma caninum. The sequence goes on along the minus strand of OZ004725.1, from coordinate 123,047,924 downwards.
TTTTGTTTTAGACGGTGATAAAACTACTTGAAATCGTTTACCAACTGGTCAATTTACTTTATTTGTATTTAACAATATAGATTTTGCTTTTGTGGTGGTGATACTGAAATCTGGGCAGAGTCAAAGCAAATTCCTATCAAGTAATGAGACACGGTACAAAAAAAAAACCACAACCGTTTGCTTAATTTTATTTGTGCAAAATAATTTTCAGATATTAAAACAACGATTACCTCATTAGATGCATTTTATCAATTTTTCTAAATTTTTTTTAAAGTTCTACAAAAAATTTTGTTCAGGATCTAATGATGAGTTAGCAGGGGCTCCAAAGTTAGTCTGGATGTGGGATAGATTCGCCAAACAACAAACATAAACATTTTCACTCGCACTCAAGAGATGCTTAATTAAGCCTGTTTTATAATTTAACAAAAAAAAATAAATAAATGGAAACGCTGCGGATGGAAACTTCACGCAATTTTTTTAGTGTAATGAAGATTTTTTTTCTTATATACATTGCAAATACACCCAGATCTTTTCTTCACGGTTTTTTTACATGATTTTGAAACTACACGGGTCACAGACAAGAAAAAAGTATTTATTTTCACGAAGTTTTTAAACTTTCAATACTTAGTTAGAGTTAGATACTCTTATAACGAATAATGTGTAGATCGTCATATGATTTGGCATACCTCTGCCGAAGTTTTAACACTTTTTCGCATTGTGACCCCATCATAGGCGACTCCCCACCATACCACCAAAGAAGCAATTCATTCGCTTGCAGAGATAACTGATCATAGATTCTATTGTTTTGTTTATTGAACTACAGTAAACATAATTTTTCTGTGGGCCTTATTGGCGTACTGACGAATCAATGCTTTTCATTTTTGCTTCCGTTTCTGCTTTAACGCCGCCGTAACTAGATACCCTGAGTGTCCTTTGTAAGCTCAAAGTCCCAAGTCGTGTGAGAAAGGGATACCTTCGATATATTCGCATTCATCGCACGCGACAATATTTAGTGCTTTCGGAGTGCATTCCGATAAATGCGATTCTGTACAGCTTTGACGGTCTAGCAGTTCGCACACAGCGTGGACGGCCAGATCTCGGACGGTCTGCTAGTCTACCAGTATCATCAGTTTCACAGCAGAATAAACAAAACTACGACTTATGTCTCTAGTTTTCATTTCACATTTTTTAAACCAATTACGACGAAACTGTAAACGTAAAAGGAGTATGGTCAGTGGATTTCCTACAGTGGGGGCGATTAACACTGTGTCAGTAATTATGAAACTACTAGGTATAAAGTGAAATTGGCACTACATCAACCATCTATGGGCAAAAAAAAATATCTAGTCATATAATAAAAAAATATAAATATAATAATCAATATAAATATAAAAACTATAAAATAAATGAAGGGCTTGCAGTACATCGCTGATAAGAAAATCAGAGAAAGCTTTACAAGTTTCTTGGAGCGCTGCTTTGATTTGTAATGGTACAAGAATTTCTAGTTAAATAAACTCTCACTTCTGTTCGTCTGTTATTCTATATTTCGAAAGAAATACAAATAAAACGTCAGAATAAAATTGCCGGTTAATAGAAGACCACTTCAAGTAGTATTTGCTGCTGTTGCTTCCACTGTGTTGTGGATTTAAATGTGTTTAAGGCTTTTTTTGTTGTGTCATTTTACTTTGAAATGTCATTCAATAGATTTTGGCTGGCCGCGATAGGAGGCCCATATACATATGTTCTTACATGCATACATACGTACATATGTATGTGATACTGAGATTCATGAACAAATTTTACAATCTTAACAAATGGCGCTCAAAACTTAACTTCCTCTTACGAACATGTATTTTCTATTTATTTTGCGGGTTTGAATTTTCATCCAGTTAAAATACATAAATATTATTCCCGCGATAAAGGATCAAAGGAACAGAAGCCGTATACTTATTTGTTGTCATTGTTATCCTGGATTAGTGAGTCAATCCTTTTACTTTCAATGCCTTCATTAAACGTTTCCTTAATTGACAGCTGTGTAGCGGGTGTGAAGCGCCAAAGTTGAAATGAGGGTTTCAATTAAATGTTTAGCATAAATATTATATAATTTTGACTATTTTTTCATTCACTAGTACAACAAGCAATTTGTTTATTTATTTACTATTGAATTTTATTGACAAAATCTTTATAAATCATAATTTATGTCTTTTACGAGGGAGTGAGTGAGTGCTCGTTTATTTTAGATTTTTTTTCTTTTTTGGTTTAAAAATTGATGTTGCTTCGATTCCGTTACAAATAAATATTTTAATGGCGACATGTCAAGTGTTTTCAAAATCTTTTCTTTTCAAAATTCATTTTTATTGATCCCTGCTGACATTTAGTATTTTTGTTTTATATCTTGTAATTTATTCCTCAATTGTTGAATTGAATTGAATTAAATTTTGATTTGACTTTGATGTGGGAATTTTTCTCAAATCGTGAAGTTTTTGTATAAAAATTTTCTGCTTTGTTTCATTTATTTTATTTATTCACTTGCTACAGTTTTTCATCTTCTATTTCAAGTGGCCAGCAATGTTTGCGACAATAAGAATTAATCTTACGACACTTGTAATTTTGAATTTTGAAATTAACAAAAAGTAAATAAAATAACAAAAATTCATATTATGACATTTGATCGGAAGAATTTATTTTGATTTATTTTTGTAAGCTACAACAACAAAATTAATTTCAATTTAATTAGTTTGTTTTATTTATGTTATTTATTTATAAAGTGTGTTGTATTTAACAAAGAAAATGTAACAAGGTTTATATGTTCTAACGTATCGTTAACTTAATAGGAGTGTTCATTTATTTTTTTTTTGCTAAAATGAGCGCAAATTACAATTTATCTCAAGAAGAGAGACTGCACTATAGTGCAGTAGCAACAACGTTAACAACGCTAAATATAAGAAAAATTTTTAATTAACTATATATTCTAAAAAAAAGGAACAAAGTTGGGAAACTCTATAATTTGAAGAATAAAAATCAATGAGCTTAAGCTAAAAAAAAGTTTAAATACTAAAATTCTGAGTTCGTTAATTTGAAGAATAGATATATTTTTTGTATAATTAACTATCAGAAAATATTAACAAACTTAGAAATAAAGCTTTGTAACTTGAACAAATAAGCCAACGCGCTTAGTTAGTAGACAGTTAAAATATTAACATTCAATAAATTTTGCTATTCCTACTCCCAGGAACCACATATTTTTATAAAACTGTATGCGTGAGCAAATGTATTTGCTTTTGTATTTTTTTATTACCAATTTCATTTATTATTTGAATACAAATTTTGGGCAAGATAATAGATTCTTTTAATACAGTCGAACTTCTCTATAGCGAACTTCTCTATAACGAAATGTTCTCTATAACAAATATAATTCGTGAACACAACATTTTTGTGAGTATTTTCATACATTTTGACCTCCCTATAACGAACTTCCCTATAGCGAAGTTCTCTCTGTAACGATACAATTTTTTAAGACCTAAATAGAATTTTTCACACTAAGAGTCTCTTTCACCAAACATATTTAAACACAATTTAATTGAAGAAAACTTTTCATAAAAAAGACCATCGCTCAAAACATTAATATAATTAAAAATTTTTTTAATATTTTTAGTATGCGAAAATGTGAACTATTCGCAAACGTGAACACCGCCGGTTTTAATTACGTTACGTTATCGCGAAACATCTGATTGCTTTTTTACATTCCTAAAACTACCACCAAGAAAAAGTGCGGGCTGTTTCGTGAAAGAAGAACAAGAACATTATTCTCTCAAAACGTCTGTCATTTACTTAATTTGTACGGGAACGTTTACTGGTAAGATTTAGATCCCACGGGTGCCCAGATAGAATTTTCTTATTTTTTTTTAGAGATATTAAAGTCTTTCGTATATTATAGAAATAGTTATGTCATCTAAAAAAAACACTATATAAATAAAATAATAAAATTGAGACAGCATTCCAAAGTAACAAAGAAAAAGTCAAAGTCAATCAATAACAATCTAAACGGACTAAACTTATTTCTTATTTTAAATTGTATTTAAATGAAAAAAAAAATAAATTTAAAGAAACTCTCAAACTTAATTATCGTTCACTTATGACGATATTACATTAGATTTACAAGGTGATGGTAGAAAATTAAATCTTCACCATAAAATTTTACTTCTACCACTGGGAAAACAACCGTTATATTTACAAATTCACTTTCAAGATTGTTGTTGTAAATCGAGAGATTATATTTATTTACCGATGACTTTTCAAAAAAATCCAACCTACCGTACAATTCCACAGCCGCCACATGCAATACAAGTGGTCCAAATAGTTGAATAGTAACGGAATTATTTGCGCAATATTATTAACCGTAAATACTCATTAAGTCCACAAAGTCTAGACTACAAAAAATCTAAAAGATTCTTGTGTAAAACTAAAAATATTCATACGTACATACACATGTATATGTATATGCACATATGCATACCTACTTATGTACATACATATTGTATATGCATAAATTCATATATTTAAAAAAGGGACTGGTAAGAACAGCGTGTGGGTCCTTGTCGCTTTAGTAAAAAAAAGGTAAAAGGATGTAGCGACATAGTGGCAGGATGCCGTTTAAGCAACACATACTGACGACATGTAACCCGAAGCCCAGACTAGCAACAACAATGCGGTCAGTTACAAAGTGGGCGCATTCCATATGTGTCTTAATACAGCACACATGACAACCCTAAAAAAAAACATACAAACTCTATATGCTACAAAGATTAACGACAATTTCTAAAAAGGACAATCATTTATTTAGTCTATGCATAATTTCAAGAATTAATCCCTAACGATGTCAATGGGAGGGAAAGTGTGCATGGTTGCAATATGACTTTAAAGGCGTTTTATTTAATATTTGACATCATGTCTAAGGAGGCGTACATGCTAAATTTGTTAAAATTACTGTATGATTGACCTTTGAAAAAAAAAATAACAATTCAAATTTTCAAAAGTCAAATAAATAAACATTATATGCAATAAAAGAAAATTAAATGAAATACTTTTATTGTTTATTTATAACAATCTAATGCATTTGATTACACACCTTTAATTTTATTGGGGTCTTTTACTGACTTTACTTGCGGGTTAAAGTGTAATCAGCTGTATGCAATTTAAAACCAAACAAATAAAAACATATCAAACAAGTGCATCTATCATTTACACCCACCCCACAGCCATGTGAGGGTCTGTCTGTCTGTCTGTCTGTCTGTCTTACTATTCCCCCACATAAAATCGTTTCAGAAAAAGCACAACATACTCATGCATGAACAAAAAAAAATACACTGACATTTAGTCAGTAAGTTTTATGGTTGTGTTTATACAGTAATTGATATGCCACTCTGCCATAATCCTCAGACATTTTTTTTCACTTCCGTACTCTTCCCCTCAAATATAAATGAAATAGAATGTATGTATTTATGTATCTTTATAATGGTCTACAAAGGCTGTAGTTAGTAGCAAAGTAGAGTCACAGCAAAATGCTCCTTGTTCTTTCTCTCTATCTCCGCCATAGGACCTTTAGTGGAACAAGCTGTCATAAATGTCCAACTGATGGATTTTAATGTACTTTGTACATATATGAATAATTTTTTTGTTGCTCTTAATAGCTTTATGTAGTTGCATTTCATTTATTGCTCTACTCTGGTTGGAGAATAACGTCTGTTTGACAATGATTTTGTTTTCGTTTCTCCCTTGAATTTCCTTTTAATGTACATACTTACACTCACAAAATTATTACAGTAACGGACTGTACTGTATTCTATTCAGGAAATATTCCGTTCAGTCACTTTTAAATGAATAAACATTTAAAATTATAAGAAATTTTATTGTTAAATTGTCCTTTGTTGTTATAATTTTGCGACATAGTAAAATAAATAAAGTAAGGGTTTAAGGGTTTAAAGAAGTAAATCAGTTGTTTTAACCGAACTTGAAGTTTATTTTTGGTACGGTGAAATATTGGTCAATTTTCAAATAGTTTGGGGAAATATTTATATAAACTTGTGAGTTGTGATTTAAAAATTATGTTTCTGTACATTTTGTTGTTGTATTTTTAAGAAATCATTATTTGATCATATGGATGAATCACATGTGAATTCTTTTCAATCACTCAAGTGATAAATCAGATAATCAGATAAATAATCCCCAAAATGCCAGCTGGGTACAACATATTCTGACATGTGTGTATGTGTAAATAAACATGTACTCAAGGGCAGCATCAACTCGAAGTTGCAATTTCTTAAAAAAATTTTTGCTCTTCAAGATTGCAAATTGCAACTTTTTTTATTTATATTTTGACGATCTTGCAGCAATGGCTGAATATATTTTCAGTCTAAAAAGTCTTTTTATAATAAGAAGCAGAAATAAATATGTTTATACATATATATACATATATGTATATAATAATTTTAATCACTTAGCGGTGTTCAAAATTCGTTTTTTGCCAAAATAAAAAAAAAACATCAAATAAATGAAAGAAATACGGGAGAGTTTTGTTTTTATTTATTATTAAAAATATAAAATATGTAGTACAAAAACAAGATCAACCCAAAATATTTAAAACACTTTATCTTTATTAGATTAGTTGGACTCGAACAGAGAGGAGCATTTAAGAAATATGCACGAGTATAACAACAGTAACAAAAGAAAGGAAAAACAACCTTTGCTTTTACTGTTCTCGTTGTTGTTCTAGAGATCTCGCTGAAACAATTACAACAACCAACACTACCAGCAATTAACAGAACAAAAAAAAAAAAAAAGTTCACCCCATCGGAAAATGTGCACGTACGACAAGCAAAACAAAACAGAGGAAATATTTCCTTAAAAATAAATTGTGATCGCTTCTTTTGATTATATTGATTTATAATTGAAACAACCACAATCCAACATGAAAATATAGAAATAATAAAAACATGTACAATTTCATATATTGTAGAATGTAAATATTAAAAAAATAAAATAAAAAATAAAATTAAATTAACCGCAGATGTACTCGCACATATGAGGAAGCAGACATTCATTCGAAATTCATTCATCCATTCCCTCATTCAATTCAATGCAAAACAATAAGAATTCGAATGAACAAACGGTAGCAGACATCACAATAACAGATAGTGGAACTGAACTAATGGAATCTGGCATTTGATGGCACTATACTACACTAAATTACTCTGCCACTGATGAACTTGCAACTGATGATTTAAGAATTAATAAAGAATCCATACAGACGCCAAGCATCACACATGAAATTGATTTTTCTTTTTTTTTTCTTTCTGTAATTCATTTAATGTGATAGACTGGCAAAATAGAAAATTGCTTGAACTCTAAGATAAATTGCCAAATTTTAAACAATAAAATTAAATGGGAAACCTGGAAAGAAAGTGTGTCTGTTTTTTGGTGTTTGTTGTATTTGAAACATGAAATATCTTTAATATGATGCTGATCGCAAGCTGGTCATGACAACTATTTTGAAAGGCTTAATACAAACCTACTTATAATTACTAGAGTTCGACCTGTTTGTATGCAAATCATAGTCTGTTCAAAAGAAAAGGAGAATTTTGAATTTTTTTTGATAAGTCTTTATTTATTCAACAATATCCATTTTGTCCCCTTCAAAATAATCCCCCGCAGATATAATGCACTTATGCCAGCGCTTCTTCCAATCCTCGAAGCACTTTTTGGTATGGCCATCAGCTCGTTCTTCGATTTTGACTTTATCTTATCAATTTTGGAAAACGCTTTTCTTTCATTATTCTCTTCAGTTTTGGGAATAGGAAAAAGTTGCAGGGTGACAAATCTGGTGAATAAGGTGGTTGAGTCATGATTAGGGGTTTGTTTTTGACAAAAAATTACGAACAAGCATTGATGTGTGAGCTGGTGCATTGTCGTGATGCAGAATCCCTGATTCTTTTTTCCACAATTCCGATCGTTTGAGCTTTATTGCTTCACGCATACGTTGCATAACTTCCTTGTAGTATTCTTATTAACCGTATGACCTGTTGGCAAGAACTCGTGGTGCACCACGCCATTGTAATCGAAAAAACCAAAATTCACCTTTCTTTTGAAGAAACCTTTTGTATCTCAAAAAATTTTTTATTGAAATATATAAAATTAAAAAAAAAATAGTTTTACTTTTCTTCCACGTACTGGTAAAAATTTTAGTTATATTAAAAAGGAAATTGTAACGTTAAAAATTTTTGACCGAACAAATACTAATCCACAAATCTTAACTAATCGTCTCTCCAAAACTGTAGAAAAATTTAAAATATTTTACTTCGTTAACTGCTGCATAAAGTAACTTCAGTATTTAAGGGTATATTCAAAATTATAAAAAATGTTTTAATTAATTGAAACATGCTTTGGATGTGACATTGCATTGCTATTATAACTTAATTTCATATGAAATGAAATACAATTCATTATGATAAAATTTGCAGTTTGCAATATTGCTTGCTCTTGCACCTGAATGCCAAACAGAGCCATAAATAATAAAAGCAACAACAACAGCAAAGGTAAATCCATATTTATAAACCAGTTGTTTTCTTTTTCTAATTTTTACTTACAATCGCTTGTAATTACAAAATAGAAGTTGGTTTATGCAACATGAAGAAGAACCATTTAGCCAATTCTACAACCATATTTACTGTTCAGTGTGCCATCTAACTGCAAGTAGGTAACAACATATTTATGTACACACATCACTCATTTAAAACAACAATTATTTATATGGTTCAATTGGACCAATAGGATTGATTCTATAAAGTTTCTCTTCCAGTTAGGAAATTTAGAAATATTATTAAAACCTAAAATAGTATGGGCTTGAACCATGTAGAAAATGTTTCCAATAGTACGAAATTTTAAGAAATTGTTTTTAAATTTTTAGAAAATTTTCTGAAATTTTGTTTAAAAATGAAAATTATAAAATACACAAAACATGTATTGAGTTCTGAACCAACATTGTTAATGCCAAAGAAATTTATTGTTTCATAAAAATATCAAAACTTGGCAAAAAATATTTACGATATTCTTTGCATATTTCTGGAAAAAAGTAATATTAAAATGATTTAAAAACTTAATGAATATTTGGTGTTGATGGGTTTTATAGCATGAGTAAATTTTAATTTTTCCATTTATTTTGGAAAAACCGACGTTGGAAAAATACATCGTCATAGAAAATGTAAGAAGCTCTATTTAACATTTTAAAAATTTTACAGAAGTAGAAAAATGTGTTTAAATAAAAAATGTATGAGCATGACCACAAAATTTTGCAGTATAACTAAAAACGGATCAACAATATTTAATTCTGGATAAAGTTTAAATTTTGCGAGGTAAATCATTTGGACTTAACAGAACAGAACTAATAAGTCTATTTTGAATTTTTTTAAAGTTAGATAGAACTTATTGCTTTTTCTGTGACGATATGTATTATATATTTCAAAGTTTTAATTTTAACAAAATTTTGGTAAATCTTTTAACACAATTTCGATATAAGTTTTCTGCAAGGGAAGAATAGAACTTTATTGAAATTGATATCGTAATAAGATATTCGAATTATTATTATAGTGGAATTAGGTTATAACGAATTCCAAGTGTCCGGGCAATTTCGTTCGTTATAGGCGAAGTTCGTTATCACCGGAGTAAATAATTTTTTATTGATAGTGTTCACAATATTATTTTTAATATTTTCTTTCATATTGTCTTTATTTTTTAAAATTGTTGCCAATGTAGAGTTTGAAGTTTAAAATATTTCACTTTTTTCTTAAGTTTTTTTTAAAGCTGCTTGGTTGAGAAAATCTGTTTTATTTTGTATCTTTGACATTTTTAGTTGCTGTGAGTTTAAATTTAATATTTTTTTTTTTGAAATAAGAGGACAACTGATAGTGTTACCAAATTGTTATAAATAATTTAAAGTTTCAAAATACACAAGAAAATTATTTGAGAAAAAATTTTTTTCGTTATAACCGATATATTTTCATGCATTTGCTATAACCTGAGTTCGGTATAACGTTACTAATGTATGGTATGAAATATTAATGCAAAAGTGTTGGGACTGGAGAACTTGTTCGCTGTAAACGAAAATTCGTTATAACCAGTGTTCGTTATAACTGATCTCCACTGTATTATTGATTTATTTAATCTTAAAAACTTAATTCGAAGATTAAAATCTAGTCATTGAGCACTAGCTACATGGACATCAGCTCTGTAGGAAAAAAATTATATATTAGGTTCATATCGTTAGCTGAAATGCAAAACCACGTAACTAACATAAATTTCGAAATTGACTTAGTGATGTATAGCAGAAAAATTAAGGGCCTCAAAAATTTTTAGATTATTGTAATAAAGATTATGTATTTTATAAGCAAAAATCGAAAGCATGTAACTACAAATACCTGTGTTATATTAAAAAGTTTTTTCTTCACCCTGTAAAAAAATGATACATAAAAAGATTTACATACTACGTTGTTCATCCATATAGTTTTTGTATTCGTCGTTAAGTTGGTTGTTTCAAAGTTCTTCCAGACACTATTGTGTTAAATACATAATTTTCAGCAAAATGTGGCTCCGCCGAAGCCAAAACTAGTGCTTTCTCCAACACTCTTAAGGCTTCAACAAATTCATTGCTAAGCTTTTGGCCTTATAAGCGCCATGCGGATGATCTTCCATTATTCGGTGAGCGAGAAAATTCAACTCTAATTGTCGAATACTGTTATGCTTCTTTTCGACAATATCGATGATCGATATGCATGTAACTCAACACAATGTACAGGGTCATCTTAAGAAAATATGGAAATCGGTTGACCTTGCAGGTTATCCCTTTAACTTTCTGCTAAATTCAAACCATTGATACTGGCGTATCGAAAATCGATTTGACAAAAAATTAGGAAGTAATCAAAAACAACCACTTTTTTTTCGCAAATTTTCGACATTGATATCTTTTTTTTAAGTTTACAAAAATTTATGAATATCTAAAATCGATGTGACGAACACTTTTGAAGTTATTAGAAAAAACGATTTTTTCCAAATTTTTCGTCAACAATATCTCTCGAAAGAATCATCCGATTTGAGTAAAATTGGCATCAACCGACGTTTTTTTTGAGTTTAAGAGCTGAATAGATTTTGAACTTGATTAACTTATTTGTTTAAAATTTATTTGAAACAAAAGACAATTTTTCGAAAATTTTATTTTCGATATCTACCGAAACGAATCCATTTAATATCTCCCGACATTTAAGTGAGATCAATATCTTTCAAATGCAGCAGACATACAACCAAAGTATTTTCATCAAGTTGACTTAACTAATCAGGTGACTTTTATTCCTTGTTCATGTTTCACACAACGTGAATGTCAAAAATTGTTTACATTTTATACGCACCAATATCATGTTTACTAATTTTTTTTTATTTTGAGAGGGTTGCAAAAGCAATAAAGGCATACATAAATCAAATTTATGTTTTTCTAACTATTGTAGCCTATATACACACAGTGTTTACTTTTGAGAGAGCTGTACAAAAACGTTATTGACATCCTCAATGAGTTACACAAATAAAATGCCTGTTGTTTTTGGTATTGCTGTTTTGTTTTAGAGTTGCGACTACTAGATAAAACTATTTTGCATACAACCGTTCTGACATCATAGCGAAAATAGTCAGAGTCACTTTCAGGACCTCGAAACGTCTCTACCTCGATTTTCGATAATTGGGTGAAACCAGACATTCTACGTGAGTCGTAATAATCGCAAAAATAGAATAATCTTAAATTCCAACTTAAAGTTAATATGAAATATTAATTTTGAGGATTTGCAAACTTCAAGCAGTTATTAGTTCTGTAGTGAGCACTTGTCAGCAATTATGGCTTATTTGTTCATGAAACAGAATGTTTGCTCTCATAGAAGAAGTATTAAATTTCACTTGAGTAAAAAAAATCTTAACGCAATTAAGTGGGTTTAGTACCAACAAGCTAAAATGCCATAAAGAGAAAAATCAACCACTATATTAAGGCAACAATGGTTTAATACCTATTTAAACTTGTTAAATATTTGCCCAACAAAGACTTTCGAGAAGCATTAATTGAAAATGGCAATAGATCATAGAAATGCCATATTGCAAATAAAATTAAATAAACTAAAAAGGAAATGGGATTATTGACACTTATTCAAGTGATTTTCATTCACATTTTTTGCTTGTTTAAGAATTAGTTGTATTTTATTTTGTTATAGTTGTCATAATACCAACAGAGGTGTATGTACTTCAGGCACGCGTCACATTTGAAATGTGTAGCACACACATATGCATACATACATATTTGTGTGCAAGTAATCCTATTTACTGCTTTTGCTTTAGTGCACACGTTAAACTTCCTGTTTAAGTTAATTTAAGAACCAGAACACAATCATCACACTCAGTTTCAATCGTCTTTATGAATTAATTCTGTAGACGTCATCGTTGCCGCAAATATGTTGCAGATTGTTACAAAAATAATCATATCCTAATTATTCTTCTATTATCGAAAGTCATTCAATTGTAACATAATTAACAAGTATGAACAAGTATTACTCGAATTGTCCTTGAATCACCTTAATATGGTGGAGTGAAAAAAGCCAACATCATGTAAAATCATTCATCCCAGTAAACAACCCCTCTTATGATGTTGTATGTCATTGAATTACAATTAAAGCGACAGGCGACAGTTTCAGTAAACTGATTTTAATTTACGATTTTTGTTTATTTCTTATTATTTAGGAAATGTTGTGATATTTTTAGTTTATTAATTTTATAAAATTTGCGAAATTTTTTTTGTTTTTTTTTGAAAGAGAGGAATATTTTTTAAGGTAAACTTGAAAATTCTTATTTATATGTATGTATATTATCAAAGCTTTTCAATGAGTTAATAAATGCACAAGCAGACAATCAGGGTCGACAAAAATTTTGTCTGTTAAGTAGATTTTTATGTTAGCAAAAACGAAATGAAATAATTATCAAATAATTAATTATTTTAATCCATGGTAATCCTTTTTGTCCGTCCATGAGATATTGGAAAGCTTTCACTAAGTAATGTGTCATTTAATTCCCATTTATATTAAATATTGAATCCACCTCTTAGAGCTATAGCTCTCAACATTGGCCTTAAGCAAGATTTTGAATAAAACATTAAAGGCTAAAATTTATTGGATGCAGAGCAACGTTTCCGCTAGGAGTACAGTGCAGGTAATACCCATACATGGTTGTAAAATTTTATATATATATGTATGTATACTGCCTTATAAAGTATACATCAAAAAGTACATTAGTATGAACGTGATTTCATTCTTTACTTTTTTATCTTGAATTAGCACTCAGGCGGTGACCCTTACACATGCGTAGCATTCTGCTGGATCTAGAGGAAAGGGATAGTGAGAGAGATGACAGGCGGTGAAGCTTCACTATCGTACAATTCTGCTTTTGCACGTTTCTTTTGTTTATAGCAGAGTTGCAGCGCCTCTGATGTGAAGGAGACGTATTTAATTTTTAAAGCTTTGTTTTAGTGGTCGTCGCCACCTACATATAACGCTTTCATTCTAACCGCAACAATTATTTATTGCATTTAACTTTAGCATTTGAAATGAAGGCACTTTTGTTTCAAAACAAAAGTGGTGACCACAAATAACAACAGGCTACCCTTTTTGTGGCAATCGTACAACCAACTACTGTGTGTTTAACTACAACTCAATGAATATATGTGCCTTCAAGCAACGAAAAATGCTACTCTACATTTTAAATAAAATAAAAAAAAGATGCAAGAAATAAATATGATTCGAAAATCCTTAAAGGGCAAGCTTAGCTAAAAGAACAAAAATAAAATATTACACAGCAATACACACACGACCATAGAAAATTAAATTCGCTTAATAAATACCACCTAAGGTATTTTGACTAAATTCAAATAATCACTATAATACTCAATCACACATTACACTCTCTTTGATTACACTTTCTAATTATTATTTCCAACAGTATGTCAAATCCTAACAACAAAGAAAAATAGTTAAAGCAATTACCTCCCCTTGTAGTTTAACGGTAAAATCACTCATTGAGTTTAATGAGAGCATTCTTGATTCACAAAGTATCTCTCATGGTGAGTGCATATGAGTGCTTCTTCGTTTAAAAAAAAATTGTTGTTGCTGTTACTTTATTATTAAATGAGTCAGGCATTGTTGTTTATCTGGCAACCATTTTTATTGTTGTGGTTTTTATATGATGTTTCTCACCCAATCATCAACGTTCAGTTATGCTCTTCCTACTTAAACCAATGGTTTTACATTAAATAAAGTAAAGTGTACCTAAATATTCTCTTACTCATTGTTTGTTAGGTCTTAAGAAAAAAGGTAGGTATATTAATTGTTTTTCACAGTATTTTTCAGAAATGTAATGTATTTATATTCTTACTAGCTGACTCGGCCACGCGTTGCTGTGACTGTTATAACATCTTTAAAAAATATTACGTTCAAATTTAGATTTTTAAGCAATAATGAATGAATGGAAAAAAAAGAGTTAAATAGGTATTTGATTTTACATATTACACAGCGGACCACTGCACGTTTCAGTGTGCAATTTAAAAAAAACCAGCTTGAATTCACATTATATATTTATAGTAGATAATACTACATGATAAACATTTGTTGCTTTTACCCGCGGCTTCGTTCACTTTAGTAAGTTTCGGAGACATGGAAATTGCCTCCTATATCTTCTCGTAGTCCTATTAAAAAAAAAATTTATAACTAGGCTATGTGTCCTTCTAGACGGACAAACATCGCGACACGATATTTTTATATACAATTTACTAATACATATGTATATGTACTTATTTAAAAACAAACTTACCTGAAATTTCCTTAATGAGGCATATTCGCCCCAAATTGCGTCCACGCACCAAAAAGGTGGAAGACGTGATCACTGAGCCATTAGAATTCACAATTAAAAACAAAAAATACGGCAACACTCTTCAATTCGCAGTAATTACATGGTATGGTACTGCACTATATTTATACTATTACCCCCTCCATATGACGAGAAGTGCGTAGTAGTCAATAATTAATTTAAGGCACCTAAAGCGCTCTAACTCGTTAACGGCTAGACGAATTTTATTAGATACATTGTGAAGTTAGCTATACGAGGGGACCCTACGAAGGGCACAATAAGATTATTTACTAATTGTTGAGACAGAAGCTTTTGCAGGCACAAATTTACCTTTTAACTTAGTAAAACTGAAAGCAGCTTGGCCAAAGCATGGCCATCTTGTGCTCGATATTCAGGTACATCCAATGGTGAAAAAATCACTCATATTGTGTCATGGGTTTATGAGTTACAGTGTTTTAAAAAATATATCAAAATTGTTTCGTGTCTTACCATGATTATAGAACAAGAAAATTTGCACGTTTTTGGGGAACCTGATATTGTATACAGTCATAGAGTTTTTAAATATTGGTAACACTTTATATATTTGCCTTAAGTTGCTTTAAGATACTTTCTATTATAAAGTGTAAATGTCACATTTTTACTTGCAAAATGCATACATGGCGTAGGTAAAAGTCATCCTGCTTTCACAGTGTAAAAGCTTTCAATTAGAGCGTGTTCTATTTGTAACTGACAAAGCACTGACATGAGCTGTATTGCAAGTAAATTTTGTTTCTCGTTCGCCAAATATACATATACTAGAAACCCGGTGCGCTTCGCTACCCCCACCAAATGAATGGCCAATTTTTGGCGAGGACTTTGCCTTTCCTCTGCAGTTTAAAAAAATGTTAGCGGAACTTTTCCATATGAACAAAGAATTTGGGAAATTGATCCACAAACGACGAAGTTATTTGATATTCACTTTTTAAGGGCGGCTACTTTGCTAACCCCTACAATTTCCAAACAAAAAAAAAATATTGGATGCAAAAAGCATTTTGAACATTGCTCTATAAATGACGAAGTTATTGGTAAATTTTCGCCAAAAATGAATCGTTATTTAGCAAAGTTGAACCAGTTCATTTGCAATAGAACTAGGCTTGCCAGATCCCAGAAGCTTAAAAACTGGAAAACGTAAAATTTTTGCCTGGATTTTAGAAAGAACACTGGACCTTTTTTAAAATGCACTTAAAATTACTAGTGTTGGACTTAAATATACAATTAGCAAAAAATTACAGTGATGATACTTTATAAATTGTCAGTTATGCACAAAAAATGATACTAATTCGAGTTGGGAAAAGATATAATATAAACATTTGCAAATATAGTTGTAATTTTATTGTGTTTAGAATGCAATTTTTCTGTACAAAATTTTAATTTCATTATAAAAGAATATAAAATATGAAAAAACTGGACTAGAAACTGGACCAGACATAAAAAACTGGAAAAATCCAGGCGAATCCAGGCCATCTGGCAAGCCTAAATAGAACACATTCCCTAACTATTTCTTTTGAATGTACTTTCTTGTTGGGTAAGTAATACGATTTGATTTCGATTCTCGAAAAAAGCAGTGCACTTTTCGCAGTATTTATTAAAAATATACATAAGAACTTTATTGCACTCCTCTAAATAGTTTCACAGCGGCACAATAAAGTGCAAATGTTTTAAATGTAGACGGCAAAATTGGAGAAGAAATACAATTCACTTTTGGTTGAACAGATAACATTTTGGAACTAAACAAAAATTTAAATATTTCCTTGTTCTATCAATTTAGAAATTACGACCAATATACAAATTTTTGTTCTTTGCGTGAAATCATTGCTTTTTATATCAATTCAAAACTGTACAAATATTCTAGAACCTTTGTCATCTTTTCATCAGCAAAGTAAACTAATAAAGTATAATATAAACAATAAATTTTTCTAAAGGATTTATTTTTAGTTGATACAGTTCTGAAATTTCGAGGTATTAAAAACTACACTTTCAACGTTTTCAATGAATATTTATGATCCAGTAGTAGTCAACACAACGTAAACACTTCAATGTGAAGAAGCTGTTACATTTCAACAAGGAAGGGACACTTGTGCCCACGTACGGGACAACAAATGGGAAAAACAGTTCAGGCAATCAAACAACCAACCAGTAAACAGTTTTTGAATTACAGAAAAAAAAACTGTTCAAAGAGCAAAGAAAAGTTGTGCACATTGCGCACATGTGTGCGCCAGGAGGATGTTGATGGATGGTACTGGTGGTGCTGGTGTTGGTGGTGGTTTTATCATGAGAATCTTTGGAAAATTTATAAATAAAACAAGAAACAACCTCTTTGGCTGAGAATAATGAGAAAATAAATATTTAAATTGCTTAATGAGTTTAACAAATTAAAGAAAAAGAAGAGTTTTGAGTGGGTTTATAGTTTTTTGGGCAAGAGCAAGATCAGTATTTAAATCTCGGAATGCTAGAGAATCAACAACAAACCTCCAGCGGCATTGATAGAGTGTAGACGATTATTTTGCGACTTATTAACAACGTATTTAAAAAAGGGACACAATTGAGAAAAGTTTATTAAGTAAATAGCAAGAAAAATATATAAATTAGAAAAATATAAAAACCATAAACCAAATAAATAAAAATGTTAACAAACATGGAAAGTGCTAATAGTGGTTTATCCGGTATCGGTAAAGCGCTCACTACACCTTTTTCTATTAACGATATATTAACGCGTAATAATGTCGAAGGTCGTCTATCACGTACTGAATCTGAATTGGAATTATCGGCCGTTAATGGGCGAGTGGAAGAACAAAATTTAAAAAATTATATGAATTACAAAAGCAATCGTTTATCGAAAGATAATGTTTCTGACAACAGTCCATCAGAACGCGAAATGAGATCTAACGAATTTCGTCCCTCATTCTATGCCATCGATAATAACAGCCATACGGAATATATGGCCCACAAATTAGGTTATTTTAGTGCTGCAGCTGCAGCTGCCTTAGTTCGCGGTCGTTCAGATTGTCCAATTGATATGAGAAGATGCACCAGCCATGATTCAGGTAAATTGCTTCAACATTTCGAATCGAAGTTTCATTTATGATCCCTATAAAATTCTGCGAAAACATTTTCATGATGAATTTAAATTTTAGATTGTGATTCGCCGCCGCCATCTGGAAATTCTTCCGTTTTGTTCACCTCACCCACAAATGACGGTTCGTTATCTCCTGTACAAGATGATTTGCAGGGAGAAAATATAAATCGCAAGAAACGTTCGAGAGCTGCTTTTAGTCATGCTCAGGTTTTCGAATTGGAAAGACGTTTTGCCCAACAACGCTACCTCAGTGGTCCTGAGCGCTCTGAATTGGCCAAATCGTTGCGTTTAACTGAAACTCAAGTTAAAATTTGGTTTCAAAATCGTCGCTACAAGACAAAACGTAAGCAAATTCAACAACATGAAGCGGCTATAATGAATGCTGCGAGTAAACGTGTTCCCGTTCAAGTACTGGTTAGAGAAGATGGCTCCACTACGTATGCCCACATGTTTCCACATACCGCTGCCAGCTATACACATGGCTTAGACCCTGCTATTATCAGCCTCTATCGTCACCAACTGCAAATGGCTTATGGCGTAGGTGTATCTTTGCCACAGGTATCTTTTCCCTACTTTCCCTATGCTCATGCCACGGCAAATACGAAAATTCCTCAACCCATACCACCACCAAATCATTTAACTTCAGGCGCTGCCGTAACCACCAAAACATCCATACCTTCCCACTATCTTAATACTTCGTCGGCCTCTTCATCACCCACCCACTTAAATCACTGCACACCAAGTTCAAGCCCGTCAGCCAACGCCAACAACAGTCTAAATACCACCAACTCCAACTCGCATACCGCCAGTAGTAGAAAGATACGTGAAATGACCATGGACGTTGGAAGTGAACGTTCGCATTCAGACACTGAAGATTTTGAAGAAAATGTCGAAATTGATTAGAAATTTCTTATAAAAAAAAGTTGTGATTTTGCAAAATCTCATTGAAGTGGCTTGTGATATACATGTGTAGTTAAATTTTTAAATATCTTTCTTTTAATAACATCCTTTTCCAGAGGATAGTGCAGTCATACTACCGCTAAATAAACAAAAAGATTATTAATGTACGTGTTCTAATTTTTATTATTTTTCATAGTTAATTTATTTAAGTTTTACCAACAGTATTTTATAGTATGAAATAAAAAAAAAACGAAACACATGACGTTCAAATAAAAATAGAAAATTAAGAAGACAAATGTGGATTTCTTTTATGGCGAGCAGGTAACATTTTTAAATTCTTTCCAGAGAGTACAATGATAGAGAGAGAATCCTAAATAATTAAAATTAGTACATCAGTAAAATTACTGTTAACGAACCTGTTGAACCGAACTGAAGCAGTTGCCAAGAACTGAACGATCGGAACAAATCAATGATAAAAATCTATTTAAAATTTGTACGAAAGTGAAATTGGTAACGTTTTTGATTCTCCAGAAAACGGAAAACGGAAAACGCAAAAATTTTTCGTTTTAAATTCGTTGCAAAATTTCAAGGTAGAATTGTTAATTTGAGAGCACTTACGAGTACATACATACTACAATGTTATAAATTTTATGCTTACTACACACGATTGAACATACTTATGTTTCTCCGTGTGTATTTAAAGAACATATATGCGACTATTGAATAAATATACGTGTTTTAAAATGAGCTATCACAAATCATTACGACACACGATGTAACACACTCATATTCTTGTTCATGTTCCTTCCCCTGTTTCTGTTTTCCTGATAATTTAAAAAAAGCGGTCGAATCAAATCACAAAATATAAAATTTTGAGGTTTTGTTAAAAAGCGAATGCGTTAAAATGAGTCTTCGTTAAACCGGGATACTACTGTATGTCAATCATTTGCTGATTTTGAAGAACATTCTTTTTTGAGAATATTGTTTTAAGTTTGGTACAGATATACATATTATGCAAAATACATATTTAAAAAAAGCCATGCATGTTGTTAAAATTGTTAGTTCATTTTAAAAGAAGCTTTTACCAGAATATGTTCGCCGTAAACTTCTATTGGATGCATGTGCAAATACGTGATCTGATATGATTAAACATGTTCGTGTTAAAGTACATGTTTACATATGTAAGTATGTATGTATGTATGTGCTACCTAATCCATATAAATATTGTTAATCAATCAAATTCAATTTTGTTGACTTCAATTTATTTTCTTAAGAATATTTTTCCAAACAACAATCGCAAAAGCAAACAACCACATACATACTTACATGCAAGTTTACAAGGGAACTTTAGCAAAAAAATCTCAACATTATTGTTGCTTTGAGGGAAATAAAAACACCAATGCCGTGCGAATTAATCAAAAAATGTTGCCTGGTGCCAAAAAACATCGGCTCAGTTTAAAGCCTTTTAAAGCCCTCCTTCTTCGGTATTGTGTAGCATCGACGAAGTAAAATGTCGTAAAAATGGCGACATCAGAGACGCTACAACACTGCTAGAAAAACAAAGAACGTGCAAATGCAGAGTTACAAGATAGTGAAGCTTCACCTCCTGTTGTTTCTCCTACTACCCCTTTCCTCTAGTTCCAGCACAATGCCCCCCGCTTTGAGTGCTGGTCCAAGATAAAAAAAAACCCTTTGATGATAAATTAACATTTGCACCTCACATTGATATTATTTGCTCTAAGAGGTCTATGACTTTGCGCAGACGTTACCACCTGAATCTGTTGTTGTTTCTCTTTGTGAAGAGATCTCTGACGCACGACTTGTTAATGTCTGGGGTTAATTATTGTATTGAGGTTTACTCGGGATGTAGCCCTTGTAGTAGGAGCAGAATAAAATCGATCATTCATAAAATTGTACGATTTGTTTATGGACTCAGGCAAAGAGCTCAATTATCAATTTCTTAAACTTAACTTTTTAAGATTTCTTAAAATGCAGATTATTAATCTACTTATATATTAACATTAAAAGCCAAATTTCTGTACATACTTTGCACATACTATCTTTTGCGTGATCTACTAGAAATCCTCAAATTATCATAACTCGCATATATTTACTTTGGAGTATACGAAATGTCTCTTGTTGTCCGAGTTGCCCGTTGATAGAAGCCCTTGCCAATTAATTTGCGTTCTTTTAAATGTCTAAGATCATGTTTAAAAGAAAGCTTTTTGAGTTCATACATCTAAATAGTCCTTAATTATTAAATAAATATATTTCATCGTATTATATACATACATATGTATGTATATAGTTTTAGAAATTTTCAGTTGATGTACTTAATACTTTTATAATAACTTTTAATTTTAGATATACTCGTAGATAATACATTTATATTTTCCTATTGTACTGCTCATACTAACTTTATGTACTTGCAATATATTTTTTTTATTGGCCAATAGCCCACATGTATTACGGCTGAAGTAATAAATAAATAAATAAGGCGTTACAAAGGCGTTACAAAGCACAAAACTATAAAATCAGCAAAATTTATTGAAAACGTTTAAATATGCATTGTTCGCGCTGAAATCTTTGAAAGTTTGATTGGCAATTATTTAACATATACATATGTATGTACATATACGTATCTATGTAGTACTTTTATATTATAAAATTTCAAAATGGCGCTATTCTACCGAAAACGTGAAAAATTAAACAAACCAACCAACCAAACTAACAAATTTTTCGAGCACAAAAGAATCTACAAATTTTTTTCTAATCAGGCCGAATTGGCTGCTTGAGAATTTTTTGTGCGATATAAACTCCTACTCCCGATACGCCTACTTACCTCTTACTAATAATAATAGCGAACATGTACATATTTACATATCTACACATGTACATATTTCTGGCTTCTAATAATTATTTCAAAATTTATCCCATTTCCGCTTGATATCGGTTTTCTTCGCATATTTCCATTGTCTAATAGAAAATATTTAACCAAACATAAACAAATTCAAATCATCTTTCTCGTTTATGTTTTTACACATACAGCCATGCCAACAAACTCATTTAAAAAAATCAATTTCGATTTTTTTTTTCTTAATTTTGTGCTTCTGCAACGAATCGTCGTAAATCATTTATAAAATTCACAAATTGTCAATAATTAATTTCTGAAAGTTTACTTGGAAAAAGCCATTAAGAAGATCAACGTGTTATATGCATCATTGGAAAAATGTTTAAAGGCGATCGTTAACCTGTTGTCATAAAATTTCGAATTTCAAATTTCAAATTTAATTGAACCCATTAAAATGTGTGTAAATATTCAGATTTTGATAGTTGACTATTGAAACGAAAACTGCAGCAAATGGATTATTGATGTGATATAATTGGAATAAGTGTAGTACATTTGCATAGAGGAGAAGGTAAAACCATATACTCGTATGAACATATAAAAAATTTTGGCAATACACAAGTTTTTTAGGCAATTTTATTGTCCTTCATTAAAAAAAGTATTATGCTAGTTAAGATCTTGTCACGTAGTTTTTTCCGACCTGAGTATGCTCAGTGTGTGCGGGTCTGCTCCTTTGGCACAACTCCAGTCGCTTGTTACCAACGAAGCGAATACATCGTATAAGTGTGACTATTTTTCATAAAATAATGCACACAATGACATATATGGAAGCTGAACATTGATCGTGTAGCATGCGCTTAATACGCCACACACGAAAGTTGAAAATATACGCTTTGTGAGCTGCTTGCTCAATTACGTTTTTACGGCTATTTACAAACCGTTATAAAGGCCACGAGTGAATGTTGCTCGTAAGGTCAGTCGCGGTTCGATGTAATCCGACGAGATAAATGCTACCTAAATGGACCTCAATCGGAGAACTACGTTAAAATACGACAATAACCAATATTGGAATTGTATTCCAATTCGTTCCCCCTTTTTCTCGAAAAGGGCACTACACTTTTCACTTTATTTATTAGAAATTATTGCACTTTATAGTTCGTTTTTAAAATGCTTTAAAGCGGAATAATATAGTGCGAACGTTTATAATAAATGGGACAAGGAATTTAATGCCCTTTTGGTTGAAAAGAAAACAATTAATTAAGTATTAAGCATTCAAATCAAAAATTTGCATATATTTCAAATGCACACATGCAATATTTCCCTCCATGTACATATACATATGATGTACGAGTATGTGTATGTACAACATGTATTAATAAAAAGTACTTAAGTTCTATTTAAGATTTTTGCAACCGCACTTAAGTGAACAGAAATATCCACTTAAGTCCTTCACTTAAGCATAATTAAAGTATTCTTTTTATTTAATTTTAAACACAGAAATGTATGGGCACAGTACGGCAGGCAATGCAGCCTTGACCCAACCAACCATTTTCCAGCCTACAAACAGCAGCAAGCAAAACTAATCATCGTTCATTTCGTATCTCAGAACAAGAGAAAAGAGAAAAAAAAGAAGAATGGCAAAGCACTTCAAAACAACTAAAAAGCTACTTAAGTTTCTTTCTTAAAATAATTAACCATCATTGCGTTTTGCTGCTACATATTAACATGGCTGGCGTGATTCTGGACCATTATAATCCACTCCAAAGATTTTTACTTCTGTGTAAAGTTTCATGTCTTGTAATCACTTCAAGACATCTGCAATTTGCATGTTTTGGAATTTCAAAGTATTTTTCTTAATCCATTTACATATTTCATACATTTCTAACATTATTTGTGTTGTCCATATGAAATCTCTTTTGAAAATCTCTAAATTTATTACATTTTTGAATTCAAACAATAAGCTTTTTGTAGTTGTTGCGTTGATTATAAAACAAGCAACCTGCAATAAATACCACCACGACCACTGTACTGTGTAAAACTTTCGTAATTTTGCACATTGTTCGCTTGTTTAAGTTCTCTAGGTGGACTATTGTTTAAAGTGTTGTGTTCTAATTTAATTCATTAGAATTTTTTTAAATAACAGAGGCGTAGTTGTAATTAAAATTAAAATTTAAAAGTTGTGTTCTTTCGTTCATTCCATAACTTCTTTAAGCCCACGATCATGTCATTTCTATTTCCGATTTGGCATAAAATCTAATTTCCTATTCATTAAGACAACTGTACACCCATAAACAAATACATACATACATATATACGAGTATGTATATAGTAAAGATTCCCAGTTGGCCAAATCGACGTACACGACATTTTCCTCGACACCAGTTTCGGACTAAAGTCATAAAAACATTTCAACACTGCTATAAAACAAAGAACGTGCAAAAGCAGAGTTGTAAGATAGTGAAGCTTCACCGCTTCATCGTCTGAGTGCTGGTCACAGATAAACCAAAAATATAACGATGGACAAAAATATAAGGAATTGTTCCAAATTGTCTTCAAATTTGTGACACTACTATAAAATACTTTAATTAAGAAAAATAACATATTTTGTAAACGTCGGACAAAGGACACGCCTACCGCCCACATGTGCCAATAATAAAATTTTTTATATTGGCTACATAACCGTGGACGTTCTATATCCCATAGTATTAGCTTCTGTGGTATTTTTTATTGTGACTGAGGCAAGGACTATATTTCCTGCCACATATCCTTTATCGTAAAAATACTATACTCTTACAAAAATTATCCGATTCTCATTAAATTTAGTTTGATATTTATTATATATTAAACAAATATTTGTGACAAATTAAAGTAACATTTATTTAGGAATATAGAAAACAAAACTAAAATAGAGAGAAAAAAATAATTTCGACAGCTTTGTGAAAGTACATTTTAAATTTAAATGGAAATACAACGTCGTTTTATAATAATAATATTAAATTTCTCTCAATTTTTTAACTTACAAGAAATCATCTTCAGTTTTTGATTCTTCCTAAAAAATATTGTCGATCACACATCAGAACAGATTGTTAATTTTAATCAGTAACTTAATGTTTTAAACCTTTGTAAAAGTAAATACATTTTAAGCATATAATAATATACAGTTAAACCTCTCCTAACGGACACCCCCATATACCGGACACCTCCCATAACCGGACAAACTTAGTAGAACCGAGATTTTCATCAGTTTTTCAATACAAAATGTATTATCATAACCCGACGCGTTCACTAAATTTGAAATAAAATTGTGTGCCAAAAGCCTCTCATAAGCGGACAGAAGCGTTAATTTTAATTAATTCGCATATTATTGCAACCCACCAACGCTAGTAGTATTTCTTAATTTTTCAACTCCGATTCGTATTTGTGTTAATGTCATTGAAAATTGTGATTCCCATGTTAACACGAATGTACATGCTCATACGTTGGGGATTGCGTAGAATTTTCTGTTTATTTAAAGAAATTGTTTGCTTAGCTGGTGTTGTCAACTTGAGAGTCAGAAAAAAATATTTTATCAATTGAAGAAAAAATGGAAATTACATATACTTGATTCCTTAAATACTGGTTATGAAGCATTAAACGAAATTGCCGGTTTGAAATATTTTACTACATAGTAACGAATTCATTACATTTAAAAACATTTAAATTCATTTTGAAACTCAAAGGCTCAAATTGAACCGATCTAAGTTAAAGCAATATATTATGAATAAAATTTTTCAACCACTAGTCTACCATTATAACATAAAGAATATATTGAAAATAATAATTGTGTAGCTCTTATAAGTGGACGGCTCACATAACCGGACAAAAATAGTACGACAGTGAGTGTCCATTTAAATTTTTGTTTTAATTGAAATATATGTGTGGAATATTTGTGAACACTCTACAAAAAAAAATATTCTTACTACAAACAACGGCTATTACCAATTAAATGTCAGAAACGTACGCTTCTCTAATTCAAATAATAAAAATAACATCAGATGACATGCAAAACCAAAACAAAGTACGTGGTAAAAAACCAATGTATTTTTTCTTATTTATTTTTTTTGTTATCTTGGACCAATGCTTAGGGGATATCCCCTACACAGATAGAAAAATTAGCTATAGTTAAGCATTTTCTACTTATTACTCGTATAAGTCGTACTTAAAATTTCCAGTACGAATATTATCAATTGGTAAACAAACCTAAAATGAGATTAAAGAAAAAATTTATAATAATTATGTATGGAATACTATTTTGCTGTTTGTTTATTCTCAAAGATTTTTTGAGAGCTTTTGTATAAGAACTTAAATGAATAATAAGGTTTTTTCATACCAATAAAAAATACTCACAGGAGAATAATTTACACAATTTATTTTTTCAATTAGCTGGAAACCAAGCGAATTCATATCAGGTGAACACTTCTGGCTTAATTGTAATTTGATCAAAATTGTAATTTGTGGTTATTGTACTAGTGAGTTTACCTGGTATGATTTCTCCATTGTTTTAAATATACAATACTTAATGATAACGAGTAAAAAATTAATATTTTATAATTATTTTTTTGAAAACTCAAGTGGTTGTTTACTAGAGGTCCGCCGCTGTTAATAAGGTTTGCTAATCGACTATTTAAAGCAAACCGTCGTATATGACAATTTGAGGACAATCTGTCATTGCGACCAACTGAGCGACATTATCGCTCATCTAGTCTTGCGCGACATGGCCGTCATTCGTATAGACATTTCGTCAACGAGCTGTCCTCGAAATATCTTCTACGGCTTACTGTTGTTGTCTTGTACCCGTCGTTAAAGATGTCTGAAAGACGTGGTCAACTGGGTTATTTAATTTTCTTTTTAAATAATACACATATTTATTATTTCGATTGCTTCATAATACTTGGCTAATAGTAGACACAAGTATGTACAATAATACTCGTAATAGTAATTCAATTCATTGTACATACAATAAGCAAATAACATCATACAACACAAGTGTTTGAAAAACTTTTTAGTACTTGTACTCGCAATTAATTGAAAATTAAAGAAACAAATATGTACATTTATTAAAATTTTCATTATAATTGCAAATTATACAAGTATTTTTCTGCTGGAAATTAAAAAGCTCTTTAAGCCATAATTTTTAAACAGAAAAACAGGCAACTAAAATTGCAATTAAAATAAATTATATATTGAAATGCGTAATAAAAGAAATGTTAAAACATGTATGCACATTATATACGCACGGGTGTATATTTACAATTTTATACATATTTTATTGATTCTGAATAAACTTTAACTGAATTCCCGTTTAATAGCAAGCAAAGGACCACCCAGTAATTATTCCGATTGAAGAAAAAAAAAGTTTCGCGCTGTGCTATTGAGTATTTGACTTGTGTCCAGCAACACTTTATGTCGGCCTAGCAATACTTCAATATGTCAAATTAGTCTGTGAGTCACTTTGAAAGCATACAAAATAATTTTTAGATATATTGGGCAAAGTTATTGAAGGATTCTCCCACATACTAACAAGTGTTCTTCTTAATTTTTTTACAATGTAAAATTAACGCTCAAGTCCTTTATGTCACAGCAGGAGTTTGGTGACAACAACACAATGTTTCGCTAAAATGCCAAGTGGTTGTGGTCTAGTTGCATAAGCAGTATTTACTCGTACTTTGAAGAAATTGCTTGAAATGTATAATTTTAGGTCTTCTTAAACAAGAAAATTGTGTGTCACATATACATACATATATGGAGTAATTTTCTAAACAAAAGAGATTTGTTAAAAACATTTTCCTATTCAAGAAAAAAAATTGCTCAATTATGATTGACAACTTATTAAATGATGAAGATTTCTCATACATACATGTATGTACTCAGTGAAATAAGTCAATAAAAATCTGAACTTCTGATACGGAAGTAGTGCAAAATCGGATTAGTTCTACTTCTTTTTACATAGGGTTGCCGTGCCCGGAAGTTCTCTTTTTTTATGCCGATTCATTGAATTCGAAGTAATACTGGTGATGTTAAGTAAATTTATATTTCTTATAATTTACTATTAATCAGAGCAATGGGTGGCGATGGCTGAAGTTGTCTGCACGTTGAGTTCGAGCTCAGATTCGGACTAAGTCAAAAAAAAAACATTTCGGATTTTTTCTGATTTGCATTAGTGTATCTTGTGCCAGTTGTTGTCGGAAGATTTCAGTGGCGAAGTGTTAGTCACTGGTCACTGAACAGCACCGGCTTCAGCTGTAACCAATCCACAGGCACATCAGAGCGCCCTTCTTCGTCGGTAGTTTGTAGCACCAACAAAGTGAAATAATTACTTAAAATTACTACTAAAATGAATCTTCAAAATTTATTACATCTTCTTCACATCAGGGGCTCTGATAAACAAAAAAAATGCTGAAGCAGAGTTCGAAGATAGTGAAGCTTCACCATCTATCATATCTCTCACTATCCCTTTACTCTAGCTCCAGCAAAATGCATCCCATGTGTAGGGATCTTTCCAAGAGTGCTAGTCCAAGATAAAAATATAATAATTTTTCATTACTCCTTTGAAAAGTTGCTTATCGCTTTGCTTTAATGCTATTAATAAGAAGCATGTTATCAGCTTTTTAAAATGCTAGAAAAAGCTAAATCGCCCTCCAAACAATTTGAATCTTTCTGTATTTGAATAACACTTTTATTTCTAAGAACTCTAAAATAACACCCATTGCTTAATTTTTGTGACATTATTCGAAGATTTATATTAAGAGCTTCTTATCATGAATATGAATTAATATCAGATAATTATGAAAATCAAAAACGTTTTAGTTGGTCAAATGTAAATTAGTTATCCCCCATTGGTTATTTAAATGCGACTGTACCATCGTTTCATGTATCCAATTCCTTGAGACATACTTTTTTCTCAAAAAGTATACCGGGCATACATAGAGGTCAGTTAGATTAATTAAACGTTTGATTATATTATTTTATTATTATTATTTTTTATTATTTGTTTTTTTTTATATATATATATATAATTTTAAGTTACCTTCTATTTAGTTTTAAGAATAATTTAAGTTAGGAGATTCACTCTCAAATTCTGCTCAGCCCCGGGAGCAGAGGGCGTAACACTACATAACTTTAAGTAATGTGATCAACCTTTGTAAGTAGGTAACTGTTTTTAATTTATTTTAATTAGGATATTACATTCTAGTCTTAAGTTTTAAATTTTATGTTAAAATAATATACGTATACGAACAAATTTTATTTCGAAGGCTCAATAAATTAAACTTTAAAAAAAGCTAAAAAAGGCTAAAAGTTTGTTATTCAACATTCTACGTTTGATATACTATTAATAATAAAAAAAATGTATAAATCATGCTAAGGCGTTATTTATTTTTCGAGTTCAATTCAGTACCGAATCAAAAATATAACAGAATGTTTGTATTTAGCAATGATGCAATAATTATGTATAGTATATGTATGTATAGTCATTTAGACTTTTAGACACTAGCAGTTTTTTAATGTCTTCGCTTTTCTTTTTTTCTATAGCATTTGTTAAACAGGGCGTGAAATTAGTTGACCGTTCGTAATATAAAATAGCTAATGGAAAATATGCTCATGCGTTATATGGGATTTTCGCTAAAGCGCGTGTTTGTTATACTGAACGTCGACTATATTAGTAAATTAAGTTAATTTTTATTTTAATAATAGTTTAATTTTTAACATACGTCATTTTAGTTAAATATACAAAATTAGTTGCCATTAAATTGTTTTTCTTTTTTAATATTTAGTTTTTTCAAGCAATTTGTTTTATACGTTAACACAGACAGCAAACAACTTTGCTGATTATGACAGATGCAATTTTTGCGCCGTAATTATGCGCTACACTGCGAATTTACGCAACAAATTTTTACCGACAAATTCTTTGCGCTAGACGAAATTCGTCGTTCGTCACAATTGTGTTCCCAGCATAACCCTAAATATATCTTTATGAAACTCTCCTCTTGTTTCATAATACTCTTTGCTATTGTACGCTGTGTTAGTACAGTTTTTATTTATTTTTAAAGAAACCAAATTGCCACAATTTTTCCTGTTAGATATCGAATTTGTTTACAATTTGTCCCACGTTTTCTAAACAAAACACATCGTTAACATTTTAACAACACATTACAAGCACTTGCAACTCCAAAATCACATGCAGATGAACTAAGCACTCTAAAATTAACTTCATTCTCAAAAATTTTATTTCCATTTATTTTATCCCCTCCGTACTCGAGTAGCTCTTGTCTAGAGTCTTTACGTTGTGTAAACAATCACTTATTATGATGATGCATGCACGTTTGACTTTTAAGTAAGTCTTTTATTATTCGTTTGTATTTTAAAATAGAGAACGTAAGCAGGCTTAAATTGATATGAAAAGGAAACTGCACCGGTTAAACTAAAATTAAATAAATGAACCAACTTTTATTCAAATTAGATATGAAAAACATTCCCCAAATATGTTTGTATGTATGTTAAATACTTGTTGCAGTTGCTATAATGAAAGGATATTATACAATACTGAAATACATGTACACATGTTTGGTTGCGCAAGTGTTTGCTTGATTGTAAACATGGCCGTGCTTGTCTTTTTTCCCTGCGTATAATATTGCACGGTCCATTGTAGCTGAAGTGTGCAGGTTGCAAACATGGCACCTATGTAATGCAGCCATAGATAATTGTAAACAACAGGTTATTGTTATACGACAAGTTTTCATTCTTTTCTTCGTATTTACACAGATAGAAAAAGCTCGTACCAAATTTAAGTATTTTCTAATTAATATTAGTATAAGTCGTACTTAAAATTTCTAGTACGAATAGTATTCATTTGCACTTAAGACAAGCAGAAAGTGAGATTAATTGAGAATTCCAATCGTGAAAATTCATAAAATGAGTAAAAAATTCTTAAATCACAAAAAAAATTAATAAATTATGTACGTAATACAATTTTGTATTTTCACAATTCTCAAAAATTTTTTGGGAATTTTTATATAAGTACGAACGATGGGTTGGTTTAAGAAATTAAATAAATTCTTTTAATCCCATACAAAAGTTAGAAATTCGTGAATCAAGAGCATTTTATCGCTGATTTAAATTTTTCTTAAATAAATCTTGTTTACGGGTTTTTTCAAGTACGGATACGCGATTAAATATGTTTAAAAGTAAATATTCAGCGCCTGAAGAATCCGTACTTGAATTAAGAAAATCCTAACTTATCGTAGTTTCGCCACCGCTTGCGATTGATTTTTGTTTTGATTATTCCGTCGCATGAAAATTATCTCTGAGGCGCTGCATGGAGTGGTTACATGCATTAGTTTTTGGGTTAGTGTGATGTAATGCAAAGGTGGGTTATATGGTCCATCCCTAGGATATCGTATGTGAAATAGACCATGTTCTTTCCATACATTTCGGTTAGTCGTGGACTAGTCTTAGTCCTCTGTGGACTACACTTTACATGCATATATGGACCAGTCACATTATCTATGGTCAACTTTTAATTATAGAAATACAGCGTATTTGCAATTCAATAAATTTAATATTTTTATTCAATGGGTATTCTTGAAAATATTTAAATGATAAAAATAAAAAACAGAATGGCGATGGCTGAAGTACTCTGGACTTTGAATACAAAACCAAAAATTTCCTGGGTTCGACTCCAGTTTCCGACTAAATCATAAAAGCAGAGTTGTAAGATTGTGAAGCTTCACCTCCTGACATTTCCATAACTATCCATTTCCTCTAGCTGCAGCATATTTCATCGTTTGTGTAGGCCCAACATAAAAATATACAGGACATCATAGGAACAATATATGACGTTCGTACATATAAAAGTGAATTTCTATGTTGGCAAGCTCTATGAAAAACCTCTCTATTTGCAGGTAAACTGGAATTCAATAGTGAAAATTTTTGTGCAATAGTTTGTAAGGGTTTTCGACTTAATAACATTGTGCAGGTGTATATTTAAGATTTATAATGAATTTCGAAAAATATTCGATACAATTTTTTACTCACAACAAATAATTAATATCCGTTAAAGAAAAATCATCCCATAAAAACTTGAAATTTTTCTTTAAGATCATTTTAATTCCCTTGTTTTTTTCTGTACCTGGCAACCACGATGAGGCACTGCAGTGTAAGAATACAAAAGCTGTCATGTCTATTGAGCTGTCTGCACTACAATCGCATAAAATTCAAAAAATTACTTGTTTACTGGCTGAACAAAATAAACAAATATTACGACTATTTTTAAAGAATTTTTATGGGAACGAATGAAATTACCCCCGGGTAGCTCATTAAGCTAAATTACTAATTGAAATAATTTTGTTTAATTTAAAATGTTTTTTTTTACTATAAATTAAGTGTTGATTCTTGTGAAGTGCACAAGAGCAGGAGGAAGTAAATTTCATTAACACTTGATTTGCTCACATATCGATTAAATAAATTAAATTTTGAGAGATAATTGCTTTTGTTTCTAAACAAAAAGCTTAAAACAAAAAACATCGCTTCTTTGCTTCATTTGAAACTTTTTTTTTTAGTTTTTTTCTTGTCCACAGCGAACAAAAAAAAGCGTCATTACGAATTCTAGACAGACCTACGCTAAAGAATTCATTTATATTTGACAAAAAGCTATTAAATGAAAGTTGCCATTTCTGTTACTGTTACTAACAAATTATAATGTTCGCCAAGCACAATATACGAGTTATAATAAGCAATCTCTAAATTGTGTCCTTGTGTCCAGCAAAACAACAAAAATTGTTAAAAGTTTTTTTATTGTATTTTTTTTTGTTTTTGAAAGACGAAGAAAAAAAAGAAGATTAATAATAAGAAAGTTCTTCAATGAAGAGAAGGCCAATCAACACAATTTTTCTTATTTTTTTTTTCTTCGAGACATGTAATTTGCTCTTGCAATGTGCTTCATCAGAAAGGAAATTGGAAGTTGCTGTTAAACGTACCCAGAGTACGAAGAAATTACTATAAAAAAAAAAGGTGGAGAAATGATTACACTTGTTAAAGTTATTATAGATAGAAAAGAACTGAATTGAATTGAATTGAATTGAAGTCTCTATAAAGATGTTGAAATAAGAAAAAATTTCAAATAAGGAAAAAGTAGGTGGAATTTTTATCAGGTACATGAAATGTAAGAAATTGTGAATTGCCATAAAATTGCTAAGAATTACTGCAATTTGTTAAAACGGAGAAAAGAAAAGAAAAGAAAAAAATAAATAAAAAGCATCCGAGATAATTTCTCTTATTATTATATGCCTTTATGAGCAATTTTGTATTAAAATTAAGAAAAAAAATTAGCACTTGAGTTAATAGTACGCAGTTACAAAAACGCACATATTTCTGAATGTATTTTTTTTTTTTTAATAAAATTAAGCCAATAATTAGAGACTTTGAACTGCCCCCGACTAGAAACTCTCCAAAATACACATATTGGCAATAATTTGGAAATGGTTGCGGCAAACACAATAGGTTTATCCTACTAGAGATATATTTGGGAGTTTATTGGTATACCCCAACAAAAAAGTTACTTCAGATTTTCCCAAGTGGGGTCCAATATAGGAATTCTTGGGATATTATAACACAAACAGAAAAAATAAATAAATTATTTATTATGTTAATTTTATTATAAATCCAGTTGAAAATGTTTTTCGGTTTTCATAAATAAAACAAGATTTTTGAAAAATGATTTTCAATTGTTGGCCTTATACATGCTTGTAGGGATTTTACAGCGAAAAACCAAAGACGACTATCTGATTGCCATCTTAAAGAGATTGGCCGGTTGGGAATTATAACGGTATTGCTGCGTCAGTCCCCAACTTACTTTCAGAAATCTCTAGTCGGGCCATTTATTGTTCACAATTTAAACTGTGGGAGCTAAACGTCCTTTTTCCACTGGATGTAAAGACATTTTGCAAAACAAAGGAAACTGTTTATATTTATTTATAAATTAGATACTATAGTAACCCGGTGACATTCGCTACCCCCATATACTGTTGTGCGCTATTTTGTATTTTGTGTTTGCGGAGATTTCATTATAATTTATGCTTCCTTATGATAAGTAATCACCCGATGTTCTTTTGCTGTAATTTTTTTTAAGACAAATTTTGGCACTGCTTCTGATATGGGCTTAGTGACCGCCGCCAGAGTTGATGGCCATACATGCAGATCCAAAGGTTTTATATTAAATAAAATTACAGCTAAAAGACATCGGGTGATTATTTATACCCCGGGTGATTACTTTTGTCCCACCGTGTACAACAAACATTTTATTATTCGATTTAAATCTATTTAATTTTTCTATATACATACATACCAGCTAAACTATATAACAAATATACATAGATAAATAGTCGTAATTAATTTTGACTAACGGTGAATAAATGACAATTATTTTAGCTGCTGTATTCATAAAAAAATCATTTTATTTATAAAAGGTTTAATAGACAAATTCCCATACAAAATTTAATCAATTACCTTCTATACAGTATTGTTAACTTCTGTAATTCAATTTCCGTAAAACCCTAAAAAAATTACCGCCTTTTTCGGTAAAATTGGCGTACGACCTCTACAAAAAAAAAACAATATTTCCTTATAAAAAAAATGTTTATATATTTTTTTTCATCTTGGACCAGTGCATATGCAATGCATTGCGCTGGAACTAGATAGAGAGTGAGGTGTTGTGTAGATAATAGACAGTGATAGTGGACAGTGATAGAAAGTTATAGTGGTATTACTTTTAAGCTAACGGGAGCCATTTTATTTATTAGTTTACTTCGCTGACGGTTTATTTCTCAAGTACCGTCAAAAAACTTTTTTTGACTTGACCGGGGTGGGAATCGACCGCAGGTCCTTCCTGTTGCAGAGCCAACACGGTAACCCCCAAATCAAGATAGTCATTTAAAAAACAACAAAAGCACTAAAAAATAACTAGTAACAGTAAAATAAAGTATTTAGAATTTGTACTTTCAGTAAAAACATATAAGATTTCGCTGCAATTGGCTTTATTTTACTTATACTTCTTTTTCTGAGAAATATTTAGATTTTGTGCAGGCATATTACCGTACAAATATAGAAATTACCTGCTTACCGTACAATACAGCAATTACCGTACAGCTAAAGTCACTGCTTATAAAAATCCAAAAAAAATTTTATGAATATGTTTTGTGTTCTTTTTCGTAACAGTAAAAATTTTAAAATATGCGACTTATTTTTTTAAAATAATTTTGTCCACCGAGATTGTTCAAATATCACACTGTGCAACGGTGCCATTCATTAACGTTTTTTTTTTTTTTGTTTAAACAAATTAAAAACATTAAATCTGCTTAATACCTGATCAAAGAATCTCATACATTTTCAGTCGTTCGGTTATAATTGTAAAATGTGGCACCTAAACAATTAGTCTCATAGTTTTTCAATAACAAAACAAAAACAAAATTGAACGATTTTCATCATCGTATTAAAAACAAAAAATATTATTGAACAAATTGCTTAAATTTTATTGTGTTTAAATGGAATATCATGAATTTTATAATTGTTTACAATAAGATTGGGTCACATGAACACACAAATACACACATTCATGCATGCACACATTCATATGTACATGAAATCACTTTTCCTTGCTTTACTTTTCCTTGTTTTTTGTTTGTTTTATCTTCACTTTAATGTTTCACCTTTTTGGTGAAATACTCGAATTTTTTAATTGTTAAATAAATATGTAAAAGAATTTTAATTTTAATAATAGGACCGTTTACGAACGCAGCTGGCATGAAGACCAGCTCATATGCGTCTTGGAAGTCTCGTTAAACAAGCCGCATTTTCTTTCAAAAGCATGTTTATTTGAATTGCATGCATTTGAGTTCCAAAAAAGTTTGTGCGAAATAGAGCGAAATAAATTTCTCCATTAAATTTTTAATTAAAAAATTTTTCACGAAATTTTAAGAAATGTAGTTTTTCATAACTCACATTTATGCCCAAACGTGCAATATGGTCAATGTGGTGGGTTCTGTTGCTTTACACATACATATGTACATATATACAGATTTCTTCAGTAGTAAATCATTTGTTGGCATTGAATTTTATGGCATTTTTAAAGGACACATTAGCAGCATTAGCAAAACATTTAAAGAAATCAATTCCGAAAATCAAAGCAATAAAAGAGAAACGAAAATCGCTGCTCATTCCGATTTCATTAAATCCTGTTAATCTTCCTGATTAATCCAAATTATGCTTGCCATCAAGGGTGGCAGGTAAAATTCCCCAAAAATTGTCAAGAAAATCGTACAATGAAAAATGTATATTTTAAACACATTTTTTATATTTATTAAGAAGCAATAAAAAAAATAATATAATAAATCAGCTCCATACATAGTTACAGAGTGTATTACTTTACGCGGAGATCAATATAGACACACAATTTATGGTCACATATCGCACCTGTGCAACAATGGAGCATTAACTCGAAGTTTTTAATGTAAAAGTAAAAAACATTATAATTTTAAATTAAAGGTATGTATGTATATGAAAGAAATAATCAATTTAAATAAAAAGTTTTATTAATGAATAGTTGACTCATTTACGAAATGCAGAAATTTGGCATATTTCGACTACAGAAGAAAATTGTAATTTTTAAGGAAAAAATCGTCAAATCGTCAAATCGTCAAATCGACATTTTGCTATTTCGGGACTTTCAAATACGCAGAGAAGAAATAAATAACTCTCTCAAGCAACACAACAATTATAAAAATATTTACCGTGGGTCGCGTGTTGAAAGGCCCTAACCCAAATAATTGTAACTTTACAGGAGAAGAAAAAACATACGATCCATTGTTATTATTAAAATGAAATTATCAAATTGTAAAAGCTGTTGAAACCGTTGTTTTTGAGACTATTGCATTAAATGTTCGTTATATGATTATATTTGTGTGTAATGAATTGAAATCACTAAAAAAAAGTAAAAGTTTCGAAAAAATTCGAGTTAAGTTCTTTCTACATGAGACCAACGATACTAAGAAGATTAAGAAAACAATACACATTTTTATAGTGAAGTTCAGCTCTTAAAATCATTTTCGCCGAAAATTAAAAATGAACTTTTCTTTCCTATGGATTGTTTTTTTTTTGTTGCCCTTCTGATTGTTGTTCCTTTAATGCAATTTAAGATCAATTTAAAGTCGTTACAAAAACATATGGTCAACAGATTTTAAGTTCTTTCTTCATACTTTACAGTTTTGGTCTAGAATACTCACAGCAGTGAGTGAGTGGCTGAGTGAATCTGGCACAATAGTTTTTTTTTCTGATTCTTTATTTATTTAAAAGGCAATTTGTGTCTAATTTAACAAGAACAACAATAACAACAGTGGCAACAAAGCAAACAATTTTCACGTTACGTAAACAAAATATTTATTTAATAGGAAAATGCATAAATGAATGTAAAATCATTTTATTTTGTGTGTTTAACAGCAATTTAATACTTTCTTTTTTTTTTTTTAATAAATTTTAGTAATTTAAAATAAATGCACTTCTTTTTTTTAATTTGTTTACACTTTAAGCATTTTGAAAAGCTGACAGTTGCAGCAATTGCGTTCGAGTACTGCGAATAAGAAAAACAACACCAACACCAACACCAACACCAACCATGTACACCATTAATGTGCTCTCAATATTTCGATGACTGTTTAATAGGTCTGCTTGCGCCTCCAATTGCCAGCTACGCTCACTAAGTATTAGTGTTTCTTTTCGCGTTGGCATTAAATATTTTTGCAATGTTTACATTCGAATTCAGCTGAACTGTAAATGACAGCGGAAATTGCTAATATTGCGTTTATGTCAAACAACATTTAATGGAAGAGGATACAATGAATGAGAGTGAGTGTTTGGAAATGTTTTTAAAACGTTCGTTTATTTTTCTTTGTGCTTTTTATAATTATTGGGAATACTTTTAAAGTATGTATGCATGTACATATGTATGTATTTCAAAATTAAGTATTTGGTTTGGTTTTTATTTTTTGAGCAAAATATTTATTTATTTCGAGCACCGGATGTTGAGTTCCATTGAAGGCAACAATTCGCATAAATACCAATATGAAGATAGCGGGAGATAAAAAAAGGAAATTACGTTTTTACAAATAAGAGTTAGTTCACACTCATCAAGTATTGAGTGCATAGGAAAGAGAGAAAGATATGGGAAAAGTCATTAAAAATTTAATTTTTATCGATGCTTTTGTCGTCCGTAATATTCTGCACAAAAGCTAAAGCAAGCGAAACTGGAAGAAAAACTTCTCAAGTAAAATTGACATGTGTGAACCAGCACTGATCAACCAAATTAAAAAGTTTTAAAAACGCTTTTACCTGAAGGTTAAGTTTTGTATACCTAGTTCACTATTTTGTTTTTTTTTAACTCTCAGTAAAATATTTAGTACAATATTCATTTATCACTTAATATATGTATAAATTAATAAAATTTTATGCATATTTTTTATACAAATAATTCTTATATATGTGTTTTAAATTGAAATTAAAATATTGTTATTAAAATCTCCGTATCTGAATACAATCAGCCGTGTTACAGATTCCGTTCGAATTGGTTTTGCATCCGTAGTTGCCATTCAGAACGAATTCATTTCTGGTGCTTCAGATTCCGATAAATTGTTAAACTCCGTTTTTTGTAGG
Organism: Dexiosoma caninum; assembly: GCA_963924685.1. NCBI lineage: Eukaryota > Metazoa > Arthropoda > Insecta > Diptera > Tachinidae > Dexiosoma > Dexiosoma caninum. The sequence goes on along the minus strand of OZ004725.1, from coordinate 123,009,354 downwards.
CAATTAAATAAAAACTAATTTATTTTAAACTAAGTATGAATTAATAAATGAAAAGCGGTGTTTTTAAATATTTTTTTACACTTTAGTATAATAAAAATTACAATTCCCTTCATGCAATTGAAAGTGATTTCATCCCGAAAAATTGTTCACTTTTCGTGTTCTAAAGAACCAAAACACGAATTTAATTCCATTTCCGAAAGGAATTGAACTCTGTAACATGGCTGAATAAACCATTTTTGGCCTCAGATAATTAAACTCATACTCGTCTTAACGAATTTTTAAAAGACAGTAAAAGTTATTTGGGGGACGATTCGGTAACAAATCGAAGATATTTTTAATTAATAAATAAAAAAATACTTTTAACCCTTTGACTCTCCCCTAGGAAATTTCTTTTCGTAATTGTACGTCCACAGTAACCATTTTGTGAATGCTAGAAAAAAGAATCCATGGAGCGACATTTGCGACATCTACAAATTATCACCAAATAAAATTATGACATTATTTTTGCGCCCGCCATTATTTATTTACTTATTTAGGCACTTGTTCGGTTTTCATTTTTCATCATTTTCATTTTGAAACGAGTAGCAGACATTGTAAACGAAGGAAAAATGGTCAAAAATAATTTTTCTATAAAACATTTTTACAAAATCATTTTAATTACAATTTTGCCCCCTTATAAAATGATTCGAAATACAAAACAAAAAGGACGTATTAACAACAATAAAATATAATATCAACAACATTTAAGAATAATAAACATTTTCTTAAGAAAATATTTGTTGTAGGTGTATTTGCGTATTTTTAAGCGATTTGTAAGATAAAAAAAATATATTTGATTTGAAAATGAATATGAGAGAATTAGCGGCAATATTAGGACGAATGTGACTTTGCCAAAGCAGTGAACATTGACAATATCTAAGAATTTCTATGCTTCTTCTGCCAGCAATGTACAGAAGACAGCTGAGCTAATGTATGGTGTCAGAATATTCTTTTGGAATTGCATTTTGAAAAATTCAGCAGACATTTGTTATGCTTGAGTTCGGATAGTAAGGCGGCGCTTAGGGCCCTTCAGTCGACCATGATAACCTCAAAAACGGTATGTGAGTGCTTGAACCTTCTCAATGAGTTGCGGAACTTTAACGCCGTTCCTTTGGGCTGGGTTCCGGTTCATGAGGGTAATGAAATGTCGAACTATATGGCAAAACGAGGGGAAAATTTTCCCCAAATAGGCCCAGAGCCATTCTGTGTACTTGCAAAAAGCCACAAAAATGAGATTCTTGGGAAAAGGGAATCGCTGCTCACTGGCATAATAGTGCCGGCCAGGGTCTAGCCAAACGCTTCCTGATCCCAAATAGATCGGTCTCTCCGAGACCAATATTTGTCGATTTTGCAAAAGTGACACGGAGAGCGCTGCACACGTTCGCTACGACTGTCCTGCACTCGGCAAACAGTGGTTGCACCATCTGGGTGAAATTGCGGTGTCTCCACACAAGCTGTGAAAGAGCAGACCCCAAATAGTGCTCGGATTCCTTAAAAGCCTTAAGATTGAGTTCTAATATGAAAGGCTTTGACCAATAGATCTTTTTGGTCGCGGTGCTTTGGTCCCAATATTATTAATAATAATAATATGCTTGGGTTATAGTGCACTTTAAACTTAATAGCAGCTCTATACAAGCCTAGACTTGGTCGAACCTAAGTTTATAGAATTACGCCCATATCCATAAAATTTAAAACGAGTTTCAAATATATTTTGTTTAAAATTTTTCATACAAAATTTTCTTAAAATTAATCTCAAATAAATTTTTTTGTACAAGGTGGCCCAAAAGAAATTATCGGGGGCAAAAGTCATCACCCGATGTTCTTTTGCTGTAATTTTTTTTTTTAATGACTTTTGTTCTGCTTGGATGGCCTTCAAATCTAGCGGCAGCCACTTGGCCGATATCAGAAGCTGAACCAAAGTTGTTCATGAAAATAAAAAATTACGGCAAAAAAGTATGGGGTGATTACTTGTGGCCCTGATGATTTCTTTTGAGCCACCTTGTATTTTTATGAATACATGCATTAAGATATAACAACAGATTTATATTTCCAATATGAGGGCTGTTTGAAAATAAGGTTTAAAATTTTTTTTATTCCATTCAAATAATAGCTTTTCTCAAGGCCTTCAAATAGTCGTTTGTTTCGGTTATAACCTCTTCATTCCACCTAAATCTCGTACCAACAAGCCATTTGGAAAAAGACAATAGGCGAAGGGGGCTAAATCTGGGGAATATGGTGTATAGGTTAGCACTTCGTTGCCCAATTTATGGATTTTTGCCATACTGACAACACTCGTGCATTGTCTTAACGTAGCAGTACTGATTTTCGTCGCAAGTGGTTGTTGTTGCTTAAAATCATTATCGAATCTGTCTAAAAGCGCTCTGGAGAAGGGTTGTGTGTTTGGGTGTTTGTACAGACAAGCTTCGTGGAGTTTAAGATAAAAAGATTGGATAATTTTGAAGAGGTATAAACTGGCACTCCTTTCCTTGGCAGTGCTATTTTTATATCTTTCTATACTCAGATTTTTCTTTATTTTAAGTTCCAGGGCAATCAGTTAGATAGTTTTGGAGAGGAATGCATTGTCCCCTAATCTCTTTCTTGGTCATATTTAAAAAAAAATATTTTTATTTCGTATGTGTCCTGGTAACTCAGATCTGTCTATGTTTAATTACAATCGGCCGAAAATGCTCTGTGATCGCTCTCTTCGCCCTATTTTTATTTTTTTTGACCAGTGCTTAGGGGTATCCCCTACATATGTAATGCATTGGACTGGAACTAGATGGAGGGATGGATAGAGAAAAGAATATTTAGATTTATACAAGTTTAACATTTCATCAAAATCACTTGAATATTTTCGGAAAGGCTCACCTATTCGCTCAGAAATAAAAGATAAACTTAACGTTTAAGTCTGAGTTAAGACGGGCGAACATTTGTAAGGAAAACATTTCGTTTGAAGCATATTACGGGTAGGGAAGAGACTTTTGTTTTTGTGCTCGGTACTTGGCGATACGCTTTGTTCACGTTTTCTATGTCTAGAAAAAAAAGCAAATAATAACAATAAGAGATTATCGCCGAAAACATATGCGGCTGTGCGAACGCGACTGAGAAAACAAAAGATAATTCTAAATGATTTTCTTCCCAATGTTCGCCTGTCTAAACTTGAACTAATGAAGGGAAGCTGTTCCGCAGATCGTGTGTTACTGACAAACACACCAAGGATTTTATACACATACATAATGTACATAAATATGTATATGAAATGTAATTTTTAATAAAATCAACGATTGTTGTAATCAAATTACGATTCGCCACGTTTTCGTGTTTGAAAAATTACTATTTTCTCTATTAAAAGTAGGGTATCATATGTGCTCCCAAACTACCAGTCATTACGAATTTCAAGCATTTAAATTGTTGATGAATGATTTACATACATAAACTGTTGTTGTTGTTGTTGCTGTAGCTGTTGTTATTGTCTATTAAAAGAAAAATAATCAGTCGATCAGGGAAACATTTTCATTTTATTCAAAGTTGTGTTGTTTTTATTGTTGCGTGTTGTTATTTTTTCGTTTACCAAAAATTAATTCTTATTTCGTTTCATTTATTATTGTTTTGTGGATTTCATTGCGTTTTTTTCCATTTTGGTGGCTGTTTTAATCAACAAAGATGTTTATGATGTCTTTTAAAGCTCTACAATGGAAGTATAGAAAACCATTTAACTAAACATTGTAAGGTGGGTGGCCGACTTTTCTGGTTTCTAGACCGCAAAAACCATCCTCCCACCCACCCTAACTCCTTCACATGTGAGCAAGATTTAAGAGAAAAATTATAATAATGATGATGATACTTTTGGTGAATAACAAGAGAAAAAAAAATTTTAAATTTAGGGCGGGCACAAATGAAATGTGCTGGGGAATGCATGTGTGCATGTGTGTTTTCCATTAAATTGGCACTCGTGGGATTCGTACTATGGCCATCCAATCATTTGTATTGAGCGAAAATTGAAAATTGGATAGAAGAAATAATAGATTCATCCATACATTTCGTTGTGCTTAAGTTGTAAAACTTTTCTTGAACAAATAAATAATTCATTATTATTTCTCAAGAAAGAAACCAACAGAATGTACATTTTTTAGTGGCTGCATTTAAAAACTATTCAAGAAAAATGCCACATCGGTAACCACATAATTTCAACATCAATAAATTGTTTTATGACTTGAATATGTTGCAACAATTTGAATTGGTCAGGAAATGCTGCATAAATTGGTGCATGTGTGGTCTTCCCTTTTAGACGAATGAGAGCGTATCATTACAGGCGACAATTGGTTTTTTTTTTTTTTTTTTTTTTTTTTTTATCTTGGACCAGCACTCAGGGGATGACCCCTACACATGCGATGCATTGTGCTGGAACTAGGAATTCAGGTTATGGGAAGGAGGATAGAGGGAGTAGTGTGAATGGACATTTGATTTGAATTTTCCCACGTCATAAGTGACAGGAAAGACCTCGGCAGTGAGTACGCGATGTTCGTCCGAAAAATGAGTTCTCCCTGTAATGCGTAGTGCGGTTCGCTGCCAAGTTGACTACAAATGGATGTGCTCTTAATGATGAACGCGTCGTGCGCGTGAATGATCGGGTTTCGGGAAAAAGTTCCCTGATTTCATCAGAGCACATCCCATTATAGTAACGATAGAACAACGAAACGCACCACGTTGCGACGATGCTCAAGAGAGTTAATAGAGTTGGCTACCCTACTGTCTCCTATGAGTTTCTTCGCTCTCTCTTGGACCCGGTCGAGTAACTTCAAAATAGTCTTTGAAGCACCGGCCCAAACATGAGAGTTGTATTCCATTTTCGGTCCGATGTAGGCGGTATAAATAGCGAGGAGATCAGATGGGGTGAAGTATGTCTTGCACCGTCTTAAAAAACCGAGGCACTTGAATGCTTCTTTTGATACCTGAAAAATGTGCTCAGTCCATCGAACATCGCACTGAATTTTCATGCCAAGAACATCAAGAGCTTCTGATTCCTCGATGTTTATACCTCCCATAATTACAGATGACGCAGCGTCATCGGGCATGCGTCGATGTGTAAGCATGCTGCATTGGGTCTTTTGAGCATTGAAATCGACCCTGTTTGCCAGATCCCATTGCGATATTTTCATGAGGTCACAATTCAATGAGTCACTCATATTCTGCCTCAGCGAAGTGATCATAGTCGATGTTGGCCTACGACCAAATGAATATGAGTGAGAAAGGCTGCTGTCATCTGCGAAAGAGTGGATAGGGTTGGAAGTTTGACATAGGCCGTCATTAAGAAAGACTAGAAATAGGGTAGGAGAAAGAGTGGAGCCTTGCGGTACCCCTGAATTTATCTTATTTAAAATCAAAACAACGCACTTGATCGCCATGTAATTTTTTAAATTTCAATAAACTTTAATTGTAACAAGTTCCAAGTGACCCCTTTGGTCATTGAAGTAGCGATCGCTAAGTACTCGTAAATGTCTAGACCTATAAAGAGCTCAAGTATAATTTCAAGGTGCCAATGTCCAGAAATGTATGCGATAATGCTGACTTTAAACGATATGTGGCTTGTATATGACATGTCTAATTTCTCATTGCAAGTAACATACATATCGTCATATAAAACGTAAAACCATGTAACTACCCTTTTTCAGATTTTACAGGCGAGGTAAAAAATTTAATAAATTAGTTAAGCAGGTAACCCGAGAATAATGTTTCTTCAAAACTTGCATAAAATTAACAGAATCACCCATATTTTGACAAGAAAAAAATTTTTTAGGGACGTTAATTTTTACAATATTCAATGGAAAAGCCGCATACAAGAGTTTTATTTTATGAAAACGCACAAATCTGTCAAAAAAATCTTCTACACATAAGCTTGCCAATTGAACTATATTCTGACTAGATCTAGCATTTAAAAAATAACTATATTTTAAACTCAATGAAAACTCATTCAAGTCTACCGATTGATTCATATGAACAACTGCGCAGTTGTAATTTAATTTTTGTACTTTGCGCTGTATTCATGACCAGCTGTTTTGTTAAATGAGAACGCATGCTAAAACGTAACCAAATCATGGAACATCCATGGGTTGTAAGCACTCATTCCATGTGCTCGCCAATGACAGCCCTCTATTAAAATCATGTGTTCTTCAGCTATGTTGAACCAGTTCATTTGCACTCATTTATTTCTTTTGCTTGTCATTTTTTGCTGTATTCTCCAATTTTCTTTTTAGTGCAAATCTGCAATGAACATTGTTTTGGTCCTTCAGCCAACAAATTGCTTTTTTCAATTTAATTTGACAAATTTATCGCATTAATGGCCGCCATTGGCATTTCATATCGTTTAAACAAACATTAAATGTTGGAAGCAACTAATTGTCACAATTGTTAAAATCTAGTCAAAGTAATTTTAAAACATTTTAGTGGAAAAATAACAAAAAAAGAAAAAAGAAAAATGTGAAAGAAAATAAACAAATGTCTGCTTGTTTTTACGACGACAAAGGAGAGGGTTAAATTTAGAATAGAACAATAATTTAATTGGATCAGCACTAACAAGATCAGGGATTAGAGATCATACTTTTTGAGTTCTTTGCTTTTGGGAGTGCGTTAAAATTAAAGACAATTTTAGTGCTTTTCTGGTCTTAAATAATGGAGTCATAAAAATTTTCCAAGCCATTAAGTAGCACATGTGTTTATGCGTGTGTGTCTGTGTGTGTGTGTGTGAATGATTGTTAGATGATCCTTTTCTTGGTGTTTTCTTTTTTGTTTATCTAATTTTCATTTATTGCTGCATTTGTTTATGTTGAACGTGGAACGGCATCATGTGGAATGGCAGCAAAATAAGGAATCAATTGAATGGAAGGAGTTGAGTTTGTTGTTGATTTTGTAAGAGGACTTTTATTTGTTTTTGATTACTTTTGATGCGTAGCGGCAGCATTTTTTAGTGCTTTATTACTCTGCCCCCAAAGAGTTTTCTGTAGACAAGACACGCAGTTTCAGTTGCCGCGCATTCGGATGGACATATTTGGTATCCATGCACTGAAATATGTTGTCGGTATGTTATTTTAGTATTGAATTACAAAATATATATATTTTTGTTTTTTATATTTCTATGGCATAAGACATGATTAGTTTAAGTGTTAGAAAATTTCAATATTAATTTGGGTGGTCTTTGAAGGCAATTGTTGTAAGAAATATGAAAATAAAATTTGCAGATATGCATTTCATATAACACACATACATACATACATACATACATGTATACTGAGAAAAATTACACAAGAAAAATATTTACCAGCAACGTGTGAGAAACGAAAAAAGAAATTAATAAATAAATTATTATTTCCTGACGATGCTACCTATTTGGTAGCGAAATATTGAGAAATAAATAATAATTGAAAAACTTTTCATAAAAAAGACCATCGCTCAAAAATAAATATAATTAAAAAATAAATTGAATTTTTTAATGAAATTTTCTTACCTTCACTATTGTTTTCAAAATATAAAAACAATTTATATGCAAACAAGAAAATTAATATGAATCACATCTACAATATTCATAGATTGCAATCTTTTGAATTAATGTACTGTATCCCTATTAAGCGCCCCAGTGTCAGACAGAATAGCAAAATAACAAACTTTAGATAGAACTTGCAATGTTTACTCAGTTGTAGTACGATTATTATAGAAATAGAAAATCTTTCATTATTTACACGCCCAGCTCATTGACACTTTAAACAAATAAATTATCACTGGTTAATTTGAGCACAGAAAAACAAACAACTTTAAAAATTATGAATTTTATTTGGCCAGACAGTAAATACTCGAACGAATAACTTATAAATAGATCGCCGTTAGTGCGACAACTGGAGCTGGCATGAAATTCAATCCTTAAAATTGCTACTATTTCAATGATTTGTTTACATTTGGGAGGTCCACCGTTTAGCCACTGACAAGTTTGTTGAAATATAAAACTTCTTTGCCAGCAGTCAGCTACTTGAAGTGACGCCTCTGGCCACTTGATATTGGTTTTTGTTTCGTAGCAAATGGCACGTAATTTGCGTGTGCCACTCCAACTACCGTACGAAATGTTTGTTTGTTTGTTTATTTTATAAACAAATATTTAAATTAATGATGCATGTTTACAAACAAACAAAACAAACCAAAGACTGTGTGAAGTTTGTCACCAACAACAATAGTTTGGAAATCCTTTAAATTTCAGAAAATATTTTCATCCAAGCAACTGCATGCAAACACTTATTATGTGGCTATGTGTGTGTGTGTGTGTTCAAATGTTAGATCACAACCCAACTAGCATTTCCATTTGTGGAAGAGTTTTCTGGGGATATCATGAAATTCTTCGCACAGGAAAAACTGTTAAGCGTAAAAAAGTTAAATTAAGCAGATACATTCGGTATCGTTATTCGTCACATCATCATCAGAAGATTATTTTAAGAGTTGTACACTTCGTCGCAAAATTCTACACACGATTTATTTTCTTCAATAAATAAATAAATTTTAATTTTCAAGAGAAATACAATGAAGTTTTTCGACTTTTTTATTTCATACGATCAACGATCTTTACAGAACACAAAAAAAAAAATTTCACACGGTTTAATATTACTGAATAAATACAATAATACATTTCACAAAAGCAAAAGTCTACATACGATATATTGTTAAAACTTTGGGGTAATTTAGAAACTATTTAATGGATTGTATGGCCTTCTTTTGCATCGAAAGCCTTTCAGGCAACGAAGAAAATTGATTTTTTTTTATTTCGTGGGAAAAATTTCCTTTATATCTTTTATAATGATTTTATCAATTCAATATTTAAGTTTCTGTTTTAAATTTGCGGCATCCGATACATTTTTTAAATCTATAAAAATTAGTGCATATCTAAAATCGAAATTTTTTGGTTCATAATATCTTCTTGATACCAATGCACTTTTTTTTAGGGTAAAATTAGATTAGATTTTGACCTTGATTCAGCTTAGTAATTTAAAATTTATGAAAGAAAAATTTTCGAAATCTACCTAGCCGAATCGGTTCATTATCTCACGACATCAAGATCATTGGAATGTGACAAATTTGGATTACGACCCATTGATTTTTTACACACACACACACACACACACACATCAGCACGATGTCACTGCAAATGTCGGAATATGACGAAAACTGAATATTCAAAAATTATATTAAATCATGAACTTCCTATAGCGGGGAGTTAAAAAAACAATGCTAAGTAAAAAAAACTAATGCTAAGTTTAAAAAAACTTTGCTGTGTAAACCCACATGAAAGCATAAAACAGAATTAAAGAAAATTTAAGAAAAAAATTTAGCTTAATGTTAACCGAAACTTTATTTCTAGTATTAACAATTATTTAGAAAACAATGGAAAATAATAATAAAAAACCAAAATGTGTTCTTGTTTTTAGTAAGAATTCTAGAAAGAAGTTTTCTCGCACATTTACTTAGGGGTTACACGATGAAGTTTTTCCTTTAACACGCGCACTTTTTTACTAATCCATTCATCCTTTTAAAAATTGATGTGCATTTTATTTCCAATTGTGTGTTTTAAATTAGGCGCAAGAAAACAGCTGACTGAACATTATGGACATTTTTGTTGTTGATTGCTGGATGATGACTTTTGAGAAATAAAATTGCTCTAAAATTTCTTAAAACTTGCGTGTAGTCTAATACAATTTTGATCATGTAACCTCAGGGTTAGTACTACAGCCCATTAATGTACGTTAAAGGTTCAAACCGTTGAATGAACTATTGGGGATACGAGAAAGCGCTTAACTAGCATTCAGCACTTTTTTCTTAAATATTCTCTCTAAATCAGAAAAAGTACAAAATCTAGCACTAGAAGTGCCAAACTGGCAACCTGGCTTGAGTAATAAAATGCATATCGCGTTGCCTGATTATTTCAATCTACACTAAACAGAAATAAAAATACGAAAAATTTTCTAATTATCGAAAATTTAAAAAAAATTGATAATTACAATTTATGCCTGCGTGTTATATTTGTTTGCATACAAATTAAAATAAAAATATAAAAAACCGCTCATAGGGCGTATCAGTTAATACTCATACGAGAAGCGCATAGAAAACATGTGTCCTTAAAATACCGAGTAAATTATAAACAAACAAACAAGTCATTCATAATTCCATCATTTACAAATTTTTAATAATAAATTTTAGTTTCATGGAACTTAATTATGCCGCGCATTATTTGATCTCATATTATGTTGTGTTGTATACATGTACTTGTATGTATGTGTGTGTTTATATACAGGGTTATGCTATTTTCGGATTCAAAATTAAAGTTAAATAGAACAAACGCACATAAAGCTATGATTTCGATTTAATTGTTACTTCATTATAATGCTTGGACTGTGTTTTTATGTATGGAATACAATGTCATTTGAATGACCGCCACACGATTGCTTGCAGCAGTCGATTTTTCTGCCGTAGTTTTCGATTACTTTTTCGCACATTTCAGGCGCTATCCCGGCCATAACATGACAAATGTTGAATTTCAAATGCTCCAACGTTGGGGAATTATCCGTGTAGAGACGGTCTTTGATTAGTCCCACATAAAAAAATTCCAACGGTGTCTAACCGCATGATCTTGGTGGCCAATTGACGTCCCCAAAATGTAAAATTACGCTTTGAAAAAAATTGTCATGTAATAAAACCAAAATCGTTCATGTTGTGTGGCGCATGGCACCGTCTTGTTAATGGGGTGCTGATGGCCAGTAGTTACTGTATTGGCTCTGCAACGAGAAAGATTCAGCAGGTCGTCATAATCGATAATCACTTAGTAATGCTCGAAAAGTTGCCAAGTTTGAACCACCACATTTGTAAAAGTTAAAGTTTCAACTATTTTTATACTTTCTTTGGTTGTTGAACGATCCAAATTAGCAAAAGGCCTTTAACTTCAGATGACTTATATTAAACAGCTGTCAGCTTTGCCAGACCGGCGGTTTTGAAACCACGAAATGGATAACCCTATATTTAATAATATTCATATACACAATTTCCTTGTTCTTTTATATGTAATTAATCATTTCCATTTCTTTTACTACTACCGACTACAGGTGTGTGTGGTTCGTCATTATTTACAGCCGGGCCCAACAACTCGGTATCAATGTGGGTGGCCCCTGCCAAATCCAACTACACAGATTCCGCAAACATAAACTAAAAAGAAATAGATGAATGTCTTTCCTACCCCAAAGTCTAATACTTTGAAATCTAGAATATAATATTTTAAAGCACATGTGATTGAATGAATGAAGGAACGTTTAAATGGAATGGAAGAATGGATGGATGGATGGTTTATTATGTAAATGGTTATTTTATTGTTCTTGCGGTGTGCTGACAATGTATACAATACAATAAAAATCTCTCTATTGGTTTACATTAGATACTCGAACAGATACATGTACATACGTTTGCATAAGTGAAATAATAATAATGAATGAATGCAAAAATGGGTGCAAAAGATTGTTTGTAATTATCATTCCTAAAATCCTAATGATCAGCTCTTCAAGGGCACTCGTGTGTTAATAATGCAAAGAGTAGGAGAAAAGGATTTCATTCTCCATCATAAAGTTGCTCGTTAAATATGTAGAATGCGGAATAAAATAAATATAAAGAAATAAAACTGAATGACAGAAAGTATGTCAAAGAAATTGTTTCATTTGTAAATAACTGGTTTCAAAATTCTAACCGGGGAACAGTGTGACCAGATTTAAAAAAAATGTATTAAGCTAAATCGCGTTTGAAATAGAGCTAAAAAGAGCTAAAGAGGGAAATTTAAAGCCAAAAAATAAAATCAAAATTTTTTAAAGCCTTCTAATCGAAATTTTCAGCTATTTCGATATTTTTCAGAGTTTATAAGTGTTTGTCTATTATATAAAAATATAATTCTTCCAATTCCTGAAGAAGATATATAAAGGAGTAGCGCAATATAAATATAAATATAAATATAATAAATAAAAATAAATATTATAATATAAAAAGGACCTGCAGCTTAAATAATTAGTGTAATTAATATAAAAATATATTTTTGTTTTATTTAAATTAATATATTGAAACAATAACAACATACGAGTACAATTATTTTTGAAGCAAACATTCTGTTCATATATGTACGTATACGAGTATAAATTAAAGGAGAAACAAAGACCATACAAAATGTTCTTCAACTAAAAGAAGAAAGAGATCTTAAAATCACAAAAAATAACAGCTTTCTAAAGTATCTTAGTTTTACAAATACGTAAGGTTACAATCAAAATGTTATCTTAAATAGATAGATAAAATAGTAGACTTTGAAAAGCATTTTTTCTTAATATAGAAACTCTATGACACTGTTTGGCTATATGTCAAATATTTCAACATATTCTTCAAGTTCTGAAGCAGACAAAAAATCTTTATCAGTTGTAAAAATATCCCTATTATAAAGTCATTCTTAGTTGTTTCAAAACTTTGGCAACATTTACATTAGAGCATGCTGTCATGACCCTGAAGGAAGCCTGGTCCAAGTATCTCCAATTCAACACTTTTGTCGATTGGTTTTGGTGTCATTTCTTGATGACATTGTCAGCGAATCGTCTACACTTCTTATTTTGCTTTCGATGAGAAGAGCAGGGAACGTATGTTTCTCTTTACAGCTGCAAACCATTTTTTAAAGTCTCATTTTATTGTGGTGCAAATATATGCTGTTGCTCCCAGTTTCCCACAAGAACTACCCACTACTCTATTGACTGCATAAGACCAACATCAGTAGTAGATTTTCAATGACACGCACATGTTAAATGTATTTAGTAAATTACACTGAATGGGGTATAAAAGACACTAGTCAGCAGCAAATCAGTACTGCAATACATACATACTTTTTCACTAACACATGCACACTTTTTCAATTGTCTGAACTACACCTTCTTCAATAATTCCAAGACACTAAATAAGATTTGACGTTTGCTGAGAATTATTAGAAGAAGACGAAGAAAAACATGGTGCTTTTGATTTAAATTCCAAAAACATTCTAAAAAGTGATTCAAATAAATTGTTATATACATACATATTATTATTTAAATTAATACAAAAAACATTTCTTTGCATTTAAAGCCCAATATTCCATACAAAATGTAAATTAAGATGAGTGAAAATACTCGTTCAGCCATTTATATTAACAGCAACAATAAAAAAACCTAGACTGCTTTTGTTTTCAATATAAATGGCCGAACGATTATTTTCAGTCAGGTTCTATGAACAGGCTGTAAGTTATTGAGCAATAATTACGACATTGTTATAAATATTGAGTAAAACTTGAAATACAACCCTTCTCAGAAGTATTTTCACTGGGAAGTCTGTTCAGTGAAAAGAAAAAATTCTGTACAATGTCAAAACAGTAAATAAAGAAAGCAAAAATAGATAATGAGATGATCATCGAATTATACCTCAAAACGTTGTTTTACATCCAGCTGTGAAATGCCAATTGACTAAATTGAATATGTGTGAACATTCAATTAAATTGCCTAAATTATTTCATTCACAAAGACAATTTTCAGCATTTCTGCATACTAATACGTATTTTTTGACGCCGTTGTCTAATCTAAATGCAGGGGTAAGCCAATCGCAATATCGATTGTTTCTACTTTTCCAGATTACTATAATTACTTTTTAACTACTTTATATGATTACCGCCCAGCAAAAAATGTTAGAAAACGTAATCGAGTTTGGAATTAAGAATTTTTAGTGGAATCGCTTCCCAATTGGATAACCAATTTAATGATTTTAACAACGCCTGTGATTAAATTAATCGATTATTGTGAAGTAATTACTTTTTTATTGCGTGAAATAGTAATTTTTTTACGCCGGAAGTTCGTATAACTAAAATTACTTGTTTGTTCTTTGAGTTGAAAAAATTCTTCTATTTCAGTATTTGGAACCCAATTCGAATTGCAGACCGAATTGCTCAAGCTGTCTTCGAGATAGTTTAATTTCATTTAATTTAATTTAAATAAAACAAATTTTGAATATAAATACTTTTATACTTTGAAGTACCAGTAAATATTTTACTTAATTCAACAAAATGATGTCACTAAATAATATTATTTAGAAGTAAATATTTCAATAGTTCTTAAATTATTTATTGCAAGGAATAATATATTTCGTTAACTTAAATTAAAAAATATAATATTTATTTTTTGGAACTGGTTATGTATTTATTTTATTTCTCCAAAAAGTAACTACTTCTTTTTTGGTTTGAAGTAATTAAGAATGTAATTTAGAAATTTGTATACTTTTTCTCTAAATAATTCTATATTTTGAGAATGTTTTCAGACATTCTAATACAAATAAAGGAACCAGTTCAATTAATACTTCTGATTTATAAGATTTTGTGTAAAGTATTTAGCAATTGAGTAATTAAATTTGGCAATCAAAAAAGTAAGTCATTATGTGGTAAGTACTTCTTATGGTAATGTCTAATCTTTTGCCGGGCGCTCAAACGTTTATTTTGATAAACTGTTTTATTTATTTTGAAATAAAAAATTATTAACACGAAATTGAATTATAAGAAATATTTCTAGCTAAACATTAATAAAAAAATAAAGCGAAATTGAGCTCGAAAAAAACTAATATGGCCACACTGCTGGCGAGGGTTTAAATACAGTGCCACTCGCACCTGTGTTATTGTTGGATGTGTATTGGAAAGCATTTCAAGATTAATTTGTTTTATAACTTTCTGGCTGTCGTTACTCGTGTACGTGATAAATCCTTGTGGGAAATTATTTTGCTACAAAGTCATTGAAGTTTGTCTGAACAGACCCTTCCCCCCTTCCCCTTATTTGAAGTAGTAAAAAACCTATTAACAATTTTAAAACTCAAATTGTTTTTTCTTAATAATAACATCATGATTAGTTATTAATTGTGTCATTATTGTACAATAAAATCTTGCCAATGAATTACGAGTCAAGTGGTGTTTTTCTTTTGGTACTGAAGCCGCGTAAAAAACCACTTCAGTTTCAGATTTGATACACTGTCTGGGGCTATCACAACGATTCAATCTAGCCTTCTCGAAGACTTGGGAAAAGGTTAAAGACCTTTTACACACTTTGTTGAACTAATTCCCCAACGGGAATAAAAGTGATAAACTTTTTAAAATTTACTTTATCGTTGTGCCTCTCAATAATCTTTCGAAAAGTAATTCACAGTAGAAGCATTGAGTCATAATTGCCTGTAATAAAGGCAGTTCTACCCGCAATATTGTAAGTTTTTCTTTTTTCTTATTTCTAAGAAAATTTCAAATTAATTGATGGCTTTTAGTTTATTGATTTAGTTGTGATTTTGAAAATGTGTCGAAATTTCGTTTCACATCAAGTAAATATTTTCATTAAATGGCTTTTTGGTGAATTTCATTCACTACACGCTCAAATGCCATTTTAATTTGTGAAGAAATACGCACTAGAAAACAATCAACAGTTTAAATGCTTTCGAATTATAAACACGTACACGTACACGAGTACGAGCAGGAGTAAATTATAATTTAAAGAAATTTATTGTTTGTTTAATTTGTAGATCTTTAGAAAATAATCAACAAGATGTTGTTTGTTGCTTTTAAACAACCAAAATGACGGGGTAAAAATACAGAAAAATCATAAATGTGCCTGAAAGTGAGGAATTTGCTTCAAAAATAATTTTTAATTTGCAAAATTTTTAATACTGAATTTCAAATAAGTGCTTGGAAGTGAATGGATACAATTAGCAGTTTTTTTAAGGGTTTGGCTAGTGGATTTTTTTTTGGGTGCTGAACACCTTTTATTACCTATTTAAAATTGTTTTTTCTTAAGAAAATTATTAAAAAAAATAATAATTAATGCGTCAACAGAACAACGGAGATGCTACAATTTAGTTTTTAAACTTGAGAAAACGTGGAACGGCAAAGTTCTTCATGAATTAACGGTCTCTTCTTTCCTACTTCTTGCCAACCAACTAGTTCCGCTATAATGCGTGGGTAGGCGATATACCCTGAGTATTTTGCAATGTTGGAATTAGTTATATTTATTTGAACTATAATTATTACAAATTAATCAACGCAAATTTGGTTGTGTTTAAGTTCATAGTTAATTTATCCCAATAATAAGAAAAATTACTTTTATATTTTTTAGAAGAAAGGAAAAACAAGAATTGATTTCCAACACCAGACAGAGTTGAAGAAAATGTATACGGGAATAATTTATTTTGACAGATTTCTCTATCCAAGAAAAAATATTTGCCAATAAATAGAGTTGCGCTAAAAATAAAAGCCAGAAGAATTTATAAAATAATTTATAATGGTGATTTCCAAGCAACTGATGGCTGGTTATATAGAACCAAAAAAAAAAGATACGTGATTTGATTTCTGAAGTTATGTGGATAAAGTTATCATCCAGATCAGTTCAAAATAAAATTACAAAAAATTATAGAGCAGCATAATTTAACTCGTGATGTTATTTTGAAATCGTTGGTCTTCAGAGAATTTCAGGAAGAAGCGGTCAAAAAAAAAAAATACCAAAAAACTTCAATCAGCTATTTTTTCCAACAAGATTATATTTTAATATAGAACCGTATAAATTAATATTTATGTACGTTTTTTTTTTGCATTTTGAGCTTTTAATATTAAAATGAAGAGCCTGTTTATTAAGATAAATGAAATGAATATTTTCGTTTAGATTTTCACATTAAACCAACAGTAAAAAAAAATTTAATTAAATTTGTTTTCAATTCAGTGGCTAACAATATTATAACAATAACATAAAAACAATAATATAATATTTATTTCATTTGCAAAGAGAGGTAGTAAAATTATCATTTTTAAAAGTATGAACTTGAGTAATATTTTGTTATAGAAAAAATACAATAATAAAAATAAAATTAAAAACAAAAATAATTGAATAAAAAAAATAGAATTCTGCATTATCATTAAAAATTTTGAAAAAAATAACGAAAACAGCAACACAACGATGAATTTAGCCTGCCTTTGTTATCGATAAAATTATTATTCCCATCTACAAGATGAATCAAATTTACTAAGTGTTGACACGAACCAAAAGATTATAGACTAGAATGTTGAAAAAACTCATGGCAGTATATTTTTTAGCAAGTTTTTTTCCGTCGAAAGTGTTTTAGCATAGACAGAACCCATAAATATTTTACATCACTTTAACACTCACAGATGGCATTACAACAAACTGCTATAAAGTGAGACAACAGCAAGCGTTGTTGGAAATGAAAAGGAATAATTCTGTTATCACTATTTAAAAAATGAAAAAGATTAATTAATTAATTCAGATTAACTAATGTTTTTCTTACTGTAAAGAAGAAGAAAAAAGTTGTTAAAAAACTGGGTTGTGTAGTCTTTATGATTGTTTAATTCTTTTGATTAAATTCAAGCAAAATTTGATATGATTAAAAATATGACTTAGGCCCTTTTTTCTATATTAAGGTAAGGATATGCAACTTTTTTCTAAACCTTCATGAGATACTTCTTGATAAAATGAAGCGGTAGAGCTATATTTTGCACTGATTTTGGATTTATTTCAACAATAAACTAAATACCTTACGGTGCAAGTATTTACCCAATCAGGGCGCACCTTTAAAAGCAAAAATTACATCTTTCTAATATTTTATTAAGTTTTTTAAACACATTCTTTACTTATTAAACTTTGAAACCTATTGCATTTTAATATAATTTAGAACAAAATATATAATAAAACATCTTCTTGAATTTTATTTTAATTACATTTATTTGACTATTAGACTTAAAGAACAAATATGTATAGTGCATAGGATTATAATGTACAAAAGGACAATTAATATTAATAGGCGCCAAAATCTAAAACTGAAAGAAAAATTAGAGAGATAAAAGAAAATGGGGAGAATAAAAAAAAAATCACATAAATTTACAGAATTTAATTTAAAATCTAATAAGGAAATCTAATATTTCGAACATCATTAGGAACACAACACACATCCACATGTACGTAGATAATTACATACTTGAATCTACAAGTTAAAGTACACCAGGATTGAATTTAAATTAAATAGGAAAATCGTTAAAAATGTTTACTACTCTAGCATTTTCCCTTGATTATCTTTGTTCATTTTTAATGTAATATTTTGGCAAATGTTGCAAATAATTGAAACAAATTGTTTAGGAAACAAAAAAGAAATCTTTCTAATATTAATTTTGATAAAAGTAAAAAGTCTTTTAAACTAATACGGTTTCAAATTACCCAACAATAACGTGTGTTTTACAAATTTGAATGCTTTTGCTGTTCTTGGGTGTAGTGAATCAATGTGTACATTTTCAATAATTTTATATCCTTTTTATCCTCGGCTGTGGTTGATTTGCAGGTTACGAGGTTGTTGTGGTTGTTGCTGTTCTTGTTGGGCATTGTGTTGTTGAGTTTGTTGTAAAGAGTCCTCGTTACATCCGCTTGAATTACTGCCGCCTGTGTTTCTTCTTTCATTGCACGTGTTTGTTGCTTTTGGGGCTGTAATGTTGAACTGGAGCTGGTGGTGTTGTACTGTTGATTTGATGTTCCCTGTTGTTGCCGCTGGTAGATGTGATAGTCCTTCTGTAGATGCTGCGTTGAAGATTCCCGTAGTATGGTTGCCATGTGTATGCGCTGGTGTATGGACTTCTGCAAGGTGATGTTGCTGTAGTTGTTGTTGTTGTTGTTGCGGGACTGTTGGCGGCAGATACTGATGTCGGCTGACTGGTCGTGTCTTTAAAATACTTAAATCATTAACATTTTCTAAAAAACTTTTATGAGCTGACAATTGTTTCACACTTTCAACATCCTTTTTGAGTTCCTCCATGTCCCGCTTTAGTTTGGCACGTCTGTTCTGGAACCAAGTGATCACCTGCACAAAAAATCGTTAACATGTCATGGGTGCATCCAATTAAAAATAAAAGAAATATTAGGATTTTCTTGGTGGCTTAACCAATAGAAGTTTATAACGTCAAAGAATCTATTCACCTTGGCTTTACCTACCTGTGCATTTGAAAGACCCAAACCTGCGGCAATTTCATCTCTGTCAGCCGGCGACAAGTACTTCTGATAGAGGAATCGCTTTTCAAGCTCAAATATCTGATGATTGGTGAAGGCTGTGCGACTTTTACGTTTCTTTTTCGGATTCGGTCTTGTGGCAAAAATGTTTAAGGTGGCAGGATCTGAAATAAATAATCAAACAATATTTATAAGAAATTGAGAAAATATTGATCAAATAATAAAAATTTCTTAAGGAGTTTAATTTGTAAAAGGAGATGTTTGGGAAAATTTTCAATTTCAATGAACAAAATTTAAAAAAAATTCATCGATAAAATTTCATGTATTTTTTAAGGGCAAATTGACTGATGAGTTTTAATTCGCCGAACCTACCCAGTTGGTTTAATTATGTGTGACACACACACATACTGATATTGAAGGAAGCTTTTTTGTATAAAAATTCGTTTTATACATGGCAACATTGTATAAATCTCTGTAGCGGGCAACATCTTTAAATGTTGGCAATGGCTTAAGTAGTCTGCACGTTGACTACAAAACCAAAACAGACCTGGATTCAACCCCAGTTTCAGACTAAAATCATAAAACAAACATCTCGCATTTTTCCTGATGTGCATTTGTGTGTCAGTTGTTGTCGGAAGGTTTTAGTGGCGAAGACATAGTCACTGGTCACTGAGCACTACCGGCTTCAGCTGATAGCAATCTACAATTACACCAGAATGCCCTCCTTCGTCGGTATTGTGTAGCACCGGCGAAGTAAAATAATAATAAAAGTGGCTACTACAGAGAACGTGCAAAAGCAGAGCTGTGAAATAATTAATTAAGCTTCATCTCCTGTCATTTCTCTAACTATTCCTCTCCTATAGTTCCAGCACAATGCTTCGCAGGGGTCATCTCCTGAGTGCTGGTCCCTGATAAAAAAAAAAATGGTCACCTGATCTTTAAAAAGTTGTGCATATTTTACGTTTACTGGTTATTTTATCGTCATATTTAATTTTTTTTCTCGCTGAAAACTATTATTTTTAATTTTTGTTACAGTTTTAATTCAGCTTTTCCTTTTGTTAAATATTTTTATAAAAAATTTTAAATTTTTGTTTGCTTGTTTTTTTTTTTTTTTTTGGTATCTGGGACCAGCGAAGCATTGTGCTGGAACTATAGGAAAGGGATAGTAGGAGAAACGACAGGAGGTGAAGCTTAATTAATTATTTTACAGCTCTGCTTTCGCACGTTCTTTGTTTTGTTTATACTCGTAGCAGTGCTGAAGCTCCGGTTTAGTAGCCATTTTATTATTATTTTACTTCGCCCGTGCTACACAATACGGACGAAGGAGGGCGTTCTGATGCGATTGTGGATTGCTATCAGCTGAAGTCGTTGTTCTTCAGTGACCAGTGACTATGCCTTCGCCACTGAAACCTTCCGACAACAACTGACACACAAAGGCACACTAATGCACCCTCTATTATTTTTTAACCATATGTATGGTTTTCTTTTCCAGTGGATTTTACTGGCAAAAATTCGTTTAGCATCTCAGAAAAGAACTATCATTTTACTCTCTCAAAAGGTGTTCTCTTTTGTAAATTTTTGTGTAAACGAATGGTTTTCAGTAGAAATTTGCACAAATTTTGTGGTAAACGAATGCAGCTATGGTAGTAATTACGCTTGTCGTCATAAAAACGACTTAAACATTTTTAAATTAATTTACAAAAACAAAATTTTGAATTTTCCTGTTTTTGAGAATTTTACTCATTAATACCAGTCTCCATTTGTTTGCTTTTTTCCTTTCTTGTAACTTTCCTGTTTTGGGTTTCCTTCTCTTTCTTAATTCCTCTCATCGATTAATAACAGAGCATTTAATTAATATTTATGTTCGATTGTATGTGCAATAGTGGAGTAGTTTGTACTCGTATGTAAACATTGAGGTCGTTTTTCATGTTTTCGGGTGTTCTATTTACTTTGATGTTTGTTTTTGGTACCAATATCATCCATCCCATATAAACATAAGCATTCATGAAGGAAGGTCTATATACATAATTGTATGAACAGACATCCAAACATGTAATATTTTATTGATAACATTACTCGGTTGGATGCCTTCGGACAATAATGGCGTGCGTAATATCGTTTTTGTTTTAATTCCTTTCTTTTTTTGTTAATTTATTTTTGGGGGAATGTGTGTGTGAGTACGTGTTTGGGAGTAAGTAATTCCTTTTTTTGTTATTTCTTTATTTACACAACCAGCTGCGTGTGTTTAATGTGTGATTTTTTGTTGTATTCATTACCTTCGCAACCATTAACTGATCTTAAATGTCCTCCTTCCAAAAATTGTTATTGCAACAACAAATTGTTATACAGTGCACTGGCGATAATATGACTTAATTAATAAGACAAACCCAGTTCACTTTTGTGAGTGGCAACTAATTTGCATTTAAAACGGAATGCAACCGTATACAGGAAAAGTCGAAGAAACTCATACGAAATAGTAGGGTAGCCAACTCTATTGACTGTTTTGAGCATCGTTGCAACGTGGGATGCGTTTCGTTGTTCTAGCGTTACTATAATGGGATGTGTTACAATGAAATCAGCTAACATGTTCCCGAAACCAGTTCATTCGCACGGACAACACGATCATCATTAAGAGAGCATCAATTTGTGCGCGATTTGGCAGCGACTCGACGACGCATTACAGAGAAAATTCGTTATTCGACCGAACAGAACGTATGTGCAATAGACTACCCGCAGAGTCTCCATCTACCCTTTCTCCATAAACCTTATTTCCTAGTTCTGGCACAATGCTTCGCATGTGTAGGGGTCATCCGCTGAGTGCCGGTCCAGAAAAAAAAACATTTTCCCCATAAAAATAAAAGTTTCTTATTTAAATTATTTTATTTGTTGTTTATTGCATTAACAAAACAGCAATTCAATCTTAAAGTCATAAAGTGAAAAATGCTGTGTTTTTTCTTTTGCTGTTTCCCTTAGGTGCATGTAAGAAATTATGATTGACAGCTGAAGACAATTTAAAAACAAAAGGGTAGGGAAATTCCCAAATTATTATGCAATTTAATCAGAATTAAACCACTGCCCACTTGAATTAGATTTCAACACCTGTTAAAAAAAAACTACCAAAATAAGCTGCGGAAAAGTGTTCATATTTTGGGATGTTCATATTATCGCGAGTGCACTGTACGTGGTATGCATGCTGGTATGTTTGTGTGAATGTATGTACATTTTAGGCTTTCAAGAGACAATGGGATTGTTTTGTTGATTTTGCTGAATTTTGTTGTTGTTTGTTTTGTATTCATTAATGATGACACCAGGGCAAAATGACTGATTATAAGTTTTTGTATTATGTACAGAGTACATGTATGTATTTATTTAAAACAACTTTCAACTGACTACTAACAGGGGTTAAAGCAAATATGTACATACGTATGTATTTATTTATAATAAAAGGTTGTTGGAGAAATAGGAAAAGCTTAAGGGTTTCTCTTGACATACATTTCTGTCATAAGGAAGACATTGTATTCCTGCTAAAGGCCCTTTAACACTATCCCACTTGCACGTAATATTTGAATTTTTGACATGTCTTAATAAAAAATATTAGAGTCTCTGAAAGGGTCTTAACTGAAATAAGTGTTCAGCACTTTACAAAAAAGTGCGAAAAATCAAGTAATTGAAACTTCCGGGACATTCATTCTAAATTGTTTTTTTTATAGTTTATAACTGCTTATTTCATCTGCATAGCATGTTCAATTGGTCCAGTTTCAATGATTTTTTTAAAAATTGTTTTTATATTTATCTATTTATTTATCTATCGCTATGGTTTTCTTTCTGTCATTTTTGTTGATTCTAAATTGATTGAGATGTTGGAATCGAGTGAATGCGAGATTGTGGAATTGGTTGTATTGGAACTACATGCGTAGGTTAGAAGAGATTCCTAGAAATAATACTATAGTCTAGTATTCTATTCGGTTCTAATACCTTTTCCACCTGGTGGTGGAGAGCTTTACAGCAGTCTGACAGTCTCGCAATTCTGGTTTTACTATTGTTAGGGTATTTTGATAATTCTCTCCGGTTTAACAAAAAAAGGATACATGCATTTGTACTATGTACATACATATCGCTGGATGAAATGGCAAATGCTGTAAACTTCGAAAAATCGAAACTACTTATTTTACACCATTTTGGATTGGAAAAAATTACTGTATCGATTGGTACGGGTTTCATGGTTTTACGACGAAAAAACAGTCACTTACGTTTTAATTTTTTGAACAATACAGTCTCTCTCGATTCACATTTTGATTGATTCCGGAAAACAACAACGTCAATCGAAACAACGTAAAACGAAAACCAAAATTGTTCATATGTCGTATAGTCGATACATTTTATTTAAAACTTATAATTTTTTTTTATGTATGTGAACTTTATTTACAATCTATCAATTACAGATAATAAGTAAACTTTATAAAGTCGTTAACATTAACAATTACTGCTGAGCTCCTTTGAGAACAACAATATATTCATAAATGTCATAAAGGATACAAAAATAAAAATTCCTATATACTATGTATTTACATAATATATACAAATATATAATACAAATTTCTTCACATATATGTACATACATACATATGTATATGTATATACATATATAGTAATTTCCGAAATGCCAAATCTAGTACGTAATTTATCTTTAGTCTACGAACTTCATTGGTATCATCTAGCAAAGTAATTGCCAATATGTTAAAACTTATAAATGATTTACAAAACATTTAGAGAAATAAAATGTATCCATGTACAGAATGAAGTAGCATAAAATTAAATATAAAAAAAACCTTGCAATTAAAAACGGTGATTCCCTGGTTTTTGTTTAGAAAACATAAACAAATGAGGCGAAGTAAATCGAATGGCAACGCAAATCAAATTTTCAAGGCATAAAAAATTTGACTACGTAAATCGAAGCGACGTAAATCAAGGCACTAGTGCCTTCTTTGCTGTAAGTGTACCAAAAACGATTATTTTTCATGCAGTTGTAGCTTACGCCATTCTTACGTCATAAAAATTTTAAACAGATGCTTACGTCATTACATGAAATTTAAAACGCAAATTAGATTTTAAATCATTTTGCTTAAATTTTATGAATGAAGACCATTTCGCAGATATGTATGTTTTCACTAAATAACTCATACCCATATGCAGAATATAAGAAATATTTAATTGGCATAGAAAAACTCAACGTCATAACGTAACGTAATACGTAACGGGAAACAATAAAAATACGTTTTTAAAATCATGTTCCCACGACCTCTAGCTTTTGGGTAATGCATTTTTTTTCTCATTTCAGACAAGTTTTCTTAACCCCTGATGAACATTTCATGTTTTACATTGCATTTAAATTTTCCTCCATCGATATTATATATGTACATTCATACATACATATGTGTATATGTATGTACATATATAATAAATTAAAACATTTTACATAATTTTACGTACACATACGTACGCTGGCATAACAAATCATACCCCTTTTCCATATATTACGTTCGTATAATATTTCTAAATTATGAATAAAAATATACTTTGTTATCAAAATTTGATAAAAGTAAAAACACACGAAACGCAAACTTCATGCTAATTTAAATACCCACAGCACAAAACTATTCAATTAATTAAAATTAATTTAGCTCAAACACGCACATCAAAATCATGTAACTTCACTGTAATGGCACTCAGGCAGCGTGTCTACATGATTTAATAACGAAATTAAAGTACTTAGGGGAAATGTAATTAACGAGCTTCCAACAATTAGATACCAAAAAAAGGCTTGATTTGCATTAAAGTAACAAATAATAATCATAATCATAATCATAATAATAAAAATAATAGATTTAACAAAAAATGCTTCCTTTCTAACTACCCATAAGTAAACAGCTTGTAAAATTTGTGGAACAGGTGCTAATTTCCACTGACACTGCAAGGTTATACGAGTAAATATGCAATAATTTTTAAATAAATGACATATGTATGTAAATTAGGGAGGTAACGATATGTCTTTTTGCCGATAGGATACCGATACTGAAATATACGCGATACCGATACCGATATGCATGCTGAATTTGAATTCAAGTTAAATTGAACAGAACTCAAGTAGAGTAATTTTTTTATTACACAAAATTATAATGTAAGCGATTATTAATATTTAAAACTGATAATTAAAACTGATGATTAAAAAAAACGACGACTTGAAATTGAGTTCATGGTAAAATTAACAAAAAACAAATAAATTTCACTAGCGCGATACAAAGTAAAACAAAAGAAACAATCTCATTATTCAGCTTTAAAAAATTTAAGAAGAAGACAATAAAATATCGCCGATACCGATATATCTTCCGATTTCCCAGGTATCGGTTCCTTCCATATGCTAAATACAGTCGAAGGCCGTTATAACCAACACCCACTTTAACCAAAATCCGATATGACGAATAAGCATATTTTCCTGGTTTCATAATGTCAAGGCGAATTCATACCAGGTCAACTCGTCCATACAACTACAGCATTTTTTGTTTACAAATACAACAATTTTATTCAAGTTGTCAAAATAGTTTACGTATTAACATGCTGTGAAGAACACAACTTTGACAACTGAACAGAAATCAGCTGATGAGAATTTTAGATAATGCAGCCACCTGGTATGAATTCGCCTTACGTAATATAAGAACGGAAAACTTATTTTACAACCCGTTTAACAAATAGTAGAGCAAAAAAAACCACATACGCACTGTTGCCAACATTTTTTTCAAAACTTGGTAAACAAACAAAACCCTCATATTTTAGGAAAATTAATAAAAGCTGCTCTTTATTTACACGTATACATATTATATACAAATCCATACATAAATACGTATGGACCCATCTACAATTGCCTGCTTGTTATACGATTGTTTTCAATATATAACTCTTAAAAGAATCTTCTGATGAGTAACAATAACAAAAATTTAAACTCTTCCTCTTAATTATTTTATTTTTTCCGCCGATTTTCCCGGCGATGAGACCATGCTAGATGGTGAATTTCATCAAAATTGTTACAGCCGTTTTTGAGAATATATGTATATCTATATACACATCGTTTAAAGATATTAGATTCGATATATGGAAGATTGATGACATCGATCAAGTCTTTCATTATTGCATAAAGGTAATACAAGGATACTTTGCTTTCGATTCGTCCTAACCTCGATTAGTCGATTTAATATAATTTATTATGAAATTCCTTGAAAAAGCTAAGAAATTTTATATGTTTATAGAAGAACTCCCAAAAAATCTTTGAGAATTAGGAATTATATAAAAACAAAATAAACCAAATAGTTTACTTAAAAATGTTCTTTATACAATAAACATTTTATTTGTTCGAATTAAATCTATTAAATTTTTCTAAACCAAAATATAGACCAGCTACAAAATTATACTCGTATAACAAACATGGATAAAGAATTGCAATTAATTTTGACTCCCGTTGAATAAATAGAAAAAATAGTTACATAATTATTATTAAAACCGAAATCTTTCAACACTTTTTTATTTCTTTAAATGTAAATAAATCTTAAATAGCCTCGTTTAAATATTTTCATTTTTGGTTTTAATCGTTAATGTTTGATGCTGTGTTTTATTAATATTTGATTGTTGACTAAAGAAACCTGTAAAAACACCTTTGAACACGCAAAAAACAAATAGATTCGTTTTTCTTTTTTCATAATAGGAGTATGAAGAGAAAGAAATTATTTAAGCAGAAAATTTTATTTTGAACGCTGAACGGAACAACAACTGCTTTTTTTGTGCGCTGGATCGTTTTACAAAGAAAAACTCATAAAAATCGCTTCAGAAAAAAATTCTACTTTTTATAGTTTAATAATCATTTAACCCCAAAAATGAATGAAATTGTGTATAAAGAACAATAAAAGGAAATTATTTTTAAAAATCTAACAAAATCTCGTAAATTATTTTCGTTTTGCGGCTTTTCTATAAAATCGTTTCTTGTGTGTTGAGTGAGTGAATTTGATTCTCAAGAAATAATGTTTGTTTTACAGAGAATTCTTAAATCAAATTTATCTATGTATGTGTTCAATTATTATTAGTTGATTGAAATTGAATGTTGATGGCTAAATGTAACATGTGCGTGTGAATGAGTTTTATTTAAGTTTTTCCTACTTAAATTCATTTGAACTGATATTAAGTTTAATTTAGTTGAAATTAGTTATTGTGGGCATTAGTGATGTTATGAAATCCTTTATAATCGCATATAGAAATACATTGGAGTTGTGCCGGAGTTGGTCAGTTTCTTTAAATTATAAAATCTTTATTTGTATAGTTAACAAATGCCTCTGACTGATTTCGAAAAACCTGTTCCTATGACTTTAAGTACATCTAAATTTTGGCTATAAATCTTCCAAGGTCCTAAATACAAGCAGCTGACAAGCCTAATAATAATAATATGTAACAATAATAATAACTTCTTAACTACTTCCAGCGAAAAATTCCTCTCGGGCCACGGGTACTACCGAAAGTAGCTGGGCAGGGCAGATGGTCCCTATTGCATTTACTACGTTATAATGGATGATGATGCAGAACACACTTTCTTCGACTGCATCAGATGGCATACTGAGAGGAATGCAATGGCACAGCGGGTTGGGGCATAGGGAGGATATTCGATTGGAAGGGCAATTGGAATGCTGTGGCGCAATACGTAGGGTACGTTCTACGGAGAAAGAAGAGGGACCTCGATGCGTTGCTGCAGAGCGAGGTCCCGTGTTGCCGGCTACAAATTTTGCGAACCCAGACGTGGGTGAGAAAGAAGAGCTCCTGATGGAACGTCGCTCTGGGCCTTACCGAAGTAATGTGGGAAGCGATCCCGGGAAGGAATCTAACCAGAGGAGCAGAAGGCATTTTAAACCCTACCTCACACGCCAAAAAAAAAAATAATAAAAATAACAATTTAATAAATAAATTAATTTAACATTATTTTTAGAAAATTGCTAATGAAATTTAATGTCAGTTTAATTTTTTTTTTTTATTTCAGATGAAACTCTTTGAAAGACGATAAAGCCAGCACAACTGACAATGGTAGACAAATGGGGCCAACTTTATGATTAAGAATATGTATGTATAATCTATCATATATTTGGTTTCGTTAGTTTTAAAGTTATATCTTTTCAATTCAAATCACTACAATTTTTATTACACAGTTCATAAATAAAAATGCCATTTTTCTTTCTTTTAGAAACATTTCACATGACTATAAAACTGTAACAATTAAAATCAAAAAATCAACTGCTTTTAAAAATTAAAATTTTAATTTACATCTATTTAGAGCCGTTCAAAGTCAGTCACAAATCTTTAATAAAATTCTTAGAAGCATGAGAAAAAATTAAAAATAAATTTGCTATTGTTATCAAACATTTCTTAATATTTCAGGAGAAAAGCGATGAAATTATTTCAATAAAAAGTTAGAAAAATTTAATTATTTTCAATATTTTAAATTGGCGTCACAACAATAAATTCATTGAAAACATTTTATTATTTCATTAAAATTGTTTCAAGCATTTCAACAACTTCAAACGAAACTGAGTAATTTGTGAAAAACATAAAAATAACCAAAAAAAATGTTTTGTACATGAAGACAAAAAAGTCACACCTTCCAGATGAAATCAATTATGGCCACCCGTCACACAACTACATAAATATTTTGAAAACAGCTGGTTAACAAAGATTTTTTATTATTTCATATTCAGATTATACAATCCATACACACAATATATACCGAATTAAAACACTGTGCTACAAAATTCAACAATTAAAATTTTCAATTATTAAATTAAATTAATTTATGTAACTATTTTTTTTAATCTATGTTTGTTATATGGTTTAACTGGTCTATATGCGCATTTCATTTGGTGCCACTACCAAAATCGTCAGTAGACATTTAAGCAAATTTTTGAAAAAATTTAAGAAATTCCATATGTTTCTACAAGAACTCCGAAAAAATGTTTGAGAATTACGAACTATACAAACAAAATAAACTAAACTTCTGAGTGATCAAACAAGAAAATCTAAACAGAGTTTTGCTTTCAGTGGTACGGATATGTCTCTTACTTATGCTATGCTTTGCATTTGAACTAGGAAAATAGGTTTTCTAAAAGAGGATAGAGATTACTCCCTCTAATGTTTGCGAAGATTAGAACATTCTACTTCCAGCACAATGCATCGCATGTGTAGGGGTCATCTCCTGAGTGCCGGTCCAAGTAAAAAAAAAAGGCCGAGGCACATAGAATCCGTCATCCGTTATACTTTGAATTTTTCAAATGACATTAACGTACCGACGGATGAGATTGGCACAATGAGTACTTTGTTGACGGATATCAACCCATAGCCAGCGTTACCACGTTAAAAAGTTAAAAAAAAAAAAAAATACCAGAATATGTTTTACTTTATAACAATAAGTCTTCAATTGCTTTTACACTAGTCACAAATTTAAAAAAATTTATATAAAAGCTTAATGTACATACTCCATTTCAATTTAAGACAACAAACCCGTGAAAATAATTTCCTATCTATTTCGAATTTTTTATTTTTGTTTCTGCTGCAGCAGTCTTGAATTTTGTATTACAACAGAAACGATTTTTAATAAAACAAAAGGGTGTTAAGAATGTTTCGCAGTATAAACCCTGATTTTAAAACTTTACAAGTAAAATTTACGTAATGAGTATAACTTGGGCTGGAATAAGTAAACAAAATGCAAAAAATATTCACATCTCCACCTTAAAAAAAATCAACCAATTTTAGTTGAAAATAACCTACAATGGCAACGCTGTTCATACCTGTCAAAGTACTCAACGTACGTTAAAAGTTGACCAACTTTCGTACTTTGCTTTGACGGAGACGTACTGAATGTGACAAGTCTCATAAGAAAACATATATTTTAACTTAGCTGTCAGTTGAAAAAGTCAAAGTATGATGGATGACGGATTCTATGTGCCTTGACCTTTACACTTGCATTTTCCAACATCGCAATTCACAGGGAAGACTTCTGCGGGAAATTTATTCCGCACACGAACGGTTTGGCTATGAACCGTTTTTCTTTTTTTTTTTTGGCAAATACACTGCAGCACAGTGTAATTTGTTATAGATAGACATGTGGCTTTCTGATTAAGACATTGACTTTAGAAATTTATAGGAACTAAAAATCTTTAGTTAATTAAATGCAGACCACAAATCTCGTACATTATTATTAACAATATAAATATATCTCGCTTGATAGAAAATTAGCAAATTATTAATGAAAGGTAGTTGTTAAATCAAACAATAACAATAAATAAATAATATTTGGCAAAAAATTAAAGTTTCAAGTACAAATTTTTCTTTTCCTACTGCCGCATTCACAAAAATAGTTTTTGTTTTATAAAAGAAATAACTAATAAATTTTCCATGGGAAATTTTGTAAATCTACTGCATATCTACAAATATAAATAGAAATAGAAATTAATCGTCAAATGTCTAGCTAAGCGCAAAACCGGAGATGACAGCAAGGTTCTTATGGACAGAATAAAAGGAAAAATTGACAGGAAAATAGTAACCACAGAGCAAATTAAAATATCTGCTTCCATATGTCAAACGCTTGACGTCAACCGAATTATACATTATGATGCAATTACTCAGGTGGCAGCACTAAAGCTTTAAAAGGCATTCGTGTGTTTGTGCTTTGTGACATAAAATGTCAGAAAAACATATTCACTCACAATATTCAAGCACAAATAATATATTTTTTAAACCAAACACCGATTGCAATAAAATTACACAAATTAATTGTAATAAATTGAAGTTGATAACAAAAACTGTTAAAAAAATGTTTTTCTAACGAATTTTCACATTTTGTGTCACAGCTTAAGCAGAGAAAACGCGTTTTACGAATCGATAAGTTCCCACGTTTATTACCGCTTACCGACTTATAAAAAGCCATTAAGTATCGCACAGGATTATATACAATATTCCTAATTGAATACATATTTCCAATTATTTAAATACAAAATGATCTCCGAAATATTTTTACACCTGAATAGCATCACTATAAAATTTCAATTGTAAAAGAAATAAATTCCCCAAAAGTCTTTAAAAATGATCTCTATAAATCACATTGTTTTTAACGATTAACTCGTTTAAATGGAACCGACAAAAGAAACACCATAGAAATAAAAAGCAGTAAAATTCAATGGAGCTGCTGGATAAACAAAAGGCCAACTATTGAAAGTATTGATTGTTAACAAATTTTATTTGAATTTTTTATCAGCAGCGACAACGAATTTCTTTTTTCCATATCATCTTCCTTTATTAATACACACTTAAGATTAATAAAAAAAAAATAAAGAGAAAAACTTGAGAACATTTTTGTTTTGCTGTAACTATGACGTCGGAGTCGCATAAATGGTCTTGTTTCTAGGTGATTTGTGTTTTGACGCTTCCTTCGCAGTCAAGCAGCGGCATGAAATGAAACAAGAAAAATCTGTTATTGCTGCTGTCGTTTGATTGAGAATTGTTGTTGTTGTTGTTGTTGTTATGAAGCAGCAGCACAGCCATTATTTTATTATCGACTGGTTTGTGTGTCTTTAATTGAATCGTCTTTTAAATGGCCACATCACTGTCTTCCATAATAAATTCGACTCTACTCAACCATTCATTAATTCATTGAGATTTTAAGTGATCAGTGATCGCTCATCTTAATTATTTATAATTGACTTCTGCTTATTGTTATGGCCGTATCAGTTTAATATTTCTAGTGGCAAGTTTTGTTGTTGTTGCAAAAGAACATTGCAGCAGAATTTATGAGTAAAAATTTTCCATTTTACAAAGGATCGATTGCATGACTTGTTTGTTTAAGAAGTTTTAATGTGTTGCAAACAAGACTTTAAATTAGAGTTACAATCTCGCAATATTTTACGCAGAAATTTCTCATTACTTTCACTTTCACGACATAATAATTCGTGTTATTTATTGTCGTATCAAACGAATATGAGTGACAAATGCAAAACAGTGGATAGACTTGGTAGAAGTAGACATAGAAGATCATTAAGAAAGATAATAAGAAATAGGGTAGGAGAAAGAAAGGAGCCTTGCGATACTTGCTGGTAACGTCGTCAACTTTATTCTTCAGGAAGTGGCGAAGAATCTAAAAATAGATCCGTTAGATGAAGCCATTGCCGAAAAAGTATCTGTAAATCTGCGTACCAAACAAAGAACAATGAATAAACTCGCTTTTCACACAATTTCGCTTACTTGCTACAAAGGAACATTTGAACAAGGCCATTGATTTTTGGAAAAAGCTTCTATTCACCGATGAAGCCTACTTTAATGTAAAAGGTGGTCCAAACATAATTCCCGATGTTATCTCACGTCGTGACGATGTTAATTGGCCCTCACGATCATGTGATTTGACACCGTTCGACTTCTTTTTTTGGGGCCATTTTTTTATCTTGGACCAGCATTCAGGATATGACCCCTCCACATGGGATGCACTGTGCAGCAACTAGATGAAAGGGATAGTAGGAGAAAAGACAGGAGGTGAAGCTTCACTATCTTACAACTCTGCTTTTGCACGTTCTTTGTTTTAGAACAGTGTTGTTGCGCCTCTGATGTCAAGGAGACGTATTAAATTTTGAAGCTTTGTTTTAGTAGCCATTTTTATGATTATTTTACTGCGCAAGTGCTACGCAATACCGACGAAGGAGAGCGTTCTGATGTGCCTGTTGGATTGGATACAGCCGAAGCCGTTACTGTTCAGTGGCCAGTGACTATGACTTCGCCACTGAAACCTTCCGAAAACAAGTGACACAAACGCACATAAATGAACATAAAAAAAATGCGAGATATTTTTATGAGTCTGAAACTGGGATTGAACCTAGGAAATTTTTGGTCTTGTAGTCAACGTGCAGACTATTTCAGCCATCGCCAAAAAGTGTACTTCAATAAGCCAAGAACAATTGAAGAGCTAAATGATGAGATAATTCGGCACATTCACCCCTATCATGAATACTTTTTTCCCCGAAATATTTCTCCTTTCCATAAATTTGTAATCGTGAGAAAATTCTCCGTGAATAATTTCACGTCAAAATAAAATTTCCTCTATATTGAATGATTTTTTTTCACGTCACTTTAATTTATTCATTTGATTTTTGTTGGGGAATTGCATACAAAATGTAAATAAATTCTTCCTTCATTTATATATTTTGATAAAGATAATTTTTTTTTATATCAAGACCAGCTATTATAGTGGAAACATACATAAATAATAAATAAAATGCAAACCAACAGACCCATCGAGTGTGTTTTGTTAAGAGTATAGACAGATATCACGGCCCAATTTTGGAGTTCCCTTACGAATTAACTTCAATTGCATAGTTCAAAGTCTAAGCATTTCATTTAAATTATTGAAGTACTCTATTTATACTTGTTTTATATTTAAATTCTTTAATTTTCACACTTTTGTTAATTCGTGCATTCAGCTACTTTTATTATTCAAATGCAATACTTTTATACGGGTGACGAATTAATTGGCTCCTGACTGAATAATTAAAAAAACAACTTAACACTTAAGTGCACGACTTTTTGTTTCTGTATTAAATTTAAATTGGTTTGCTTTTTAATTGTGTGTGTGCCTACGTAGTCTAGTGCATGACCATTAGTCTTATCAATATGGAGGTGCGGGTTCGATTCCCGCCTATACCCAGTTGTGACGAACATTTGGCCAATATTTTGTTCCACACATAATTGCCATAAATCCTTCCTTAAATCCTTATGATAATTCCCTGAAAACTTTTTGTTTTGTTTTATTAACATCGTGCGTTTTGGTTAGACTAATCTTTATTTGACAGTACATCAAGGCAGAACGTATTGTAAAAATTCAATACAGCCTTTCCAGATTTAGTAAAAATTTGTGGGTATGTAGAGTTTTGTCCCTGACTGTATATATACAATACTCAAACAACACATAAATTAATAAATTGGCAAAATTTTATGGGAGAATTAATCAGAGGCCCATTTAGTTCCTGTCATGATACGCTAAGAATCGAAGCTCAAAAAGCTTAAAAGAGCTGCGAGTGGACAATGAGAATAAATTAGACTTGTATGTATGTATATTGAGAACAGCAATGAAAAAACCAATAGCGAGTAAATTTCTAGTCAATTCGTTGATCTCTAAAAAACGATTGTAGCCTTGCAGAAGTCCGGTAAGAAACATTTTTCGTGAATACCATGCTCCCCAAAAATACAATAAGAATGAAAGGTTGTCGTCATGTGGCACAGTTACTTACACGTCATCATTCAAATGACATCTGTTTAGCTAATTTTCTACAGAGTGAAATTTAAAAAAAAAATGATAAAAGAAACTCACGCACGCGTTAAACACATGCAAATTTGTTAAAAAGATATTCACTAACAAAAGATCTTCCGCCTACTCTATTACGATGGAATACAGTTCGTAAAAGACTCACAGAATGCAACGAATGTCATCATCAGCATAACGAATTGCAATTATGTAAAATACGAAACAAACACCCGCTACATTTTGATACTCAACTGTTGACAACAAAACTACATATACAACACAAATGACAATATTAATGTGTGTGTTGATACAGAGGGGAAAAGAGGGAAATGACTGGTAACAACCATTCTATTTAATAAATGTGAAATATCATAAGTTAAATTAAATTGAGTGACTCGACTACACTCACAAAATTATTACAGTAACGGAGTGTAGTTTATTCAAGAAGTATTCCGTTGAGTTATTTTTAAATGAACAGACATTTAAAATTCTAAGCAATTTTATTTTTAACTGATGCTGACATTTCTTTACAAAACTAGGTGCACACTTTTTTTTATTTTTGACCAGCACTCACGATATGACCCCTGCACATGCGATGCATTGTGTTTGAAAGAGAGGTGAAGGATAATAAGAGAAATCACAGGAGGTGAAGCTTCACTATCTTACAACTCTGCGTTTGCACGTTCTTTGTTTTATTGCAGTGTTGCAGCGCATCGGATGCCAAGGAGACGTATTCAATTTTGAAGTTGTGTTTTAGTAGCCAGTTTTTCTAATTATTCTAATTCACCAGATGTTTTTATGATTTAATATGCACCCAGGAGTTTTTTCGTTTTGTAGTTAACGTGTAGGCTACTTCAGCCATCGCCATATGAATATGCGGTTGATTTCAAAATTGTCCTTTGTTTATGTTATAAAATTTTGAAGCGTATACATCGGTTAATCATTGTTTTTACGTATGTTTTTACGACGTGTTTTTGGTACGGTAAAATATTTGGTTATTCTCAAATAGTTTAGAGTAATTTTTATATAAACATGTGAGATTTTTCTAGCTTTTAGAAAAATTCCGTTGAATGTATTCGGAGGAAATCTATGGCCAAACAACAAACATAAATTTATAATAAAAAAATATATATTCTTACATTTTTGTTTGATTTATTTCTTGATTTTACGGTTCAAATACAGGGTGACCGAAAAGTACCGAAGGTGTTTGCATTACTTATAACTCTTTTATTATAATTTTTTGACTTGGGGAATTTCAAACGGAACAATAATACATAATTGAACAACGTGCCAAAGTCGTTGAACTTTATTTCAGAAAAATACATGATTTTATCATAATTTAATTATGAGCGACGAAGGCCATTTCCAATTGAATAGGCAAAATGGGCTACGGAAAATCCAAGAGTAGTTCAACAGCGAGAGTTACACCCACTTAATTGTAACGTTTGGTGCGATGTTTCGTCGGAAAGTATAGTTGTCCCATATTTTTTTAAAAAATGACCACGTTGTCGCCCTTTTTATCACTGCTGTTAGATATCGGAGAATGTTGGGACATTTTTGAAGGCCAGCCGTGGAAAACCATGCGCAAGTGTGATTCCAACAGGATGGAGCCACAGCGCACACTGCATGGGACACAATGGCTCTTTGAACTGAAATCCCTTCGCTCATTTTGGGCCAACCTCTATAAAAAACAAAGTAAAAATCTTGTTTTTACGGAATTTGTGGCTTGAAAATCTGTAATTTTTACTAAAGTCGTTGCTTGTTTATCTGCTAGATAGAATAAACAAATTAAAGAAAAAAACAATTGTTTTTACGGCTTCAAGTCATTTAATTTCTTATCATTAAAAATTAATAGAACTTTTCGTTAAATTTAAATGAAAAATAAATGGACCGGTTTTTAAGTGCAGCTGCATTTGTTGTAAATTGCAATTTCAGTTAATTTTCCATACAGAATATTTTGAGTGTAGAGTTGTTTTATTATTAATAGAACATTTCGTTTATTGGCAGACATTTTCTTTGTATTTCTTTCCTTCATTTTCAGTTGGTACCAGTATATGACTTTAATTATGTAAATTGTATGTTGTATTTATATAAGCGAATACGAACGAGTATATTTATAATCAGGCATTATACGTCTCATATGACTTTAATTAATTGAGTCCTTTCACATGCTGGAACCAAACATATTAAATGTTTCTTTTAAATTTGGACAATGACTTGTCATTTCTTTCCATTCTTGGGTGTGTTTGCTCCTTTCTAATGTTCTCATTTCGGAAATTATTAATGTGAAATCGTGTTAAGCTAATTAGACAAATTAAAAACTAATAAAAGTAATGACAAAACTTGCAGCACATTATAAATGGGACATAAATTAAGATTTATATAACCATGTTAAGCGTCAATTAAATATCAAACACCAAATATGGACTTACATATATACATACGTACATACGCATATATTGTGCCTTCGCTGCAAGAACGTCATAAATGCAAATTTACATTTGTTAGCTGAATATGCAAAAATGTTTTTCAGCCGCATATTTTTATATATAAACTGCTACATTAAACTAATCAGTTGAAGATGAATTAAATTACATTTCATGTGCTTCGTATATGCACTAAAAACGTAAAGGGATGGATGCACCATAAATAAATTAAATACGAGTAGTGTTATATCTGATACGCCATTGTGCATTTCATTTGATTACCATATCATGGGGGTGATTAAAAAATAGTTACCCTACCATGTTGCGTCTTCCGCCATACTGAACTTGTAACACCGTAATTTTGTGTGTCACTCTCCAGACAGCTGTTCTTTTGAAACCCATATCATGGGGTGGGTGCATAGCAAAGCCACAGATCCGCGAATTTGGGTTTTGGTTATGGCATGAGAACAAAAGAGTTGGAAGCTGAACAATAACTTGAGCTGTCCTATTTTCTGAACGTACACCGCTCCTTAGCTCAATTTGTTCTCTACAAGGTAAATTCACTTTTACAGGTGATATTAATTCCACAATAATTACAGTGGCAATCATCTGCAGTTTGGTTAGGTTAGATCGGCAGGTTGCTGGATGGAAAGATAAAGAAATGTCCCAGCCCACTTGGATTCACGTGCTGAAGTGACACAGACCAGAGTCTCTGCTAGAAATTGAATACCGAAACTGATAAGCTACCACACTCCTCACTAGACGACGAGGGCACCCTGTAGTTATCTGTATCATCTGTACTTAGGGATGTTACAGATATAAAGGATGACCACATTTTTCGAGTCTCAAAATATGTATTCAAGTGAATACGCTTTTTAAGACGATGTAAGAGTTACTTAACCCCTTCAAATCTCCTTTTTAACCGATTGCATAGAAGCCAGGCACGATAACTGACTTGTGTCTAAATGGGATTAGTGATATTGGTGATAACGAGATGGTGCAGTTTGTCTAAGAAGCATAGCAACACTTCAACTACTGCATTATGAATTTCCTTGTCATTAAACTCCCCTTAATACGGACAAATAGAATTACCACAAAAAAAAAACCTTAAGCGATTATGAAATACGCCTGAAAAACATATCCTTGTAAATACAAAGGCGACTACAATTCTAAAGGTAATATAAATTCGACTACAAGCGTGGCGATGGCTGAAATAGTCTGCAAGTTGACTACAAAACCAAAAAGTCCTGGATTCGACCCCTAGTTTCAGACTACAGCGTAAAAACAGCTCGCATTTTTTCTGATGTGCATTTGCGTGTCTCTGTCTCTTTTGTTGTCGGAATGTTTCAGTGGAAACGGCTTCAGCTGTTACCAATTCACAGGCACATCAGAACGCCCTCCATCGTCGGCATTACTAAAAATGGCTACTAAAACGAAGGTTACAAAATTTAATATGTCTCCTTGACAAAGAAC
Organism: Dexiosoma caninum; assembly: GCA_963924685.1. Lineage (NCBI taxonomy): Eukaryota > Metazoa > Arthropoda > Insecta > Diptera > Tachinidae > Dexiosoma > Dexiosoma caninum. The sequence goes on along the minus strand of OZ004725.1, from coordinate 122,970,961 downwards.
GTGCAAACGCAGAGTTGTGCGATAGTTACGCTTCACTTCCTGTCATTTCTCCTACTATCCCTTTCCTCTAGTTCCAGCATAATACATCGCATGTACGGTTGTCATCTCCTGAGCGCTGGTCCAAGATAAAAAAAAACTTTCAATCACAACAAAATAAAAGTTTCATTTTGGGAAAGACTGTATGTAATTTGTCATAAAGATAAACTCCTATAAAAAGAAAAAAAACCCAAAAAGGAAAAAATAAATACGTTTATCAAATAGTTGCCTACAAGCGGAATTTCTCTGCAACTGCATCGAAAGGATTTAAATTAACAAATTATTTTCACAAACTAACTTCCCCATATGAAGTTTAAAGATGGGCAAGTGTGTGTGATCAAAGATTAATATGGTGACCGAGCTTGCCCGCCCAGAGCTTAACGCAGCTTAGCAGCGAAGAAAAAAACCAAAACCAAAACAAAAAAAGGAATGCTAAAAGGGTTAATTACTTGCCGCTAAAAGGAGAATGCCGGCCACATGGATTTCCTCTTGGCAGTAGTTAAATACAAAATCGCTCTTATTTGCAAACACTGGCCTTAAGTTCTCACACACTCATTCATATTTGCAAAACATTTATGAAACCTGAGTATCAAGAATGTTTTGAAGACTCCCGAAAAAAAAAACCAAAACCAAAAATGATTAAAGCGTTAATAAAAAGCGGCAACTGATCGTAAATACCTTAGATGAGGCACCAACAACAATAACAACAACAAACAACACCATTAGCAGCAAAAAGTATAAAGAAGAAGGCCAGCACGTCAACGACAGAGTGAGCTGATGTTTCATACACAAATTGCGTTTTCCAGAAGCTCGAAAGCATAATCAAAAACTAATTTTAATCCTGTTGCTGTTGGCAGCAAATGTTGAATGATCATCTGTTTTTTTTTCTGTTATTTTTTTTTGTTTTTTAGGGAAAAAAGAAGGGCCCAATGAAAATGAACGCTAAACGATTCAGGATGATTTTCAAAATCGCTCAGTTAAGTTCGAATCATAACTCAATCCTTTTATGGCACCTTTCCTTGACTTAGTTGTGCTAAACCGGGATTTAAATGAATTTTTATTTTTTTCGTCATAATAAAATTGAACAATAAAATAAAAAACCACAACAAAGTTTCAAAAGTTTTGTGTGCAGCAGATTTGCCTAAATTTACTTACGCCTGTTAAACAGCCTGTGATTTTGTTTCTACTTTTTGCGGTAGTTCTTTATAAATGAACAACGTAATTTAGAATAAATTAACTTCACCAAAAAAAAAAATAAAACACATCAACCACATACCGGTTGCATATATTAGTCGGACACTTTATAAGGATTATTTTTTTCGGCGGTATCGAGAAATGGCCGTGGGAAGGATAACTTGGCCTTTAATCATTGCCTCACTATTCGATAAATTTCGAATAGTTGGCTATACGATGGGCAGCGTTGCCACGATCAAAAATTTTTTTTAACCAAAATGTAAAACAAGAGTAACCAAATGCGAAAAAAAGTATCCAAAAATTTCATGTAACGGATGGTCTAATAAGAAGTTTAATTTTGAATAGACCGCCATTAATAAAAATAGAACGATATATGCTTCAACAGCTCATTGAAATTACTAAAATTCACTAGAAAAATTATGAAAATTTGGGGGTCACAGTTCGCAAAACTAAAGATTTTTTGAATCATATTGAAGCAGCTTTTCGGCCGGCAAATGTGCAACTGGCAGAGCAGTTGGGATAAGGTAGTGAGGTGAAGAATTAAATTAATGTACGGCGCATAAGAACAACTGCGAATATTGTTTTGTAGCCCATAATGTTTAACAAAATCCAAGATTGTCAAGATTGACGTTAACAAGAATCACTGTCGAAAATCCTCTTCTTACCTAATGTGTGATGCATTGAATCTTATTTTTCGAAAATGATTGGATTTCTGTGAAAAGATTCCTGACCGTGTGATTGGGCGAAGAGGCGATCACAATTGGCAACCGATATTTTGTGATTTAACATGTTCAGACTTTTTATCTTTGTATAGAACAAATCGATTCGAAACCACAAATAAAGAATTCGTAAAGTTGTCGGCGACATATACGATTACATACCACCAAATGTGCGAATTGGTGATCAAAAATTTCATGAAAAGAATATAGTATTGCATTTAGTAATCGTTATCATTGTGTTACTCTTGTTTTAAAAAAGTAACCAAAATCAAAGAAAAGTACACATGTACACATTGAAGAAAAAAGTAACCAAAACGGCAACGCTGACGATGGGTCCAACTATGAGACTACAATATTATATCCTATCAAAATTAACTGAAATTGCAATTTAAAAAATGAAAAGTTCACTTGAAAACCGCTCCACTTATTTTTCTTTTAAATTCAACGAAAAGTTCATTTAATTTTTAATGTTAAGAAATTGTGTTTTTTACTTTGTTTATTTTAACTCGCGAATAAAAAAAGAACGACTTCCGTAAAAATTACAGATTTTTTTATTGTTGCTGCTATTTTTACCACCAAATAAATAATCAGTCACAAATGCCGTAAAAAGATCTGATTTCTACTTTGTTTTTTTTAAACTTCAACAGTAAAGTAAATAAATAAATCAAATATGATGGTAAGAACATATATACTATATATATTTTTTATTATAAATTTATGTTCTCTGTTTTGGCTATATGCCGCATTGAACAAAGTTTTTCAAAAAGCTAAAAAATTTCACATGTCATATAAAAATTCCCCTAAACTATTTGAGAATTGGAAAATTTTTACGGTTGCAAAAACAAACCACAATCGATTAACGGATTTTTTTGTTTGAATCAGTGCTCAGGGGTTATCCCCTACGTATGTACGAGTAAATGGTAGGGAGATAGAGTTGTGTGCCAGTTGTTGTCGGAACGTTTCAGTGGCGGAGGTATATTCACTGGTCACTGAACAACACCGGCTTCAGCTGATAGCAATCCACCATCACATCAGAACGTCCTCCTTCGTCGGTATTGTGTAGCACCGGCGAAGTGAAATTATAATAATAATAAAAAATGGCTAATAAACTGAAGCTTCAACAGTCCTATAAACAAAGAACGTGCTAAAGCGGAGCTATAAAATAGTTAAGCTTCACCTCCTGTCATATATCAAACTATCCCTTTCCTATAGTTCCAGCACAATGCATCGCATGTGTAGGGGTCATCTCCTGAGTGCTGGTCCCAGAAAAAAAAAAAATTCTGGCGCAAGTCTGCATTTTCGTGTTGAGGCGTCTCTGAATTTTGTTGCATAATTTTTAAGCTAAACGTCTTCACATTCAACAATTTCCTTTGGGATGACTTCCCATCATTTTTCCGCTCGTTAAAGGCAGTTAAGTCTCTACAGAAAAAAAAAAACACCGCAGCCGCATATCAATAATTAAATGAGGCAGAAATTATAAACTTCATAATTTTTATTTTATTTTAAATATGAATTTTTTGGCGTATAATTCGTACGAGCGACCAGCAAATGGGTTCTTTCAAATTTAAGTTTCTTTGTCGTTCATTCTGGTGTCGCTTGTTGTATTGATGTTGTTGCTTTGTCGCTTAAGTTTTAATTAGAAGGTTATAAATTAAAGTATTTGACCGGCAATAACGAAAGTGAGGATTATCGTCATCGACATTCTCTGGAGCATTATAATTCCTTAATTTTGTTTTTGGCGAAGACCACCAACCACCAATGTCGACTTCTGTTTTCAAAAAAATAATGAAACGAAATACATATATTTGAGGGCAGGAAAAAATGAAATTCCTTTATATTTGAGAAACTCGTAAATGTCTTGAGAGGGTGCAGAAAATATGTGTTTCAAACTCATTTATTATTCACAATTTAAGGAACGCAAATTGACAGGCATGCGTGCATTTGATGACTATATGCAGGCTTTATGTTTTTGGCGATCTCTAAAAAGACATTGTTTTCTAAATGTATGTATGTGTGTAGGATCTTGTAAACTTTTATTATGATCATTAATTTGAAATAAGGAAGATACAGAACATTTACTGAAAACATCAGTAAGAAACCGCGTGGAAAACAAAGGTGTTGCACAATTCCTCGTACACATCCTTTTCTACACTCGAGTGGAGGTAAATGTTGGTCTTTTCAATTTCTCTGTATTTTTTTTTTGTTAAGAAAATTTATGGTTTTACTTTTTATTGTTCCCGCCTGACTGCTATCCATCCATCCATCCAACCTACCATGTTCGCATTTGAATTTTATTCGCATTTAATTTATCATTTCTTTTGGTTTTATGTCCTGTCAGGTTTTCTTGGTGGCAGCATATTATTCAAATAATTTACAGTATTTTGTGTCAGATATTAACTGTTATGTTGTTTTGACACTTCTTATGTTGGCATATATGTGTGTGTGTGTACATGACTCCACTCTGCTGTCCTCCAATTTTGTGCAGAGAAAACTTATATGAGCAAATTGATTGCTACCAATCATGTTTTACAACTGATCTCCAACACCTGATAAGCGTCCTGGGTACAATTTAAGAACAAAACCTGAAGAAACTCATACAGGGAGAAAAATAAGTAACATAAACGATGAACATTGCTATGGAATTATGTGGGCCTTAGGATGTGAGAAAGAAGTGAAAAGCAACTAAAATTGATTGTGATAATGATGATATTTTTAAAATTTTTGGAGCATCCAATCCGTAGAGGTAACTCCCGGCAAAAAAAGGAACTTCCAAAGAAATACAGATCTTCATATTGTGATCCGGAAGCAGTGCATATGTGAATCATTTCCAATGGAATTTATTTTATGAGTATGGCGATGGCACGTTGACTACAAAACAAAAACAGACCTGGGTTCAACCCCAGTTTCAGTCTAAAATTATAAAAAAACATCTCGTATTTTTCTGATGTGCATTACTGGCAGTACCGGCTTCAGCTGATACCAATCCCCAGGCACATCAGGGCGCCCTCCTTCGTCGGGAGTGTATATCTTTATCGGCGAAGTAGAACAAAGTTTAATTTAATTTAATTTTTTCTTTTTTTTCACTAGCCGTCTCTTCTCTACACTATCCCTTCCTCGTGCAATGCATTGCATATTTAGGGACATACATTGTGCACTGGTCGAAGAAAAAACAAATGGACTCGTCGTGGATTCGGCACTTACATAAAGTTCTATGTCTCTTGGCAGGTAATTCAGCACCACTTCGCAGTTGTTCTGTTCGGTTAGGTTAGTTTGATCGTCGTCCCAATCTCATACGGAATTACACTTAGTCATTTCACACAGGCATGTTGTGCGCTCTACCAAAGATTCGGGCTATCTCTTCCTCGCTCCAAAAAGTCAGTTTGATCTATATAGTCCCTTAGATGTCTCCAATCCAAGTCCCTCAGACAGTTGAGGTCCGGTATGTAGCTTCATTCCGAGAGACATTTTCGTATCATGCACTTATTTTTCCTCAGTGCAATTTAAATTACCTTTGTAGCAGAAGTCAAGGGACAGTGTTAATAAATATTTAATTGATGCTCAGAAGTGACAGTTAACAAGACAAAAGTACTTGTAAACCATGTAAGTTCAGTTGTAGCACAAGCAAGACACTGCCACCACAAAAACACTCGTACGAGTGCCAATTGTTCTTCAACTGAGAGAGTGTGTCATTCTGGTATATTTTTGGTTGCAACAATGCATTGGAACAGCAATAATAACGTTAAATGTTATCAATGGCCATAAAACCCACCTTTATTTAATACACTGTACAACAAAAAGAAACACTGTTGGCCGCCAACTAAACCGATCGGCAAAGTTAATTTAGCGTGTACGCAAACGGAATTAAAATTTAGCAAAAATAATAACAAGTGTTGTCACTTAAAAGATGAGAAGTTTTGACCTCCGGCAGGCAGCATTTTTTTTTTGTAGTGTTTGTTCGAACATGCGCCTTCATGTATGATAAGCAAAACAGCTTAAAGCATTACAAAAAAACAGACGTAATGGAATGATATGAAAAACAAAAAAATAAAATAAAAACTAGAATTAAAAAAAAAAAATAAATGAATTAACAAACACATTCACCTGAATCAAATACGAGTGAATATGTATGGTTGGATGTCGGCTGCGGTGTATAATCAAGTAACATTTTTTAATCAAATGTTATAAAACTGAAATTAAAGCTTAAGGGTTTTATAATGAGTCAAATTGAATTGAATAAATGAATGAGTGCCACAAGAACAACAAAGCAAAACATACATAAATGCAGCCAGCAATTGCCAGCCAGCAATGGAGAAACCGACGAGAATTAAATTTTGTAATAAGAACAAATAAATGAACATAAATTGTTTTATTTTATTTTCTGTTTTGTTTGTTTGTTCTTGAACAAAAGGTACGAGTAATTAAGTTAATTTTATGATGTTTTTTAAATCAATTGCCTCAAGTTGTTGGAGTTTTTTGACTGTGCCATGCCACACACCAGCACAGCACAAATGATGACATTGACGAGGACGATGCCAACCTTCAAGGCAACTAACTGCAACTGCACTGATGTCGATTTCGATGCCGATGATGATGCTGTCATTGTTGTGTTTCATCATTAGCATTATAATAATGATGGAGCTGAGGATGTTAGTGCTTGATTATGATGCTGGTGAAATGCTGCAGCAAGTCACGACCTGATCAAAGTGGATTCAAATAAATGAAAGAGAGTAAAAGTTATTTTTTTACTATTCGATTTGTAGTTGGCTGAGTGAGAGTTTCAATTAACTAACGATGAGTAAAACAAATGCACTGTGGGGCGGAAATTTTTTACTACAGCATTAAACGCATGTGTTATACACCACACTACACAGCTACATGATCACAAACATTGTGGGCTGCCTTTGCCGATGTACAAGTGATGAAGTGTTAAAAAAAAAAACTACCAAGTCTCTCTTACAAAATGTTGAAGTTGTGATCAGATCCAATTATTTCGCAGGATCCAAAAAATTTGTTTGTGTGAACTACAAATCTGTTATCGGTTGACACTGCCTTCGCAGTCGATTCTGTTCACCACTTGCTATTAGTTTATTTATTCAGATTGTTATTTTATTGAAAACAAGGATTTCAAACAGATTATTAGATTATAAAAGCCTTATAAGAAATCTGCAGTCATTCTTTTAGTGCGTGCTTAAATTGCTTGCTTTAGAATAAAATATCGACAACACAGTGCAGCAGCCAGCAACAGTACACAATACACACGGACAAGATGGCATATGTTCGACTCTACTACCAAAGGGTTAGTAGTTTGACGATTTTGGTGACCAATTTGTTTTTATTGGCCCCCAAAGATTCTGAAAATCAGTGAGACCTCCAAAAAACGTTTTGCCAGTTTTCTTTTGTCCTACATTGTAATTTAAATACACTTCGTTTATGTGTACATTAGCCCGTAACACCTTACAGGTAGGAACTATGGAATGAATTTTTTAGCAAAAGTGCATTGGTTTTTTGTGAGCTTTAATTTTGTGACATTAAGATCGCACACTAGGGTGGTAGAAACAGAGATCTGGTGAATAAATACTAGAAGGGGAGACTTGAGGTCATTGGCCATTGATGCAGAATTGGGATTCTCGAGACAAAAATATTGATATGTCTTTCTTTAAGATTCTACTGCAAATGCCAAAGATATAAAAAAAAGTTTAAAAAGGCTATCCTTACCTTCGTCAAAAATAGAAATATTTTTTTTTTGAAATTACTGACCAAAAATACGTTATATTAGGCGGTGTAGGGAGCACTTTGTTTTAGGTACGGTCTAGTTTACATTAAGGGGTATTTTAACTCCGCTAGAACTTATTGAAGCATTAACTGTCAAACGAACTGCCATATTGCGCAAACTTTTCTTTCTTCAAAAATGAAGGCGGAGGACGCGTTATGGTCCGTGGTCAGTGAGTTTTTGTTTGGAATAATGGATGACATTGATACGGGCGAGATGTGGTTCCTACAGAATGGCGATATCAATGCCTGTCAATTGATCTCCAAGGACATGTGATTTGACATCCCTCGATTATTTCTTGTGGGACCACGTAAAGTTATGCTGATAATCCAGCAACAAAAGACGCTTTGGTTGCCATATGCACGAAATTATTTTAAATTTCTTTAAATTTCAAGCTTTATCGGCCTTAAAAAATTAATGTTTAATAAGGCAATTTTGCCACGTCAATACTTTTTCGAAATTTCTGTCGAGTTGAAAAAAAATCTTTTTTTTTAATTGTTCTTGAAAATTTGTTTTACTTGCCCATGGTACCCTGACAAGCCCTGTAACACCAAACAAAGACACCAATCTCTGGTTAAACACTACATCTTGTTTGATGTATTTTACAACAAGATTTTATGCGAAATTAATGAATACCTGCGACTTACGAATCCTTCTTTGATTTCTTTATGGGCATTTGGTAGTTTGAAGTTTTTGTAAGCCTCCAACTCGTACACACTTTGAAGGCATAAAATCACTTGGTTAGTTGAACAGGGATTTCTTATAAAGGCAACACCATAGCAAGATCATCATCATCATCATCATTAAGAGTATTTTCATCTTTATTTGCTCGAGCATCATCGTCATCCGCATCATCATGATGATCATTGTCGGTCGGAAGAAGAAACATTAAAGTATTGTGAAGCCGTATACGCGGCTGAAGAACAAAGTGTCGGCAGCCTTTGATCATCGCATATAAAATACTATAGCCACGCCTCTTAAAAGGTAGATTAAACGAGATGGCGCTCACCACCGAAGCTTTAAATGTGTACAAGCTACATTTAGTTTTTATTTTTTTTCTGTCCGTTTTTTCGTTTTTGTTCTTGTTCTTGTGGCGGCTTCATATATTTTGCCACACATTTGTTCTACAGACACTCAAACGCATTAAATACAATAATACACACAGACTAAATAGCCAGGCATCATGCAAAAAATGCACATACTTAAACATCCTTTAATTTTAAACACTTGCAAAAGAATAAGAGCTCCAAACGTGCTACAAGGGGAGACACAGTACGACTACAAGTGTTAATTTTCAACTGCAGCAGATACTGATTGCACTTGGAAACTAAAAGAATAGAGTCTTTTGTAACACCACAAAAATTATAAAATATTTCAATCTCGCAAAATGGCTGGTTTCTTAGAGTTATATTGAATAAGTCCCTTGAGAGAAAATATACCGGCATGTTCTGAAAATTATATTTCATCAAAATGATTTGAAAGCACAAAGAAAATTTTCGTCTGTGCATATAATTTTCTGATTTTGATTCGTTCGGCCAAGTCTGCAATGTTTTCAAATCACTCGACTAATTTTGCAACTATGATATCGAAGGGTTTTTTCTTTTTATTTTCCTATCTTTCATTATATTTAGCATGACTTATACCATTTCGAACACCTTATATATTTAAAGTTATGAAGAATTTTGATAACTGAGTGCTGGCCCCAAATAAAATAAAAAAAAAAAAAAAAAAAAAAAAAACAATTATAAAATTTTAATTTTAATTTTTAATTTAATTTGGCAAGTTAGAATCACATCGAACAATACAAAAACCATGTGATATACAGAACATGGCGAACCATAAAATTCATTTATCAGTCGGTTATATATCCACCAAACTGAAAACCGCTTTTTTTTATATTTCTACAGGTCGCAAAGCAAACTTGCCAGATTAAGCAATGTCGAAGAATAGAATATTTAGCACATTATATATAGATAGTTCCATTCCTTTGCAGCTCTGGCGCTACTTACACCAATTGCTGTTGTTGCATGTTGGAATGAGTATGAGTATGAATGAGTGGTAGTTATTTAATGCGCATTAAGCATGTTAAACAACACTATTGTGCACCGAATATTTTAGTCATAAAAATTACAAAGCGTTGCAATTTTTGTTCATTGTATTGTTTGCTGCCATTGGAACAAAAGCTCTGAGACAGCTTAAGACATTTCTAGCTGCCACCATGTTAGACCATTTCCTTGAAATATGTAATTTTTGTTTTTGTTGAATTGATATGGATTTTCAATTCTATTAAGATTAAGTTGAAACAAGAATATTAAATGAGATTATTTTAAAAGTTTACAAATTGTTATAAAATTTACAGATAATAAAAAAAAATCTAAATTGGCAAATAACGAACATTTTCGGATTTCTTTCCGAGCGCATCAGCAATCGCCGAATGGACGAAACTTTTGAATGTTTGCAAAGGGGAAGAACTATCGACAGAGTTTGTTTCGAAATCGAATGATAAGCTGTCACTCTTATTTATTTAAATTTCGTTTCGTTCTCGAATATTTTGTACGACACTTGTGAAACGTTCGAATGTAGTGGTTTGACTGGTTACTGCGCAGCTGCAATTTGACACCGTTATCTGGAGCTTGCACTGCTAAAGTTGAATATGTTTAAGCAGGTTAGGTTGCTGGTAAAGAAAGATGCCAGCCCACTTCGCTGCAATCTATTATGGCCTCTTTGTGACACCTATTGTGAAAAACACTTTCACGTGTTTTATTGATAGAGACCAGATTACTTGCTAGGAATCGAACCTAGAACCCCCAACTAATAACTTTTTTCCTATTTTACTACTCGCAGAACATTAAATTTCTTTTTCACTTACATCAGCAAACAAATTAAATAAAATTTATACGCGCCGGCATTAAAAGTTGTATTCAGTGATAGTGCAAAATAAAAAATACATGAACAAAGCTTTTGAAATAAAATCAACCCTGCGTTTTACTTGTTTTCGAACGTGTTTTGATGCTAAACATGTTTAACTTTACGTGTTTTGAAAACATCCCAATGTAAAGGAAAACACATAAAATTAAACATGTTTAACCCCAGAACACCTAATACTTGTTTAAACTCGGCAGTATGAACACCATATTAGATTTTTATTAAAGGGGAGACACGATTGTCATATAGTACAATATTGAGAGAAAAATTGTAATAAAATATCCAACAACCGTGTGAACTCACAATTTTTGTGTGGCAATACTGTCACAAAATGTATTGTCCGTACAATTCTGACAATCGTGAGAACACCCTTCATTTCCATTGACACGCAATTGGCACACATTTTACAGTCATTTGTTATTGTCACATGTTCTTAATTTAAGGCACCGTACAATAACGCCATCGACAGATGAATGTTTCTGTTGGCAACGCTGCCCTTAAATATTTAGATAAAACGTGAAACATCGGATGTGGCAACTTTTGCCGTATAACAATCTGACAACGGCATGAACAGACAATTTTTGTTGACAGATAAATTTATTGAGTGACAATGAAATTGTACAGATTTCTTACAATAGTCTGAACAGACAATTTATACTTCGGTGACAATTATTCACTGTTAGAGCATTGATCCCATATTGCCATATCCTACAATATTGTAAAATCTGACAATAGTGTGTACATAGGTTAAGTAAAGTTAAATGTTACGCACATCATCCAGTAACGAGTGACGCTCTAGAAAAAGAAATTGGTACTGAATTTGATATATTTACTAAAAGATTGGTATCATCGTATCAGCCACTACAAAGTCTAAAGGACACATGCAAGGATTGTACTTTCAAATTAAAACCCCACATAGAAAAATAATCATTCGTTTCTTCTTGAAAACATTCCAAAGCAAAAATAAATTTAATTTATTAATACGATTTAAATAACTGCCTGTCCGTCCTGCTATATTTCTAAGTGAAAATGAACAAGATCAATCGGAATTGCTGTCTTTGATCTCTGGCATATTTTGTTTTGTTACGTTTTATAAGAAGCTCATCATAATCATTATAAAGATCGACCCGCACAACCCAGAACGCATTATAATGAAATCAAATCTAATTAAATGCTTTCAAATGATTTACTACAGAATATAAAAAAAATATTTTAACGAGTACGAGTTTCACCAGCAACTTGTGATGTGCGATCACTGATCACTTCTAACTGGATTCCTTAGACAGATTTTTATTATTTTGTTTTATTTTATGAGTTTTTAAAAGCAAAACAGTGGCGTTTTTCAATTGTCTTTTAATAATAGAATTTCGATTAAAATTGCTCACCACCGCCATTATCTGAGCTGGATTATTGTAGGAGCGAATTAAAACATTTCGTTTAGAACAGAAACACATTCACACACACCCACGTACATAAATTCTCGCAAGAGCATTAAGAACCACTGTGTATTGTGAAACTAGATTTTTCCGTGTGGGGTGCTCTGTATGCACACACACATACACATCCAAACATCAATTTAATTTATATTATTAGGTCGGCAAAGTAGACTTTGATCTTGAATCTTCTAAGGTGTAAAAGAAGGTAAGTCAATGCGGTGGCAAATGACGAACATTCCGAACTGATCACTTTAATACTCTGCTACATTGTTAGTTTTCTTTTTAGTGTAAAAAAGGTAGTACGATCATGCCTGTGTCTCTTTGTTTTTGTTTTCAGTTGTTTTTAACAGGTATTAGAGGCAGAGTTTCCCACACGTTGTACGAGTACGTAGTAAAGAAATTTTTGAAACAAATTAAACCAAACGCAATAATCATAAAGAGGTAGTTGGTTCATGTTAGTGTAGCAGTAAGAACAACATTTTTTCTGTGCAGGTCTTAGCACTCATACAAGTCAACTTTGTAGCACGTCCAATGTTATTATTATTGGGCCAGGCAGCACCGCCACCAACAAAATCGCTTGTGCAAAGCCCCTCAATTAGATACCCATCTTAAGGGTTTTTTCACAGCAGTCATATTTTTCCGTGATATTATTTTAAAACATCCATATGACTTTAGGACTACGATTTGAATAGAAGAAATATTTGTGTTTTTGATTTTTGTTTTTCAATATTCTACTGTTGATTTGTCTGATTAAGAACCGCTGTATAGACTTCCTTATGGCATGTCATATAAACGTTGTGTTGTTTATATGTTCTTCTCAACATTTTAAAAATTTCTTTCATTCCAAATATTCATTCATATTTCCCTGGTGTTATTTCTTCTTTCATGATTCTTCATTAATTTTCCTTTATTGGTATTCGGCACCTGCATATACTCTTTTATAATATTGTTTAATTTTTTATTAGATGTTTTTATTCGGAGCTACCCCAAATAAACCGTACGTTGTAGTTTTTAAGAGCAATGCGTTTTATTATGGATTAATAAAATAGGAATTCTATAAAACTTATTATACAACATATTAATATGAGAAAAAAATGTTTCTTTTTATTAAAGTTAAAATCAAAGTTGGTGTCGTGAGTAATTTTGAGACCACGGCTGTGCGTTCATATGCAAATGTTTTGGGTACGTAAACATTTTAAAATTATTTAGTGAATGAACTCAGCTACGGTTAAATTTTGCTAATAAGTTAAATTAATAATATTTTTCTTTTATAAACAGAAAATTGCGTCTAAAGGGAAGTTTGCACGCAGTTTGAGAGGTAAATATTCCATAATGGAATAATTTTTAAAATAAATACAGTAAAAACTTAAAAAAGTTAACTGAAATTTCCCAAGGGCTATTAACTTTTTGAACGTGTAACTTTTCTAAGCGTAAATTTTGTAAATTGAAGAAAGAAATTAATAAAATAATACACATCCTTTTTGTTGGATATAATCTGCCTGGCTCACGATGTCACTCGAATTCGTTCGTTCTCATAACAAAAACAACATTTAAAACAACATAACAAAATAACTCGTCATTTAAATGAGTGCTTAGAACGAATGAATTGTCCATGATTTGGTAACGTTTTAACATGTGTTCGCATTTACCAAAACAGCGGTATTGATGCTGCTTTTGAAAAACTCACTTCAGATTTCAAACATCATCCTCTATAATTGACCCGTTGTTTCCTTTTTCGGAAAATTCGAAATCATCGTAATCTTCAGAAATTTTAACATTGTCGATTTTATAAATGCTGATGTCAATAGTATCCCCCACCTTTGACATCAACAATTGAACTTTTTCCACTTTATCATGTATTTGATTTAATAAATTTAGTCAACGTAAATGAAGTCTTGATTAGCGAATTTTGCCATTATGCCACTTTTTTCCACGCTTTTATAAGTGCAGCTCTGAAAAGTTAACTAAAAAGTAAAATTTTAAGAGCGGCACGTGGCTGCTGATATTCGGTTAACTTCCCAACTGTATTAATTATTTATTATTATTTTATTTTTTTGCAATCGGACATACTTTTAATAATTTTCTTTTGAATCCAAATAATTCTGCAACGATTGATGAAATAAATCTCCACTCAAAATATGTTTCTAGTTGCAGATTGAAGTTTGTTAATTTAATTTTCATTGAAAAAATTTTCTGTAGAACACAGTAATTGAAAGGAGATGGCAACAGTTTCATTTAGCACTGGTAGCATTAAAATAACAAACCATTTTATAATTTTTAAAAAATTTTCCCCCAAAAGATGATTTAATCCGTTGACATTTTTGATATACAATTTAAATGAAACTTGAAATAATTTTACCAATTAAAATTTTTAATTTATTAATAAAATTGAAAATTTATGCAAGAGAAACAAATAAACTATTTTGTTTCGTTTTCAGTTGGTATTAAAAACAAAAACCAGCTTAGCTCGACTTAACGCATGCGTTATGATGCCGCCGCCAATTGGCAAACATGGCGAAAATATTCCATACAACCGGAATTTGTGACTTTTTCTTTAAGCCGAGTTTTACAGACATAAACTAGTAAATTTATGATATTTATTACAACAACTGGATACGATTTTAAAGTATTTAATTTAAATTAAATACGAAACCGCAAACAACACACAAAACCGCTCGCAATAAAATACACACACACACACTGAAGTTTGGAGAGTTTATGAATTTTTTTTAACATCCGCCGTCTCAGCAGCATGGGCCGCTTTAATAAGATCAACGAATTTGCGGAAAATAGATGAAATGTAGACTTGTCATCGCATTTACAATTTGATAATAAATTTTAAATTAAATTGTGGTTTGTGGCTTGTAAGCTTGTTACACACGCAGTTAGATTTGCGTTAAATTAATTAGTGTGTGTGAGTGTGTGGGAAAATAAGGGGGCGAGACAGTGGGAAAGTATCGTTAGTTGAGATACTAAAACTCGTATATTTTAGTTTAAATTCAATGTTCGCATGACTTGAGCTTTAGAGTACAATTTAATTTTACATTTTTAATTTCTTGTTAGTCTATCAGTGATGTTAACTTTTCTAAAAGGAGAAAGCACATCAAACTTTTGAAGAGAATTTGATTTATAGATTTAAAAAATTGCAGAATCTTTTATACGTCTTATACTATATCCTATTTATAAGATATGGCACATCATTATTGTCATAAATACGACTACGACAATGGCATGCGTTGCCACATTTTTTTTTAGCTTGAACCAGCACTCAGGAGATGACCTCTGCACTTGCGATGCTTTGTGCTGGAACTAGAGGAAAGGAATAATTAGAGAAATGACAGGAGGTGTACCTTCTTACAACTTTTTTTTTTTTTGCTTTTGCACGTTTTGTGTTTTGTAGCAGTGTTGAAGCTTCGTTTTAGTACCGATTTTTAGTAATTATTTAACTGAGCTGGTGCTACACAATATCGACGAAGGAGGGCGCTCTGATGTGCCTGTGGATTGGTATTAGCCGGTACTGTTCAGTGACCAGTGACTATGCCTACGTCACTGAAACCTTCCGACACACGAATGCACATCAGAAAAAATTTGCTCTGAAACTGGTCTCGAATCCGGAACTTTTAGGTTTTGTAGTCATCATGCAGACTACGCCATCGCCATCATTTAATTGATGAAAAACCACGAAAGAAATTTAAAATCATAAAGCAAATTATTTTTCTTCGTAAAAAATTTAAAACAATTTTAAGAAACTCGAAAACAAATAACGCTAAGTTGTCATCACTGTTATTTCTTTATATGTATGTACAATGAACTGTAAAGCTTATTTTACGTTACAAATGGTGCAATATTTATTAAAATAAAAAAAAATTTTGCGCCGCCTCCAAACTAATAATTTTGTTTATTTATGACTATAAAGCGTGAGTATTTCTCATTGTTGGTCTGGGCAAATTCTACAGTTTTCTGATTTCTTATTTTTTTTTTTTGATATTTTTCGTTCAATGTGTATAATGTGTTTTACACAATTGTATTGCAATTCTATTTTAATATTTAGGATATTTAAACAAAATTATGTATGAGAGTAACTTATTGTCGTTAAAGATAAAAAATAATAGAAATCTTAAAGGAGTTGGTACATTTTGTGTAATTGCAATTTTTGTTATTTGGCTGACGATTTGGTATCAAAGATTTTTACGGATGCTGCCTGAAGTGGTTAGTGCATGAACTGTCAGTCATCGATTATTATCATCGAAATTATGCCAATATTCGTTTTGTTCATATTTGCGGAATGCATCGTCTCCGAAAAAACATAATTATTAAAATGACTTCAATAGTAAAAAAATACTGCATCTGCTGAACAACAAAGCGGCAACCATAATCCAACCAACAACTTAACAAAATTTCATACAGCAGAGTTGTATAAAAATTTCGTGGTTTTTAAAATCATCTTCATTTTCTTCCCCGCTACACTAAACCTAACCAAATAAAATTTTCTTAAAATATAATGTGTCCCATACATTACTGGCAGCCATTGGAATTGCCTGTGCTAATGGCTGCGTAGTTAGCACATTGAATCTACAAACAGAAAATGGAGGGTGGAATCCGCCGTCAAGTCAAAAATTCTCGTCATCTGTCTATGCAAACAGCGCAATCTTTCGTCGGTATTTGAGCAATAAAGCATCGTCGAAGTAAAATACATAATAAATAAAATGATTTTACTTGACATTAAAAAAATAATGCGCCACAATAACGCCAGAGAAGCAGCAGCTCTGTTTTACAGATTCACAAAACCGCGCAACGGCAGAGTTGTGCAAGAATTAAGCTCTATTCGTGCCTATCGTTTTAGCAGCTGTAACTTTTGTACGATATCGTTCGACATCGGTGAACAGGCTGAGGCCGATAGTCTTCGCACAGTAAATTTTTTTGTTAATTAATAATTTAATTGAATCCACGTTTCTTTTAAATGACTTTGTTGTTCTATCAAAACAATGCAACCAAAATCGCATAAAATTTATTTATACCGCCTACATCCGACCGAAAATGGAATACAACTCTCATGTGTGGGCCGGTGCTTCAAAGACTATTTTGAAGTTACTCGACCGTGTGCAAGAAAGGGCGAAGAAACTCATAGGAGACAGTAGGGTAGCCAACTCTATTGACTCTCTTGAGCATCGTCGCAACGTGGGGTGCGTTTCGTTGTTCTATCGTTACTATAATGGGATGTGTTCTAATGAAATCTTGAACTTGTTCCCGAAACGCGGTTATTCGCGCGCACGACGCGATCATCATTAAGAGCGCATCCATTTGTGGTCGATTTGAGGGCGACTCGCACTACGCATTACAGGGAAAATTCGTTTTCTGGCCGAACGGCACGTAGGTGGAATAGACTACCCGCAGAGGTGTTTCCTGTCACTTTTAGCATGGGAAGATTTAAATCAAATGTCAATAAACACTACTCCCTCTATCCTCCTTCCCATAACCTAATTTCCTAGTTCCAGCACAATGCATCGCATGTGTAGGGGTCATCCCCTGAGTGCCGGTCCAAGTCAAAAAAAAAAAAAAATGCTAAAATCGAAAAAAAACATCTGAAACTTTTTCAATTAAAACTGTTAATTGATTCGGTAATTTTCGTGGTAGATCGAAATCTAATTATTATTTTAATTGGATCTACGTATTTTATAATTGCAACTTCATTTTACTTTTTTCTGTGTATGAAAACGGTATTACAGAGACTGCAATAATTATGGAAGTTATATTTAAAATCGGCACTCTTTTTAGGTCTTTTTATAGGCAGCAATGCCGAAAACCCGTATACAAAAATTGCCTTGACGACGAAAATAAACCAAATACACTTTATGAATTCAAGAACACAGAAAATTTTTGAATTTTAAACTCAACTAACAGAGCCAAAAATCGTTGCTGGGTCAGAAGCGTTTATGAAATATTAACGAGTTCTCATTAGAACACGTGAATGCTTCCTTCGCATTCCTCATTGCTTAATCAAACTCAACTAGATTTAAGCCGATTGTAAAATATCATGTTACATGCAAATAAACCTTTTAGATGAAATTGGAGTGTGCGTCTCATAAATTATGGCATTAAACGAATCGAAAACAAGTATGTAATTTGGAGGCTTCATATGGAAATTGAAAAAAGTCGCAAAAATATTAGCAGAACACGATGAAAAAGTCAAAGTAAAAAAAATTTTAAAAATTAACGAAAATTAGGCAGTAGAAAAGTTGCAAACACTTACAAACTAGAAGAGCAAGTATGTGTGTATGTCGGCTCTTTATCGCCCAAAATGTTTTCTATTTAAATTTAGCTACATCTTACTGTCCTAGTGGTAATTGAGCATAAATAGTTTCTTCTTGGCAACTGATGTTAACATTCCTTTGATGCATTTCAGTTGGTAGCTGAAGTTTTAGATTTTTCTTTCTATCAAAACCTAAACAAGCGAAAATGCAGACAGTGTACACCACACAACATAAGAAAAGAAACCTGAAATTTATATTTCCTCAAAAGAAAAAAAAAGAGAAACATCAAAATTTATTTAAGCATCACAGCTTGAAATAATTACAGTCTTTAGCCTGTTCGAAATGACAATTACCAGGATTTTTATGAAACTATTTTTATTACAAAATTTTTCATTTCACTTCTTTTTCCTTCGATTCTTTTTTATTTCTTCGACAGAGTTCGCCTAGAAAACCATGGGAATTTCAGTTTCGTTTTGACTTGGCTTATCATGTCTTCAATATCGATAAACATAAATTGTTTAAATAAATATTAGCGCAAAATCGTCTAGCAAGGATTTCTTTTTATTGTTTTTCTGTTTATTTGCATTTTCATGCCGCCAAATATTACAAGACTTTGCAAGCCTTCAGATCATTGTGATGCTTTTGACAAAGTGATTTTTTGTTGTTTTTTTTTCATACATTTTGTTGGCGTTTCTTTATACGATTCGCATATCCTGCTGTTGATGATTTTCTTGCAACAACAAAATATTACCAATTTAAACAAGTTAAATTGCAACTAATAGAGAGAGAGGGGGCTTTAGAAGAAAGGAAACGAAAATTATGAAAGATGTAAAAAGCCCAGCACCTGACACAATCAAATTATGTTGAATAAAATGCTGAGATAACGATCATTAAACAACAAATCGTCAATGATTTTGATAATGATAATCAAGATGCCTCCTCAACTGGCGAAGTACAATAAAAAATAAATAAAGTTGTGATTAGTTACGTGGCCTAATTGTGAATTAAGTCGCAAATGAAAATATGAAAGAAGTTGCCGGCACACATTTTTAAGTATCTTATCTAATAATTTGCTATTTCCATACGAACCGACGAACCGACATACAGAACCATTCATGTAAATATGTACATGTTTTTTAGTCGTTGGTCGTAGTTGAACGTAGATAAAATATCTGTCTGAATCATCAAATTTGCAACAAAATGGCATTAATTTGATAGGGCATATTTTAAAATAAATACATATTTTTGCATATCTTCTTCTTATATATAAAAAGGACATGTTTGTATATACATACATATCGTCATATGATTTCAAAAAAGCTTTAAGTTACAAAAAATTCGAAATCGACTTTTTGATTGATAATGAACCATAGTATCAAAATACATATGCCTGCAAAAATGTACACGCCTGCAAGTGCAAGCGTAGAAGTTAGTTAATATAATAAGAGGTTTGCAGAGTTAGCGCTTTGACATCTGCAACCCTGAAGATCTCATAAGTGCTGGCCTTAAAGCTTCTTAAAATTTCTCTTTTGTAAAAATAAGGTTTTTACTATCTTTTTTCCTTAAAAATGTAAATAATGTAGTTAGACAATAGTTTTCTCTAATTATTTTAAATGAACTTCATTTGATGAAATACTTTTAAGTAAAATCTCAATATTATTATAAAAATTTTTTATTATATTTTAAAGTGCTGTCATGATAGATAAATAAATAATAA
The DNA here is from genome assembly GCA_963924685.1 of Dexiosoma caninum. Taxonomy (NCBI): domain Eukaryota; kingdom Metazoa; phylum Arthropoda; class Insecta; order Diptera; family Tachinidae; genus Dexiosoma; species Dexiosoma caninum. The sequence continues at coordinate 122,950,913 of OZ004725.1, read as the reverse complement.
TAATAATAATAATAATAATAATAATAAAGTTAGTTTTGCTTCTCCTGCAAAATTTGTTGAATGTAACTTGAGGCTTTTGCGAATTCATATGACGATATGGATGTACATATGCATGTATGCAGTCGTATGTATGTGTGTTTGTGCCTTATGGACAGCTGAACGGGTCAAGCGATATTCTTGAAATTTTCACAGTATCTCTTTGTATATCTGTATTGTTTTTTGAATATCGTGAGAACGGTTAAAGTTTCTCACTTTGGTCTGATTGACTCGATAGTAATTTTTTTTTCTTCGGCCACTTTCATTATAGCTACAGAGCTAAAATTCGGTATAGGTTAGAGTAAATAATGGGAAAAATATGAAAACTGGAAAATTTTAATAAAAACTGGTAAAAAATTGGTATTTTTATCTATTTTTTGCAGCTAAATTTATGAACCTCGTAATCTATACAAATGTGTGAAAAATTCTGCATCGTTTTGCTTCGCGTTTTTCCGGTCACAATTAGCAACGCAATATGCATAATATCGGGTGAGCCAAAAGTCACGCCTGCGTGTAAAAATTGAATAACTTTTTTGTTTATTATTATTTTTTATTGTTTGTTTGTTTGTTGTCTTTGACGCATTTCATCACGTCATTTACACATGCATCCACACAATGTCCAGTTGGCCCAACAACTTTTACCAGTTGACTACCATCAAAGACGAAGTTGGGCACCGTAATTATATCAAGAAATTCAGAATTCAATAACGCCAGCACGTTCACCAGACTTAACTGCCCCTGATTATTTCTTTTTTAATTGTCTGATTCAGACCCCACCGTCTGTAACTGTGAAATGCTCGCATTTCGACCACTGACCGATACTACGAGTAGTATACAGATATGAGGCCACAGCATTTAACACATCTAAAGTAGCTGTACTATTTTTTAACTCTAAATTGTCAGAGGATAATTGGATATTGGTATTCCATCAATAGCGGAGACATTTAAATTAATGCGTCAACTTAACACGAAAGAGTCAACAACTCTGTTTTACAAATTCTTAAAAGACACGCCACTGCAGAGTTGAGCTAGAAAGCGTTAAGCTCTTTCTTCTTCTATATCTTACCAACTTTGTTTTCTCTACACTATCGCTGTCGAATTAGTTCCGGTGCATGCATTGCATAGGGTAACATCTTCTGAGACTGGTCCAAGGAAAATACAACGCAAAAGTAACTTGTTCCATTTTAAACATTTTACGATTCTTTTTAAATGTGCAATCTGCCCACCAAACGTCTGTTTAAATGCAAAAACATTTAAATGCATGTAAATTCAAATACGCTGCTTTCTTCTCTGGTTTATGTAGTTGTTGGTTGGTTGGCCTGTGTCTGCAACAACACATCAGCCACCAAAGAAACAGAATCTCTCACAATCTTATTATGTTGTCCCGTTGTGTTGGAACTACCGGGGATTCATTCTATCCCCGATGAAAAACTATAAAACTTACGTTTTTATAACAAGGCGGCATATGATTACAAATTAAAATGCTTGACTTATGGCTTGTAAGGCTCACGCTTCTACGACAACTTGTTAAGCTGCTGGCCGTAAATTCAATTAAATTGCGCATGCTCGTGTTTTTTATATAACGATCGTGTAGATACATAAAAAATATCTTTGTTTTTTTATGATCGTATTTGTTTGTGGTCTTGTTTGTCGTATTGCATTTTCTTTATATTAAAAAAAAAAAGGAATACTTGGGTGGACATAATATTAATATGTTTATGCTTATTTAACAAAAGATAAAGATATTCAAAGCTGAAGACATGGCAACACAGGCAATTGTGTTACTTGAAGGAATTAACCTAAAATTTCTAAACATTCTAATATACCAAAGTAGGTATCTACGAGTTATTAATTTCTTTTCTTACTTTCTTCATTTTCTTACCCCGCTCTCCGTCCTCATTCCATCGTTGTATTCTATTTTGCAAAATAATAGTCTTACGAGTGACAAAAGATCATTTAAAATTGTAATGCCCTGCATGTTAACCTGGCGTGTACGGTGTATTAAATTACATTAACTAAATATTTAATCTACTTTCTGGCTTGTTGCCTTCATCTCCCATTTCGTTTGTAAGATGAGTGTGTGGGTTCTTTGTTTTCCTATTACCAGATCTCGTTTTTGTTTTGGTCTTTTTTTTTTTTTGGTTTGAATAGGACATTAAACCACAACGAATTGGATTGTTTATGTGCCACTCGACAAGATGAAACAATTGCAGCCAAGTCATTATGTCTTTTGACTCCACTCTTTAGTTAACCATTGTTAACTAAAATGTCAAAGATCATAAAAAACTCACAAGTTTGTATTTAAAGTATAATTTAATAGCGCGATTTGGTGACTGTGTGTATGGGTACTCGTATCTGTGTGTTAACAACAATATAATGCTTTTGTTCAATGAAAGGAAAATAAAAAGTAGACGACGGCATTCATACGTAGTTAAGATGAGTATTAAGATAAAATGATAAATTATATTTAAGCAAACATAAGAAGTGTTGAAAATATGCATGCATTTGGGATGATCACATTTTAAATAAAAGAAAATATAAAAAAAATTACTGCCGTCTTTTTCATATAAAGAGTGATTAGCTTTCTTTTAAGGTATAGTTTTTTTTAACGGGTACCACCGTAGCCTAGTGCATGACCATTAGTCTTATCAATCTGGAGGTGCGGGTTTGATTCCCGCCTAGACTCTGGGTGTTTCTTGTGGTATTACTTTCTAGAACTTTGATTCAGTGCTGCTCAAAAATAAAAGATTTGAATACATCGACCGGATTTATAATTAAAATGGATGCTGCTCCAAAAGGTATTGAAAAGCCTTTACTAATTTTAGTTATATAGTAAATTTTATAAGTAACATAAAAAATATTTCCTGCCTATTTTTTTTAAAATAATTTTCCTATTAAAAACTGTTTTAAATGAGTAGTAATTTGTTGTCAAAATACGGAACATATGTAGATTTTATGTTAATCCTGCTTCAGCTGCAGCACTTTATTTTTGCCTGAGTGCAACAGAAGTAGTTCTGACTTCCGTCTCTAAATCAGAGCCTTTGTTTATTTGTTTTCTTTTTTAATCTGTTAAAGTTAAGACTTCTTAAGTGCGTGTAAATACTTCCTTAATGACAAAATAATATATTCTTTTTAATTCTTTAAGAACATTTTTGTCAATTGCTTCAAAAGTCTCAATGAAAATATTTTGTCTCAACACAAACACTTCAGATATTAAGTAATATTGCATAATTAGTAAACAAATGTAAATAAACAATAATTACATAACGTTTTTTCTGTATTAAGTAGGTAGTTTATCAAGTAATTTTTCTTATATGTTATTTTATCGATTTAATGTTTCTTAATTTGAACAAACGACAACGAACCACTTGAAATTGGCGTCTTTTAATAGAGGTTCTTTCTTATTTCAGAAATACTTGTAAGCCTGATGTACGTTGGGTTGTAAATGGGTAAAAGCGGTCTTGTACTGGCATGTATGCAGTTAATTTTTTTATATACTTGAGTCTTTTCTCTTTAGTTGAACTAGCAAAAATTATGGATGTTGTCTTTACTTGGTTATAAATTAGTTGCTAGTTGGAGTTGTTGTTGGTTATACAGATGCATATGGATGTATGAAGGGGTATTTAAATTTACCAGTTGCTACTTGTGGCATGTACTGATACAAGTACAATGTTGATAAAATATCTATTGAATATTTATTCCATGTATTTTATAATTGTGGTAATTAGAGGAGAAGTAAAACTCTAAACAAGCAGTAGAGACAAAGGCAAACAGACACATCAGTCAGAACTAACATGCCACTTGACTATTTATTGCACTGTTGTACAACAATCGGTCATCAGTATATATTTATGTGTGTACATACAAATGTGTGTGCACTTGTGTATGATTTTATTAGGGTCGCCTATGATGATGATGTCTACAGATTTTATATATTTTTTTTTAAACTAAACCAATAGGGCATTTGAGGGTCGAAATCTGCCTCGTTAAAATTTTTTAACCGATTTAGATAAAATTTAAAATGTAAAAAGGTCATCATCTGGAAGGATCTATAGATTATGTATGTATGCTTTTTAAAAGTAATACCAAGTTCCGAGCGGGTGCTGATATACTTTTCAGCAAATCTGTGTAACATCAAATTTGCTTGAGAAGTAATTCACACTCAGATATTTCATACTTAACACCCAATTCCTTCCAAGTTATTGCCTGATGTTTTGTAGCTAACAAAGCTTGCATTGAAGACAGGATTCACATCTATTAAGATCAATTGTATTAGGAGAATATTATTACCTGTTTTGCTGATTCTCCATGCGAAAAAATGTTTTTGTAATTGTTTCTAAAATCTGAAAATGAAAGCACAATTAGTACCACAGCGCTCCTGATGTTTACGAATGGGACATAGACAAAAATTTCCATTATTGAGTTGTGCCTACTACAGGGCTTACCTTAGTTTTAAAAAGTCGAAACGCCTTTAGCAATATTGCTTCATATTTTATCATCTTAACTCACTTTATTATTATTTGACCGCATTTCACACAATATGTAAACAATAAAAAAAATAATGAATTTCATTCAGCTTGATTAATAGCACAATACTAGGTGTTGCCAGATGTAAGTTGGAATAGTTTAATTAATCAATAAAGTCAGAATTAATTGTAGTTCAGTGCTTCTTCTACATATATTATAAGTCGAATCTGAATAATTATACATAAAACTGATCTATTATATTTCAGAAAAGAGTTTTCATCATTTGGTGCCATTGCCACTTACTTATTTTCCCAACTAAAGTTATCTGGCATCTTTTGGATTTATTTTACTTCCCGCTCTTATCGACAATCAAAAGAAATATATATGTGTTGTTCTGTGATATATATGTACTAATTTTCAATGTAAAATAAATTGTAATTTTAATTAACTTCTGGTGTTGGACATAAACTTAAATGAAAATATAGGAGGTGGTGTATACCTAAATAGTGAAATATGCTTGCTTTTATTAATATTTGTAGTGTAAAATTATATGTGTGAGTGTGTATAAGAAAATTATATAAAATATGCAAATTGTATTAAAAATAGAAAATATTTCCATATTATGGAAAATAAATATATAGCATATGTCTAATATTAATTAAATTCTACGAACGACCTACGAGCAACATCTAGATATGGAATAGGGACCACCTACAAGTTCACGAGCATTCTTTACCATAGGGAAATGGACTGTTGGGAGCGATTTAGTCTCCAAGGAATTGAAGACAGACAAATTGTGCCATTTCACTGTTCAAGGTTAAATGGTTTGACAAATGACTTACAAAAGATAATAATGACCCTTTTACGAGTTTGACGACAACGTAGACAACGTAATGGACGTGACTGCGGTCGTTCCGTTTTTTGTTCTGGAAATATAAGTATGTATGTATATGGTTTACAAGTGCGACTACTGGATCATATAACGATGTCTTATACCAGGTAATTTTTTCTATACATAATTTTTTTCAGTATTTAACTTTTATATCAGAAGACTCCATATTCCTCACAATTATGTAACTATATATTGAAAAATTAAATTTTTCATTTTATCTTTTCGATACAATCATTGTCAACCAAAGGTTTACTTAATGTAAAAAGTTTTAGAAAAATTAAATAGATTTTTTCTCTTTTTATTTATTCTCTCTTCGATATTTCGTTAACCTTCGGTTAACATCTTCAGGAAGTTTTTTATTTTAAATTTTTTTTTTTCTTTTTTGAAGTTTATATATATAAAAACTTCAAAAAAGAAAAAAATTTAAAATAAAAAACTTCCTGAAGATGTTAACCGAAGGTTAACGAAATATCGAAGAGAGAATAAATAAAAAGAGAAAAAACTTTAAAGCTTAAAAAAAATAGATTGTTAAAATAATAAAAAAGGTTAAAAAAAAAGTATTAAGAAAAATTAAATAGATTTAAATCGAATAATAAAATGTTTGTTGTATGAAGAAAATTTTTTAAGAAGCTATTTAGTTTATTTATTTTGTATATTTCGTATTTCTCAAAGATTTTTTGGGAGTTCTATGAAATTTATTCAAAGGTCTACTGACGATTTTGGCATTTCATATGAATAAATGAAAAAAGAGCTTCAAGTGTGTTTCTTAGAAATATATTTTTTATTAATTAAACTGGGATTTTTTAAAGCGGGTACTGTATTTTGCTGCTTTTGTTAATTTTTTCATTTTAAATGCTGAACGTTTTGAAAACACTGCAATTTAAATCACATCACTTTTCTTTTTATTTATTAATAATATTTGCACTTTTCATTTCGCTTTTAGTGCAATTTTTTTTTTAAGAATAGGTCAAAAACGAGCATGAAATGCAATTCCCTTTTGGTTGAAAACTATAAGCATGAGTAGATCAAAAGTAGTTCCCAAGGAAAGAATTCTAATATTTTGCAATGGGTGTGGAGACTGTAATATTGAACCTAAATTCATATTTCAACTTAAATATGTATAAATATTTTTTAAATCCTTCCAATTAAGATACAGCTTCACCGATTCAATATTTGTGATGTACATTATTGAATAAAAAATTTAATCAACAGTTCAGAAATATGGAGAAATTTCAATCTGAATAAAAGTAGTTAGGGCCTTTCAATATTAAAATAACAGTGAGTAATTAACATTTGAAAACATGTCGAGTTAATAGTAGGTCTGCTCCAGGTGCATAACAAAAGTGCCCGAACTCTTGAGACTAAAAAAAAAATTACTCTCTGAATGTGACAAAGTTGCCCAAAATTGCTGGAACGCAAAAAAACCACAATTGAACATCTTGAAATGCTAGTGCTGCTGAATTTCTCAAATAAATTTCATTTAGTGATTTTAGACGCTTAAAATGCATAATATTTTCAAAGCAAATCATTTGCATCATTGACAACAGCTGTAAGAAGTGATAGAAAAAATGTAAAAGCCATTTTTATTAAAGAAAGTGATAAATATGCACAAATATGTGCATATATGTACTTACAACTTCAGGTTTATTTGAAAAATCTTCCATCTTGCTTTTTCATAAATTTTTTTAACTAAAAACTTTTTTCAATTTTTTAGTTTCATATGTATGTATATATAAAACAGCTGATTTTTTTCTATCCCGAACTGAATTTAATTCTAGCTAAAACTTATCCAAAGAAAAAGTTCGTGCAACTTTTTTCCTGGAAATGAAAAATTTTACTTTCTCATTTTCTCTCAGAATTGCACAAAGATTGTTCTCTGGAACGGTTTTGCGTAAATTTGTTTGAAATCGAACACTTTTGTTATGCATCTGGAACGGCCCTAGTGTTCTAGTAGCACAACAGACACCAGCCTGTGTATTCACTCGCATATCGTACATGTTCTGATAGCGATGCTCAATTATTCATTTAAATCATTAATTAAATTTTTTAAAATAATTTAGATTTGCAATAGATAAATAAGAAGTACAAGTATTTTTTTATAAATAGGCAAATTTAAACATGATATTTGGTTGTCTAATTATCTGTCTAAAGAAATGAATTCATTATGTCGATATTTAGGCTTAATGGAAGACAAATAAAAATAAAAAAAGTGAAAGCTGTTTTAGTTGTTAAATTCGATACATACACATGTTCGTATTTGTTTATAAAATGTAATTAATGTATTTAAATAAAGTTTCAAACTACTTTGGTATAATTTTGTTTTACGATTTTTCTCAGGAAACTAATCTAAATATAAGGAAATCTTATTACATCAATTAGACGAGTTGTAAAAGTACCAACAATAAAACAATTCACACATTTTCTCTTCTTCGGCTACTTAATCGTCGTAATTACAAGTACGTATTTTATTGAGATGTTTTCTTTTATGCCAAAAGTCATTAGCTTGTGAATTGAACACAGTTGTTAAGGTGAAAATATTTAGCAGCAGTCATTAGCGGAGCTGCAAAAATGTTTTCGGTGTGCTGTGCGAAATATCGTTGTTGTTAGTTACAGCAAATACAAAAAGGGCAAATTCTATATCGATTCCTAATAATAATTAGCTGGTGGTACCAAAAAATATTTTAACAGAAAATTTATTTTTATTTTTTAGAAACAGGTTTTATTAAAATATTTTTGGTTCCATCAAGACATTTTTCAAAACATTTTGCACATGCTTTTTTTCATTTCACCAAAGGAAAGTTTAATAATTTCATATTTAACCCACCATTAAAACATTTAGTTGCTTTGCTTGCTCCACCCTGACTTTTGAATATATCTGTGGGACACATAAAAGCTTTAGCTGCAATACTGTGCATTTTGTCATAACCATGCAACACTCAATATCACTTTATCACCAATGCAATTACCTTTTCATTGGAAATAAGTCATCGTATGTTGTTGCTGGAGCAACAATTGCCGAAGAAAGTCATTAGAGCTTCAAATGACTCCATCAAATGAGTAGTTATTAAATGAAAAATGTTGCAACAAATGCAAATAAAAAAAGTAATAATTATTTATGTATGTTTGTACGTAAACGAAGCAGCAGTTGTAATTACGGCTGATTAAAGAGTCTATGAAATAATAGTTGTATCCTTGTTGTGGCCTATAGAATGCACTTGGGAATCCATACAATGTGGTGTGTTGGACTACACAGCGAAAAATTAACTGAATCTTTTTTGTGCGAGTTATTTGTAGTCGTTGTAAATTTCAGTAAAATGATACATTTGCACATATAACATAGTTTTTGATCTGCTGAGGTGTGTAACCATTCCCATTCGGATGTACTGCACCCACTTAGTTTATCACAGTCCCTTTTAGTGTCATTTCAAATTCAGTTCGATTAAAAACTTTCTCATGTACAAAAATTTTAGCCTTATCAGTTGCTAATAACAGTTGTTATTTATAGGAATATTCTAAGATGTATTTAATAAATAGACATTGGGAAAAATCGTTAAAAATCAGCAATATAAAGGGTGACTTTTGAACTGTGTGGGTTTTGAAAATTAAAATAAAACACAGAAAATTAACAAAAGTGAATGAAATATTTATTTGGGCCTTTAAGGAATGGCTGGCATTTACTTTTTAAATATATTTTGTTTTTTCTTGGACCGGCACCAATTGGATCTCCCCCACGCATGATATGCATTGTGCCGGAACTAGGAAATAGGGTTTTGGGAGAGAGCGTAGAGGAAGTAGTGTTTATGAACATGTACTTTGAATTTTCCCACGTAGAATTGGGACCCCTGCGGGTAGTCCATTCCACATACGTGCTGTTCAGCAAAAAACGAAATTTCTCTGTTCCATCAGTGAGCTTTAATTTCGGCCATACTTCTTACCAAGAGCAGTTGTAATGTTGTTTTCCAAGTCTGGAATTGTGGCTGGCTTGGTCCTGTACTCGAGAGACTTTACAAATAGTTCCCTCCAAAACATGAGATTAATTGCTCACCAAACTCGCCTCTCAATAAGTTCGTAATATCGCGTACCGTATGACATGTGGCACTGTCCTGTTGAAATCATATATCAACCAAGTCCTCTTCTACCATTTTGAGCAAAGAAAAGTATGGAGTCTTTGCACGGCACAAAGCCAATCGTTCACAACCGCGACTAATTCACATATCGCGATCTTCGGTGAAACTGCGCAAACCAGCAACAATATTTTGCGCGGTGCGCACTCTTCGCATACGGCATGTGCGGAGTTATTCCGAATAAAGTGAAACTGGTGCGAAATTTTACTCACAGCAGCTTGAATAGTCTGATTATGACGACCTTAAAATGGACGTAAATAACGAAACACATTTCATATACGTCACAAATTTTCTTTCAACGATTTGCAAATATTGTTCATTTGTTAGTCTATTCATGGTGAAATGGCAAACCTTACTGGCATTGCCACAATTCACGAATCTTTTATTTACATGGAAAAAATTTACACTGAAAAACCAAGTAGCAAAAAATTACCCGATACATGGCTGGAAACCAACAAATGGCCTGAGTCATTTGATGGTCTATTTCATCAAAACGTGCATATTTTTGCAGTGTTCGTGTATGTGTATCTGATTATATTGCCAGCAGTTGTAAATTGTTGCTTTTTATGACCTTTTATGGTCAAATACAAAACTACTCAGACGAACTTTTTTTGTCCTTCAAATTTAGATTTAATTAATGTAGCAACATAAATATTTTTTTTTATACAGTTGAAGAAGCAACAAATGCACTTTATAATTTTTGATTTGTCTTCATATTCACTCCACTGAAGAAGCCGCGACCACGAATGAAATGAATAATTAATTAATAAAAAATTTTACTTTGTTTTTCGCAATGAAGAGTTTAGAGCGAGCAATTAATTAGTTGGTTCAACACACTATTAAATTCTGTTAATAAACAAACATATTGAGGGGAAGAAAATTAACAAAGAAATTATTAAAGCCTTGGCTTGCCTATACCCTGCTAAGAAATGCTCGAAGCAGTCAATACCGGAAGATTTAAAAAGATGCAAAAATCAATAAAAAAAACTGATTGGACATTCCATTAACCCTTCCAATTTTCTTGTTGCTCGTTCCAAATTCCAATTGAACTGATGTTGCTGATGTTAATAAGTCAACGTTTCATGTATCACAAAATGAAAAGAAATGTTAAATAGTTCTTTTCTTTTACATTTTATTCTTTTATTCCCAACAAGAGTGTAACGAATCCATTTTCTTTTTCCCCAGCAATTTCAAGGAAAAGAAAAACTAGAAAATCACTGACTTGGAAAATAGATTTTTTTATACTTGAATATATTTTTCTTTATTCGTTTCTGTGTTGGCAAAACATGTTCTTTCTCATTTAAGTTGGAAATTTGTGTTTCCCTTGTTTTGTTGTTGTTGTTGTAAATATTACAACAAACGCCCTCTGCTTAATAGTCACTTTATTTATAAGCCAGCACGTCACGCCGTGTATTGTACTGTCCAACTGCTTTGTGTTGTGTCAAAGTTGAAACACCAACAAAAGCAATTAAATCTGAAGTTCCGAAAAGTTGCCCAATTTGATGGAGGTTTTTGAAATTGAAACTGATACGAAATTAAGGGGAAATAGTTAATGTGTTTTTAAACTCCTTAATGTGCCGTGTTATAAAAGTAGTAAAATATGTAATCAAATGCTTGAATTTCTGACTGAGATGGCAACGTGAGTAATTTTTCACACACGTCTCTTTACGCACGTCATGTATACGAGGAGTTTCTTTTGCACTAATTGCTTATTAATTATAGGATCATAATAAATATTTTAATTGAAATAAATTAAACTTCCCTTAAAAACTGCAAATTTTTAATGGTAAAAAAATTAAATGATTTAAACCCGTAAAATCAATTGGCTATTCCTTTATTTTGTTTATATTAACTAACAAATAAGCAACCAACGACTCTGTAAAAATTACAAATTTTTCCAGCCCCAAATTCCGTAACAGCAACTGATTTTTACTTTCTTTTTTATAGTTCAACCGTGGAATAAAGAAATAAACAAATCGAAATGTAAGAATACATATTTTTTTGTTATTAATTTATGTTTGTTATTGAAGCCATGTACTTTCGTTCGTAGACGTTCAACAACATTTTTTTAAAAGTCTCGAAACTATTTGCGAATTATACTAATATATTTTGTCGTACCCAAAAAACAGTACAAGTTCCGTAAAAACAACTGATTAACTGATTTATACTCTAGAAAAATTTTTTGTATTTATTCTACAGTATCATAAACTTATAACATGAAGAAAGTACAAGTTTGAATGCATTAGACAATCTATATTAGTGTGTACCATAATGTAATTAAACCAGATGGCATCATTACGTCAAGAGATTATTTTTTTCTCTGCTTAAGTTGGCGACATAAAATGTCAAAAGTCTATACAAACACATTTTAAAAACAGTTTCTATTATTAACAGAAAGTGATAAGCAATTTAATTTGCGTTATTTTATAGCAATCGGTATTTTGTTTAAAATAAATATATTATTTGTGAAAAATTTTTATGACATTTTATGTCGCAAAGCACAACCACATGAAAGCCTGTAAAAGCTTTAATGCTGCCACCTTAGTAATGGCATCGTGGTGTTTACTTAGTTTTTTAAATAAATGTCAGAATTAGTTAATAATAATTATAAATGTTTATTCATTTAAAAATAACTGGACGGAATACTTCTGGAATAAACTACTGCTCAAAGCAAATTCATTACCAGGTAAACTCACTAGCTTATTCGCCCGTCAGCTGATTCAAAGATTTGTAACGCATTTTGACGCCGAACGTCAAATTGACGAATTCGCTTTGCGACAACCTTATATTTATTAATAAACATTGCTACTGCTCGTTACAGTAATAATTTTGTTATGTTAAATTTAATAAAATGTTTTCTGCACATAAATGACTTAAAATTGATATTTTATTTTTGCACTAAAATTAAAGAAAAAATAGTTTTTTTATTTAAAATATATTTTTTCCGCCAACACTTCTAAATTTCACAACTTTTTATAAAAAAAAACTTCATTACATATTTTTAACTCTCAGCTATAGAAAGTTATCGATTTTAGGCGAATTTTAGAAAATCGAGTTTTTATCATATTTCGAGGTTTCGTGTTCCTAGAAGTCGTTTCCGACTATTTTTGTATGTGTACGTATGTATGTAACCATCTCATAATTTAAGAATGAGTCAAAGAATCGGTACCAAATTTGTCACATTTGAAAGATATTGATATCGTGAGATAATGGATCGATCTAGTGCGGTAGATTCTAAAATAATATTTCCGAAAAATTGTTTCTTTTTTCTAAATATTTTAAACTATTTAGTCGATCAAGTTTAAAATCTTTTTAGTTCTTAAGTTCAAAAAGAAACGTCCATTGCTGCCTTTGACTAAAATCGGGTCATTCATTCGGGAGATATCGTTAATATAGAAAATTTTCGGAAAGGTTTTTTTTTTTTTAATTTAAACTACTAGGCCGATCAAGTTATAAATCTAATCTGCTGTTAACCTCAAAAGGAAAAGTCGATTGCTGTCAATTTGACTCATATTGGGTGATTCATTCGAGAGATATCGTGAACAAAAAATTTCGAAATCTTCGTCAAATCACTATTCACTGATTTTTAAACAGTTAGAAAATGTATCGGATGCCACAAATTAATGGGAAGTTTCAGGGCTGCCCTGCAGACTGATTCCCATATTATTTTTAAGAATTTGCAATGAAATTCCTACAATAATAAGTTGTTGTTTTAAAAACGGAAAATATGCTTCCAGGAGTAAAATATTTTACAAAAAAAAATTTTTTTTAAATAAGTGGATCGCAAAATTACTTGTGAAAAGTCACGAGTAAATATTTGTTGTATATATTTTTGGATACCCTGATAATTATTCATTGTGCTATAATTAGAGCAAAATTGCGGTAGTCACAAGCGTCTAAGCTTTCATTCGCTCCCAAATATGAAAACACAATATTTCCTCATTCCGTATTTTTTCCACTGATATAATTAATTGCCTTGGAATTGCTGTTAGTGTTTCGCCTAATTTATTTGTGTTGTTTCGGGTGAAATGCAGATGTTGTACGGTTACACTGTCAACAAATCCTTTCACACTAAACGGTAATAAACAATTTTCTTGCTGTTGTTTTGCACCACATTTTTCGGAAGTTCCTGTTCTTTTGTTCATTCACTTTTCGTTTTATTGTACATACGTATTTGGGGTGTTGAAAAGTGTTAATATTTTGGTGGCCAAAAGAGAGGTGTAAAGTTGAGTAAAATGCTTCACTTCTATTTCAGTTGCAAATGCAAATCTAATATGGGAGCCATTCAGTCGATCAAACATCTGGTTTTATTTGTTATTCTTGATTTTGATGTTGCTGTTGTTATATTCTGACAAGATAAATTAATATTTCCACTTCAGTCGTTTGTGATTTCATTTGATTTTTGAACATAAAAACAACTTGTTAATTACTGTAATTAAATTAAGATTTTCCTTCGTTGTTGGGTGGTGATGAAATATTTGTTGGTCTTTAAACATGTTTTTAGAATGTTGTAAATTTTCTTGAGACATTAAAAATCAAATGCGAGTACATTACTGTATGCATATAAATTACGAATGCCATAGTACAGACGTACGAGCATGTATTTGTGGTGCGATCAGATGGGTGGAAAGGGCAAAGATTAAATGGAACAAACGCAACCACTAAAAACTTCTTATTACATATCTTGTAGCATTAAACAAATATGAATACTCGTATATTCGTATATTTTACATGTTTTGCACTACTTCAACTTCTAGTTTTATGCGAAAATGGTTATTTAAAAAAAAATTTAAGGAAATGCTAAAAAGTAATAGTGTCAGTGGTCCTCTGAATAGGAAATAACTACTTTGTTACGTGAATCACACGATGGGACCAATTATGCTGCCTTATTTTGCTCGATGTGAGCTGCCACAAACCGAGAAGGCTCATCATTCGGCAGAACAAAATGTTTCTTAGCTGCGCGTATAATGCTGCTTAGCAAAAATTATTCCGTGCAAATATCTGCCGCAAATTTCACCCCATTATGCTCTGTTCAAGGGATCTTTTGGAACGCGAATGAAATGGAAACAAAAATATAAAACTTAAACAAAATTTTCTAAGAATTTTTGAGAGGTAAAAAATAAGAACACTAGGAAACCATAGGCCTTGGTCTGTAGCCTCAGATGACAGTGTGTCATAATTTAATTTATTGTAGACACTAATTTCATTTAAGTGAATATTTTTCTGTGAATTATAAGATTTTGGATTACAAAACACAAATTTTTATTTGTTTCAATAACACGCCATTAAAAATGTCATTAGTTAGGAAAGTTGTTGCGAATAGCATGTGATTAAAATTATATTAATTTCATACGTTTAACAAACTATAGAAATATTTTGATTTAGAGAAAACAGTAAAGCACTTCGTCTCCTAAGAATAACAGGGATGGGAACTCTTCAATGCAACTATGCATAATAATGCATCGTTGTGACTGCCTTAAGAAATCCATCCAAGTGAACTTGATGCAGTAAGACTTCCGAAATTCACTTTAGAAAATCTCTGAAATGGATTTTCGAACAAATATGTGCTTATGAATGCTAACGTCCGTGTAGGAGAAAATTCGGCTCGGCTAGCGAGCACAATTTCATTTAATTTAGCAACTTTTATTTTGTTTTCGCGTGAAAAAGGAAATTCTTATGAAAAATCTTAAAATAACTTGACTGTGGACATTCATTGTAGATGATACAAGACACCCAAATCTCTGAAAACTTAATAAACAATGCTAAAAATGCTTACTATGTTCACTAAATATCGATATCGATAACTATGAGCTGAGAATGCCAAACGGTGTTGACATTTCTGTTCAGTAAGGTTTGGCAAGTCATCATGAATCGTTTAACGCCAGAACAACGTTTCGAAAGAGTGGAAAATATACTTTGACAAAAAAAAACACATTATAGGACTAGTGAGCAAGCAATTCGTGCAGTTATTAAGCATTTTTGCACTAATTTTACTCTTCTCGATTCAAAACCAACAAGACATAGAAATGTGTGTACCGAAGAAATCTCGAATCGTCGTCTTTCTCAACTTTTTGGCCTGGTTTTTGGTTCCAAAAATTCATCAGCTAAACATGAACGAAAATTGGTTCCAATAAGACAGGGCAATTTGCCATACCGCATGACTAACAATCGATTTATTGCAAAATGAATTAGATGACGAACACTATTTCCAGAAGTTGTCCTGTTCACAGGCACCCTTGTTTTTGCGATTTAACACCTCTGCATTACTTTTTATGGGGCTATGTCATTGGTATGCCGACAAATCAGCAACTCTTGAAACATTGGAAGGCAATATTCAAACCACCATTGATGCAATACGGCCGGATTTATTGTAAAAAGTAGTCAAAATTTTAACTGATCGAATGGACTACGTAACTCGTAGCCGTGGCGGATATATGCCGCAAATCATATTTGAAAAATAAATGCCGTGCAATTATCTTCCAGATTATAAAAAAAAAATTTTATGCCCATTAAATTTCTGTCTTGTATTATCATTTTAAGTTCTCAGACAGCTAAAAACACACCCGATATTAAGAGAAGAAATAGAAAATAATAAAGGCTTGCAACGGCTGAAGTTGTCTGCAGTTTCAGACTAAGTTATCAACACATTTAGCATTTTTTCTGATGTGCATTTGTGTGTGACTTTGTGTCAGTTATTTTCGGAAGGTTTCAGTGGCAAAGGCATAGTCACGGCTTCAGCTGTATCCAATCCACAGGCACATCATAGCGCCCTCCTTCATCGGTACTGAGAAGCACCAGCGAAGTAAAATAATTACTAAAAATGGCTACTAAAACACAGCTTCAAAAAAAATTATACTAAAAATCCCCAAAAGTCGCGCTTTTACAAGATAGAAAAAATTTACAATTTATAAAAATGATCGAAAACTTTCGCTGTTTTCAGTTTTAAGATTAAAAGAAAAATCTTCCCCCTTTGGGGGGTATTTTTAAAGCAAAATAAAAAAGTATTTTCGCTATTTAAAATTTGTTTCACAAAAAAGGTGAGTCACTTAATTTTTCTACTTATTATAATTTATTTAACAGCTTCTTTATTTCCTTCAATTCCTAATAATGTTTGCTTAATTTTGAAAATTTATTATATTTCTATTTTTAGAGGTTCATGACTAGTTTTAACAATTTTTTCTCTGAGACTTGAAATGTTTTGCCATTATTTTTAACGACATATTTGAAAAGCTTGTAAACAATATTTATTACAAAATAAGTTATAAATATTTACACGAAAAAGAAAAATAAATATTTCTCATATTTTTAAATGTAAAATAAAAATCAATACTTCAGATTGTGAACACAAAAAAATCAATTAAAAATTAATTAAAAGATAAATAAAACGGTAACACTGCTTATGACCCACTTATCGTTCGGCTAATTGTTCTTGGTTTTACAATAAAGGGTTTTATATGTATATATCGTATATATACATATCTATTTAAATATATGCATGTATGTACTTATACAGTAGAATACCGAAAAAATTAACGCGCGCTCTAAAAAGTTTACTGTTCAGTTAACTTTTCTGAGCTGCAGTTTTAGAATCGTGGAAAAAAGTTGCATAATGATAAATTCGTTGAACAAATTTATTAAATTAAATGGACGATACATTTCGAAAAGTCACAATTGTTGATGTCAAAGGTTGGGGATAATGTTGACATCAGCATTGATGAAATCGACAATTGAAACAATTAGAAAAATTTCAGAACATAATGATGATTTCGAAGTTTAAGAAAATGAAATGAAACGGGTCAATTATAGGGGAAGATGTTCAACAATCTAAAGAGAGCTTTTCGAAATCAGTTGGAAGCATCAACACTGTGATAAAATGGTTTGAAAACAATAAAGATGTAAATCAGATGGCAGACCATGTCAACGTTCGCCCGAAAATGATCAACCCCTATACTAAGCAAAGGAAAAAAAACAAACAAGAATTGACTGCTTCTTTAAACCAAACAAATTAATTATTTTTGCGCCGCAAAAATTAAATCAAAATGTTTTTTTGGTAGTGATGAAAACTAAGTTAATAAAAAAAAAATTCAACATATCATATCCAACAAAAAAGATTTTTATAATTTTATTTATTTATTTTTTCAATTAAAAAAAAGTAACGCTTAGAAAAGTTAAAAGTTCGAAAAAGTTACTAGCCGTTGGAACATTTCGTTTAACTTTTTTGAGATTCTACTGTATTTAGAAAAAGTAAAAAAAAAGAAGAAAAACAGAAGTTGTATTTTTAAAGTTGTTATTGTATCGTCTTCTCCGATACTCTAGTTTGTCGATATTTTTTATTTTGTATTTGAGTTTCTTCTTTATTACCGCCAGTTTATTTTCATTTTGTTTCATTTTAAATATTTAAGTGCGTTCGTTTCCTATTGCGTGTGATTAATGTGACTCTTAAATGCAAAAATTTCAAATGCTCAAGTTTACTTTTTTGTTTATGAACTTTTTGTGCGAATACCTGATATCTGAATTATAATGTATTCTGACAATGTCTACGAAAGGAGAAAACCATTTTTTACTCGCATTTTAGACTTTGCCACAGGCCTCCCAGGTTGCTCATCATTATAATAAAGTCATTATCAAAATGTTGTGGCTAAATTTTGGCTTTTGGTCATTTAGAAATTTACACACACTGGCACACACAGAATGCACTTGAAGACATTGAAATGGCAAGTCAGTGCTTCAATGTTTGAGCGGGTTGTTGATGAAGTTTTGGCACTGACCAACGTTCCCTTATTTTAAACTTTGCAAACATACACACTTCCCAAATTCCAATTATTTTGTACTGCGTTAAAATTGAAGTTGAAGTTTATGTTTTTTGTTTTTCGTTTTTCAACGCCTCCAGGTTGCTATTTTGATTGTAAATGCGTTGTTAAAATGCAAATGTTGGTTAAGTGCCAATGAATTGTATGATTTAAAACTATAAATAAGTATTTGCAGTAATAAATAAATACTAAAGTTCAATGTTTTATTTAAAAAAAATGTTAATATTTGCAACTTTTTTTTATATTTTTTTATTATTTTCCGTCACATTATTATCTTTTTATTTAATTTATACGGCTTAACGACGATGACCTTGCCTTATTATTTTCATTTTAACGTCATTTCATGAAAATGTATGTATCCGCCAAATGTGCTAAGACGTCGTAATGTTATAATATTCTGACCCCTTTATGGAAAAATTATTGTTAAAATTAATGTCTGCTTGAAGTAGGAATTTTTAATGGGAAAGCCGGTTTTAATGTACACTTTAAGGTTAACAATTCTTTGTTGCATGGGGGTAATACTTTAGAATATATAGTTTAAAGCGACTTTTGGGGGATTCATAGGGTTATAAAGTCATTTCATTAATGCCCAAATTCACAGTCATTAATTAGCTAATAGCAATAGTTTAACCAATAATATTTGATTCACAGCTTTTTGTTCACTATTAGTTAAACCGTCAACTGTCATTGGTTAACAAATATTTAGGCAACAGCTGATTAGTAAATTATTATTAGTATTTTTGTTTTAATATCATCTACCATAATATAACATATTTTTTTATTTTCGATGATATTTTGATTTTCCGGTGCTACCCAATACCGACGAAGGAGGACGCTCTGATGTTCATGTGGGTTTCTCTCAGCTAAAGGTTTTTCAATACTATTATGATTGGGGCTATGGCCCTTGTCACAACGTTATTCTATTGCACGTCTAACTCAACCTTAACGTCTATTACATGCAAATACGTGCCGGCAATTTTTTCCTTCAGCTCGGAACTATAATTTGCTCTTCCAAAGAACGCGTATTATTTGGGTGTCGTTCTTTTCAATTCGAAAATGTTATAAAAAAAAACGTCTACTCTAAAGTTAATTTACATGTTTAACAATGTCATACAGCTAATAATTATGGAACTAAAAATAACATGTGCAAAAAAAAAACCAAATAACAACTGATTAAAATTATAGTTGAGCTTTCCAATCACCAGTTTGGAAAAGTATTCAACGACTTCACAGTCATTTAATAACAATTTTGATTCAGTTACAACGTTTTCGACATGTATTTGCTTTTAATTAGTCACGCCATATTTACTTTAACAATTTTATAATTTTTCTTTTTATGTTTTTAACAAATATTGTTAGTAAAAATTTATGGATTTGTTAACAATATTTGCATTTTACAGACACACAGAATTACTTGTATTTTTTGTTTTTAACAAAATGTCACACATCTACACACACAATTTGTCATATATAATTAAACCACAATATTAATAATGTTTAAAATCGGAATTTCTTAATAAATTAAATGCAAAAATAAATTGTTCATACGACATGATAAATGAAAAAATGGCATGACGTGACATGCATGTTGGAAAGAAAACGGATAAACGAAAATTCTAAATTTAATGGCAAATTACAACAAAACTAAAGCGAATTGAAGTTTTCGTTTAAACCTAATAACGGGGAACGGAAGGGAAGTGACATGAGTCGTAATGTAAATAAATCATGCCGTCTGCCGGATCACAACGCAGGCATTCAAACTGACATAATGCCCTTTACTGAAGGCATTAATTGGTTAAAAGTCACTGATAACAGGGTTCCATCCCATATTTCGACGAAGAGTAAAGCTGTTATCAAAGCCTTAATAGAGAAGGAAGTTGGTTTCTGGAGCGTTCTTCAATGTAAAAATGGGATAAGCGAATAATGTACGGATCTACAGATAATATGGAGACCGGGAAACGAAGATGCTGATAGGATTACCAAGATGAGATCTTTTTTGAATAACATTACACTGTAAATTATGAGACGTCTCCTCGACACCAGAGGCGCTGCAACACGCCAGCGATGCTATAAACAAAAAACGCAGAGAAAAAAAAGCAGAGTTGTAGCGATTATAAAGGTCTCCTTTCTCTATCCGCCTTGGTTTATCCCTTCACCACCTCTCATCACTATCTCTATTCCTTTCCTATAGAAGATAACACCTAGTAGTCGGCAATCATTGCCTGAGTGTGATTTCCCTAACAAAAAAAAGGGGTCACACGGACTGATGGAGAATGTCACATGCAGAGCATGCGAGGAGGAAGACGAGGCATTAGAACACTATCTGCGTCATTGTACAACGTTTAGTCGGACTGGATCCAAGTTTTACAGAGAACCAACATACCGAACCTGCAATGTCTTAGAGACTCGTATTGGAATCTACCCGAATCTTCGGGTAAAGCGTACAACATATCAGATGGAGCATAATCGTTATACTGTATTTATAATTTCCTAGACCAGTGCTCAGGCTCAGTGCACTTGAACTACAGGGTGGGCAAATTTGAGGTTAGGAAGTAAATTGGCTGTCAAGAATTGAGCTGTCATCCTTTGACTTTTATTAAGTAAAAACTTGACATTTTAACCATGGAATGCTACACTCTTGAGCAAAGAATTTTAATTGTGAAGATTTACTATCTAAATGGTTAAAATTTGACTGTCGCGTAATTTCTCGATTTGGCGATGTCAATTGGACGCCTTGTTCTTGTGATTTAGTCCCGCTGGATTATTTTCTCTGGGCCCATTTGAAAGCGTGGCTTTACGTGAATAAACCACATACAACTGACGTGCTGAAAGATAAAATTCGGCCGTGCATTGACGAGATAACCGAAACTTTGTTGCAAAATGTGGTTCAAAATTTTGTGAAAAGAGCGGTGGTCTGTCAACGTGCTGGAAGGGGAAATTTGCCGTACATTATATTTCATTATCAATTCCCATATTTCTACTTTGGTGTCAATAAAACTGAATTTGTCAAAAAAAGTGTGTTTTCTTTAGCCAATTTACTTCCTAACCTCAAAATTGCCCACTCTTTAGCAGAGAGAGGGATAGAAGATAGAGCTTAAGCCACAACTCTGCAATAGCGTGTTAATAATAAAGCAAAGTTGCGACGTCACTGATGTTAATTTTTCACGCATTATTTTTAAACTAAGGAGAGCCATTTCATTTATTTTTTTACCTCGCCGATGTTTTGTTGTTCATCTACCGACAAAGGAGGATGCTATAGTAAAGAAAAAACATTTTTTTTTATTTGACCGGAACTACTCAATCATCGGGGATTGGATCGAAGCTTTTGCCACTTCTTTTCAACTTAAACTAATCTAATAATTTTGTTTAAATTTAAGAATGATTTCCAATTGGCGAGGGTGAGAGTTGTGAATTCGATTTGTTTTTTTAGTTTTTTCTTTTTGCAAAAGATCTAATCATTTTTTATTATAATTTTTTTTTTAATTTTATAAATCATAACGGTCTTAAACTCATTAGCAGAAAAATTTTCCAGGGCTATAATTTTTAAACATAAATTAGAACAAAACGATTTTCTTATTTTAACCAGTCTTAAACCAGCCAACAAATCAGCCAACGACATTAAAATGGTAACACATTTTTCATGTTCCACAATGTGCTTTTACAACAAACGAACAACATTTAAACTTTAATTAAACGTTAAGATTGGCATACACTGCTAATAAAGTGAGCCAGCCTGCCAGCCAGCTTAGAGTAACAGGTGAATGACAATAATCAGCAAAAACCAAAAAAAAAATGAAACTTAACATACACTTAAACATTAATTGCGGATTTAGAGACAAACAATACAATACAGCTTTACTTTGTTGTGTATAAATAAAGGAGGAGAAAATAAGATAAATAATCAGATACAATTGTACAGCACGCAGTTACATTAAAAACACATACACACACACACACACACACACACACACACACACACACACACACACAATAAATGCGAATGCATCCCTAATTACAATTTAATTACGTTAAAACTATTTAACAAAAACAAAAATATAAAAAGCACAATTAAAAAATAAAAATTTTGTTTTCAAGTGAAGTTTTTATGGAATTATTTAAGGGGTCTGGTAGGCTTTTGATTCATTTCAAATTCCGTTTGCGAAATTTTTTATACAGCGAAAAATTTTTACAATTATTTCAGGTTGCTTTCATCGTTAAATCTTCGTATGCATGTTTTGAGTTTTTTGAAATATATTTTTTCAATTCACAAGCTCAGTTGATCGTTAAAAAATAAGACGATATGTTTTTATGTGCTTGTGAACAGGCGAATTTGTAGTATCGTATTTTTATTTAAGCTTTCATTTACATTTTCTTCTTTGAAAAAAAATTACATTAATTTCTTTTTAACCAGGTGTACAAATTTCAATTTCATACGAATTATTTTTAAGTTTTTCACGATAAGCAAATTTTGATTCAAATAGTTTGAAACTTTAATTAAAATTTATTAAATATTTATTTATCATTAAAAATAATTTATTTAATGTCTAGCTATTGATTTAGTGGGAAAAGAAAATTTTTCTCTAGAATATATAAACTGCAATTTTCTTTGTACGTCAATCTTTAGAGTCGGAATCGTTACTTCGTCATTTTAAAAGTTTTGTGATTATCACTCTTCAATTAGTTCAGCTATTGCACTTTTTAAATCCCTTATACAACGTGCCTTCATACGGCTCACAAATTTAAGCACTACACGAACAGTCATAATTTTTTAGCGTGTAAATGTCTATTTAAGCTACGCTTTTTGAGCTCATTTACAGTATCTTTAACCATGTTATTAACTTTTGCCAGCAACAGCAACGACAACTACTTTAAGTAATTTTCTTTTATCTAAGTTTGACCCATAATACTTAACAAAACGCATAATTTTTGTTTTTGTTTTTTTTTTGTTGATACAGCGGAAAAAAACAATAAATAAATTCATGTTTTAGTTACTTTAAAATTGTTCAGATTGTTGTATCTAACACAGTAACAATAACAACCTTAAAATTATCTATTTTAAATAACACTTAAAGTCAATTACTGTCAGTGAAACAGCCCACCTCAATCACCCGGTACGTCAGGGAGGCAGCCAACCAACACAACACTCACACCGTTATTAAGGCAGGCTAAATGTCTGTGAGTATTTGTATTAGAAATCATTAGCCAACATTATCTTATAGTCCTATTCCAAACAGTTATTGCGTTGAAATGTTTATTCAAATACAGGAATGACTGATATTTTCAGACGCTATTTCTTTCGCGTACAGTGAAAGAAAAAGTTGTGTTGTGGCAACAACAATGTGGGTATTTTTTAAGCATTTTCGTTCTCTAAAACAGAATGTCAGCTACCCAGTTGTCATTAGGAAGATTTTTTGACAAGTGCGATGATTTCACAACTCTTTTTTTCAATCGTCCAGACGATTCTTGGACTATACAGTGAAAGCTCTCTTAACGGCCACCCTCTATAACCGGACACCTTCCATAATCGTGCAAATTTTGTAGAAGCGTCATCAGTTTTTCAGTACAAAATGTATTCCCATAACCGGACACTCTATTAATCGGACAAAAATACGGCAATGCTGAATGTCCGGTTATTAGAGGTTTCACTGTAATTGTATTTTTACTTTGTACTAAAAATTGGAACAATCGGATCATATTTAGAGCTCTCTAAAAATTACGACCTCTACTTTTCGTATATCAAGTTCCATCGTAAAGTGACCTCTTAATATTGCCCGAATTGTCTGAAATTTGTAATACATACATACATATTTATTTCGCCGCTTAGAAGAGAGACATACTTGTGGAGCAGAAGATTTTAATGTTTTAGCATTTTTAGTCCGTCTAATGACACAGTTGCTCCCGTTTTACTGAACGTGTACTATTGGAATACGACATGGCGGGCGTTTAATTTAATCGGCCGCTCCGCTTGCGCAAAATTCAAAATTCTAGCTGGCTATTGTGCTGCGCAAGGCGAATGCTACTTTTTTGGGCTAATTAAAGTCCGCTATGCTATTTCTGTAATGTTGCAATTACAGTACAATTAACACCACCTGTAAAGTGAAAAAATGCTCTGGACCTGGCTGAGCTCTCATCTAGTGAGCCTACAACTTGGTCACCATCGCCTCTCTCTTCACTTTTCTACTTTGAGAGTGCTTCAAATTACAGACAATAGTTACATATTTCCATCACTAATGTTCTATAAAATAATTTCTCTTAATTTTACGCAAATTAAAAACATTTTTGAATTCCTGCACAATTTTTTTGAACTTAATATTTCTTTATTGCATTTATTTTCTGGTACCATTTAAAAAAAAATCTTGAACAAATTACCATGCAAGAGTTAAAAAAATTATTGCATAAATAAAAACTTAATTAATATTCTCATACACTAATAAATATTAAATTTTATTAACCATTTGGCAAATTCGTACAAGTATTTGTAAGTTTTTTCTTCTCGCTCAAAATGAATTTGTGGCAAAAATAAAAATTAATGAAATTGAAAAATATTGTCTCGTGTTGGCAATTTGCAATTTATGGATCTTTTAAGACACAGAAATTTTTGCACAACTGCGAAAAAATATAAAAATGAGTTAATCAACAAAATAAAGGCATGCAGCGAACAAGCAATACTTAGAGGGGCTGTCCTATACGACAGTTAATTGACAATTTTTGAAAAAAATTTTTGAACATTTTTGTTCGTCCTGTTTTCGCGTTCAATAAAAAATATATTCAGTTTGAAACATTAACTTATATGGAGTTCATACTGTTAAAGTTAAACATGTTTAAGTTGTAAAAACTATTAAACAAAGTATTCACACTACAATTATGCCCCCCTATCGTGTTTGCCGTATTCGTCTCGAAAACGCGGCGTATTTAAAAAATTCCATCGTAGTTGGCGAAACGCTAATATATACTGCAGCACATGCGACTACAAATACGCCCCTAAATACGATAAGAATGATTGTGTTTTAATTGGCGTATTGCCGGTTGCTTAAACAGCTGATAGAAAATTCAAATAATAATAGATTTTGAATTAGAAAATTTCAATTAATAATTCATTCTCTCCTCCTTTATCAGTCCGTAGCTTTTTTCTTTTTTTACTACCAGCAGAACAATTCTTTTCTTACAAAATCAAATAATTTAAAAAAAATTTACGACATGCCGCCATTAAAAGCAAAGTTCAGTGAAAGACCAAAATGAAAAATACATGAAGACACCCTTTGGAACAAAATCAACCCTGCGTTTTACTTGTTTTTGAAAACAACACAATGTATGACAAAACACATAAAATTAAACATTTTTAGCCCCAAAACACTTAAAAGTTGTTTAAACTGAGCAGTGTGAAAACAACATTACACATTTTTATAGTTTTGAAAGCAACAATCGACAAGCACAGGGACATTTAGAAACGGAAAAATGTAAAAATTTCTTTACTGGTAACATTTTCACCTTTGGGGCATTTTCAATGCACTCTCGCATAAGTTTTCTAACTACTCGTATGTCGGCTGCGCACATAGCAATACAGTCAATTTTGAATGAAAAATAAAAGCGTTGGCTGAGCTTTATATGCGTAAATTACCGAACGACACTAATTTTTATTGCCTGCTAACAAAATAGGTTTCATTCAAATGGTAACGCCTTGTTTTGTTAATGAATTCTTATGGAAGCTGCTACTTCAACTTTAATTTTTTAAGAAATATTTAAATAAGTAAGAAATTTAATAAAAATGTAAGAAGATTATTTCGGCATGGGTGACGACGATGTGTTTGCGAAGAAAGCGTAATCGGATTCGAAATTAAATTCATTCGATTTTCAAAAAACTCAAATATTTATCACAAGATCTTAAAAACAGAAACTCACTGAGAAGAAATATGTATAAAGTTAACGACAAAGTTTACCGAAACGTGATAAAATTAGCAAAAAGTTTGTATTAAAAATTTAGCGAAACTCAATATTTAACAAAGAAAATTTTTTCTATATATGAAATTGAATTTATCGATTGCGAATAAAACTGTAGTTGAAATATTCAAAGGCCAACTAATTGAAACCAGGAGTGTTAACGTTTATGAATATGACAATTTAAGATCAAAATAATATTGATCCAAAATATTTACTATTGCTTGCAATTGAAACACTTTCGGCTGGCTATCTGGGCTCATTTTTTACGCGCGTCTTTAACGAGCAACGTTTCTATACCGAAAAAATTTGGATTAATTACAACGTCAATAAGACATGAATATCGGAATAAATGTTTAAATTTTTTTCCGTAGTAATTTGTCGGTGCTGTAAGCATAGCGTGCATTTAGACGTAGATTTCCCGGTCTCTCTGACAAAAACTGGGTAAACACTTCGGTGAAATCTGAGGGGAAATCACTCACATGTGCAATACATTGCACTGGAATAGATAGGGAGAGGGATCATCTAAAGAATAGACAGCTGGTGAAAACTTAATTATTGCACAACTGCAGTTGCATGTTACTTATAAAGCAAAGTTGCGGCGTCTCTGGTGTTAATTTTGACGCATTATTTTTAAGCGACGGATTGACATTTTGTTTATTATTTTACTTCGCCGACGTTTTATTGCTCAAATGCCGGCGAAAGAGGGTGCTGTAACGCAGAAAACTCTGAAAAAAATTGTCTGACCTCACAGGGCTGGGAATTGAACCCCGATTGGTCTGGTTGCAGAGCCAACACGCTAACTCTTCGCCATCAGCACCCCCGATTTAACCTTTTTGTGGGGTTTCTTGAAGTCACTAGTCATGTCGACAAGCCTCAGCAACTTCTTGAAGCCCTCAAAGAGAATATGCCCCAGGAATGCTGCAACCTATCGCCGGAAATTCTGGCAAGAGTGATAGAAAATTCCGTAAATCGGCCGCGTTTCGTCATAAATTTTGGCGGCGGCCACTTTTCTTTACTTAAAGAAAATAGAAATTAAACGTCAAACAAACCCAACTCAAAAGCAAAACTGAAGTTTATCATTTATTAAGAAAAAATTACAACTTTTGCGACACCTTGCACATACATACATATATACCGATTATAATCCTTATTAAAGCTAAAAGTTGGTTTCATCTAGAGCTGACGTTTTAGGATTTGTGGTTTGGTTAACTTTTTAGAGTAGACAATGTGCTGCTGTCCCCATTGCAATGCATATTAATTATTTTTAAGTACCTGTTTCTAGAGAAATTTTTTCAATTTGTATAAATTCGCAGTATGTGAAGCAGATTTTGTACGGAAATTATTTATGATAAAATGAATATTTCAATCACCACTTTTGCTTACTTGAAATATGGTCATATACAGGGTGTCTGGTAGCAGATTTATATTTTCAAACTTAAATAAAAAACCTAATAATTGACACAAAGTTTTATTAAGAGCATTGAACGGTAGAATGGAAATGCGGATTTTATTTCTTAAAGAGTATGTCATCCAGATCCTTCAGATCCTTTTTTAAAATTTCATGAATAATGGGTCTTGGAAGTCCCAGTGAGGCTGATCTTTTCCGTATTGAAAGTCGCGTATTTTCACCTAAACTGTTTTCAATCAGTTCAATGTTTTCGGATCTACTGGGCCCTGGCCGTGGGGCATTCATAGCCGAAGCAGTTGCGCGGAATCTCTGCACCCACGAACGAATTAAATTTACACTCGGTCCATCATTTATTTGTCGAATAGCGAACATTCAACAAAATTGTCGCCAAGCAATTACGTAAGAATACGTACTCTTAAAAAATGTCCCCACAGCGAAAGCGCGATGCTCACTCGACCACTGCGACATCGTGACTGACAAATCCGCACTATCGATAATTCCAACGACGCCACACTCCCTTCGCACCGTTAATTACTTTTTATCGTATTTAAAAATATAAATATCGTAGAAAGAAAATGAATTTGCAATATTTGTCAATATTATATTTTTTAATGTTCAAAGAGAATAAAAATTGCACTTGGAGGAATATCTACGTGTGGCGCTAAAAGAAATTCTAAAATATCTGCAATATTTCCTGCCAAATGAACTGAACGATGTGAACATTTCTGTAATGAAGAAGAAGAAAAAGAGAAAGAAATTCTTGTTGTTGTGACCAAACCAACAAAATCGATGACCGGTAGCAGTTTAAATATTTCAAATAATAAAAAAAACTAAAACATCATTATTAACTACTGATTAACGATTACTTTCCGGCTACTGAAGTGATTAACACACATACACACACACACACACACACCACAGTGAGACTCATCGCAATTCGCGTATCAATTTGCAATCGCTGAAATGAATCGTTGTGTATGGCTGGAATGATACGACATACTTATTAGCAAACTTACTTTGCGAAAAGTTGTTGAAATTGTTGCAACCTTGAAGGATTTCTGTTCAGTTGAATACATAGAAACCGAATTACACGTACGTGCTTCATACAAATTGAATTTATATTCTTCATCAGCGTCATCAGCACCGCCAATCGACACAACAATATCTCGAGATCTTCAGTCATCTTTTCGAAAAGAAATCTTTTGAGTCTTCCGTCATTCAATGCTTGAAATGAAAACGTCCCAGTTGATGTGAAAATTGTACTTGTAGCAGAAACCAGTAGCCAAACAAACTAAATAAATAAGTAGGTAAAGCTTAAGAAGAAGAGTGTGTGATTTTGGCCAAGAAACACTGAGTTCAAAAAGGTCCTAAGCAAATGGAAAAAAGCTTAACAAGATATAGAGCTCATTATACGTATTTGAAGCTACACAAGTAGTGGACTTAATCATCACGCAGTCACAGTCACACACAGTTTGCAATCAGAGTCTCAATCACTATCGTCATCATCTTTCAGCCAACAAACATAATCGTCATATTCTTCTGCGAGCAGTTTGCTGTTGGATTTTGTTAAAGATCACGTTTGTTTTTTGTTTTTTTTTCTTTTATTGGAGTTGCTATAGATGTTTTCGTACAAAACTATTTTCCCCAACAAATGTCAGTGCATAATGAGTCTATATGCGAGGGTTGGATATTAATATCAGCGCCGACAATCTATAATAAATTGCTTACAGCTTCTAAAGATCTTTTGGGAAGTCTAATTGGGGATACGCATATAATTTCATCAAGCAACCCTCGTATACATTATTACAATTATATTGCCGCAAAAAATAAAAACAGCTTCTAAAGATATTTTGGGAAGTTTAATTGATGCAGAAAGTATTCTTGGATACGCATACGACTGCATCAAACAACCCTCGTATACATGATTATAATTATATTGCAAGAAAAAAGCAAAAACAGCTTTTAAATATCGTTTGGGAACTTTAATTGATGTAGAAAATATTCTTGGATACGCATAAGATTTCACCAAGTAACCCTCGTATACATGATTGTAATAATAATGCCGCAAAAAAAAACGAAAAAAGCAAAATAAACCAAACCGTTCGTTGTTGCTTGTTTCAGCCAATTTCTGAGGTGATCATGTCGCAATTTTCTTTTCTGCCACAGACTACACTTACAAATGCATACTGACTTACAGGTACATTCAATTCGTATGCAAAACAATTGAGAAATGGGTTTTTACAGCACAGTGTTGTCAGTCAGTCGTCGTAAACAAATTGCATTAATTTTCTTCAACGACATGATTATTATAGTTGTCTTTTGTATCATCGTACTATTGTTTGTCCGTCCGTCTATCAACTATCCATCAGTTAGTTGAACTGACCTCTCTACTACTTCTCTTACGCTTTAAGCAGAAACTCATCAGCATGGATGCAACAAAAAATGAAAACATAACAAAACAATACAAAATAAAACAAAAAAATGATATGAAATTACGTGCAATATGACAACGATTGATCAATGAGTTTTATTAAAAACAGAGAAAGACATCTTGGCTTATCATTATTTGACATTAAAAAAAAGAAAGCTGCTTTATTTTTTCTTCTTTCAGCGAGAGAAAATGGATCACATGATATCACAATGCTTAAACGGTGCTAGACAGTGTGACGACATACATACATATGTACGCAGCTTGGTCTTACAAATGTTCATACAAATGCAGCACTTTATAAAAGCCATTCAAGAAATTAAGAAAAAAGGAAAAACAAGCACAATCATTCATTCTAGACACAATGTCTAGAATTTGGTGTTATTAAAGAGAAATTAAAGGAAGAATTTACTAGAGCTTCCTATAAAGAACTTGCACAGAATATAATCGGAGATACTGGTGCTTCTTTATGCTTTTTAAATCTTTTATTTTGGACCAGCACATGCGATGCTGTTTATTAGGTTATGGGTGGAGGTATAGAGGGGGCAGTGTAAGGGATTTCCAAAAATTGCTATTCCTTAATAAATTTTCAACTACTACGCCGATCAAGTTCAAAATCTAATACGCTGTTAACCTCAGAAATAGGTGTCAATTGCTGCGAAATTCGGGTGATTCGTTCGAGAGATTCGTTGTCAAAAAAATTGGACAAATTAGTTTTTTTTTTAATAATGAAGCTTCAGCTTCCGTCATTTTCTCTAGCTATCCCGTTCCTATAGTTCCAGCACAATGCATCGCATGTGTACGGTTCATCTCCTGAGTGCTTGTCATAGTTAAAAAAAGGCTCCAAAAGTCTTCGTCTACTCGGGTACACATATACATATATATTCATATATGTATATTCACCGATTTTTATATTGATTTTATGCCGAAATTTTTCGTAAAATTTTTTTGTTTTAAATTACTCCATAATTTCTTGTCAAATCTATTTTCCTTACGCATTAATTTTTCTTGTCGAATGCTGAAAATTTGGTTTGAAACAGTGAAACTTTGCGGGAAGCTTCAGGGCTGGCCTGCAAGGTCAAACGATTCCCATATATATTTATTTTTTTTTTTGGATACAAAAAGGCGACAAATTTAATTATTTCTGATTTCATAATCGAATTAAGAACAGAAAAATAGTAAAATCTAACGACATTATCTGATTCAGGTTTTTGATGTTCTGCGATTAATTCAACAATTGTTAAATCAATCAAACCCATTGGAATTCCATATCCTCTTCCTTCTCTTATTTCTTTAACTAAATACTTTCCACTGCCTTTCGAATTAAGAAGAGTATGAGAAAAATGCAGCAACAACAGCAACAACAACAATAACGACGCCAAAACAATTATTATGTTGGGAAAATATTTGGTTATTTGTTTGTTTGAATGTTTGTAGTCGTGTTGCCTTGTCGGTCTGTTATTGTTGTTACCATGTTTACGAGTGGACGCGTTCAAACTTTAACATGCAACATGATTAAAAATATTATGGATTATTTGTTATTGTTGTTGGGCAATGTTTATCATTTCCATTTTTCATACTTGGCCATAATGATAAAGCCAGCAACAGCAAGAATACAAACTGACAACTGAACAACAAGCAATAATATTAGCAGCAATATTGCCAATAATATTCATAAACAGCAACACACATGCATTTAAACGTGGATAGCCAGCAATAGTACCTCGAGTAAAGTAAACGAATGAGTGTGAGTCTAATTTGCAACTTGTATCGTGGTTAATTAACGTTTGATTAAAGTAAATTTGCCGACCGAACAATCGACCAACCGACCGTATAACCGACCGTCACAATGAAAGTAAATTAAAATAAAGTATTCAGTTTTAATCATTAGATGGGTTAGACAAACACTCATGTGTCTATGGATGAAAGGAGAACCCTGCTGCACAATACTTGCAGAATTCTAAGTTTCGTAAGTGATTGTTTTAGAGCTCTTCACATTACACACGCTCTAAAAGAAGCCAGGGATGGAAAATTTGTTTCAAACTTCAGCTTGTATTATTATTGGGAATGTTCTTTGTCTCCCTGTAGTTTTTCAATGGCTGAATACATTGGCCAGGGTTTAAAATCAACCCCAGGGTATAAAGACCCTCACTAACCTACAGAATCGCACGATTCATTCACAAGGGAATGATATAATAGTCCGGCCGACTTAGAAAAACGCTTTAAAATGTTGTTGTAAGTGCCACACTATTATACAAGTGATTAAATACATAATAGTATGTGCATTCTGTAGTTACACGTTGCAATAAACGCCGCATTTTTTTTCTTTACTTTTTTTAAAGTTGCTTCGAAACATGTGTTGAATTTTTTCAAAGCATTTATTGCTGTTGAACTTTGTAAACGATTTAAAAGAAAAATCAAATACTAAAAAGTGATGTCTAATAAACGTGTTCTACCGCTATCATTTGATTAATGCCCCTGTAATGATTCACAAATTAATTGTTTAAAGAGATATAGAAAAAAGATATTTATTATTATTATTATTATTGTAGTTATTGTTTTTTAAAATATTTTATTATGTTGTAACATATTCGTAAAAAGATATTTTGGATTTGGCTCAAGAACTAATTTCAATACAAAATCGAAAATCTATACCTATTTCAAAACCTGAATTTATATTTTTATGAATATGGCTGTTAATATTTTTATTTTGAATTGTAGAATATGTTTGAATTTTCATTGACAAAAAATTTTTCTTTATTAAGAATTTGAAAAAAAATATTTTTTTATTATAAACAAAAACCAATTTTCCTGAAGAAGCACACAAAGGAGTAGCGAAATATCGAATAAAAATAAATATTACATATACCAAAAGGACCTGCAGCTTAAATAATTAGTGTAATTAACATTTTATAAATAAAATTTGTTTAATAACTGATCTCTACTATTGACTTTTCTGTTGTTAATAAATATGTATTATAAAATAGTACCGTCATGGATTAAAAAATACATTTTGTTTTCATATTTGGTGGAAAAACATAAGAGACATTTACCATCCCTGTAATAGGGGCATAAAACTTTTTGAGGAATGTACTCCTTTTGAAAAATATACTCTAGAAAATATTTGAGCAGTAATATAACGATTAGAAGAAGCTTAAAATTGTATTTATTAGTAAACTGTATTAAACTGTATTAAACTGATACTGGTTAGTTTTTGAGCAACTTTTAAGAAGTACCAAACTGCAAACTTTTTTCAGAAGAATGCAATACGAGCTGTAAAATATAATTTTTTGATGAAAAAAAAAATTGAAAAATCGTGCGAGTGCGTAGGATAGTGAAACACATGTTAAACTATATAGCCGCACGAAAGGGGAGGTTCACTGCAGCACTGTCTGTCGTAAAAGATTTCTGCTTTTCCACGCTTTACAAGAAACTGAATTTATAACTACGAGTATAATAAAGATTTATTAGATAAACTTTTAATTCAGTGGTAATTTGAATTCTCAAAGTTCCATCTCCGGTTTGAGCAGCACTTTAACCGCACAAGTAAAAAACAAACAAAAATTAGTTTCAATAGTCATAAAATGGTATTATTGTATTAATTAAATTAAAATTAAAAAAAAAAAAAACATCTAAAAATACGAAGAGCAATAATGAAAAAATTCAATGTCAGTAATCGTTCACAATTTTGCAAACTATTATTAAGTTTTTTCTATTTCTATACAAGTCTACCTTGTGAATATTAAAAAAAAAATACAAAATATTTCGATTAATCCAATTGAAGTAAAAATACGCTTCTTTTTGTTTATTTTATGCGTATAGCTGGAAATTTATTTATATATTGCGACGAAATTAGTTTAAGGGAAGGAAGATGGAGTTACACTTTAAAAATTTTGTTACATCGAAGTTGTCAGCAAGAGAACAAAATTTCGACCTATTATTATTTTTGGAGAGCATGTTGTTCATAAAACTAAAAGTTACGGTTGCGAATTCTCTTGAGGTTGCAATAAAATAAAAGCGACGCTGCTCTTTTAACTCAATAGAGGTGTCTAACATATACTCGCAGTCACACGAAAAGCTTTCCGTGCTTTCTTATACGCAGTCGAGTAGCTTTAAAATATACTTTGAACTATTTGGCGCCATCGTTTGATTGCTTCTTTGGAGACTTGAAAAATATAACCACGGATGGTTCGAAAATGTATGGAAAGGTGGACAGAGACGTTTATTGCAGGCATCTGGATATAAGGCTTTCTAATCATGCGATCGTCTTCTAGAAATGGCAGCGGAGGAGGCGGTAGGGGCCGGCGGTAGTAGGAACATTAGAATGTTTATTGAGAACCAAGCAGAACTTCTGACCGTGACTATAAAGAAATCATCGTCGAAGCTGGTCCGCGGTGACGAGCAACCGTCATGTGGGTTCACGGGAACGGTTAGGTGACTCTGCCTTGAATGGCGGGTCACTGCGATATTGAGGGGAAATGGCCGACAGACTGGCGCCTAAGGGGACAGTTCTATCCCACCCACAATATGCAGATGTCGTGATGACAATACGTGAGATCAGGCGAAGATTATGGCAAAGGTTTTTGAAATAGGCAGAATGCAGGTGGAGGAGTTTGCACCATCTCAAGGCAGCCGGAGCACCAACAACCTTATGAAGATGTCAAAGAACAACATGTCCCCTTTTGTGGCGGTATATACTGGACATTTACCCTTGGAGAGGCACGCCAATCTCCTTGCAATAGCTGGGAATACACTGTGCAGAAGCTGTGGTGATGACTATAGTGGGGACTTGGTTTTCCAACTATTGAGCTCCGAGCTTTTCGAACCTCAGGAGTATGGAGGAAATAGTCCCCACCGTAGTTGTGCAGTTCTTGGATGTGTCCTCGAACATGGGTCTGACTACTATGGTTCACGTTAGTTCCTTCTTCTTTTCTTTCTTGACACGGGGCTTGTTCGGTGTTTGCTTAATTTTTATATGGGAAAAAAGTTAAATTATCAAGTATTAACTGTTTCTGCTACTGAACTTCATGGCGGGCGAAGTTCGAAGCCTTCAGTATATTTTAAACTAGATAAACCCGGTGAGCTTCGTTACCACCACACACAATTATATTGTCCGCGCTAAGTATTGTGTCCTACGAAATGACAAACCAAATAGTTATTTCTTCAACCTGTAGTAAAATTGACGCGAGATGGCAGACATGCATAATATCATTTTTGAACCATTGTCAGGAATTTTGGTCCACTTTTAACTCATGAAAGGTACCCGATATTTGAAGTTGGATCATAAGATATCCTTCAACCAAATTTCATAAAAATCTGCCCACCGGTTTAGGCAGTATATATATATATATATTTATATTTGAAATAATCACCCTTATTCTGTGTTTCGATTCGAATCGAAATTTTTTCCGTTTGCCAACTTTGGTATTCTGCGTTCCTTTTCTTTTCGATTGTATAAATTCCGCATTACGATGATAACTACGTTTTTATAATTTGTAACTTTAGTAACGGAAAGGTTTTGATTCTTTTTAATGTTAAAAAGTTTAAGTATGAAATGCAATAAATATATATTTAAATAATTTTTTGTTGCACTCAAATGTTAAAGAGGGCGTTATTTTCCTCTTCCAAAAACAATACCGCTGCTATCGATTCCATTTTTTCTTGAAATTAAGATTAATAAACTTTATTTTTCTACTATAATGATGTGTAAGAAATTCAAATCACCTCCGCCACTACAGGTTTCTTCAGACTGGAATAGTTTGGGCACAAATACTGCTTACATACATAAGTATATTATGCCGTACTTAACTTATGTTTATATAGGATGTTATAGTTCCCCACAATATTTAATTTTTTTTTATTTATTTTAATAATCACTATTATTTTGCACTAAATTTCAGTTTGTGCTAAAATGTTTACAAAATTACTTATTTTTTCTGTTCCTATTTCACACGTTTCAAAGCAAAGCTACTGCTTTAAACATACTCTTCTCTTCTTCTTCTTTTTCTTTCGATTAACGTTTATTTATCTATGTACATATGTATGTTTGTTATTATTGTTATATATAGAAAAATTAAATATATTTAAAATCAAATAATTAAATGTTTGTTGTATAAGAAAAATTTTTAAAGAAGCTATTTGGCTTGTTTTGTTTGTATATTACGTAATTCTCAAATATTTTTTGCGAGTTCTTGCACAAACAGTTAAAATTTCTTAGCTTTTTCAAGAATTTGGTTAAAGGACCACTGAACATTTTGATATTAGTACCAAATGACATGCAGCATATAGACCAGCTAATCCATATAACAAACATAGATAAATAATTATAATAATAATATGATAATTTACGATTGGTGGTACCATTTCAGCTGGTATGTATGTATCTAAATCTATCGGATTTCAACCTAAATCATAGTTGAAACATACGGAAAGCAAAGCAAATCCGAGAAAATATTGTATTTTTTTATTGTGGCGGCTGCAAGCTAATTAACAGTTTGACGTTGAAGGACGTTTTGCTAGAACCAATAAAATAATATTTCGCACAATAAAAGGCCCATTTTGCCACTTTTAAAATATGTTTATTTTACTTTAATTCATATTTAATTTTTTAAGGAGACATCAGTGATCAATTAAGTTTCGAATTCGAACAGGAGTTACTAATTACCAGATTATTACCAAATTTTATAACACTATGTAATATATTTCATTGGCCAATATACAAGACTGAATGAATGAATGAATAATTCGCAGTTCTCAGTTAAATCGCAGTAATAAAAAGCATGAAAAGTAAAAATTTCCAAATACCACAACTTACCTTGATCTTCATCAAAATTTTTGGTAGAAAGCTGAAACAGGGCATCCAAGGGAGTATCATTTACACTTCTCTTGGAATCCTCATTAACATTCTTCAGACTGTTACCCTTGTTGGATATTAAACGATCACATTTTCCAGCAGAGTCTTCACCTTCTGCCTCCCCAATATCATCATCACCGGCTACATTCACTTCAGGGGAGTAGCAGTGACTGCCGGCAGAACTAGAACGAGAACGTTCTGAGCCATCTTCGGAGGGTATTATATTGGGATCCATGCTCATTTGACGCAACAGTTGGGCTTGTGCTTGAAAATGTTCCTGTAATTGTCGTTGATAATCCCACGCCAAACGTTGCTCATAGTGCAGTAAAGCGGGTGGAAAGAAATGATGCAGAGGCAGGGAAGGCGGAGAGCTGCTGGTTGCACTGACTGGCTCCCAGCTTGTTGGCATAACTTTATGTAAAGTGGGTAAATCTAACATAAGAAAGGGCGCCGAAGCAGGAAGTGAGGGCGAGGG
This sequence comes from Dexiosoma caninum, assembly GCA_963924685.1. Classification (NCBI taxonomy): domain Eukaryota; kingdom Metazoa; phylum Arthropoda; class Insecta; order Diptera; family Tachinidae; genus Dexiosoma; species Dexiosoma caninum. Next base: position 122,913,482 of record OZ004725.1, on the reverse strand, counting down.
TGGTAGACGTTCAGCCAGATGATGATGGGAAATGCCAGGATTAGCGGTAATGCCGGCAAGTACCGCTGACGGTGGCAAAAGTGTTTGCTGCGCTTGTGTTTCACATCTACTTTTTTCCGGCATTGGAGCTTTTATTTCTTGTTCTTTTTTACCTAAAATGTCAGCTATAGAAAAACTTTTCACACGTTCCGCACTAGACTTTCTGCGCTCGGAAATTGCTAACGGAACAGGAAATTCTAGTGAACGAGTTGGTAAGATTTCCACACTGTTTCTAAGTCTTTTGATATCAAGTACATTTGCAGCATTTGTGTGTGCTGAAGCGCCAAGTAAAGGTGGGGGACTGGGAGAACCCACCGATATTTCAGACATGGCAGGACTACTGGAACGTAACATAGTCATTTAGTTTAATTTTTTTTAGCTTAATTTTGTTTTTTAAAATTAAAATTTTTAATCTTCATTCCATTCAATTATTCACACATTTTTCACTGCAGTTCTTTACGAATTGACTTGGTTTGTTTGTTAATTAATTAAATTTCTTTGTAACTAAACACTGTTGGTTTCATTTCTTTATGTTAAATTTGCGTCGGCAAAACTCATTCTCATTTTTCAACTATAAAACTTTCAACGAAATAACACGCAAAAATGGCTCGTGGCGCCCGTGAATCATGCGAGAGAGCCAGCAACTGTAAATGTAAACGAAAAGTGCCCAATAATTGGTAACACTGTTCGGCATCAATTTGTGTTTGCCTGAAATTGGTGGGCTAAAAACACAAAACGAGTTTTTATTCTCATTAAATTCAATTATTTAACGGGCTCATTTTGTTTACATACGCTCAAGAGTATATACTCTCCTCTCTTTTGGGAATGACGTCACTTAAGCAGAGGTAAATAACTAAACCAGTCTAGTTGGAAGTCATATGGCAACGCCTCATTTACAAAAACTCAGCATGCCTTGTAAAGGGAATCGCTATACAACAGAGCGAGCACACTATATAATTCCACCAATCAAAATGAAGTACTCAGCTTTTTTTTTTATTTATAATTTATTGCCTCTTTCTCTCCCTTCGTTTGCGTTGTTTTTTGTTGTTGGTGTTCTTGGGTGAGTATGCCAGTATTGTGTGTAGTTTATGTTGTTGGTTAAAGCTGTCATCGAAAACGTCATCAATTTTAGTAATTTGACGTGTTATTTTCTATTTTGTTGCCGTTCTTCTTTCATATTGTACTTTGGCATCTTTGGCTGTATTATTGTATTTGGTCACAAGGCCTCATCATGTCGGTTGAATTCTGTATCTGTGTTTCGTTGCTGCTGCTTTTGCTGCTGTTGCTTTATATAGATGTTGTATGTACATATGTAAGTCTGTATCCATGTCCGTCTGTGCATGTGTAATATGTTAAATTCTATTCTGTTTCACTTGGTTGCTTACGTTAATTGTCGTAATTGTCCCGCCGTCGCTTATATGCTTCTTTGACTTTTGCCTTTAAGATTTCTTACCCCTTAAATTTAGAGTTCCCCTCCCTTGGTGTGCCGTCACTTTCCGGCATAGCGCTTAAAGTAATGCCATCCTTGTCGCGTTGGGTTTGTGTGGTTCTCTGTCAACGTTGCCATTGAAAAAAGAAATTCCTACTAAATTTTTATAAAAGACTTGTACATTTTTTTAAAGCTTTTTTTTTATTTAATAAACACATTCACATTTAACATACAATATATTATTAATTAAATAAGTTTATAAATTATACACTTAACAAGACATATAACAAGATATGCAAATGTAAAAGTGACAAAAACAAACAAGTTACATATTAAAAATTCACTGAATAACGTTCATTTATAAAAATTAAATATTTTTAATAAGCACACATATGTATGAATATGTATGTACATATACATATACAAATGACCATCAATGCCAAGGATGACAAATTAGAGATCAATGCAATAACACGCCGACATGAAGGAAATGACAAATTGACATCAACTTAATGACGAAATGTTATCAATATTATGCCACTGGTAAAACAAACCGTCATAAAAGTTACGCAATTTGATACTATTGCTATGTCAACTGTCTTTGTTTTTAACCCCATGACACTTTTCTTCATTGTCAATTTTTACATCAACTGGTCATCAATGCTTTGTCTCTCCATCGATGATATACAAGGGGTAGTTTTTAAAAATACTTGCAGATTTTATTATCAGCAGTGCCATATTTTTTTAACTTTCTAAAAATGGATTTAAAGAAAAAAATAAAACAATAAAATTTTTTAATTCTTCTAGTTTTTTGACCTCTTTTTATATTAATAACACTAATTATTTAAGCTGTAGGTCTCTTTAATATATGTAATATTTATTTTGATTCGATATTTCGCTAGTCCTTATTTTATAAAAAATTAGTAGTAAAAGCCCAATAATGGCAACGCTGTTCTCGGTATATAAAAGGAGTGTATGCCTGTATATTTTTATTTAAGCATACGAACATTCATCCATACATAAGTTGGCGTTGTTTCAATTGTCACTAGTAACCATGTCTAGTTGCGTTTTGTTGCCCCTGCCTGCCTGCCTGTTTGCCTGCTTTGTCGGCTATTTGGGGCTTGATGTATTTGCTGACTGCAGCAATTTGCAAAAGTGTTTAATTCCAAAAGGTGTCGTTATAAAAATGCCTCCAATAATTCTCATACACTCTCTTAACAACTATTCCTCCTGCACACAACTCCAGCTCCTCTCACCGAAATCTATTAGCAGTGTTTACTTTGTGGGGACCAATGTACATACATACATACATACATACTATTCGTTTATCAAGACCTATTTTTGTGAGTTTGGGGAATTTATTGCTGTTTGTTGTTGCTGGTGTTTTTTTTTTGATTATTTTTTTCTTTCGTTTCTTTTTTGAATAAGGAGTGTGTTTGCAAAGTTTTAAAATTGATTGCAGTAAATCACATTTGTTTAAATAATCTTTTTGAAGTCAAGCGTTCACAAGTCGTTTTTCATGTTAATACAATTTGAAAGCAATATGAAGTGTTCTTAGTGTTGTTGCTATTGTTTCTTTTTAGCATGCATTGAATTAACATATAAAAAGCCAATCTCTCTTGTTCTTACTTTTGGATATCGGGTCCTGTTTGTCTTCAAATTAAAATATTCAAAAGCGGTTCTTTTTATCCCGTTACGAACACGCACACAAAACATTTTTAATCAATACAAAACAGTGGCGGATTAAAATATTCAAGTAGGAGATACATTCATACATATATGTACATGTACATTATAAATTATGGGGGTGTACATAAATAGTTTGGAACAATAGTACATATACAGGGTGCCGGTGGCAAATTTATATTTTTAAATGCGATTATTTCATAATGTAATAAACGGTGTGGAGGGAGGGTGGCACCGTTGGAATTATCGATTGTGCGGTTTTGTCAGTCACGGTGTCGCAGTAGTCGAGTCAGAATCGCGCGATCGCTGTGGAGTCATTTTTTAAGAGTAATGATTCTTTCGTAATTGCTCGTCGACAACTTTGTTCAAAGTTCGGTATTCGGCGAATACGTGATAGATTATTCATGAAATTTTAAAAAAGATCTGATGATCTGTATGACATACTCTTTAAAAAATAAAATCCGCATTTCCATTCTATCGCTCAATGCTCTTAATAAAACTTTGTGTCAATTATTACGTTTTTAATTTAAGTTTGAAAATATAAATCTGCTAACAGAGACCCTTTGCAAAAAGTACCATTAAATGAGTATTTTTTCGAATTTAACAATGAAAATTGCCTAACCTGTACATTATTACATATTATTATTCATCCATTAAGCTCAGATAGTTGTCTATCTGAAACAGTTAACCTTAAAAATGCCTTGGGTCAAAAATGACCCATTATTCACAATTTTCATGCATAATGCATGACATGCCAATATTGTGCCATTTTAATTTTTCCACAAACTGTTCGTTTGTGTTCTACGCTCCTTGTTCTCTTTAGAGTTTGAAAAACACAGCAATGTACATACCTGCAATAGAAAAAGTTGGCTTAAATGGTAATTACGTAATGACATACGAAAAAGAGAGGAAAATTTTGACGCGTTGTGCAATTGTGTACTGTTCCATTTTAAATTCCCAAGTCTTCTTTGCAAAATATTGAAAAAAAGAAATTATAACTAAAAACTTGTAATAAATTCAAACACCTCGCTCCTATTGGGCCACCCTGTATTATTTTTAAAGTTGAGCATATTCGTTAAATTTTTTTAACTCAAAGCTTTTATATAAATGCACATTTACATACATATGTACATATTTTAATTGGTAAAGTTTATGCATCGTTAAAATTCTGACAACATTTTGAACATTTTCTAATTGTTGTTTAACTTGTTTTACCGTTAATATTGTTTGTGTCCTGTTGTTTTGACATGAATTTTGTAACGACGTTGTCAAATATTGACTTTTTATTCAAGTGGAGGCGAACAGTGTTTCCGAAAATTATTTCATCAAATGAAGTATAATTAATGAAATACTCGTACTTAATTAAGTTTTTTTTATATTTACGAATTGGTCATTCATACGCAATTAATGCCGTTATTAGAGGTACATAAGCGCCATTAAAGTCTGAGCACGATAAGTGGCCAACAAAAAATCTATGCCCGCTGTTCGTTTTCTTTCTTTTTCCAGCAACAGCAGCAACTTTGTAAGTTCTCAGATTTTATCATAATGTAATGTGTATGTGTGCATGCATGTGTATTAAATAATAATGACAATTTCATGTCAAAACAATGTCCTATCTCGTTGTCTCTTACGCCGGAACATTTGAAATGTAATAAAAACGCAAAGTTTTTTTAAGTGTAATATCATGTTTGCCATCATTATTATTTTATATTTTGTACATACGTACGTAACAATAATATTTGAACAAGACCAATTTGAATGGCAGGATAATTAACAGTTTTTATAAATAATTTTATAAATAAAATATGTATGTATGGATGTGTGCAATATGAGACTAGATTGACGGGGGCAAATCTAACAGGTTAAACAGATTAAAAGAATGTTTTATGTCGCTCGGAACCCAAATTACGACATTCGATATCGAACGAAACTGCAACTTGAGGGTGGCGATGGTTGAAGTAGTCTGCACGTTGACTACAAAACCAAAACAGGCCTGGATTCAACCCCAATTTCAGACTAAAATCATAAAACAAACATCTCGCATTTTTTCTGATGTGCACTAGTGTGTCAGTTGTTGTCGGAAGGTTTCAGTGGCGAATGCATAGTCACTGGTCACTAAACAATACCGGCTTCAGCTGATAGCAATCCACAATCACATCAGTTCGTCGGTATTGTGTAGCACCGGCGAAGTAAAATAGTAAATCCCACATTTGTATGAAATTTTTTTTGAGAATTATTGTTTGCTTGCGACTTATTGCTCGCCGCCCGTTTACTACTCTCTGTCCAAATAATTTTTAATTTAAACAATTAAGTTACTTAAACAACAAACAATTTTCCTCACGATCCAAAATTCCCCACCAAAAACTTTGGCTGGTTCCGCGCCTGGGTGAATGGTGTATAAAATTCGATTCAGCGCATTACAGCATTATTACTTGTTTCTTTTGGGGAAAGCGCAGAAGAGTTATTTTATGCGATGGTCGAAGTAGTCTGCACGTTGACTACAAAACGAAAAATTTTCCGGAATTCAACCCCAGTTTCAGACTTATAAAAACATCTCGCATTTTTTCTGATGAGCATTTCTGTGTCTTTGTGTAAGTTGATGTCGGAAGGTTTCAGTGGCGAAGGCATAGTCACTGGTCACTGAACACCGGCGAAGTAAAATAATTACTAAAATGGCTGCTAAAAACGAAGCTTCAAAATTTAATACGTCTCCTTGACATCACAGACGCTACAACACTGCGGTAAAAACAAAAAACGTACAAAAGAAAGCAGTGCTGTAAGATAGTGAAGCTTCACCTCCTATCATTCCTCCTACTATCCCTTTCCTATAGCTCCAGCACAATGCATCGCATGTGTAGGGGTCATCTCCTGAGTGCTGGTTCAAGATAAAAAATAAAGAAGAAAAATTCGAAGCTTTAAAGGAAATTATTTAGTAAGAACTTTAGAATTTTTCGGTTGAATAAACTGTGAAAAAGTGTGGTTTACGAGTCATACATACATACATATGCACAAACGCGTACATACATACATATATATATATTTTAAACAATAAATTTCCAATTAAAGAAGTCTTGATCATTAAAAAAAAAACTTTTAGTTCCATCAAACCCCGATATTGTTGTCAATCTTAATTAACATCTCATTTACAAAAAAATATTTCACAAAATTCTGCATCAATTAGTGATGCCATTAACTTTTCCCTTTCTCTCTGTCATTTACAATTTTGCAAGATCATTATTATTATTTTTGTATTTTTTCTTTTCAAAAAAACCCAATATTTTCCTCAATCAAATTCATTACTCATGTAAAATACGAGTATCGTTCCATTAACTCGCATAGATGCACTCATCAGTTGACAGTTTACATTGTAAAGACTACAATACTCCAGGGAATGTGTGCGAGTGCAGAGGGTCGGTCGCCAGAAAGAGAGTGCCTGCGTCTGTTGTTTGTTGTATCGTACTCGTACTTCATTAAATTGTCATAAATATTGAAAACATTTAAGAGTCGATTACAGCTGGCTTTTAACAGGAAAAGGCAAATGCAACAAATAACAAACAACACAAACATACTGACTGACTGTTGAGTTTTGTGGTTGCTACTGACGCTGGGCTGCTTGAAAATGACGGAAGAAAAAAAACGGAGAGAAAACGGCAAATATCAGGGTAGATTAGGAAGGAGGTTGTATTGTCAGCAATAAGTTGACACTTAATAAAACATTTTTGTTGGTAATAAAATCATGTATTGCTTATCAAACAAATTTGTCACGCCCCTCAGGGGGTTTTCGTAGTAGTTTTTGTTGTCGTTGTTGTATTTTCATAATTTTTCTGTTGCATTGCTTGGCAATAGTCTTTCGATTAGTTTTCAATTAAGATGACAACCAGAATTTAGCAGAACACAATTTTGGATTTGTTGTTTATTTTTTGGGAAATTATTCATGAGGGTTGTTCGAAGATGATGACACATTTAATTGTGTCAAACAAATTTGTTATCTAATGAGAGATTTGTTTTCTAAAGTTTTGTTTTATTTCTTTGTATGCGATGGCAAATTATAAGATCTTGGCAATTGACAACAGTTGTGATGTAAGTGAAAACTTTAACTTTTTAACCCTTGAAACTTTTACTCTTGAACAACGGAGAGATTTTTCAACAGTAGTAAAGATGTACAGGCCAACCTGAATTACGATGCAAAGCGTTGTCTGGCTGCCAAAGTTTCTCATGCCCTTACAAAAATGTATGTAAGTAATGATGTTAAGTAATGAAAATTTAGCTAGTTTCAGGTCAATTTAGCGTCTTCATCTGATTTCCTGTTTCTCTTTACAGTTTTTTACTTATCCAAGAGAGTAAACATTATGGTTTCTGGTGCAACATTAATGCTCTAATTTAGGTTACTCATATGAGCGTAAAAGCTAAGCGCTAAATTACGTTGCGCTCTGCCTCGTAATTTAAGTTGGACTGCTAGTGAAGACCTTATGACACTTCATTAATTTTCATTCTCTATCCCTTTACTCTGTTCAATCACAATGCATCGCATGTGTAGGGGTCATACCCTTAGTGCTGTTCCAAGATAGAAAAACAATTGTTCGGTCCAGCATAGTTCGTTATAACCGAACTCCACTGTATACAGTTATTGGTATTTCGGAAGTAGATCAGAAGTAGTGTCTTAAGAATGATTTCTAATATTTTTTACTGGGGCATTGTTGAAAGTTTGATAGCTTTATTTGCCACATGCCACAAAAGCATCAGCTTGATTAACGGAATGCATTCTCTTGCAAATAAAATTTTTTTAATACATCTTAATTCGTTTTTCCAAATTCCTCAACTAGGTTTCACTTTTTCTAAGTGACTTTGTTTACGAAGACGGTTGGAGACGTTTTTAAATGTTGATTTTAGTGTAAACACACTCCCTTATTTCCTGTGGCGTGCAAATGCTCGTACCACAGACTTGCAGCCAACTTGCGGCTTTTAAGTGTAATTAAGATCATCATTGTGCTCAAGTGATGTGTGACGAAACATAAAAATGTGTTTTTTTACACACAAACACACACACACACACAGATACACACATACACACACACCCATCCACACATATACACACACACACACACACATGCATACATACTCCCATGCTTAAATTAGTATTTAATAATATTTTCTGCAGTCACTTCAAGAACAATAAAATATCCTTCAGCTGCCTTGTAAGTGTAACAAATTGGACTTTTATGTTAAAATTTTTTTTTTACTGGCGCAAAGAGTGAAATGTGTTAATACAATTTGTTATTATTATGGGGAAATGATCATTATGATCTCACACTGATCGTGTTGATTTTGAACAAACAACAATTGTAATTTTAATTTTGTGTAGCGTACATTTCACTGCTGATCTACCTCATCTGATGGATTGCTGCGAGTGAGATCGTTAACATTTTTATTATTATTTTGTTACCATCGTCTTCTCACTTTATGTGGTGTGTTAAGTTTTTCAATCAAAATATTCTATTAAGAGTGCAAAAGATAAGCGATTTAACTCCAACACGCACCTGCAAGTCAAAAGTCTGCCAATAGAAAGCGATTATTGCCTGTAATTTTTATAAAAATTCGTTAAAAATACTTCTTCAATCATTAGACAATTTCTTACAGTTTTATTGCAGGTAAGAATTATTTAATTATTTTTAGCAATTTTAATTCAAATACTCAGCTGTTTTCTGCTTCAGGGTGAGTAAATCAAGGAATGCTTTGCCACAAAAAATTCCAATTGTTTTCGGCCAACAAGTTTTTATTTGTTTCAATTCACAAGAATGTATAAGGTGTATTAAATAGTTTATGTGTTTTATTTGCTTGTGAACATTCACGGTATAATGTATCAATGCATTTTATATTTTAAACTTCAACAACAAATCAGAAGAAAATAATTATTCACAAATATATAAATGTATTTTTAAATTTATTTCTTATCTCTTTAAGTCCTTTAATATAAATTATATTATTTCCTAATAATTTTTTTAATTTTTCTCCTTCCAATAGGAACGTATGTCTGTACATACGATTGATTTAATATTCTTCTGCTCAATAATTGGCAATCACAGTATTTTGATAACACGTAATAAAATACAAGCAACTCCTCAAAAACATATGAAATAAAAACGTATAATTGTATTTCAGTTTTATGGGAATACAAGCGATACAATTAAGGTATTCACAAGGTGTCATAAAGTCATATGTTTTGAAATAATAACAAGAACAAATATGGCTGCTATGAACAAAATGCATTCACCTGCTCAGAAAAAAACATTTATAAATATTTTATATCGAAATGCCACAGACATGTGGACATTGGTTCGGGCAAACCAAAATGTCATCGAAAGTAAAAAAACTGATAATATTATATATATATATATTATATTACGATAGATGATATCAAAACAAAAATACTAATAATAATTTGCCAATCAGCTGTTGTCTAACTATTTCTTAACCAATGACATTTGGCGGTTTAACTGATAGTGAACAAAATGCTGTGAATCAAATATTGTTGGTTAAATTATTACTATTAGCTAACTAATGACTTTGAATTTGGGCATTAGAGAAATAAAAGTCTTACCTTCTTCTTGTCAAGGGAAAGTGTAGAGAAGAGACAGACGGGAAAGTTGTAGACAGTTCTGGACATAAGAAAGTGTGTGAACTTTAAGTGCAATCTGTAGAATATAATCGCCAAGTAATTTACTCCCTTTCTCTCTAAAAAATTGTAAAGTGCGAGTATTTAAATTTTTTCATATTTTGAACTGTTTTAAAAAATCACATGCCACCACCTGTGAAATTTAAATTTGAACTGTCTCATACACTGAATCTTCTTCATTGTCAAATCCATCATATTTTTTTCGCTACCTTTTTATATTGTGTGTGGCATATTTAAATTTTCCAAGATTTTCTTCAGGCAGTCGTTTCTTGTGATTGCGATTCTCCTTAAAGCACAGTAATTAATGTTTATTATTTATAAATCTTTTTATTCAATGACATGTTCACAGTATTCAGCATGTTTTCTAATGTCAATCATATTCAAGCATGCAGATACTTTCATTTAATTCTTCATATTTCTACATGAATGCAAGACAATATTCGTATAAAAACACAAATTAAATTGCAGCCATGTTGTCTGGTAGTTCTGTCTTTTAGTTGACTTCAACATTTCAACACTTTGCATTAGTAGTGGCAGTTGTAAGTAAAATACGGAATTCTCTTAGTTGTACGACGTAATAAAAATAGTGCAGGATTAATGATCATAACCTTAAAAAGTGTCATTAATGAAACTCTTTGCATTCCATATGCAGAGATTTGAAAGCCAGTTTATACAATTTAGTTTCCTAAACCTCCACGTTGCCTGGGAACTTTAGAAATTTATTTTATTTCTATTTAATTAATGTCAAATATTCCCTGAAATTATGTTTTAACTGCTTAAAATTATATACATACTTAAATTTTAATAAAAAAAAAAGTACCTCTTCATTAAACCGTCCCAATCTACGATATCAGAACCTCTCGACAAACACTACCTCATTAACAGAACGTATTCGTAATTAAAAAGGATAATTGCAAGAAACATACATATTTTATATAAAAGTACCTGTACAAAAACTACCATCTCACAAAAAGTACTATTTTGCAGACTTTATGGGTTGTCAATTTCTTTAAGATCATTTGAGTGTCTAAGAAAAGTAGTATTGGAAATCGGCTAAACAGCAATCGTACTATATACACCTGGATAATCCGGATAATTCATTGAAGCCCCTTATCCGGATTACCGAATAAAAGTTTGAAAACGTTGTTCTTGTACTAAAAATGCTTTTGAAACACATATCGAATGGTATATTAGCGGAATGCACGGTTCGTAGTTTAGGTCTTGAATGTACTGATTTACTAAACCTACAAGATGTAAAAATTCCAGTATATCACATTAAAAATCAAAAAAACAACTTCAAAATTTAAGAGTTTAAATGATTGAGATGTGTTTTTTATGAATGGAGTTGTATCACTTTGAAAATCAACGGCTAAAATTTGTATGTAAAAATATGTATGTATAAAATATTAAATACGCAATTTTTCGTAGTTAATACAATGTTTTATTACAAACATGTTAGGAAAATCTGTCCCGTGCTAAATCATAGTCACGGAAGAGGAACACAAAGTTTTAAATGTGGCAACCATCAGTGGAAAGCCTTATAATTTCATTTTAGTTGACAAAAAATTCATTTGTAAAATGGTACTTTAATTCGCAAATTTTTTAATTTTTCTAAATGCTGTCGAAAGCGAGTTCTAAATTTTGTCCCGTTCGTGATATCATGTTTATTTCTTTTACATCAGAAACAAAAAATTGTTAAAACATAAAGAAAAGTAAAATTTAAAATTCATTATTTCAACCCGCTGCAAAGGCGAGCGAGTGTCCCGTTATAAATCCTGGAACTGCCCATATTTACTGTACAAAAAGTAATGACCGTTAAAGAAACCCCGACCAATTAATAGGTATGTTTCTTAACTCTAAATTGGACACACACGGGATCTCAATTTTACCAGAATACGTTCCCGTACTCTAAAATCGGGTAAATGGGAGATGAAACAGCTCGTACTTTTTCTTCGGGCTGGTTTGGGCAAGTAAACAACCAATCAGCTGTTTCATAAATAAACAATTACAAAGTAAGCAAATAACAGTGCACTCGCATCAACGTGAACTAATTAAAAACAGCGATGTTAACGTTTGTGAATTGTTTACATTTTCGGATACTAAAAATAGAACAAAGTTGTATTGTATTCTTAATAAGAATCCATATTTATGGAATTGTTTTTTATTAAAATAGTTATTTTTACATTAAATCATTATATATATAAATAGTTTGGAATTTTTGACGTACCTACGTAAGTAGTTCATGCACATGCACATATTAATTATAACTTGACAAAAATTAGTTAATAATAAAAAAACCATTACTCTTTTCAGCAACTGGTATCTTTTCCAAAATTTGAATTAAAATACTAAATGCAAAATATGCAAAATGAAAAAAGGTTTCCTGGAAGTACAAAAAGCAGAACATTTCAACAATCTTGTCACTCAGCGCATTGGGTTTTATTTTTCAAGTTACAAAGCTTTATTTCTAAGTTTGTTCATCATTTAGGATAGTCAATTATAAAAAAATGTAGCTGCATACGAGTACATATTTATAAAAATGAGATTTTAAGGGTTTGCATTTTTTTTAGCGCTAAAGTTGTTTGTTGTTCAAACTATAGAGCTTTTAAAATTTGTTCATCTGTTAGAATAGTTAATTAAAAATAATTTTGTTCATATTAATCGCTGTTCACGTTATCGCTACTTTACTGTATCCATTGGCGTTTCCTTTTCGTGGTTTTTTGCGTTCCCGTACTTTTGTACATTTTTGTCTCTCATTGAGATAAATTATAGTTTGCTCATACTTTACCAAACTTTGCAAATAAAGTAAAGAAACAAAAATAAATTTTTAGTACTTAAAAGTACAAATGCGAACCAGCTTTAAAATCACCGTACAACTTTTAACACTCGTTAAAGAACATGATCATAACGACTTTTTTTAAGATTTCACATTCCCAGGTAATTACACACCTTAAACATTTTCCCTTAACCATTCATTAACTTGCGTCAACCTCATCTAGGAAGAAATTAGAACTGTATAAGTGACACTTACACGTCAACCAGGCTAATCATTATTGCAACAAGATAAAATGCTTTGCAACAATACAACTAAACAACAACAACAACAGAAAAAGTTAATTTCTTTCACAATGCAAATGCAATTGATGATCATGACATTCACAATGTCTGCATAAAAGTTTTTTTTTTTGCTTGATGTCTCTCTCTCTCAGAGTGATGCTGGTGATCATCTTAAAATAGAACTGAAAGGAAGTAATGCTGAGTTTTTGTGACCCTTATTATTTGTGGCATTATTCGCATAATCATGGTCATTTACTAACGCGTCTACACACGTAACAGCAGCATGTCGGGGTACGAGTAGTACTCGTCTTGCTACAACTGCCGATGAGTACTGACTGCAACACAAATGATTAGAATATGACAAAAAATAAAAATTATTTATTGCACACATACGGTTGCATACCTACGTGTGTACCGCTCCCCTTCAAAGGAAAAAAAAAGTACTCCATTCTTTTCTTGTCATGTTTAAAAAGTCTATCATCATCAACGTGTGAGATGTTGGCATTAGTCTGGTGTGGTCCACGTCATTCACTCCATCACTTCGCACACAATCGACAACACCAACACCAACACAACACCAACACAACAAGAATATCATCAACGTAAATGCAACAACTAACTAAACTGCAGCAATTGCCTAAGCCAAGATCAGCACTTGGGATCAAGCAAGAATTATTCGTCGTGCTTTTCTTTACCATATTTTTGCCTCTCTAAAGTTGTTTGGCTTTACTTGGTACTGGTTTCAGGGCTCTGCTCTGAGGGAGGGACAACATGAAGAAACATACAACAAGTTATAGATTGGCTTTCATAGGAGTTGTACGAGGGAAATATGCACGTTTTTCTTACCCGTTTTCGTGACATAAAGTACCTTTAAGGTTGTTGTATTAGACAACAACATATGCCAATCACAAAATCTTTGTAAATGTGCTCTTCTGCGGTACAGACACCATGCAGTAACGGCAACGCTTCGGCCACCAGTCACCTGATTACAACAAAGCAGGCAGCAACACAAACAATAGAGCAAATGATGCCAAATGTCGATTAAGGAATTTTCTTTCTTGCTTTCACATAAAACAAATTTACAAACAACGAGAGAAGAACAAACAAACTTAAGTGTTCAAGTTGCATGAATGCATCGCGTAGCGTTGAGTGTGTTGAATTAACCCTTGCGACAACTACCTAGATATTTTAGTATGTACGAAGGTTAACCGAACAAAGTCAACATTATTTTTTTAATTTTTTTTTCGATTTGTTTCAAACTCAAGGTAGAATTACTGCCTCTTTTTAGGAAACAAAAAAAAATTCGTTCGGTTATTTATATTAAAAACAACAATTAAAATAAAAAAAATTGTTTTTGTTTTCAAGGTAAATACACGAACGAATTTTTTTTTCGCTTTTTATAAAAACAGGCAGTTACCATCTACTTTCTGTTTTGTTACGAAACAACTGGCTGGCTGGCTGGTTATTTTTTCTTTATATACAACCATAACGAAATCCACAGAAAATTCATTCGTGTCGTTAAAAAGTAAAATTTTATAGAGAGGCGCAATTATGTAAAATATAATCTCCCGATTTACAATAACATTATTTAAAGTGAATTTTTAATAATAACGGTAGTTTTCGTAGTACTAGTAGTAGTAAAATTTTTTAGTAGTATCACCAAAAGTTGACGATAATAAAGTTTTTGAATTTCTTGAATTAAATGTTTGTTTCGATTCCAATAAGTGAAATGCAATTTGAAATAAGAAATAATAAACTTTAGGTTGGTATTGATTGACTTTGTTTTTCGTTTGTTCTCTTGGAATGCTGTCTCTTAACTAATTCTTTCTGACTATAGAAGCCACGAATTTTAGCCTCATTTTGATTTAATAATAAGCAAAATATACTGCATGCTCGAAAGAAATTAATTGTGTAATTGTGCGTGACAAATGTAACATGTTCATGACGAAGATAAAAGTTAAAGAATATTTTATGTATATATATATTTTCATATAATTTAACTATTTATATGATCTACGAAAGACTCTAATATCTATAGAAAAAAATATGAAAATTCTATCTGAAGCAAATATGCTGAAATGTGTCATAGAAACTGGCATCTAATTATCAAAGATTAAATTACGTAGCGCGTGCGTACGAAATTAAAAAAACCAATTAAACTAAATAAAAAACTTTTAAACCTTTATTTTGAAAAGAGTGTAAAATTGCATAATAAAATCGGTAAATCTTATTTGAAAAACAAATATTTTCTCAACAAAATCAGTTCGCAAGTTGTAACAGTGTGTTATATGAATTTCGTGATATACAAGTCAGTAGTTTTTCTGTTCTGTTCCGTTCTGTTGCAGTTAAATCTATTATAATCAAAACTTTGTTAAGTAATTGTAAGTGACAGCCAAATACAGTTGATATAAATTGTGTAATAAAATTAAATTTGGGATTGTGAATTTGGATTTGGGAGATATACTACATTATACAATGGATGAGGCAGCACGCGACACATTAGAGAAATTCGGAAACAGCAAGCGAATACTAATTTCTTTGTTGGTGTTCTTTGCAGTATTAAATCTTTCTTAAAAATTCCAATTAAAAAGGTTTTTTTTAGTGATAATAAATAACTTTCATAATATTTGAAATGAAAACGGTAAATGTTTAATTTTTTTTATGTAAATTTTTTTATATTTCATAAAAAATGGATGTGCGATTTTAGCGAAATATTCACAATAAATAAAGAAAGATTTGTTAAATGCTGTATTCATGAAAAGTTTTTTGTATAATATAATAAATTGTGCTAATCAACATCACCTTGGGAATAAGACGGTTAAGCATTAAAGACATAGACCACAACAGGCTACACGACTGCAAATGTTATGCATTCGTCGCCTGCTATTCATCTAATTAATTATTTAAATTTCTATATTTTAATTATAAAAGTTGATAATTGTTTAAGTAGTCAATACTTTATAATATTTCACTTGCGGAATAAAATTACTTATTAAAAATATTTTAAACTTTATTAAAGTAATAATGTGAAAATGCAAAAACACATAAACTAATTTATCTAGTTGGAACTTTTTGATTGTTAATGTATTTACTTTACGGTTTTTTCATTTAAAAGAAAAATAAAGTATTTTATGCTGTCATTTATGTCATATTTCTTATTGTATTGGCAACACTCGATTTACTCATTACCGCTTACAAAAATAGAAATTAGGTAAGTTGGGGGCAGCAAGAATGGTGGTCGTGTAGCCATGCAGCTTTGTTGTCGTGAAAATAAGCTTGTGTATTTTAATTTTGCCAGATTGTATGTTGTCTGTAGCCCGCTGTCGTCTATGTGTTCAATGCTTTATTAAAAGTTTTATATAAATTCTGTTTTTTTTTATTGCCAGATGAGCTACATTTTTAATAAAACTTTTATTTATAATTGTCATCTTTAGATATTTCCTCCAGGGAATATATAACTTTTGAATGAATATCTGTACCGTAGTTGTTAGAAGGGTTAAGATAGTAGATACACACACACGCACAACATTCCAACAAGAGTCAAGCCTTTAGGTGTCGGTTATAAGCTAATTGGAAGTATGTTCAAAGGTGCCGCCAACAATTTAGGAATGAGTTACCAATTTAACGTTTATAACTCTATCCCAACAAATAGCCCAAAAGATGCAGTATATAAAGATGGATGTGTGTATATATTTTCCATAATATCGTTAACAGTGTGGCCAAATTGGCTTTTTTCCAGTTCAATGTATCTTTATTTTTCCATCTTCAGCTTGAAATATTTCATTCTGCTTTTTTCAACAACGAATTTAGCTTTTTTTTTGCCTGTTTTTAAATTTTAATTTCGTGTTCATAAATTTTTCAATTTAAAAATAAATAAAACAGTTTATCAGAATAAAAGAATGTGCGATAACCACATAAAATAGTTAAAAAATAATAAAAATAATCTGTAAGCACAGAAACAATCGCTTTAGCGATTTACTTAACCCTCAGTTTATTTTAGACAACGCTGTCATAACAATAAGAAATAAGTATTAGTTTTTAGAAATGCTGTAAATTGTCTTTGTGACTTACGCGTCCAGACGGAGGAAGCCCCGGCAGTCTAGTGTGTAGTGTGCTAGTTTATCAGATGGGGCTTCTAGGTTCGATGCCTAGCAGAAAACTGCCAACCTAACCTAACCTACGCGTCCAGACAATAATTATGGAAATACATTTTGAACAATATGTTCAATGTGGACGTTGAATTATGAGGTGCTGCAATACATATTTTCTATACGCAGAGAAAGGTTTTTTGTATTAATTTAAATAATAATATACGAGTAGAATACTTATTTTGTATAACTCATAAAAGCAAAAAAAAATTTAATTTTTCTTTTAATTTAAATCAAAAGCAACAGGGTTTTCTTCTTCTTCTTCAAATAATTCTCAGTTACGCCAAAGCACTGTCATATTTACTGTCTTCGAAATATTGCAGACAGTAGTCAAGACAATTGAAACAGTGTGCATGTATTGATACAATGATGACAGCATTGTGTAATGTAGACGCTAAGTTAAATACCACGATATCTCTGCTGTATATCAGATCTGGTTTAAAAAGGTTAAATAAATGTTGCTAAAGTTTTGAAATAACTAAGCATCTCTTAAAAACATTTCATAAGGATATTTATACAACTGATAAAGAGTTTATGTCTGGTTCAGAAGTAGAAGAAATGCTTTTGAATGGCTAATATTTTATGTATTATACATTTTTTTTTCCATATATTTATAATATCTATTTAAGTGAACATTTTTTATGTTTCGTTGATACTTATCTCACATATGTACAATTCTAACATACTTTTGGAAATTTTAAAATATACTGCAATGACTGCAAACACAATATCGCGTAGGGCCTAAAATAGTGGACCACTACTTTGTATACACCCCGTGATTTGGGTATCAAATTAAAGGAATTCTTATGGAGGGAACTCCAAATCAAATGCTATCACTATAAACACAAGATATCGGACGACCCAAAATGGCGGACAACTACATAAGTGGGTGTGGGAGTAGCGAAGCAAACCGAATTAATCTAGTATATGTATGTGAACAGAATTTTTGCAGAATATATAATTTTGTTTTGTTATCGATTCATTATTTTTTTATATATAATAAATGAACACTTTTAAATTAAGAAAAATATCGAAATAATTGAAAGTACTATTAGAAAGGTATAAAAAAATTTTAATTAATTTTTTGGCTTTAAATTCCATTCTTCAACCATTATTTCAAACGTGATTTAGCTTTATAATATTTTTAAATCTGGTCACACTGCTTATTAACAAAAAATGCTCTCTGGCTGTTCTCTTTTCAATATAAATAATATACTGCTGTTGCGGCAAAAGCTTTTTGGTTGCATTTTGTTTGTTTGTTCTACAAGCCATTTGTAGTTGTTTAAGAGGCAGACAGTATGACTGATGATCAAACCGCCTGACTGACTGCATGAACGCATACGTGCTTAAAATTCTTATTGTTCAACATATTGAATATTAATATGCATGCTTACTTGGTAGGAACGGTATTTAAAGCTTAGGCTTTTCTATTTATGATCGTCAGCCTAGAACATGATCATTTTTCACTTTGTCATCAGTGTTTCGGTTGTTGCAGATAGACATCGCATAATTGTGATTGCATTGAAAAGGAAATATTTTGTTAGCGATTCATTAATTAAGAGAGAATATTGTAATTTATGTTTAACAGTAATTGCGTGTTATGACTACATATCCTTGTAAGATAGCAATTAGTTGGGATTTATTGTATTTTAATATTAAATATTAAAAACAATGTCATATGGGATCAACGCAGGCGTAGAATCCAAATTTAACACTCAAAGATTGCAAAGACACAAAAAATAGTGCATTTCTTTCTATTTATTGGTGATGGTAGTGCTAATCCACTAAACACATAGAACACAGCAAGCTACAAAGCTACATGACTACAAATGTTGCCGGCTGCATGCATCGCCTTGTAGTCGAAGAGCTTATACATTCAAAAACCACACAACTTAAAATTTTGTGCGGCGTATTGTCGACGATTATACAAACGACAGTTTCCTCATATGTATGTATGTAAGCAACAACTGAGCAACTATGTGTACGTTGCCGAAAAAGATGTCGTGGCGGTTTTATCACGACTAGTTGTCAGTGAACTGCGTTAAATGTATAAACTAATAATTTTTAGACTTCGCCCTTAAGCAAAAACTCTCGCTAGGGGTTTTCCTATACAAAGATCGCCTTTTAAACCTACATTAACTTTAACAAACGTTTTTGCATATGGCTGTTTGTCTTTAAAATTTTCTGTAATAAGACAACATATAAGGGATTGTTCTACACCATGTCGTTTTGATTTGACACGTCGCAGTTGTCCAATTCCTCGAGACATGGTAAATCATGTCTACATGTCATGTGTTTACCAGCTACGACACATTGACATTGCATGCATTTTTGTTAGTTTACTGTAAAAAAAACATTATATTTTTGGATAAAAAAGTGGAAAAAGTAAGAAATAGAACATTTTTATGATTTTGATGGTAATTTATCAATATTTTCACGAAAAATTTGCACTTTCACAAGGCCAAAACTGCCTGAAGGAGCGTTCCAATGCTTTTGCGATGTACTACAGAGTTCTTAACTATTGTCTTGGCTACAATTTTTGTCTTAGTATTCGATCGAAAATCTCAATGGTTTGGCAGTTATAGGCCAAAATATCCAAAAAAAACGTGACAAAAGTCTGATCAAGTCAAAATGCGCCAGCTCGATTTTCACCGTAGACGTATGGTCTAGTGGACTTTTTTGCTTAGTACAATCCCAAGAATCAGAAACGCGAAGCGCCCATTAAGATTTTCAAAGCGCCCCACCCTAATGGCCAGTATGTGTTTAACGCATAACTTACATGTTGTCAAAATTTAATTTTTCAAACTGAATATGTCGGAAAGTGAATTATTTTAGGCACAAATTAAAATGAAATTTACTTCTCGAAACTGCAGAAAACACAGCTTTTTTTTGTTTCACAGAGTTAATTAAAGACATCATTGCATCAAAGTACGCAATTGTGAATGAATATGCCTCTCTGTCTAGATTGGCCATTAATGACTTTGGTATTTAGCGGTATTTTATTTGTATTCTTATATTAATTGCCAACTGTTTTTAAAAATGTTCACAGCACTTTAAAAATGTACGCGAGTATGTGTGTTTTTCTACATCCGTTTTAAGTAACATTTCCCACTGTTCACTACTTCCAACACCGATAATTTGTAACTCAGTATATGTGAGTTTTTCTTTCATTACATTTACTTCTTCATACCACTTTTTTTTTTAATTTTTTTGCTGCATCTTATATTCCTTACGCAATTTCTCAAGACTTTTTTATGCATTTAGCAATTGTAGCTTCAAGAGCGCTGCTTCACATGACTTTTCGTTTCCTGCCCAATTAATATAAATTTTTTTTCAAGTCCCATTTTACACCACTACACGGTAATTATATAATTAATATGAAATTATTATTAACTGTGTGGGTAATTGCAACATCTTGGAGGTTATTTTCTACCATTCCAAAGAGTTGAGTTGTCACATTCGTAGTTGCTGTGAAACGATTTCTAAAATGAAAAGTGAAAAATTGTAATTAAGTTTTACGGGCAGTCTTTATGGTCTTAATTTTAGTATTATTATTATCCTGTGTTCATTTTTAAATATCCTTAAAAGAGCATTTCCGAAAGCGAACATTATCTCTGTATTTCGGATATTTGTGGTGCAAATTATTTATGGCTGACTTGCTAGACGCTGCCTGCTGTGCAGTGCAACATGTACTCATGTATTCGTAAATACAACTATTCAAAGTATGGCGTTCCTAACATCATCTGCTTCGCTGTTGTTTAAATTGGCAATGGTTTTTTATAAACAACTCGATTAACCCGGTGAGTTTCGCTACTCCCACACCCACTTATGTAGTTGTGTTTATAGTGATTCCATTTGATTTGGAGTTTCTTTCATAACAATCACTTTAATTTGTTACCCATATCACGCAGTGTATACAAAATAGTGGTCCGCCAATTTGGGCCGTGCGCCATATTCTGTTTGCTGACATTTCATTATATTTTCATAGATCTTTCTGTGCTACAAGTTTCATCGCAGTCGGGCTATATAAATTCAGAGAAGCTAAAATTGCCAAATTATCCTCCTCGTTATTCCGTATTCTTAGGAAAACTGTTATGTTTCGTTCTATACTTAGATCTATCCGTGTTTAAAGTTTCATTGCAATCGGTAAATTTTTGGGGCGGCCACTTAATCTCCTGTCATCTCTCTCACTATCCCTTTCCTCTAGGTCTAGCACAATGCATCGCATGTGTATTTATTCAATAAAAAAAAAACTTATAAAAACTGCATGCAATTATAATTAAAGTATTAAATAAATAAATATTTATAAATATATGTGTGTGATGATAAATTTTAAAATATATAACCCTAGACACAAACCTCAGCAGTTAACAGAGCTCTGTTAATGTATTAACAAGATCTGTTAGGAAGTTTTTTTTGAGGTTCTTAAAGCCCTTATGCCACTACATTTTTGCTGCAAATATATTGTAATTGCAAAATTAATGAGGTGCAAAGAGTACAACCGTATTAATATAAATACAAAACCTTCAAATCGTTCACTAATAACTGTCAAAAAAATGTAGAAAGTTTTAACTTAAAATTGACGTTTGGAACTTAAAATCTTTTATATGTTGTCAACTTGGCGATTTATGCACAATGTCTACAATTTTCAGCTTAATTTTAGACCGTATATTTTTCTTTAGCGTTTTCTTTTAAATGAAAATAAGGAGGCAACACATAAAAATGTAAATATTATATTGTATTTGTTTCTTTCTGGCCGTGCTGTCCCTTTCTATCAATTTTATATTAATTAATTAAAAATAATAGCAACGTGGGCGGCCAGTCTAAAATGGGATTTGTGTAGAGGGATCTGTTCTATATTTCAGCATAAACAGAATCTTTAACAGAGCCTTGTTAATTTTGACTGATGTCTTTGATGTTAATTTTGACATATTATTTTTAACCTCAGCGGACCCATTTTATTTATTATTTTACTTCGCCGGCGTTTTATTCCTCAAGTATCAACGACGGTGATAAAACTTTTTTGACTTTATCGGGGTAGGACTTGAACCCGGTTCCTTCTGGTTGCAGAGCTAATACGCTAACTAACGCCATCAGCATCTGATTGTAGACTCTAAGGTTAATTAATTACTCAGCCCACTGTCGCATGTTGTTGCAGTTGTTTATTTGAAAAACTATTTTTGATTCACCTTCGGTAGTTGAGTTGGTTTCTACCAGGCTATTAGTCCTGCCAGCTTATTTTGCAACTCGCTAAATCTTAATAGCCATCCTTCCAGAAGACTCTAAATTATATTTCGATTATTTTGCAATGTACATATATTGTGCATCAATGCAGAAAATGATCTAAAACTAACTACGGCGATTAGACTTATTTAGCGACATTGGTAAAATATCTGGCCTAACTTGCGATCGCGATTTAATTTTAGCTGGGACCATCATGGTATACGATTGCTGGCGTTTTGAGTTCATAAGTTGAATCACGAGGCAAAGATTAAAAGCTTTTAGCGCATCTAAAAATGGATAATTTAGTACTATCGTGCTTTTCGCTTCCGCTCATGAAACGAAATAAAAAGGAAAGAAAATATTTTCCAGTTCAAAAAACCCTATAAAAAATTGTTTCTAATAAATCACCAGAAACATCTGATAAATTAGACCCCCAAACTATGACATACCCGGCCATAATTCACACCTAATAAAAAAACCAATTAGTAGACATCCAGGAAAATGCGGTAGAAATCAAAGCAGATATGCCACAATCTCGTCCTAATCAACAACAACACCAAAAATAAAATGAAATTAAACTTAAATCAGTTTCGAATGCAACCAACCCAACTAACTATTTTAGATTTCACTCATTTGTTACGCGTATAATCAAAAATTTTCTTTTCTTTTCGTTGTTGTTGTTTCCAAATCCATTTACTGTCTGAAGAAAAGCCGATTTAGAATTAGAAATGAAAATAAAATAAAAGACAGTCATTAGCATTAGATATAGAAAGACGACACGAATAGCTACTTTGTTTAAGATGTTTTTAATTGATAATAAAAACTAAGATGTTGCTCTGTAACTACAGCTACAGATAAACCTGTGGCCCCACGCATTCCTCCAATTTTAATCACACAATCGCGTTTAATGTTTTCGTTTCTTTTCTTATTCTCTCTTTATCTCATCTTTATCTTTATTAATTTAACGAAATTAACTAAGAGATACATTATCGTATTGCTTTTCCGCCATTATCATCAATTTGTGACAAATCATGAGATTACAATCGCCACTTTTTTAAGTGATTTCCACCACCCATTTTTAAGCGTTTTTCTTCCTTTTTTTTGGTACGACAATGTGTCAAAGCCGCTAAATTAAGAAGAAAAAAATTAATATCTCTTGTTATTTTTCATTTGTTATTAATTTTGTCATCTGTTTGTTTGTTATTTTGCTGCTGCTGTTGTTGTTGTTGTTGTTGTTGTTGGTATTATTGTTGCTTTCATTGTGTTTCTATTGTTAGTTTTAAATTAAATGACATCTTTTCGATTGATTTTTTTTATGTTCGAACCAAATGTTTAGGGGGCACTGTTAGCGAAGAAATTAATCGTTTGATTATTTAACTGATTTAATGTTAATCGATCGAAAAATTTAAATTAAAGGACAGACGTTGGTTGGCATTAGTTCAAGCCAATTAGACAGTGGGGAGAAGTGAAAATAATTTACAAAACAATTGCTAATCGAACTATAGTGCGCACAGGAAACATAACGACAGAAAAAAAAAACAAGTGGGAAACCGTGTGTTCTAAATTTAAACAGCAAATTTTAGAAAGAAATTTCAAATAGGTCAGTTACCACATACATATCAAATTTTTGCAGGGTATCATTTATAATTGGTTTAATTAGAAATGTGTTTGCTTTTAAATTATTTAAATTGAAAAATAAAAAATTTAAATATAATAAGTTGAGAGCAATAAATTATTAGCCATTGAGAACAAACTTTGTGTGACGTCACAGTTCCAACAAGCCCAGCTTAATTTTATTATGGTTGCCTGATGCGGTAATCTGAATTTCTATTACTCTTGATATGGAAACGCTTTGCTCCTCAATAATCAATTTTATTTAGTTTATTTGCTAAAAAATACTTTATGAGAATATCATAAGGTATGTAATAATACTCTAAAACGAGACCATACTTACGAAGCTGAAAACGACATTATTTTCCATACTTGCATATTTTATAATCAGAAAAAAAATATATATAAACAAAAAGGTATGGTGAATTTTGTGCCACGCTGTACTATCGTCTAATTTGGACAAACATTTCTTTGTATCGACATTTAAAAAAAAATAACAAACTTTCTTTCTCACTGCAGTCCCACTGTAATCATGAAATAGCTCTATCCGCTACTATCTATTAACTAGATGGAAGTATAAATCGTTATTTCGTTAGATATAAAACACAGTTGCACTTAATTTATGTGTGTATGTGTGTGTGTGTGCGTGCGTGTATGTAAATGAGTTTGTTCTACCTTATAAATTGATCGCCAGTTAAGTGATGAGTGCGGTTTTTAATAACGTAAGAAAACGTAACAACAGAACCAACAAAATGTGAATGGACGTAAGAATAACAACAACAAAAAACAATAATTAAAATAATAATAAAAAAAAAAGAAAACTCAAACGACCTGAGGGTTTAATGCGGCGGCACTATCAAATTGTTTGAAGTTGTGCCGCCACTGCGTACGGTAGCCGCTGAAGAGATCACCTTAACAACCGCACCAACTCCACTGAACTCTCAACTCGGCGTTTCTGTGTTTCTTTTCTTTATTATTCTATGCATTTTCGGCTGCTTTATGATCGCACCAAAGACGAACAACTTCGACTCCAGACCACATTTTTTAAATTTTGTGTTTCACTAGACAATTTTCTAAGCTTTCGATGCTGCTTTAATTCGCCATTCTTTTAAAGTTATGAATACGAGTGCAGGTAATTTAATGTTATTTAGCTGTGCTTAATCAGATTAGTTTCATATTCTAACGATGCTATTTAACTAGAGAATCAGAAAATTTCTCTGCGGAAGAAGGATGTACAACGAGTCGGTGCGACCTTTTAACTTGTTGTGTTGTGTTATTTTGTTATAAAAATGTTTGCATTTCATTTATTTTAATTTTATTCATATATTTATTTATTAACAAGCTGTATACTTTATATTCTCATACATCTCATAAATATCCAGACTTTGATTTTTGATCTTTTCCGATTTGTATTCTTCTCGCTGTCTTCTTTTTAAAGTGATTGTTAGCAAATTCCAATGAAAGCTATTCTTTCCATATCGTAATTGAACTGAACTGAATATTTAAAATTTTTGAATACCTTTCAGTTTTAATGTTGTTTATTTATTAATTTGGTTTCTTCGGTGACGTTAAACGGTCAAATGGGATCGGTGGCTTGACCATCATAAAATGCATGTCACGTCAAGTGTTGCATAGAGTGCCATTTAAATTGCCAGCTGTTTTCAATTTTTTAACTTTGTAGCACTGCGTTTAGTACATGAAAATCAACGTTGTATTTCATTAAATCAATTTAAAACCAATTCAAAAGGGATTTTAAGATGGTTCTAGGAAAATATTTTTATCTGGTAAAACCAGGTTTTAATAGTTGGTTTTCACGTAGGGAGGTTGGTTCAAGGCGATGCATCACCTTGCCAATTCATATTTTGTTGACCCGAAGGTCTAATTCAAATGTCGACAGCGACTGCGGTATATATTTCATAAGAATGCCAAGGAAATTCTTCAACTTCATAGAGCAACGTATTCCTAAGAATACTTCTTTGTAAAACAGACTCCCTCCTGTTATACTGATTCAAGAGAAGGGGGTTTCCTATGACCTTTATAAGGGGCGCTCAGTAAATTCTTCTATACTCCACTTAGGTTCCGGCGCGTTGCTACTAGTCATAAGTCCATAAAGCCCATCAACAACACAAAGAAATGTGTTGTACCGCAGAAGACGCCGAAATATTGATTCGTTGTCGTTCGCTATGCTGACTGAATTTTTGTTCCAACAAGACAGCGTTACTTGTCATACAGAGCGCTTAACAATCACATTATTTCAAAGTCAATTTGGTGACTATTTTGATTCCAGAGGTGGTCCTATTGTTCGTGCGATTTAACAGCTTCGAGATAATAATCGGCCTTATTACGGTTGTCGAATCAACTACACAGTATGTAATAGATTAATGAATACCTGTGTTTGTTTCCTTAATCGATTAAAAACTGTCGAGGTACTTCGACACACGTAATAAGTCCGAATAAAAAAAATTTCATTCCAAAAATATTTTTGTCTGAATTGAATTATCTTTTTAAGTTTTCATGCAGCTAAAAAAAAATACCCGATACACATGTAGCTCTATTGTGTTTCGCATTATACCAATGAAATATTTATTGCAACAAATATTTATTTACAAATTAGTCCGATTAGGTTGTTTTATTTTTTAATTTAATTTCATTGTATTTCCATTTCGCTTTTGTCCAAATGTATTTCAAGTTTCCAAAGTAATTAATTAATTTGAAATTTATGTTTTAGTGCTTATAAATAATCATTAATAAAAATTAAATTAATAAATATTCATATTATTTGCTCTTCTGCTTCGTCTCAAGCAGCAGACAAGAAATTTCAGGTGACACTTCTGTATTTGAAATTTTGTCATAAACAAATTTGCATTTTTATTAATACCCGTATTAAGGGAAACCGCAAGCGAACGTTACCGCCAGTCGTCACCAATGTTGCTGAGAAATTCATTAAAGCCGGCTTTTTACCACACCAGTTTTTATATCCGATCTGTCGGTTTTGTGTTTTACAAGACAATGTAAATTTTCAATTTTTATCAGAAGTGTTACAGGCTAAAAGTGGAGGGTTCAAACCTTCGACTTAGTCATAAAATAATGTTTGCAAAGTGCAAATGTACGTCACAGCCGGTTTGCGAAATATGTGTCTCTAATTTGGCTTAAAATTTAATTCGTGATTATAACACCAGATGGTTGTGGTAGAATTAAGCCCTAAAACGCTAAATTTAAAAACCTGTGCCTTGCGGGATTATATTCTCCATAGTGATAACATGGCGTCATCGAGAATTGTTCTCTTTAGGTACTTGCGAGGGGATATCAACGACCCTGAGAACTGGAGGACTAAATCTATTAATTTTGAGCCGCGATCTCAGGTATGGTATACTGACGCGCAGAATGGGAAAGCAAGGGTGTGCATCAATCAATCGATTCTGATGATACTCAAAAGTTTTCCAGGGAGAAGTTCATGCCATCGGGATATGTTTCTCCGTAGGACATGAGGGCGGCTCAGATCTACATATATACTATCAGATAGACAAGCGGCTTTTAGGGCCCTTCAAGAATTGTGTGAGTGTGCCTAGACCTTTTCTGCTACTGTCCTTTTCATCTAGTTCCAGCACAATGCATTGGATGTGTAGAGGTCACCTCCTGAGTGCGGGTCCAAGATAAAAAAAAAATAAAATCGAGTGGGGGAACTTTAAGGCCGTTACATTGGGCTGGGTTCCTGGAGTTGAGGCATATGAGGGCAATGAAATGGCCGACTATCTGGCAAAACGAGGGGAAAAGTTGCTCCTAATTTTCCTCAAACCGTTCTGTGGACTTACGAATAGCCACAGGCATGAAATTCTTATAAACTGGGAGGAAAGGAAACCGCTGCTCAGTGGCACGATTGCATCGGCCGGTTTTAGTCTAAATGCTTCCATATCCCGAACGTTGCAATCACAGATGAGCTGCTTTAGCTGTATAGAGCAGGCTTAAGCTTTTTAAAGGGATACCTCACAGGCCACTATTGCTTATCTGGCTACCTTTACACACCAGATAGTGCTTAGATGTCTTAGCAGCCTTAGGATGGGGGTGTAATGTGAAGGTTTATGAACGATACATTTTTTGGTGGCAGTGCTTTTTGGCCCCAATAATAATCATGATAATGGGTGGTATATATATTGCGAAAATAGAAGCTCTTGATTTTCTTCACCTCAAAATTCAGCGTACTGTTCGATGAACTGAACATATTTTTAAAGTTCCTCAAAAAGCATTCAATTGCCTCGCCTTTTAAAGACCAGATGACTCCGGCTGGTCTCGTTATCATTTATACCATTCACCTACAACCGAAAATGAAGCACAACTCTCACGTATGGACCGGTGGTTCAAAGAGTATTTTGAAAATACTCGAGCGTGTATAGGAGAGCGCGAATAAACTCATTGAGGACGAGGGTAGTCAACTCTATTGACTCTCTTAAGCATCGTCGTAATGTGGGGTGTGTTTCGTTGTTCTTGATCCCAAAACGCTCTAATTTTTATGAACAGAGGCCACTACATAGAGAAACCATCGGCACGTATCTCTGGTGCCGGCAGAGGTCTTGCTTGTCCCATTTAACATGAGAGAATTAAAATTTAATGTCCATAAACACTACTCCTTATATTACCCCTCACAAAACGTCATTTATTAGTTTCAGCACAATGTATTGCATCTGTAGGGGTTACCTGTGAACACCTAGTATGTGTTGTATCGTTGTATTTTGTGTTTTTAAATGTAAAAAAAAGCAAATAAAAAGAAGACAATTACTCACAAATAAGTAAAACTAATTTCTTCATTCATTTCGTTTAATTTCCAGTTATATTTTTGTGTAATAATTTTTTTAATTTTTCGACTGCCAATAGAAAAAAAATCTTAGTCTCAATCATCGGCACTCACATTGTTTTGATAGCACGGAACCCAATACAACTTTTTAAAAGCATATGAAATAAAAAGGGTATCAGTGTATTTAATGTTTATATGAAAATTATCATTAACAAGTTGTCAATACAAGCCATACAATGATACGACGAGTTTGTGAGTTCGGCAATTGTATTTTGACACAAACGAACAATTTGAATATTTAAAAATCAGGTAGCAATTAGAAATGAATTTAACATACCTGATTTATGTAGACATGTGTACTTTATTAGCAGGTTAGTAGAAAATAGTTAATTTTTAGAAAATCTAATTTAGCATTTTATTCTTTAAAAGGATTTTGGGGTTTGAGATTTAAAATTTTTAAAAACATAATTTTTTTTATATCTAATTTTGCAAGCAAAATTTTGAAAATACAAGTTGGCATTGACATTTCCAATACGATGGCTGTTTAAAATTTAGAATTGAATGAAATTTGTAATTAAAAGAAGATTCGAAAACATTTGCATGCGCCAGGCTTAGCAACCAAACGGTGAGGCAGGCTGAATATTAAAGGAGACTTTCGCCTTTTTTTAGTCGGACCAGCACTAAGGGGATGGCCCCGATACATGCCATGCATTATGTTGGAACTAGTGGAAAGGTATAGCGAGAGAGATGACAGCATGTCACTCTGATTTTGTACGTTTTTTTTTTGTTTAGCAGTGCTGCAGCGTCTCTGATGACAAGTAGACGTATAAATTTTGAAGCTCCGTTTTAGTAGCCATTTTATAGTATTTATTTTATTTCGCCGATGCTACACTGTACCGACGAAGGACGGAGTTCTGATGTGCCTGTGGATTGCTATCAGCTGAAGCCGGTACTGTTCAGTGACCACTGACTATGCCTTCGCCAATGAAACCTTCCGACAACAACTGCCACATTGACACACTAATGACCATTAGAAAAAAAGCGAAACATTTTTATGATTTAGTCTGAAATGGGGGGTCGAACCCAAGACTTTTTGGTTTTGTAGTCCACGTGCAGACTATTTCAGCCATCGCCACCATTGATTAAACTAAAGAACTAAACAAATTTTAAGAAGGTATTTTATTTGTATTTTCAAAATGCTTGTGACTCAAATGCTTGTGATGCAGACAGCATAACACCAGCCTGCTGGCTAAAATAAATGTGGTCAACAGAAGACAAGTGACTGGCAGTGGCAATGCGGTGGCGCAGAAGCCTAAATATTATAAATACATACACATATGTTTTCTTGGTTGGCCTGTAGAATGTCTATTAACCGAATAAACAAAACAAAACAAAACAAAATGTGTATCTTGCAGATAAATCAAAATATTATCGGCAATCAAATCGGTAGCTGTAATTTGAAAGCCGTTAGCTAAAATTTAAATTCATTTCCCGCACTCTCTGCCTGCTTTGTCTCTAACTTATCATAATCATAAGAAAAACACAAGAGATTTAAAACAGAAATTTATTATTGTTTTTGTTTTTTGTTACGGCCACATACATAATCCCCTTCTTATGTATGTAAATTACGATTGCTTTGGTTTAAATTAGGGGCCTTAAGGCCATATATTTTCGGTAGTAAGTGACACGCATGCACTTTGTCACATGAATTTACGAACATTTGTAACAGATACTTTCAGTTAAATCATGCTTTGAGATGAAAAGCAAAATATCAAAAACGTTTTAGTTTTTTTTTTTTTTTTTGTTTTAATCTGGCATTATAATTTTGTGGTATTTCGTTGTAATCTGAAGTGGTTTTAGTTAAAGTTTTCATAATTGCAGGCATTTCTTTTTACAGTCAAAGAATGAAAGTTATCAGCAGTCGCCAGCCAATCTGATGTATTCACATGGGACAATTTTTAGGCAGTTGTTGTAAATTAATTACAATTCTTTTTTATATAGTTCATGCAGAAAGCGGACACTTTGTCCGAGTAGTTAGTGAGTTGACTCTGCAACCATAAGATTCCCATATTTGTATTTATTAAATTTCAAATTTGTAATACAACAAGAAACAATATCTACGAATTTAAAGTATCAGGATAAGAAAAGTTAGATTGAAAAAATAAGAAATGATGATCAATGATCAATGAGTTGTAAATACAGGTTTTGGGTGTGCTGATGGCTGAGTAGATAGATTACGTTAGAAATGTTAGGCCAAGAACTTTCGTCGTTTCATGGCAAGTTTTGGGCACTGTCACATGAGTTGAGCAACCGTATCCTCCTCTTCCACAGACGCACAGCTCCTCTAAAAACCATAATGCATGGCATGTATAGGGGTCATCTCGTGAGTGCTTTTCCAACATAAAAAACAAAAATGCTGCATGTCTCCTCATGCGCTCATCACTGAGCTAAATTCATTAAAAAAAGTGAACGCGCACTTCGCTCAGTGTACTGAATCATTCAATTAGGCTATCAGAGCTGAACGGCCCTCACCGTCACACACTGTATTTTAAAAAATACATTACTACCGGTATTACTAAATTAACAGATGGATTTGCTTAATGCGATTTATTCCATTCAAACATGTATTCATTACAAATTTCTTTATCAATCCTTTCTGGACAAAAAAAAAAGATTCTCGTACAATAGAATAAAGTTGCAAGATCAACAAAAAAAAAACCAAAAAAAAATAAAAAATCTAAAGAAGTTATGAGCATAATACCAACTAACGATAATAAAAATGAAATTATGGTATAAAAAAGGGAAAAGTTATAAACTGGTATTTGAAGAAGACAAATAAATCTCATTAAATAGTGGAAGTGATCATGCAAGAATTATAATTTCCCTTTTATTCTTGAGCTTTATTGTAAAAACTAAAAACAAAAATAACAAAATTAAATGATTCTTTGCCAATAAACTCGACAACGAGATCACACAGCAATGCCGCTGTTGCGGATGAATTTTTGAATGAAAATATTTTCGATGAATCATGATTGAAGTTACTCAATTCAACGCAGCTTCACAATTAAACAACAACAACAACAAAAAAACATCCAAATCATCACGATCCAACAACAAACTCTAACAAAACTAATAAAATTGTAAGAAATACAGGAATATTTTCACATACACACACTCACACACTCCTAATGATGTTTTCTAAAACTCATTATTTTTATGATTCATAGAAGAAATCAAATTAGCGAATATATGAATCGAATAAAAATCAAAGTCAAATGTCAATTGCAGCCAACGCTCAGAACATAAGCCGCCTGATTTATTAAACACTATTCAAATTAATCAAATCAGCATATTGACAAATATGTAATTGCAGCATAGAAAAAAGTTAGAGAGGGTAGCAGCTTTTCAAGTTTATACCGTGTGAATTTGTGCAAAGAAATTTAATTGGTGCAGTAATTCGTAATACAGGAAATTGAAAAAAAGCTGTAAAAAAACTATTGATTTTTTAATGGGTTAATTTTATTTTTGCTTTACGAAGCTGTTAATGTATCAATGTACGATCAGATTGGGCAAATGATTATTGGAATAAGTTGTAACGCGGTTTTGCCATCCACTGAGGTAGTTCAGCGAAGTCCAGTGTCAACTTACGGATCCACAAACCAATCGACTCTAGAAACTTCCACAGACCCACATTAATTTTCTAGAGTAGTACTTATGGAATATTCTTCAGCTTAAGGAAAATAAGAAAAATGGGTTTTCGTATCCCAAACTTGTCTACTTATGGGAACTCATTCATCAATCGAACGAGAAGTATAATATTCTGTTGTGTACACTGGTACTGATGTTTGCTCGTACATGGTTGGTGTGTATGTTCTATAGTTGTGTTGTACTGTTGCTGTTCTGTTATATAGTATGAAGGTTGTTGTTGTGCTGAGTAGATGATTTGTAGATGGTGTGTGTGTTTATTGTTTTCGTAATGTGTAGAAATAAAATTAGATATGTACCTATAGTAACGTAACGTAATCTACGTAACAAAGTGTACCCAAAATGCTTAAAAGCATATGAAATTTACAATTCTTAGTTGCCCGTTGGCATTCCTAAAATCATATTCGGCAACTGGCAACGCAACTGCAGTTCGGTTGCCATCCAAAATCGAGCCATAACAATTCAGTCTCTTATGAGATATACATATCTGAATATCTAAATATTTTTCTAGACCAATATTTTACCACTCTCGCTTGTTTTTTTTTTTTTGAATTTCCCAGCTGGAACAGTTTGTTGCAGATGAAAATTCCACCATTTCCTCTCAGTAGACCTTCAATGTTTTTTCCACAAACATAAAGATTTTTCTCTATTTTCTGTCATTATAGTATTTTTCGTAAACTAATACAAGTACAAACCATATTGCCATACTTTTCCTTTTCTTCTTTTGTTAAGTAACTAAAGGATGGTGAAATTTCAATAATTAACCGCCGATAAAATAGTGCTTGTTAAGCAAACCTCTAGTTAGTTAATATTCTGTTACAGCTAAAATAATCAGACATTGTTAAAATGGCCGTTAATCATCTTTTGTTATGAAACCCAATTGCATTACATTTATATTTTTATTTATTTAATAAACGTATGGATTTAAATTTGTAGTTTTCTCTTGACCGGACAACGCCCTTGTACGGTCACATTTCTATAATTCCTTCGTTGTCCGTTCAAGAGAGATTCCACTGTATTGTTAATCTTTTCGCCGTTGCAACTTAGGATTTCTTAATACGAATTTTAAGTAGTGCAAAATATTCACATATAGATCCTTTAGAAACGATTAATATGTCATTGACTTCACTTGTGCAAAATTTCAGTTTGTTCAACTGAATGCCCCACTCCCATTGAAATGCTCGTGTATTAAATATTTTTGTAACTTCTTTTAATTCCGTTTTCATGTTGCTTGCACTATATACAGTACAATATATGTATTTTTTCTTCATCTTCTTCTTCTTCTTATTTATATGTATTTACAATAAAATTGATTTATATTAAAATTAATAATTTAAAAGCTAAATAAAATTTGTAATTAATAAAAATAGCAGAAATTGCATGTGTTGTTTTGTTGAGCGGAATTTCTATATTTGAACAAGGAATACACACACAATTGTTTAATTTAATTACATTGTTAATTGGATTAAGAGATTTTTTAGGGAGAAATAAATTAGTATATTTTACAAAAATAAAAAATATTTACAAACAATACGAAACGTGTGACAATGGATTTCATTTCAGCACTATTTTAAGGGGTTGTGGGCAGCATGCATTATATAAGCAGTCGTCACCTCCCCGTGGCCATATAAACTCCTCTTGATTTATCAACTCTGTTTTCCGTTTTCTTTGGTTTTGATGTTGTTTTAAAAGTAGTTTTTTTTTCTTTTTTGAATAGGAATGATTTTTGAGAGTTTTTTTTTCTTTCTAAATTAAAGTTGCATTATTTCCAGCAACTTAAGAATGAGTGTATTTGTTGTAGTTGTTGTTAAAATTGTTGTTTTTAAATTCTAATCTCTGTTATTTCAAGTCCCTCTCTCTCATTTTCCTCTTCTGCGGCTTGATTATGCTTTCATAGCCTTTAGACCGGTTTTTAAGAAAATCTAGTATTTCATTTCATTTTTGTGGCGATATTGTTGTCATAGAGGAGGGTAGGGGAGGTGGTGGACCTGTCACGACGGGCATCATGCCGGCAGCTGCCGCTGCCGCTAGACTTTCCATTACGGCGGCATCTGGATGCAGTGGTTTCTTCTTCAATATGCTGAGATCATTGACATTTTCCAGAAACGATTTTTGACCCGAGAACACTTTGACACTTTCAAAGTCTTTTTTTAATTCTTCGATGTCACGCTTTTGTTTGGCTCGCCGATTTTGAAACCAGGTGATGACCTGGGCATTTGAGAGGCCCAAAGAGGCAGCAATTTCATCACGATCTGCTGGCGACAGGTACTTCTGATACAGAAAACGTTTCTCGAGTTCAAAGATCTGATGATTCGTGAAGGCCGTGCGTGACTTGCGTTTCTTTTTCGGTTGCGGTCGATTCGAGAAAATATCCAAGTGCGACTTGTCTAAAACGGAAAGATTAATTATTATTGCTATTAACTTTTTAGAACTAATCGTTTATTAATTACTCGTATACTTATGTAGTGAATAATTTGCTAAATAGATTTTAATTCATAATAATTATGTCATATGGTTGTGCCATTAATTTTATGCATTTCATTTAACACACTGAGGGCGTTAAATAACTAAAACTTTAAAATAATTGCGAAATCATGACAGTGACATGTTTTCCTGATAATCTGTTCACGTGGTTAAGGGCATTCAGTTGCCGTCCACAATGTTCTAATTGGGTGGTGTCAATTATTCGTGTTTTTTATTTGTTCGAATAAAATCTCATGATTTTCTTTTTGTTCGAATCAACGAATAATTTTGAAATTCGAGCGAACAAAGAATAAAAAATTATAAAATAATACGTCTCGTATTACAGATCGCTCTGATAACAGGTTATGCAATTAAACACACAAGATACACCTTTTGGCATGCATTTGGGTAACACAGCACGCATTGCTTCAATGAAATTGCTATGGAGAAGAAATTAATCAGAAAGGCACTCCAGCTTAAAATTATTGAAGTGTTGGTTTTTACGCGGCATTTATGGTGACTGACAAATATGAAGTATTTACAGGGTTTTCGAATATAAAACAATTGCCCACAATTCATGATAGAAATGTTAAGTTTTAAGTTTTTTAAATATATAAAAAATTACAATATAATAATATTTATTACATTTTTATTAAAGAATAATAAACCACAAACATTTTATAGTTGTATTTCTTCGGTATTGTCAAATAATAAGTATTTTAATCACATGGTTACTTATCTTTATTGAGAAATGAAAATTCATATTTTAACTTTCAGTAATCAATTTTCTTTTATCTAATTAATTAATGAAGTAACATCGCAAGTTTAACTAAAGAATTCAAATTCTGTGGAAAGAAGTCAATTTTATATTACTTATCTGGATGGAGATTTTAATAACTTCCTGAGAAGTCGATAGTTATTGACATTTCGGAAGCCCTTCAAAAGTACTTTCTTGAGAATTACTTCACTGGGTATTTTATGAATAAATTATGATTTGTTATACTGTTATAACGGCTTAGTGTCGTCTGGTATATACCGTGAAGGAAGCCTGTGGTGAAGTAT
The DNA here is from genome assembly GCA_963924685.1 of Dexiosoma caninum. Taxonomy (NCBI): domain Eukaryota; kingdom Metazoa; phylum Arthropoda; class Insecta; order Diptera; family Tachinidae; genus Dexiosoma; species Dexiosoma caninum. Next base: position 122,877,597 of record OZ004725.1, on the reverse strand, counting down.
TTCTTAGTCAGCACTTTTGTCACATAAATTGGTGACATTGTCAATAAATCGTCTATACTTTTTATTTTGCCGTTTGTGTGTAGATAAACTTTTGAGAGCTGAAAACCTATGCCTCTTCTTTTTGGGTTTTTAATTATTAAAATTTTTAGTAAAAAATGTAGCAAAATGTCATTTTGTAGAAAAATAGAAATATTCAGAATGATGAGATATATTTTAGTGAAAGTGGAAATTTAAGAGATTTTGTGCAGTCTTTCAAAGATTTTGTTTTGTACAAAATTAACTTTGAGGAACAGCAGCTCTTTTCGAAATATCTTTGAGGAAGCTGCTGGCGAAATTGTAGGAGGAAGCTGTTCAGGTACCGCTTTCAGCAACAGTTTTTTTTTTTTTTTTATCTTGGACCAGTGCTCAGGGGCTATCCCCTACATATGCAATGCATTGCACTGGAACTAGAGAGAGGGATAGGGTAGAGAATAGACAGGTGGTGAAAGTGGTAGGAAGATAGAGCTTAATTCTTGCACAACTCTGCAGTTGCGTGTTAATTATAAAGCAAAGTTGCGGCGTCTCTGATGTTTTTTTTACGCATTATTTTTAAGCTAATGGAGCCATTTTATTTATTATTTTACTTCGCCGACGTTTTATTGCTCAAATACCGTTAAGCAAAAAGCAACAAATATCAATCAGAAAAGTTTTATCCGGGAATTATTGCCACATACGAATAAAAACTCAGTTAGAGGAAAGTTAGAGGAAATTTAAAGAAAATTTATCGAAATTAATTTGGATTTAAACATCGACGGAATTCCATTATTTAAAATTTCGCAAATCTAGAAACTCAGAAAATGTTTCTTGAAGGTGTTTTAAATATTAAATAGTACTAATCTATATATTATCTTTTAAACTTAAAGGTTTGTTCTTATTTTTATTTGTTTTAAAATTTTATAAAAAATAATAAAAATTTCCTGAAGCCGATGGTTAACGAAATATCGAAGTAAAACAAATAAATATAAGAACAAACCTTTAAGCTTAGAAGATAATATATAGATTATTATTAAAATAAATAAGGTTAAAAAATAAGTATCAAAATATTAAATAGTACTAGTGAAAATCTGTTTTCAATGTCTACATATGTATATCCCCAAGTGGAGTAACTAGTCAGCAGTACTTATAGTACCAGTGTTTTCCTAATGACACGCACTTGTTAAATGTGTTTAGAAAATTACATTACAAATTACCAGTCAGTAGTACTGGTAGCAATGTCCGTAGTGAAACAGTATTGCTTCACTATTGACATTTCCTACAGAGTATGTACAAACGAAACATACGTATGGCTGTGTGTGTGAGCGTGTGTGTATGTGTGTGTTGCGTGCAAAATAAACGAATAAAATAATGTTTAGCAAAGATATGTATAGAGCGAGGCTTACTCAAGTACTTATAATCTGATGTCATTTGATTATAAGATGTAAAATATATTTTACAAAAATTAGTTAAGAAAATTATTCGACTGAAATTATTCGCATAATTTTTTATTCTAAATTGAAAAATATTTGTTCGTTCGAAAAAAAATTTTAAAAATTTTTCGAATAATTTTTATTCGAACGACAACCCTAGTTCTAATACGCTTGTTTGTCTTAGCATTTCTTTAATAATTTCCTTGGCTTCTGTAACTGTTGTGGGGAATACCGCATTTAAACGATTGAGCAATTATTTCATCTTAATTATATTTCGATTACTTTGTTCAATAATTCACACTTGCAGTAGCTGCAGCACAATGACCATTTCTTCACAATTCTTTTTTTTTATATTTTTTATTATTTATCAATTGACAAGTGATTAATGATAATGGCGTTGCTGTCGCTGCATTCAAAGTAATTAATTAAGTTTTGATTTAGTACTCGTATCAATATTTATTTTTTACTCAACACTTATGAATGTGTTGTTTGTTGTTGAATCGAAATCTCTTGAAAGCGTTTATTTGTTGCTGTTGCTTACGGCGGATTTAGAAGCAACCAAAACAAGTGTCTAAACACATCTATTCGTGAAAGCTTGATCGTCTTAAATAAACTTTAATCGCATTGATTAATTTTGTTGGCAATAAGTTCGGTTCAGTTCGGTTCGGTTTGGCTTGGTTTTGTTTTATTTTATTTTGGTAGAGCGATTAATAAAATGTTTATTTAATTTGTTGATTACAGAGATGAAGAAGAGAAGGGAATTGATTAATTTTTAAGGCCCATATAACATTCTTCGGGTTTTTTCTTTTATTCCATTTTTAATTCTTTAATATGCTTCTACTGCTTTAAAGTCGTTAAATGCGGCTGTAGATCAAACAAAAGTCAGCGTTCTTTAATAAACTGAAGATTTCGTTGCCTGGCTACCGTTTGCATTCATTAGTCGCTTTTGTTCGTATGTGTCTAAAAGCTGGAGATCACCTCACACAGCGATTGTTATATTAAATTTTTTTTGAAAAGAAAACTTAGTAAAACATGTCTATTCGAAATGACGGAAACGTTAAGTTTTCAGTAGAAAATATGGCAGCTTCTAATGCTTAAATTTCACTTTAAAAATTATCGGCAAAACAAACCTGATGGTGATTTTTTGTTTATTGTAAGAATGAAAAAAATATTGATCTTTCGGATAACATCACAACTTTAATTATTGCGAAATTGCAATAATGTCCCTAAACATTTTACAGCAACCGAATGCAGTGTGAAGTGAATATTACTGGAGATTAGTAGTTGGTATTGATAGATTTTTTTCTATTTTCTACAAAATACGACGGTCGAAATCATTTTTCGATTGAAGTACATATCGTCACCTGAAATACAAATAGGCGTAACAACCAAAAAAATAAAAATTTAGTTTTAAATGAATATTGGTACAGCGCATCAAGGCGCACGTCTTTACAATTTTTTAGCTTTCTATTTTTAAAAATAACGACTTTATTAAAGAAATTCAAAAGATCGTAACAACAAATGATTATTTTTCACAATACAAAAATGTGGCAACAATTATAAAAAAAATGTTAGATATGCAGTACTTTTCTAAAATATTTCATTTTATTTGGATGATATTGCGAAAAAATCATATTTGTAGCCACAACACTTTTCATTTCTGTCTCTCCTGTAAAATTGTTGAAAATGATGATAGGCCTTTTTGCATTTTAGGTGACGATATGTATGCACGTCTTTCGAAAAAGTCACCTCTTTTAAAAAGTTATCTTTATAAACGTACTCCTTGGAAAAATAAATTTTGAATTGACATCTTTTGCGAAAAGCACATTTTGAAAAATTCACTTTTTATTTTCAAATCAGTTTGAAATAGGTACGCTTTGGAAAAACTTAATTTTGAGCACTATCCCTAGTGCTGGTCCAAGATAAAAAAAAACACCCTTTTTTAAAAAAGTACATTTTGAAAAATTCACACTTCCCAAACAATCACCTTTGAAAAAAAGTATCCTCAACAATTTTTTTATAATTTCTTTTGAAAAAGTAAATCCTGTCTTGAAAAATTAGTTAAAAAAATTCTTGTGAAAAAGATAGTTGTAGAAAATAGTACCATGACAAAATAACTTTTGAAAAAGAATATAAAAGAATATTTGGGAAAATACCTTTCGAAAAGGAAAAATTTCTTTTGAAAGGTGTAACTTGACACTAAATAAATTTTATTGCATTTATTCAACGCGAATTATAATGAATTAAAATTATTTATATATGTATGTATGTACTTGTTTATAGCTTAAAAACGAAAAGTCAATATAAATAATAAAAAGTAATTTTGAAAAATATAGAGTATGAAAAGCGACCACTTTTAAAAAGTACCTACGGAGAAGAAACGTTTGAAAGGGGTACTTTTTACTGTTGTTTTTTTTTGTAAAAAAGTAGCTGTAGAAAAACTACTTCTTGAACCACTGCCATTTAAAAAAATCTTTTGGGGAAGAAGTTTCTTTTGAGGAGAGAACTCTTTTGTGCAACATCTAAAGGTGTTTTTGCAACCAAAATATTTGTATAAAGTACTTTTTGAGAAAATTGTTTTTTGGAAAAAAAGACTTTTTTTCAAAATTGCCGTTTGGAAAAAAGTACTTTTTGTTAAAAATTACCTTTTTGAAAAGGTACTTTTTGTACATAAATTAAAAGTGAAAGTTTGAATTAAAGTGGAATAGTGAAAAGTATCTTCTTTTGAACCAAATAGTGAAAATGTAAATGCTGAATATATTGATGACATTTTTGTCATTGTGCCTCAGTAGTCTACTGCATGAGCAGTAGTCTATCAATCTGGAGATGCGGCTGAGGCCGTAGGTTTAGAACCTGGGTGATTCTACAGACAAGTTATAAGAGCTTTGTAGATAGGAAATTTCAGTGCCGCGTTTAATTAATACTTGAGGTTCGATTGGTTATAATTATAAATAAAAAAAATTTCGTCAACGAAAAGAGCACATTTTCGGCATTTATTTACCGACCGCGTAACTTATTCAAATTCAAATTGAGCACAAAGAAATATATACTTTTCACAAATTCTTGATTATTTGTGAAGTGTATGGAAATTTAAATTCACGACTGTATATAACACGAGTACCACTAAACTCAACACTGATCTGCACATAAGTATTTTGGAAAGCTTTGCCTTTTGTAAATGGGTTAAATTTTTTGGCAGTCATCTTAATTGATATTTTAATTGTGTCATAGTATTTACGACGCGCCTTAGACTTACAAAAGAATGCTTAATGATAATCACTTTTTTTTTGGAAAATATATTTATGAAAACAAATCAAATACATGATCACATCGATAAAATCACTGGAAATGTGTAAACCGGCACAAAATATCCCAGGGACCTTGTTAAACACCCAGGACTCTGTGATAAATAAAATGAATCTTATTTTAAGATTTTTATTGTTATAAAAAAAATCATTATAAATAGAAGTGAAAACTCGCCAGACTTTAAGACTCCTTAAATGGTACAAATTCCTGGAAGAGTCAACAGAACAAATGTGCACAAGTGTTTTCTAAGGAACAATTAACCATATTTATCACTGTTTAATAACGAAATTAAAAAAAAAAACTAAAATTTCTCAAATTTCAAATTATTTATTTACTTTGTTGACATTTCATTTGCTTTAAGAGCAGACATTTGACAATACAAACCAAAACAAACCTCCTTTTCTTTTGTGCTACAAAATGTTTTCGAGCACTTCAAAATTACTTGTCAAATGAATTGGTTAATGACTGCGATAAGCAGGGAGTTTCATGGAGCCTTATTATTGTCAGGATAGTCAGTGAAACACATGCACTTGTTTTGCCCTGAGATGGTTTTCAATTACTGTACGCTGGAAGAACCTTTTTGAGTTACATGAATTTAGATAAGAAATTGTAATAAGTTGCTTTTTAGAATATATTTAAATCAAAGATAGATTTGCCAGCTGAACACTTAACCGAGTGTGTTCAAAATTAATGCAACCTAAAAACTAAAAATTTTTAATGAAAGTTCTTAAAACAACAACAAAAATTTGTTACTTAAAGTAGTCTTAAAATCCTTTTCAAATTCGAAGCAATTCTGCCGTTAATAAAAAAACAGTGCAAGCAATTCATAATTCAATATAAAAGCGGTAATTACAACTAAATATTGTTAAAAAAGAAAAACCTGAAGAAAAGAGGATAATCCCCGAAGAGGTACCTTCAATTTCCAATAAACATAAATTTCTTATGAAAGACAATGGGAAGTTTTATGTTGTATATCAAATAAACTGTTTGCCAACACTTGTCCATCTCTGTCATGTAACAGAATTAAGTTCCATGTAGAAATTATGTTAATCGCCAGGTATTATCAATTATCTTTTACTACTCTAAAAAAAATTCACTTTGTTTTCCAAATTAATCTTTTTTCTAAAAACACTCTTGTCAAAATATATTCCTAAGGTACTTTTTGAGCAAAGTAATTTTTTAAAATGTACTGTTCTCAATGTTATCTTCTTTAAAATATCTTCTTTTCAAAGGTACTCGTTGTGTCTAAGTGACGCGGTAGCCACGTAACTTTATGTATTTTATTTGCAATTTTTTTATATATATAAAGAATTTCTGAATGCTTGAAACTTTCTGAGAACGTATAACTTTTGTTTATATTTATTTTATATAACGGGCCTCGTGCTGTATTTTTTACATGATTTTTTTGCACTGGTTTTTCAAGAACGTATCCACCGTGTAAAAAAAGAGAGTTGGATGTAATATCTTTAAAACAGTTTCTTTTCAGAAAACTACCTTTGCAAAAAGTACCTTTTGAAAGGGTACCTTTGCAAAAAGTACCTTTTGAAAGAGTAACTTTTGAAAAAGTCCGTTTTGAATTAGTAAATTTAAAAAAGTACCTATTGAAAAAGTACCTTTTGGAAAAGTACCTTTGGAAAAAATACCTTTTTTGTGAAGAAAAAGAAACTACTGTCTGTAACTATTGCTTTTAGCCAGAATTACGCTTGAAAATGTAGTCTTGAAAATCCTATTATTAATTTTTTAACACTTGTCAAAATTTCTCACACAAGACGGTGTTTAAAATTAAAATTTTTATAAATAAACTTTTTGTAATAAAATTGTTGAAATTCATTCTCTCTTTTTAAATTATGAAGCTTATTTCCCTCTTTACCATACGTACTTTTAAAGGCCAATAGCGCCAAGGATATAATTTTTGATCCAGAATTTTATTGCGAAACGGTAGTTTTTTTGGAGAAATAATATTTAAATTTAATTTTAATTTAAAGGAATTAATTCTTTTTTTAAGAATAAATCCTATAAATGTGAATTTCTAAAACATTGTTTTTTAAATTTCTTTTGACTGGTATTCAGGTCGCGCTGTGCTGCTTAATTGTTAATTAATTTATAAAATGTTTTTTGAATAATTTTCGAGTTTTTCATTTTTATTTTGTATAGAAATACGCTCTTTTTTGCATGAATTTTTGGCATTGTGAGAAATTATTTTTATATTTTTTTTCCTCGCTTTCAAATAGAAAGAAATATTTTAATTTAAACGATTAAATTAAGTTATTTATCAGTCTTAGTATAATGATGCTGTGCTGTGCTGTTTTTTTTTTTAATTTAAATTAGCTGTCAAGTAAACAGCTAGAAGGCAAATGGCTTTGTGTCTCATTATTTGACATTTCTCATTAATTTTTTATAGCAGTTTTGTTAGTCTTCTTGTGCGTTGAACATTCTGTTTTAAAATTTGAAATGGTCATAAATTTATTTTAATTATTTTTGCTGATTACATGTGTAACAGAAATCTCCTTGTGCTTAATGAGCAAAACAGAGACAAATTTAAAAATTTTAAATTATATTAAGAAAGAAAATAGTTTCACGTTTTGCAGTGCAGTAGTTCTTATATAATTTCAGTAGAGAAATTCGTATTTTGGAATAAGCAATTCAATTTAGATTTCTAGTATAAAACCCACCTTGTTCTTCATCAAAATCTTTGGTGGTCATTTGAAACAAGGCATCTAGAGGTGTGCCATTGGGTTTCGTTTTGCCTCCACTCGTTGTAGCTGTTGCGCTACTGGAACTATTAGCCGATGTGTTAATTCCACTTGTTCCACTGCTACTACTATGTTGAGATCTTTCTTGGCCTGTTTGCGGAGAATGTCTTGTATGTAAGTCGCCTGAGGAACGGTTAATTTCTGGCGAACAACAGTCACTAGCCGCTGAACTACTGCGGTCACTACCACTTTCGGATGGTATAATATCCATGCCGTTCATGTGTCTTAAAAGTTGGGCCTGAGCATTGAAGTGTTCCTGTAACTGGCGGTGATAGTCCAAGGCCAATCGTTGTTCGTAGTGTAATAGAGCAGAAGGTATAAATGGTCTTACGGGCATGGGTCCTAATAAATGGTCCCACGGTCGTACAACATGGGCAGTACCGGGCAATAACATGGCAGCAGGATGCGTACCCGTCACAATATCCAAAGGTTCTGTTCGGGGCTGTAATAAACTACCACATGTTCTTTGTGTGGCGGGTGGTGGTGAAACTGAGGAGCTATCACGTTTTTCATGGCCCAATATGTCAGCTATGGAAAAGCTTTTAACGCCCTCTAAATGAGACTTTGTGGTGGTTGAATTTTGCTGCAGCACTGGGCTGGGAGATCTTTCTTTACCAATTTCTGCATCTGCTGACATTCTTAAACGTTTAAGAGGCTGAAAATATTCTTCTGGCATGGCACCGACGGCAGCAGCTCGTGTTAAACCAGCAGCAGCGGCGGCAGCCACAGCATGTTGATGTTGTATAATTAACTGTTGGTGATGCAACAAATCAATGGCTGTGCGGTTTTGGGTTTGGGGTAAAGGGCTGGGAGCACCACCCACTGAAATTTCTGATTCTGCAGGACTGGCGGGACGCATGGTGGGTGGACAAAGCATAGTATTGGACTATGCACTCGATAAAGGAAGATTCACTATCACACTAGACACAGTAATTCGTATTCTTTTTATAGTAATTTTCTTCAATTGGAAGTAATAAATTTTATTAATTTCTTTTTAACTTGTCAGCAAGTATCTGTTTACTTTTTTTTTAATTTGCTTTTTGTTTTTTATCACACGACCGTTTACACGTCTTGTCTCGTTTATTGTTCACCACATACTAAAATCAATCAAAACACAATCATTTCTCAATTTGATTTGAGTTTTTTCTCTTTGCGTTCTGCATTGCTCCCAAATTGTAACAGTTTTTTATGTGTTGTTGGATTTAATTTATATTTGTATGGATGTATGCATAGGCATGCATGCGTATGCATGGATAGGTTATTGTTATAAATACGATATGATCTTATTTTCTTGTTAACACTATGGCTCAAATATGTTCTCTTTAGAGAACAAAAACATACCAACTACCAGCTTACGACTAAACACGATGTGGTTTAAATATAGTTTTTAATATTGATGGCGAACGACAAGCGGTTACAAGAATAACGAAAAAAGCAAAATGAAAAAAAATCCAATAGAGTAGGACCTTTCCACTCGATGTTTCACAGTCAACTGTTCGAAACTAGATTGAAGATTGCTAACTAGACAAGTTGATTTTCTTGTTTTGGTTTTGCTTTGTTTTTTCTTTTTAACTTTTTGTTGTTTAGCAGCAGACATATGGCTGGCTATTTAGTTGGGTTGGTAGAGGCCCATAAACAATGGTGGTAGTGGTTGTTAGTTTGCAAGAGTGTATATTCGTTCATACATGTGCACATAAATATGTTTGTATGTATAAATAATAAGTCAGTTAAAGGTTGTTAGCTGCTGCTCGCTGCTCTGGCACGTTAAGGTTTAAAGATTCGTGGCTTGTTTGTCGGCGGTTTAACTAAGAACGTCATTTATGTTCTTACACAATGCATGTACAGATGTATGAACGTACAAATGAACACGCACAAGCAACAAAAACTATACAAACAACTTCACAACCAGGCAGACAATCAAATCATAACAACCGAGCAAAACGAACGTTAAAGCAAACAGCGTAAACAACAGCAACAAACAAGTCTAAACAAGCATAATAAGCAGAAACACAAACACATTTCAGCTTCCCCAGCATATTAACAAGTGTTAAAGTAAGAGAGCATGCAAAACCTCCCCATAACAACATGCCTTCATACAGCCCAAGCAAGCAAAGCACCACTAGTATTTCCGGTTCCTAACTACAAAATAATACTTATGTTTACTTTTAATTTATTTCTCTCGTTTTAGCCCACATGCAACGTATGCCGCTCAGCCATATTGTCGTCCTCTTCCTTCGTTTGCCATAAAAGGCGTTGAAAGCCGACCAATCAATGTTGACTGTTGGTACAATGGTGGTTTGAAATATGTAACGGTAATTATGGCGTTCATCATTAAAAACTTTTCAAACTGAATGATTTTGTTGTTGCTTTGCATGTGTTTAATTGCAATTCTTGTTGTTTGTTGTAAACAACTTACGTTTCAATTTATTTCTTAATTTTCAATATTCTCCGTGTTACACTGCAGAAGGAAAAACAAACAAGAAAAGAAAAACAGAAAAGCATTATCTGAATTTTGGAATATGTGCGAGCACTTAACCAATCCTTGTTTTTTTTTTTGACGTTTAACAAAAATACTAAATAAAATTGTGTTCTGTAACGAGACTGTATTTAGAGAGTTACATATATTTTCTTATAATTCATAAACAAGGTTTACATACATAGATAAGTGAAATTATTTGTCAATTTTCAATTTAGAACGTGAGCGAAACTTTAAGAAATTGCTGCTTTAATTTTTCTTTCCATCACAAGTATCTATTTGCTGATTAATTATTTGAGTTGACAGTTGTTCACATTTTTAGAACTTTATGTTTGGGGAGCATTTTTCGTGTGTGTCTGTTTTTTCTTTTAATTGCTCTTTAACATTTTCACAGGAATATTGTCTTTAAAACTAATTAAGATAACATTGCCGTTTTCGTATTTTTGTTCTATAAATTTTTTTTTTTTTTATTTATATATATGTATATATATTTTTTTAAACTGATAACATGTTTGTGTTCCTTCTAAAAATTATAAATAAATAAAAAAATGTGCAGAATATCTGAAAATTCCTTTGAAAATTACATAATTATTTTAACTGTAAAATTATTTAAAATTACGAAATTTTTAATTTTTTGTTCAAGACATTCAATATATTCAAAAATAAGTTTAGAGTAATTTTTTTCTTTAAGATTTCTTGATATTTTTGTAAAGTTTAAAGATTTTTTGTTGAATAATTTCTATATAATTCGACATTTCCTTCACCATCGGGTAACATATTTAGGAAATCAATATTTTAAGTAACGTTTTTATACAACATTTATACAAGTAATACTAAATTTTAATTAAAAAGTTTGTCATATCAATTAAAAAATTAAGTAGATTTTCACCTGTAAAGATTTTAATTAACTAAATTATTATTGGTGATTTAATTGAATTATTTTTCAATTAAATTTTTAATTAAATATTTATCAAATGACAAACTATTTATTTTTATTTTGAAATTACGACAAAAGATAAAATTTTTTTGTTGCACTGCCGATGTTAACATGAATTTTATAATTTCAATAGGGAAGTATTCGGTTTAAGCATTATCAACGTTTTACACTGCATTGCGTTTATATCTGTAGTTTAGATTTGTAGTCATCCAAAGCATGAGACTTTGTTTCTAACTAAACTGAGAGTGCTTTGATTATCTTACAAGATACTTTGGATCCACAAAGCTAAGTTGTGGCATCATCGAATTTAGAAGCATAAAAAATATCTAACGTATTTGAAGACCGACAAATAGTTAAACTTATATCTGACAAAAATTATAATGCACATATAAAATCTATGGAAATAAACTGCTTCATAACGCTGCGTCTGAGCCACTTCAGTTAATTTCAGACCAACGAAGCGATTTTATGTCGCAATTTATTTGTGTTTGCAAGTTTTTATTAAAAATATTACAATATTTTAAAATCATCGCTGCAGCAATTTTGTTAATTTTTGTTTTTTGAGCTACAGTGAGATAATTTGACGAACAACTGACGATATAGAATGTATGTTAGCGATGCCAGTCCCAAAATCCCTATTCTGAAAATTCCGCGATATGAAATTCCAAAATCGCGAATCCCGCGAGTATTTTCACTCGCCTTCTATGAACAGGCAGTAATTGTTCTTCTTTATTAATTTTTACGTAATAAAAATATATTTTGAAAGAGTAATTTTCCTTGTTTAGAAGGAAAGTTTTTTAATGTTCCAATGGTGAAGTATTTGTTTCTGGAACAAACAGTTGTCAGTTTTCAGCGGAATAACTGCTGTCTTCAAAATAATACGGCGACAATTGTTAGCAGCGGCATTTGTGTAGTCGGTAGCCTGCCGTCGTCAATGTGTTAATTGCACGACTATATTTTTATAATTTTTCAATGTGTACAATGTGCCTGCTATCTTCAATATCGTTTATAAACTATGTAGTTTGTAGTCTGCTGTTGTAAGTCACTTTAAAATAATACTGTTAATGAAAGAACGCTGACGCTTTTAATGAAGTATGACATTAGAGCATTAAAACTTTGGGCGTCAAACATAAAATAAATTTCTAATGACTGTTTCAGAACTTATCGTCTTGAAAATGTTGTCTATTCAAATTATATTTTATTATTAAGTTATTATTAATAACTAAATATGCAGTAACTTGGGAGAATATCTACATATAATAAACTAATGTTACTTTTTAAAACGCTTTCAATTATGAAAATTTTAATTGAAATTTTTTTAATTCATTAAAAAGATTTCATGAACGAACACCTTCGGCGCCCAGTAGTCTAACGACTGAAACATATTGAATCACCAAATCTTTTTAGCAAATACTAACACAAACGCACACACATACGCACAACGCACTGACTTTCTTCGGAAAAGGTTCTTCGTTGTGATTTTCGTTTTCTACGCACAGCAGCCAAGTTTGAAAGAATTGTACTGTTACAGTATCAACCGCTGTGGGATTTTTTTTGTTGGCATTAGAAAATGTGTTTTTGGTTTTTCTATTTGATTGTAGTTTTATTCTTTCTTTGGAAATAAGCTGGGAATACAACTGATACGGCCTGATCACACAAATATTTTTGGTTTTTAAACGCGAAACAAACGCATCAAAGCAAAGCCGCACCAATAAATGGTTTGAATTTGTCGTTAGCGCTTCTGTTTTTCTATAAATTATTTCCATTTTTTTCGTATCTGACAAAAATCAAAATGTGAGCGGTAGCGTTTGTGTGTGTGCGTGTGAGTATTTAAAGATTTATTAAGGGCTTCTCTATCGATATGCGGATGTTAAATTAGGAAAATTAAAAAAGGTTGTGTGGCTTTGGAATTTTCTTTTTAGACTCTTAATGGAGTTTTTGTTGGGTAAGAAGGATTGCGTGGGAAACTCCTCGGCGGGTACAACACCGAAGGAAAGAGTGTTAATTATTTTCAATAAAAATGTTTAAAACGAAAAGCCAAAGGATCTTGAGTTTTCTCATCACGCACCTTTTCACCTGTGCCACGGTTTAAAGTAGAATTTAATAAGAGGCTGATAAAGCACCAGAGTCAAACGAGTTTCCCTTGTATGCATGTGTGTTCTCCTCTTGCAATCCTTTAAGAAAATTGTATAAATTTTCCAAGTGCATATTTAAAAAAAAGGAAAAACATCATTGTGTGTGGTTTTTCGTCTTTCAATTCCATACAAATGCCGATAAATTTGAATTTAAATTAGATTTTAATTAATAGAAAGTCAAAAAACAACAACAAGCAGTGAAAAAAACCAATAAGATCGAATTACAGCTACATACGCACAGCACACACACACACACACATATACACATGTGTTCCTCATTAACATTCATGCATTTGCATGCGCGTGTGCGTGTGGGTTTAATTGATAGCAAAACGATACCCACACACACAGTTATGGTTTCGATATCTTTGAATTTCTTAAAGACTTGTATTTGTAAAAAAGCGGCGAAATTCTTTATGAAAAAGGTTTTAAAAGTGTTAAACTTAAAATGATTGCCACCATGTCTAATAGACGTAAACAATTTATGTTACAGCCATGAACAGGTGAGGAAAGTCTTTCGCTTGAAAAGGTGTTTACGAACGAGTGAAAAAGGGTTTGTTTGCAGTCTCTTGCATTCATGCCATCATTGCTTTATATTTCAGCTGTCTTGTAAGAAAATTTATTAGCGAAATTAACTTGACTGAAGAAATGATTATTAAAAAAAAGAAAGGGAAAATTCTTCAATCTGCTCAAATTGAAAAGAATTTTTTTTAATTAAATTTGTATCTTGGTCTTATTATTCTATTTTGATTATCATTAAAGTTTGGTTTATTAACAACTGTGTCGATGCACTGTGCGGTCGACTGCCTAATAAATGGTTATACAGTAAAACTCGCTTAAAATGAATCCATGCGATGGATATAATGAAGACCACTTTGCCCTATGTACGCAGTTGTATTTTTTTTTTACAAACAGTCCGGCAACCAAAAGTTTTTGAAAATAATGCAACTTGATTTTTTTTCCAATTTAATATTAGACTATTATTGTAGGCTATTAGACTAGATATTTAATTTTGTAAAAAAAAAATATTATTTCGATGGTTATTAATACAAAAATTATTACGAAATCTTACACTCTTCATGCAATACAAGAAATCAAAATTTTTTATGCATTCATAACATTTCTTTATTGTTGACATATGCAGATGATCCGATCGAAAACCTGTATTTTTATTTATTCAATTGTGTTCAATTAAAACAAAATTTTTGCTATTTTGGAAAAGTTGAAATTAGTTATGAAATGTCAGGTGCAATTGCTGTAGCGTGCGTCACGAGAAATAAGGTTTTTTTTTATATTGGGAGTCGAATAAATTTTTTTTTTAAATCGTATATAATTTATTTTAAATTTCATACCCTAAGTATCAACAAATTAAAATTGTAGGGTAAAAAAAATTTTCTTTTATTTCGTAACGTGCGTCAGAAATTGAGTTCTCCTAAAATTTAAAAAATTAAGAAATGGAATTTTTATGCACCTTCTCACGGAAAGTGTTAACTAGTCGGAATTGTAGGTGTTGTGAAGAAACAATTCTGGCAGATGGTTAAATCTGAAAATCTTATACTCAATAAAGCCCACGACTGAATATAAAACATAAATGGTACTTATATTTTATATGTCAGCAGAAGATACAATTGATACAAATTGATTCAATATGTTTAAAACATATCTGTAGTTTTTTGTAGATATGCAAAATCTATTCACCGAAAGACATAAAAATGCGACCTTAAATTAATAATCACATTAAAAACAATATGCAATATAAATGAATTACAAACATGATGAAATTTAAATAAACTGCTCGCAATCAGTGTTTGCCAAATGAAGGTGTGTCAATTAGCAATTGGCGCCAGCAATCTTTACTTGTTGTCACAGAATAAAGGATATGAAGTTTTTTGTGCAAATAATTTTAAACACGAATTTGCTTAATTAAATAAATATTAATTTTTGACTCAATATTATTTATTTTTTCACATTCCGTTAAAACAATATGCTTTAAAGCAAAACTTCCGACAAATGTTAATAATTCTAGTAAACAATTCGGCAGTTTGTTAACAAAAAATGCACTGCCGCGATCTTTATACAGTTTTTATCTTTTCATAGTCGCCGTTGCGTAACGGCGTTAACAATTAATAAAGCCCAAAAAGTGTGGCAACTCTATAAGGTGTGAAAATGCTAATGAAAAAGTAGAAAAAGAAAATCAAAATCAAAATCACAATAAAAAAAGCAAACGTACAAGAATATCAAAAAGAAAGTTGTTCATTGGGGAACTTTTGTTTGTTCAAAGCAGCCAATCGATAAAGTATCCAAATAGACATGAATTTATTCTTTCTTTCCTGTTGTAGTTTTTCATTTGGATACTCGTCCAAATGCAGCCTAAAACAATACTAAATTGCTACTGAATAAATATTTACATATGAAAGACAGCCAGTATCAATGGATGGCATAAAAGAGATATTTATGATCAGAGTGCTTAAGATCAAAGCTGTGACCGCTTTGAATGCAGCACCTACTGCAAATGTGTGATAATAAACAACTGTTCCGCGGTTGGAAAATCAAATAAAAAAACATAATTTCCTCTATCGCATACATACGCATCTGTGTATGTATTTATTTCATGTACTGTAGAGTTTTTTAAGCCTGTTAAAATAAATTAATTAACAACTTGTGCTCTGATTTTCCAAGACTGGTTTAATTAGTATTAAAATTTTTGAGCGTACGCAAGCAAAGAATAATGGTAAAATGCCGGCGCTGACTTTATTATGATTTCTGCAACAATTTATCGTTGCGACAAAATAATGAAAAATTTTTGAAAAGTAAGTTAAATTTAATAAAATGTAACCTTGATTTTCTAAAAAATTTTAAAAAAATTTCGATTGTTTTTATCTGCTATTTTTTCAAATGTAACTTTAGTTTTTTTCTTGTAAATTTTGCAGATTTTATAAATAAAATTATTATGATGTGATTAAAAATCGCACAAGTGATTTTGTGAATCACGCCTTTTTTTAATGTTCGCTGTGACTTGAACTGAAACAGCTGATTTCTTTTGACTGCAAATAATGTGTCTAGTCTACACATGCATGTATGGAGCACCTCAGATAGTAATCGTAAATACGATGAAAAGCACGAACACTTGTCGTATAACAATGGCATGGTCCACGGCTGCATTACATAGGACCATGTTGTAACCAGTCCATTTCAACTAAAATGGACCACGTAGTTCAATATTATTTGTAGGGTATTAATTACAAAGCAAAAAAAAAGAGCAGAAAAGCTGCTTCTAGATTTTTGTTTTCTCATTTTCAAGTGATTTTATTTAACACGCAAATAATTATTGAATAAAAAAATGCATTGAGTAATGTATTGCAATAATTTATTATAAAGTTTGCCCTTTATAGTCGTAAAAATAACTACAGACTTTGCTGAATGTTTTACAATTAAAAAGTTATAAGCACGGAATGCCTTTTTGTGGTTTCAAATCACTTTGACGAAATGCGGTTTTCAGAAGACGCCAGAATAAAAAGTTTATTAACGATTTTGAGTTAAATTTTCCATTTTGTAAAAGTTTTTAAAACCAAAATGGAAAAATAGAATTATAAACAAAGCAAGAACTCTGTTCTCGCTAAACAGTTGTAGAAGAAGTTGTACAATTCGAAAAGTATACAGCAGCTTAATTGAATCGTTAACCTCAGGCAATCAGTTTTAAATTAGTCAACCGGTTAGGCGAGCATAAATTAAGCGTTTAAAGGATTAATGCTTAATCGATTGAATGCCCTCCTACCAGTCGTTAGCAATAGTAAAGTTAATAGTAATTAATACATTACAAATTATTTCAAAATATTAAAGTTTAGCTTTTTCGCCATAAACAAATAACGGGTCATTATTAATTAGCGGTCTACGCGCCGAACACATAAAACTCAAAAATTAATATTCAAAATAAAATTCTCTTGTATTTTTATTGCTGTTATTATTTTGTTTTTTAATTATACATTGGCAACTGACTGACAGAACACATCACTACTGGATACACAAGTTTAATTAAAGTATTGAAAGCCAAAGCCGTAATAAATGGATTATGAACAAAAGCAAAAAGCTCAAACGAGTACGAGTTTCAACATACAATTTAACATACTTAACGACAATTCGAACAAACCTTTTTATTTTTCTAATTATGTTTCGATTTCAATGAGTTTTATTAATTACCACTGTTTTGTCGAAATATCTAAGACGTGAAAAATTTTCGAGTGTTCTGTAAAAAGATTTCTAACAAAATACTAAAAGTTGAGATGACGATTGAGAAAAGATGTACAGTGAGGACCAAAAGTTGATCTTGGTGGCCGATTAATGTCACCAAATAGTAGAATTACGCGTTCTGGAAACTTTACTTGAAATAAAGCCGAAATCAGTAGTTTTGTGTGGCATATCGTACAGTGTAGAATCTTCAATTGCAGGCCAAAAAAAAGTCGGCTTTTATACGGCCATAGCTGAGAACGCCGTGGAATCGACAAATTCGAATTATCCGCCCCACTTTCACTAACCCAAGCGATATTTTCAACAGTGTGCACATTCGGATGATGCTCAGGCCTGATCTTATCAGTAACGCTTCGAGCCTCTCCGAGTTTCTCTATAATCGTGGCAATTACTTGCACGGTAGGTCGGTAATGGCAACCTCGTAAAGCTCAAAAAGTGTTCACGTTTAAACCACTACATTTTTACGCGTTCCTGGGTTGTTAAATGATTCATTTTCGT
The DNA here is from genome assembly GCA_963924685.1 of Dexiosoma caninum. Classification (NCBI taxonomy): domain Eukaryota; kingdom Metazoa; phylum Arthropoda; class Insecta; order Diptera; family Tachinidae; genus Dexiosoma; species Dexiosoma caninum. The sequence continues at coordinate 122,859,802 of OZ004725.1, read as the reverse complement.
AAATACTAACGTTTCACTAAATAAATGACACTTCATATGACCGATATTTAACAGCTGACAGCCTTGCCAGACCGACGGTTTTCAAACCACTAAATGTATCCAATAATAGGAATGTTTCTTTACTCTAAATTGGGCAGCTGCGGGATCCCTATTTTGCCAGAAAGCGTTCTCGCATGGAAAGTTTACTGCCAGTGCGCAAAATTTATGTATTAGTAAAATTACTTTTTCTAGGTATTAGTGGCATGTGTAAATGCTATGATAACAATTAATTTGGCATGTGCGAAAACTTTTCTGTTGCACTCTGCCGCAAATGATTGTAGAAGAAATATGAAAGAAACATTTATAATAGAACTTTGTCCCCGTTCACACTTGCTATATTTGTAGCTGCACTTTTTAAAAATTCTGCTTTGAAATGGCATTAGTCCGAGATTAGACAGGCCAACACTTGAAAGAAAAATATCTGGAATTGTCTTTCATTTTTTCATTCGCGTTCATACAGATGAAAATGTTGCCGTCGACATTCCATTATTATTATTATTTGCTTTTGTTGTAAGCCAAGAAAATGTGAGCAAAGCGTATCGCGGAATATCGAACACAAAAACGATACTCTTCCCTACCTGTGCTACGCTAAAAAAAAACTACCCTACTAGAAATTTTCAATTGCACCTGAATGGTACCCTCTTGGGTTGCCCAATTGGGTCCCTCACATGGGATGTAACGCAAAAAGTAAATTGGCAACTGACGAAGCAATACTGTTATAATTCCCAACCAAGTAATCTTTTTAAAATGGCAATTAGATAGTCGTCTTTGATTTTTCGGTATAAAATCCCTACAAGCATGTACGAGTGTAAGGCTAACAATTAAGAATCATATTGTTGTTTTATTTTTGAAAAGCGAAAAACATTTACAACTGAATTTAAAATAAAAAGAACATAATAAATTATTTTTTATAAATAATAAATTATTTATTAAATTTGCAATTTTTTCGAATTGTGTTAGACTATCCCAAGAATTTCTTTAGTGGACCCCACTTGGGAAAAACTGAAGTAACTTTTTCGCTGGGGTATACCAATTAACTCCCAACCAGATCTCTAGTAGGGTTGGGTTTGCCACAAACATTCCCAAATTGTTCCCAGTATGTGCATTGGTAGAATTTATAGACGGGCAAATGTTTCCCTTCCAAATGCTCGCTCGTCTAAACTCAGACTTAAGATCCACATTATTCAATTCTAGTTTTGTAATTTTTTCATATTTTACGCCTTTTTTTCAAACTTCAAAGTTGAATAGTGCGAATTGCAAAGCTAAAAAGAAGTGCAGAACACATGAAACCGTGCACTCCTTCTCACTCTTTTCGACTCTCTCGCGAACAAACTCAAGAATTGCTGCTACAATAATTGCAAGTGTGGACGGGGACTTAATAATGTTTTTCTTTTTTTTTTTTTGTTTTCTTTTTGTTGTTTTCATCAGTTATTTGGTAAGAACAACAAACATTTAGCACAACAATTAATTTAGGTGTGGTAGAGTCATGTTGAGGCACTATTTATTTATTAACAAAGGCCATCTTTGGGAACGTGTAACTGCATTAGTTGAGTGTGCAAGTGTGTGTGTTCGTGTGTCAGTCAGCCATTAAAATTAAATACCGTTTTGTTGTGCGTCCACATGTTCGTAGTTGATTTATATTAACGGTACATTTGAAACATAAATTATTTAATTTTTAACCGCTCGTATGGCGGCTGATGTGAACTTTTATTCAACCATTCTTTTTTAAAACAATTTTTGCGGTTATTTTTTAATTTGAAGTCTATAGCAGACCAGCAGATTCGAATTTATTTTTTTTTTTTTGGCTTTTGTGTCTAATTATTTCTCGATTAATATTGTAAACGAAACAATTTGGGCTTAAAAAAAGTCATTTCGGCATGGAAGTTATCACTTTGGTTGTGAAGGAATAACGAGTGGAAAGTCAAGTAGAGCATCTCAAAATGCTGAGAAGCTGTTTAAACAGAATTTCAAGTCGTCTGGCGTCTGCTGATAATCCATAAATTTGACTTTCACTTTGTTTGCATTTTCTTTCGCCTTGTTTAAGAACCTCTAAAAACAGTATAATTTTTGGCAATTTTTTTATAATTTCAAGTAGTTGTTTGCATAAATTATTCAGACTTATGCAAGAAGACTTCAATTTAATCAAAAATTTAAAACAAAAATGCAAAAATTGAAGTATTTTAATTTTGATTCCACTGGCCACAATGTGCTGCATTTCGATATAATTCAAGTAATAAATTATCGAAATTTCATACCAAAGTTGTGCACATTAGAATGTAACGATTATTTGAAAGCCACTGAATTTCATTCAAGCAACAGCAAAGAAACTCATCATTAGAAACTTTTCTTTAACATGGCATATCGCTTGAGTATCAGCTTCATTCTCGTTCTTTTTATTCTTCTCAAGTTTAGGTTTTTCTTTTCTCTTCGTCCATTTACGTAGTTTGTGCATTTTTTTCGATTCTGGGCTATTGATTTTTATTACTGGAATCCTCAGCGTGGAGCTTGAGCGCCATCTCGTTTAATGCCTTTAAGGCGTGACCATGGTATTTTATAATATGAATTGATCAAAGCAGCCCGACGTATTTTATGTTGACCGCCACCGATGATGATGAGTCAACTAAAGCAACAGAAAATAAGGAAAACAAAATAACTAACTTGCTTGCAAATATTTTTCATAGTCAATAACTTTAGAAATTGGTTACGGGTTTAAAAGTACAACCGAAAGTATTCCTAACGTGATGATGACGATGCTGACGATGATCATTGTGAACTCGTATGAGAACAAGTATTTGTGTCCAGTGTTCATAAGTAGAATAATGAAATTAAAGCAAATTTTTTTTAAACTTGATTTGTTGCAGACAACAAAACAGCATTTGGGTAATATGTGTATAAAAGTGCAAAACTGCAATTCAACAACAATAACAAATTGGCCAATCGATTAGTTAGTTCAGTCACACAAACCAACCGAGCTCTTCTACGGATACTGAGTATGCGTCAGCATTTTTCTACCCTGCCTTTTGCCTGTCTAATATGGAATATAATTTTTTCAAAATGAAATAAACGTTATTAGTATTTGGGGTAAAAGCCGCAAGTTGATTAAATGCACATCTTATTAATTAAGATTGAAGACACATACTTCAGCATGTATGTTTGTACAGGGTGTCTGGTGGCAAATTTATATTTTTAAATACGATTATTTCAAAAAGTAATACACGGTTAAGAGGGAGGGTGGCGCCGTTGGAATTATCGATTGTGCAGATTTGTCAGTGACGCTGTCGCAGTGGTCGAGTGAGCATCGCGCTTTCGCTGTGGAGACATTTTTTAAGAGTACTGATTCTTACGTAAATGCTTGGCGACAATTTTGTTCAAAGTTCGCTATTCGACGAATACATGATGGACCGAGTGTAAATTTAATTCGTTCGTGGGTGCAGAAATTCCGCGCATCTGCTTCGCCTCTGAATGCCCCATGGCCAGGACCAAGTCGATCTTCAAGGACTCGCGCAAATATTGAACTGGTTGAAAGCAGTTTACGCTAAAATCCGCTACTTTCAATACGGAAAAGAGCTGCCTCACTGGGACTTCCATGAAATTCATGAAATTTTAAAAAGGGATCTGAAGAATCTGGATGACATACTCTTTAAGAAATAAAATCCGCATTTCCATTCTATCGTTCAATGCTCTTAATAAAACTATGTGTCAATTATTACGTTTTTTATTTAAGTTTGAATATATAAATCTGCTACCAGACACCCTTTATATGCGAATATACAAAAATTATTATTTTTTATTGGATCAGTGCTCAGGTCATATCCCCTGGATTGCACTGAAACTAGATAGCAAGAGGATAGAGTAGACATGTGGTGAAAGATGTAGGAAGATAGAGCGAAATTATTGCACAACTCTGCAATTTCGTGTTAACTGCACAGTGCGACAGTTTTCCCGTTTTTGAAATATCGCTCTTGTCATTTTTTACGTTCTTCTCCTCTCTCCTGCAAAATCTAAAAAAATTTTGTTACATGGTTTTACGTTCTATATGTCGAGTTGTAGTAACAAAATAGAAGGCGTAGTGCCTCACATTTTCCTCTTCACTAAGCAAACTATTGTCTATGAATTAGTTCCTTCTACCTACATTAAAGAAGTTCACTTAAATCATTTGTAAATAAAATTACTGCAAAGAAATTTTCATAATCAGTAATTAAAAGCTAGAAACACACTTTTTACATAATTTCTCATTTCTAATTCATAAATTAATGAAATGTTGGTAAAATAAAATAATTCCTTAAATTTGGTAATCAATTCACTGCAATGCATGCTCGTTTTGCAATAAATTCAACATTTTATTTCAATAATAAAAATTAAATTTATCACACCTTTTATTGCAAATAGAAAAAAAATCACAATTCTGCAACTGCAACAACTGCTGCAGAATATCAAAAACAAAATTCAACTTCAGCTGTTTGCAAGAATGTACGAACCACAAAATGTTTCAACTCGGTTTTTGACATTTCACAGGGGATGAAAGTTATTACGTTTGACAGAAAGACAAATTAATTAATTGTTATTCAGAGCGTATTTCGGGTTGCAAAATTAAAACGTTTAAATAAATGATATTGATGGCCACAATTTGACACAGTTACATCTCAATTTTTTACAAGAACTACACATGAGTGCAAAAAAATGTAATGGGTCCAAATATGGTTCAACCCGTTGTGGTTGTGTAAATATTTACGAGATGCGAATAATTTTTGTTAATCAAAAAATTCCCCTAATTTTTGGAATGGCGGTCACAATTTTTGATAAAAAAAATTTATACATATACAGGCAAATCCCGCGACAACGGACGATATAATGTCAGGCCCATTCGTAATACCGAAAAATTCGTTATATCGCGAAGTTTTTTTTAAGTTTTATTTTTATTATTGTATTTTAGATAACCAAATAATTACTCACTTGCTACATATTACAAAAATAATACTTTTATTTATTTTAATTTTTTAATATTAAAAGCTGACAAAACAAAAACAATACGTACATACTCGTACATAAATGTTAATTTATGCGGTTCTATATTAAAAGTTAATCCTGTTGGGCAAAATCATTGATTGAATTTTGTTTTTTGGGTACATTTTTGACAGCTTTTTCAAAAATTTCTCTCCAGACCAACAATGTGCAAATAACATCACGACTTAAATTATGCTCCTTTATAAATTGTTGTAATTTTACTTTAAACGGATTCAAAAAATCAGATCTGGATAATAACTTTTTTCCACATAACTTCAGAGAAGTATAACTCCGTGTCTTTTTTTTTGATTCTACAGGGTGGCACAAAATGGTTTATAACTCTTTTATTTATGCGATTATTATAATTTTTTTTTTTTTTTAATACAGTGTATTATTGGGAAATTTTTTGCAATTAGCTTTGAAAAATGATATCCAGTAAGTGATGTCCATTTTCTGCTTCGGACACACGCGCTCTTTTTAGTTTTTAGGGGGTGCTGATGGCGAGTAGTCAGCGTGTTGGCTCTGCAACCAGAAAGACCCAGGTTCGATTCCCAGCCGGGTCAAATCAGAAAATAGTTTTTTCTGAGTTTTCTGTGCTACAGCACCCTCCTTCGTTGGTATTTGAGCAATAAAAACGTCGGCGAAGTAAAATAATAAATAAAATGGCTCCATTAGTTAAAAAATAATGCGTCAAAAAAAAACATCAGAGACGCCGCAACTTTGCTTTATAATTTACACGCAACTGCAGAGTTGTGCAAGAATTAAGCTCTATCTTCCTACCACTTTCACCACCTGTCTATTTCTTCCCTATCCTTCTAGTTCCAGGGGATAGCCCCTGAGCACTGGTCCAAGATAAAAAAAAAAAAAAAAAAAAAAATATTGTCCATAACTTTCGTAAAATTTCGGGTGATTTCGTTTCGAATGCTTCATAATTAATTCCCCAAGTTTGCTTCACAAAATGCTGAAAAAAAACTTAATAATTAAAAAAGTTATAACGAATTCAAACCATATAGCTCTTTTTGTGCCACCCTGTAGATCACCATCAGTTGCTTGGGTATCACCATTATAAATTGTTTTATGTATTTCTCTCATTAATTCCAGCGGAATGCCATTTATTGGTCATACAGCTCCTCTTCCCTACTGACGTACTCAACATTTTTTAAAGATGCTCGATTTTTAACCCATTTGTTGACTCTTTACAAATTGCATACAATCTTTGATTCCATTTTGTTTTTCATTGTGCAATGTTTTTTTTTTACCATTCCTTATATCAAGTATAAAATTAATACAGCGTTCGCTATATATGGTTGTTAATGTAAAAAATTCGGACGTTCGTTAAATCGGATTTTCGTTAAAGCGAGATTCCTTATACATAGATTTGTCTGTATATATGTATATACTATATACTATATATATGTATGTACTCGTATATGTATGTATTTTTGAAAAAGAATGTTTTTTTTAAGTAAAATTATGTATTTTTGAAGACAAGAGCTTTTTTAAGTGTATACTTCAACAAAGTATCTTTTTCGAAAAAGTGTCTACATTTTTAACGAAAGTATCTTTTCTGGAAAGGGTATTGTACCTTTTTTAAAAATATCTTGGGAAAATTTATCTGTTTTTGGAAAAAGTATCTCTTTTGAAAAAATTATCTGTTTTGAAAAACGCATCTTTTCTGAAAAGAGTGTCTTTTTTGAAAAGATTATCTCATTTTGGAGAGACTAAATTTTTTGACAAAAATATCTTTTATGGAAAACGTATCTCTTTTAAAAGAAGTATCTTTTTTGAAAAGATCAGCTTTTTTGAAAACAAGTATCTTTTCTGAAACGAGTATCTCTTAGGAAAAGAATATTTTTTTTGAAAAAGCATATTGTTTGAAAACAAAGTATCTGTTTTGTAAAGAAAAAGAGTTGTAAGAAAAAAGTATCTGTTTAGTATCTGCTTTGAAGAAAAAATCCCTGAAAAACGTGTATTCTTTAAAATAAGATCGGCTTTGAAGAAGGTGTCTTTTTAAAATAATAGACAAATAAATCACGTTTTTCTTTCTGTTGAAAATACATTTGAACTTCCGTAAATTGAAGGCCGGTTTTTGCGACAATATTATTGTCATACATTGCGCGGACAATACATTTTCTGACAATGTTGCCACATAAAAATTGTGAGTTCACAAGGTTGTTGAATATTTTATTACAATTTTTCTGTCAATTTTGTACTATATGACAATCGTGTATACATACCTTTAGTTTTAAAAATTTTTGTTTAGCTCATTTGAGTTTAATTTCTGGACTTTTCCGAACTGAAAAAATCATATTCCACATCTATAAATGAGAGTGTCATAATCATTTAGCTATTTTCTCCATAAAATTTTAAGAAAACGCTTGATTTTATCTGTTTTTGCTAAAATGTTGAACAAAACTTTTAGAAACTTTTTACGTAACAAAAAAGAAAAAAAAAAATAAAAAAGTTAAATTTGGATTCACATAGAATTTCAACTATATTTCCTTTACATTCTCTAATTCACGGTGCTTCCTCTCAGCCGAACATCTTGTCAGCTCTGAACATACGTGAGTCTATTTATAGTCTACAACAATTTCGAAAATACTAATTTTTCATTGTCATCCAATCGAGCACAAAACAAAACAAAACATTCTCAAATGTAATCACAACAATAGAAACTCTCACCCCTCAAAGGTAAATGATAATAGACAATTGTTATTGTTTTTGTTTGTGCAAGATTTTTATGATGTTTCGGGTGTCAACGAAATGCGAGTACGAGTAATAAACCCATAATCACTACACACTTGGTGACTTTATAAAATAGAAAAACATTCAATGGCCTAAATGAAATTTAATGAATGCGTGTAGAATGGAGAGCAGCATCTGTTTTTTTTTTGTTGCGATTTTACGCTGACAATCATTCAAGCATTATTTGAAATTCAATTGATTTTCTTGTGCCATAAGGAAGGGAGCAAAAGCCAAAAATATTATAAAAAAAAATAATAATAATTATTGGCAATATAATTACAAACAATTAGTTTTGGTGCTTTACGAATAATGTTCTTGTTACAAATAACAACCCTCGTCAGTTAAATAGAACATATGCCTGCTTTGAAAATGTTAAAATTTAAATATTTAAACAAAATTCTTGGCGTTAATCTTATTCGATGCGGACACTTGTTCATATGCCGCAACACTTGTTTTCACACGAACTACTCGTATATTCTTGGGAAGGGTTGCTGTTTTTATCTCGTTTTAATCTTTCGGAATATCAAATATTTTTGCACTTTCTTTTTCTCTTCATATAAAATTTAAAAATTTTACAGAATGTTCTCTCAGGGATGAGAATAGTTTATTTTGTTAAATGTTCTTTTAAAACGGATGGAAGGGTGACACTCTTAACACCTGCTTGGCCAGAACGAAAAGTGGGCGTTTAGTGATGTCAAAGTAGAGTTAATAGATTCATTGCCGTTGCGCTGTTTTCATTCTCCACTTTCTTGAATGAAAATACCAGCAACATTTTCATTTGAAAGACAGAAAAATGCTGTACTTTCCTTTTAACTCTTTGGATCGTTTGCAATGTCACTTCCTATTTTTATACTGCTTAATGCGTCAAAATTTTGTGAATATTTTAATTATGATTTGCATAACCTCGAAAAGCAAAACAATTTTCGTAATTTTGGATTTGAAAATTGGCGAATAGAAGTGTAATGGACATGGCCGTCAAAACATTACAAAATTGAAGCGTTATCTATTTCCTAGACCTTCTTACGATTAGCAGAAAATGGAAAACGGTATAAAATCTGATTTTGTACGTTTTTTAAATTTACTAAATGTCTGCAAATTAATAGTGCAGTAAATTTCCCATTAGTTCACATAACCAACTGAAACCGAAAATCTTTATCGGGACACAGATGCACATGTAAATGGTGCTTCTTATTTTTAGCAAAACTATAATGGCAAAATTCACAGTGATTAGTTAGCTAATAGCAATAGTTGAACCAATAATATTTTATTCACAGCTTTTTGTTCACTATTAGTTAAACCGCCAAATGCCATTGGTTAACAAATGGTTAGACAACAGCTGATTAGTAAATTATTATTAGTGTTTTTGTTTTGATATCATCTACCATAATATATATATATATATATAATACTATCAGTTTTTTATTTTCGATGATATTTTGGTCTTCCCGAACCAATTTTAGCAGCAATTCTCTGTCTTGCGCGGTAAAGTTCAACGAGCGCGCGCTTGATTTATCCATTTTTAAGAAATAATGCAACAAATGTAAACAAAATCCATATGCTATAACATTGCTACCAATATTGAAAATTAAAAGATTGTTAGGGTTGCCATTCTTTGGTTATACGGAGAATGTTAGTTAAACCGTAAACTGTGAATATGAAGTATTAGTTAAACAATAGTTATCTTTTTAGTTTACTAATAATTAACTAATGACTGTGAATTTGGGCCTAAGACCGATAACAATTTTTTCTTTCAAATACTGTAAAAATTTTTATAATTGTACCAGCAAACAAAAGCCACAAAAAGGTTTTTCGAAAAGACTGTGCTGATGAAGGAAAATAATGAAATAATGATCATTATTATGAGTGTCGTTGTCGTGAGGAAAACGGTAACATGTGCCATAAGTTTTTTATTGTGTTGTTATGTCACACAGTGTAATATTAATGATTTTGTTTTAAAATGAAAGCGTCTTTGAATTTTCTAGTTTTCTCCGCCATTCTTTATAAAAAAAAAGGTATTGTCAATTTAAATAATGGCCCAATTGCGTTTATTTGCATAACAACTGCGAAACCGATGACCTCAGGAATGCCTTACTTTGTCAAAGTTTGCACGGCTGCATTTGGGAATAAGTGACTTTAAAGCAGGGCAAAGCCACACGGTAAGGTATCCTATATTTGATATTGTGACTTTGGCAATTCTTCACTTTTTCATGATAGTGAACTCTACAACACTTGTTGGGTTTGCAGCGGAAACAGGCACCTGTTAAGCACACTGCATTACGTTAACACAATACCTACGTTACAATACCTACGACTTTCTCTTTTTGCAAAACCCTTTATAGGAAAACTAAAAATATAATCGTACTAATAATTATAATTGCAGAGCAATTGCTTAATGCGAAGGCAGTTTAAGTTTTTTTGCGGAAAATTTAACGTGACGTTGTTACCCTGGTCTCAATTGCGCTCAGCCTCTACTCATTTATTAAGTGACAGACCGACTGCCTCTGTTCTCCTGCCAAACTTCCTACACACCATAAAGTCATTTTGTATCAAACGGCGATTATCAGACTAAATGCTAAAAAAACAAACAAAATAAATGCAAATGGTGGGGGATTTTGGTCAATAACACACTCTGAACAGTGAGTGAACAAGTAACAAATGGCAAATTGTGAATGCTGGCGGTGCATTAAAACAATGATGAGTGTTTAGCAGACATTGACGGTTACATGTTTGTTCGCTTGTGTTCTGTTGGATTGGACTGACTGTGTGAGTGCCATGGCCTCTTGTGGTCTGGCCATTTGTGGTCGCGTTGGTTGCAGATTTGGCGTTGTCTTTACGAGTATATTGGGTGTTGTTTTTAGCTGCTAATTTTCGTTCAGTATCTTTAATTTAGTTGCCTTTTTTTCTCCCCATTATTTTGCGGTATTTTTATGCTGTTTGCATTTATTAATTAGCTGACGTGTCCATTAATTTAAATCAATGATTAAACCTCAGTAGAAAAATTCAAAAAAAAAAATTTAAAAAAAAGAAAAGGAAATCAAATAGACACCCAACAATATTTCTTAAATCTGTAAATTAATTTCAGTGCCTGTTGTAACTAATAAGTTGATGTTTCTAGCCAATTGTTTACGATACGAGGGTGATTTGGAAAGTACTATTAACGTGTAGAAGCAGAGTTGCAAAAATAATGATGATTTCCTCTGTCTATCCCTTCATCACCTGTCAGCTCTATATCTCTCTGTTTTCTATAGAAGTTGGCCACGATGTGCCAAACATGACATGTGTGTCAAAAAAGTTATATAGTGTGTACTAAAAATTTATCTGAGTGGCACACTTTTTTCTGGCAAGTCTTGAGATTTGCAAAAGTTTATGAACATTTTCATAAAATGACAACGCAACGCGATCTTCATTAAGAGCGCATCCATTTGTAGTCTATTCGGCAACGACTTGCGCTACGCATTACAGAGAAAATTCGTGTTTTGGCCGAACAGCACGTTTGTGGAATAGACTACCTACAATGGTCTCTCCTGTCACTTCTGATGTGGGGAAATTCAAATCGAATTTCCATAAACTACTCCCTCTATCCTCTCTCCCAAAACTTTATTTAATAGTTCCGGCATAATACATCGCATGTGCAGGGATCATCCCGTGAGTGCCGGTCCAAGAAAAAAACAACACATTTTTAAAGGCAAATATCAATTTTTAGAAACAAATTTAAATTTTTCGTATTTTATTATTTTATTTGCATATTGGCGTTTGTTAAAAGTGGTAATACAGATCGGCCTTGCATTATCTCAAGTTGCCTAAATTCCAGTGCATTTTACTGATTTTCTGGCAAGATTAAAAGATGCTTCATTATACAATGGATTGCAACCGAACTGTTGTACAGTTGTCAGTTGTTACTAATGCAGGTCATACACATAGAAACTTCATTAACTCCAGTTGCCTAAATTCCACTGCTTTATAGAGTTTTTTTGGCTATCACAAATTTGTGGTGGCAACTCCACTGAAGTTCGGTTGCAGTCCATAATCGGCCCACAAGTCTCCTAAATATGCACAACTGCGCAAATATCAATTTGAATTTTTAACGATGAGGACTCGTATTGATTAATTAAAATGAAAAACAATTTAACAACATTCTACATAATATTTTCATAATAAAATTTATCCAGCAATTGCTGGTGTCATTAAACCACCAGACAGGGTTAATATCTGATAATTGATTTCACTGCAAATGTGGGGACGACCAGTCAATGTGTTTAATACGAATATTTTATAAATTTTTACATTCAGGGTGGCATTTTCTACTGCCCCGTTTTTTTTTTATTCCGTTTTCGTCTTGTTTCTTTTCATCTCCATCTCTCAATCCATTTCTTAATGGCATTTCACTGATGTGTATTATTTCGTTTAAAATAAATTTTGAAATATTGTCTCGCATTTAATTAAATTGAAATTCATTGCTTTGTAATTTTTCAAAACGTCTAGCGGTAGCCCCGCACTAAATACCCATTCATTAGCAGCTGCTTGCTTTGACTTGTTCAGCAGCATTCATTTACATATTTTAAATGCTGATTTTGCTTTGATTTAAACTTTGTGGCAATAAAAGTAGAAACAAAAAAATTAAATGCAAAATTATGTAAAAATCAATAGAAAATCGACTACAGTGAGTGATTTAGTGCTTTAAATAAATAAATCTAAACGTTGATTAAGACACTTAATGGGATTTTATTTTTTCGTAATTAATAACAATTAAGTCATCTCTCAGGTAGACAGCGCATTGCTGTAATAGAAGTTCTGCTTGTAATAAAAGCCAACAGTTTATCAGCAGCTCTGGCTACTGTGTTTAAATGATCACCATTTATCTATGGAAACAAATCTTAATTAATTTTATTTTTTAATTGTTTTTACGATTTATCTGTGCGATGGGGTATTTCGCTTCTCTCTTTTTTTGGTTGTATTTCATGTGATGTCTACAGCACACTGAGGGCAATGGTTCAGTGTTAATGTGCCGTTTGATTTCACCAGCAGAGAGAGGCAACTTTACGAATTAAAAATAATTCATGGTAAAGTGGGAGCTGTTGGCTCCCCATATAAAAATGGCCGGCTACGCCAATGCTGAATTCATTAACTCGGTTTGCGTTCGATTGGAAACTTTAATGAATTCCACAGATATGCTTTTGTTCGAATGAGAATATTTTTATTAATGAATTATTCACAATATAAATAAAAGATGTGTGGATGGTGTGTAATTTTTTTTTTGTATTTCAAATTCTTAAACACACCCTGCGTTAGTTTTCGTACTTTTGATGAGGAGAGTATGCAGTCGAAATCTCCAAAAACAAAATTCCAAAAACAGGAAAATATGAGTTGAGCAAAAACGAGAAAACAAGAAATTTTTACGTCACCCTTTTCGATCAAGTACCTGATTATTAACTGATTACAGTTTGTTTAAAGCCCATGTAGATTTCTATCAGCCAAAGCAAATTAATTTCTCACTGATGTTTTACAATTTCCTTAAAGAGTTTATCACATTTCCCATCATTATTTTGTGTTATTTCTTTCTGAAGCCAACAAAAACGATGTATGAATAAACAAAATCATTAGTCACGTTAATTTATTGTGCCAGTTCTTTTCTGTATCGTTACAAACCATCCCTGTTAAGTGTATACGATTACACCTGTCGCCTTCAAAAAAGAGGAAACATATTTTTGGTTTCCTTTCTCTGTGTGTGTCTTCACATTTTAACTTGAGTAACTTCCACCGCAAGAGAGTCACCATGCAACACACATTATTTTAATCATTATTGTTTTTAATAGTATTATAATAATTAATATACATGTATAATATGTTTTTTTTTGTGAGTTTGCCCTTCGTACTTCTAATTTAATGTAAAATAAATAAGAGGGAACTGATATCGTCTGAGCATCATCTCTAAATTCAATTTTTTGTGGTGATTGATAAAATTCCATACGGCATCACGCCCATTAAAATGTATTTTATATTCATCGTGTTTAATTAATTTAAATAACTTGTTTCTTTTGCATACAAATACACTAAAGCCCCGATTTGCGTCGATCCGATTTGCGTTTTTTCGATTTGCGTCGCTTTTTAAAAATTGGTATAATCCGACTTGCGTCGTTGTGATTTCGATTTGCGTCAATTCTATTTGCGTCACTTTGATTTCGATGCTTAAGCGTAGCATCTGTTGAGCACGCCATCAGTTGCTACAAGGAAATCTATGCGCAAAAGAAATCTTCAACAATTCTGCAAACCTTAGACAGTTTTGTTAACAAAACAGTGAGACCACCTAACCAAATGGAAACAACTGTTGTTAATTTAGATTTATCTGCTGAATAACATTTCCAACACTATTTTTTACTTTAATGTTTATGTGAATCGTATATACGTATGTATTTATGTATATGAAAATGAATTTTAATAATTGAATTTTTTTTTTTTTCTTTTCTAACTTTAAAAACGTTTATTGAATGAAATTAAACAAATAAAAACGTATTCATATGACTTTTTTTTATCTAAATATGTATATATTTTTTTCGAAATTTTTTAGCTTTTCACCCAATTAATTCGAAATCAGAACATTTGTATAGAAACAAAAAATTCGATTTGCGGGTTTCAATTTGCGTCGCATTCCTCCCGTCCTCATTAACGACGCAAATCGGAGCTTTAGTGTATTGTAAATATATGAATTTAGATAAAAGGTACTTTCGAAGAAACAACTTTGGGAAAGGTACTTTTCCAAATATTACTCTTCTAAAAGTACTTTTTAAAGATTCACTGCCGTATTCGTAATTAATTTTTCGATTTATAGACGATATATTAATGGAATTTTGTATGGAAATTTGTCTGTTAAACATTTTATAAATCAAGATTATTTTTTTATGAATACCACAATCACTTTTTATTAGATACTAATAAAAAAAAGTCTTTTTTTTTTACACAGATAATTTTAGAATTTTTCTTAAATCAACTTTTTATAAAATATAGTAAAAACTTGATAATCCGGATAATTGATTGCAGAACCTAATCCGCATTATCAAATTATCCGGATTACCGAATAAAAATTTAAAAACGTTCTTCTTGTAATAAAATTGGTTTTGAAAGACATAGCGAATGATATATTAGCGAAATTCACGGTTCTTACTAAAGCCCTTTTAGATCTTGCAGCTGTAGTATAACAACAACAAAATGTAACACCGAAAATTTTAAAGCTAATTATTTTGCTTGGTAAAATAGCCATTCACTTTGGTTCGTCCAGAACAGTTCAAACTCTTTTGTGAAGCACTATAATTTTGTCGACATGTTGACATGATTTTCTTCTGACCAGGAAAATAATTTGATTTTGCAGCAAAAAGGGAGAGTAACCATGTTTTTGGAAAGACAATTAATAGAGATTATCTTTATATATGTATATAAAAATTACATGTTTGTATGGATGTGTGTTTGTTCCTTATGGACAGCTAAACGGCTGAACCTATTTTCTGGAAAGTTTCACAATATCTCTCTGTATACTGTGACTGTGAAGTAACTAAAGGCTATATAAACTTCAAATTTTCCAACTGGACGTTACCACACCCATACAAAAGTAAAAATTTCTGAATATCGCCCAAATGACTTTATACTGAAAACAAATCATCAGTCAAAAACTGGAAGGGATCGGACAAGTGGGCGTGGGACTTCATATTGATTTCTGTATGTCTTGAAAACTGCTAAAGCAAAATCTTTGAAATTTTGTAGAAATTACTTTGACTTTTTGTTTGATTATGATCTATTTTGTCTATTACGTCACAAAAGTTCAACATTTATTTCCGAAAAATAGATTAAAAATGTTCAAAATAAGTTCATGAACATATTGAACTTCTTTTAATTTAAGTAGGTGTAGCGAAGCATGCCGGGATTTTAGTTAGTGAAGTTATAAAGTTGGATTATAGAGAACGATCTGCTGGGATAAAAATCTCTCCAAGATAAAAAAAATGCTGCCCGGGTATCGAATTATTCGGATTATCAAGGTTTTACAGCACTTTTTTTAAATAGACTTTTTAAAACGTTGCACATGTGACAAAGATCTAAACGTTACTCACTTCTCAGATGAATGCATATGTTACAATTCTGACAGATCGATTATCTTCCTTTCCACTCTGCCATCTGACCTCCTAAAAAATACCTCTGGGAACAACATCAAACTTATTCTCGAACTTGTTCCCGAAATCCGGTCATTCGCACGCACGACGCGATCATCATTAAGAGCGCATCCATTTGTGGTCGATTTGGTGGCGACTCGCACTACGCATTACAGAGAAAATTTTTTTTTTGGCCCAACGGCACGTATGTGGAATGGACTACCCGCAGAGATCTTTCCTGTCACTTTTAACGTGGGAGAATTCAAATCGAATGTCAATAAATACTACTCCCTCTACGCTTTCTCCCAAAACCTTATTTCTTAGTTCCGGCGCAATGCACCGCATGTATAGGGGTAATCCCCTGAGTGCCGGTGCACGAAAAAAAAAATATGGAACGAAAATTAATCTGCAAAATCTATTCTAGTTATTTTTCACACACGCGTCGAAAGTCAATTTCGTTTCCCGCTAATTAATTACAATAATTGTATTATTTATAAATAAGTGAATTTTTTTGCTTTTTTAAATTTTATTTATTAACAATTTTATAATTCGTATTACAATAGTATCCGCAAAGCTTTAAAGAGTACTAATTGCTAATGTTCGTTATATTGCAAGCATACAATTATTTATTAATTAAATTTTAAATTAAATTATAATTTAATAATAAAATTACAATTAAGAATTTAAACAACAATAGTAAAGCTATCAATAAGTAAAAAAGAAAATAAAGACAGAGAGGTGATAATTGAAAAGGTACTTTTCGTATATATACGAGGTTTGTTCAAAAGAAAAGATGAATTTTGTTTTCTTCGATTACAATGGCGTGGTGCATCATGAGTTTATGCCAACAGGTCGTACGGTTAATAAGGAATACTACAACGTTTGCGTGAAGCAATACCGCTCAAACGATCAGAATTGTGAGAAAAAGAATCATGGATTCTCGATCACGATCGTGATCACGATAATGCACCAGCTCACATATCAATGCTTGTTCGTGATTTTTTGGCTAAAAACAACACCCAATGATGGCTCAACCACTTTATTCACCAGATTTGGCTCCCTGCAACTTTTTCGTATTCCCAAAACTATAGAGACTAATGAAAGGAAAGCGTTTTACTACAATTGATGAGATAAAGTTCAAATCGAAGAACAATCTGATGGCCATACTGAAAAGCGCATTTCAGAAGTGCTTTGAGGATTGAAAGAAGCGCTGGCATTAGTGCCTTATATCTCCGTGGGATTACTTTGAAGGGGGCAAAGTGGATATTGATGAATAAATTAATACTTTTCAAAAACATGCAAAATTAACATTTCTTTTGAACAGACCTCGTACATATTTGAGAGGTGCAGTATGAAGGGGTAGATGTTCAAAAGGTACATTATTAAAAAGTTCTTTTTTAAAGGTACTCTCTTAAGAGCTATATTCTGAATAGGCAGGTTGTTCGAATGTACGTACTTTTTTGAAAATTTTCTTTTAAAAGGTACTTTTTCAATGGTACTCTCTGAAGACATACTTCCGCTATTGTTAGTTTTTTAAAACGTTTTTTTTAATTCACTTTTTAAAAGGTACTTCTGTCAAAGATACTTTCGTAAGAGCTACTTTCTGAATAAATAACTTTTCAAAAATAGATTTTTTGAATAATACCAATTAAAAAGTTACTTTTTCAGCGCTGCTTTCTTAACAGGTACTTTTATTATATTTTTAACTTTTTCATTGTAAATATATGAATTAGATAGTGGTTTTTAAAAGGTATTTTTTAAAAAACAAGGTTGTGAAAGGTATTTCTTTTTAAAAATTAACTTTTTAATGGGCTCCTTTTGAAACATCTTTCAAAACAGAAAATTTTGCGGCTAATGTGCTTAAAGGTACTTTTTTACTACATATTTTAAAAAGTGCCTTTGAAATTCATTACTTGCGAAGATCTTCCCACAACACAAACTCTATTATGTTGCAGTTCATAAGTGTGATAAAATGTTAAAAGAGATTCCGATTTCTTAGAACTATTTTGGGGAATATCAAACATTTAAACGTTAATTTACTTTTAAACATGTGAAATCGGAATTATAATAAGGCTACCGCTACCGCTACCACTGCCGACGCCAACGCCACCAGCATCGCCAGTATCAGCAATAGTAACGATAGATAGAAGATCATAAAAACGACTACTTCTTACTTAAGAGTGATCAACATGTGCACGATAGCACAATATTAGGGGATTTATAACCATTTTTTCCCATTAAATTGCAGTCGATCAAACATTTGGATGCCGGTAGTATTCCAATGAAATTTCGATTTTTGTTAAAGAACAAACATTAAAATGCCACATTAAAGTAACCGCATTAAGCAGATACTTTTCACATGTTTTACTAGTGTGGGCTTTAACTAGCTACTGTTTAATAAAAAAAAGGAAAGAAGAACGAAAAAAAATTAATTTTCTGATCTTTAGCCAGAAAATTATATTAAAAACAAATAATCGGATAATAAAAAACATACACTCGTTGTTTTAAAATATACTCGTTTCTGTTTTTGTGTGCCACAATTAAAGTGCTTTTTATTTTCTTAAAAAGATCTCTTTTAATAAAAAAATAATGGGGGTATTCAAATGGTAGTCAAATGTGATCAAGCCGTCATAATGGAGTGTGCTATTTCAAAGCTCAGTCAGCTGACTAGAAAAGTAAAATATTTATAAATATTTGATATCAAAATACCAAAATCAAATGCAGCAACTGAAACAGATCGACTTGTTAATATACGGTTATCCAGTTTTGCGTTTGAAAAGTTAAGTTAAATAAAACACACATAAAGTTATGATTTCGATGAAGCTTTTAGTTGATTATAATGCTTGGACCTTGCAATTCTGTACGAAATACAATGCCAGTTAAATGACCACCTTTAAATTGTTTGCAGCAGTCGATCCCTTTGAATTAGTTTTCAAACACTTTTTCGCACATTTCGAGCAGTATCTCGGCGATTACTTGACGAATGTTGGTTTTCAAATGCTCAAACTGTAAAGGATTACCCGCGTAGAAACTGTAGCCACCAAAAAAAGTCTAACGGATTCAAACAGCATGATCTTGATGGCCAATTGACCTCGCCAATCGTGAAATTGCGCGTTCTAAAAACCTTCCAAGCAATAAAGCCAAAATCGGTCGTGTTGTTTAAATCGTGTCACCGTCTTGCAGAAACCACATATCATCCACCTCATAATATTTAATCAATCAGTAGAAGAGTACTTAAAGTGTTGGCTCTGCAACAAGAACGACCAACGTTCAATTCCTAAACCGGTCAAGTGAAAAATGTTTCCTTCGTCGGTAATAAGGAGTAATAAATTATCGGCGAAATAAAATAATAAATAAAATGGCTGTCATTAGCTTAAAACTAACATTAGAAACGCCGTAAGTTTGCTTTATAATTAATACGTGAATTAAGTTCTATCTTCCTACCACTTTCATCACCAGTCTATGCTCTACATTATCCCGCTCTCTATTACAGGCCATAATTAGACGCCGTATTGCTGAGTACGCTGTGGAATGGTCAAATTCGCATTATCCGCCACACTTTCACTAACAGAAGTGCTCATTTCAGCAGTGTGCACATTGCCATGATACAAATATCTGACCATGACATGATACAAGTATTCTCAAATTTCTTAATAATGTTGCCAATTCTTTGCACAGTAGGTCGATTATGCCAACAATAATCATTTAATCCTAAATTGTAACTATTTTTATGCATTCTTCGCGTTCATATATGTACGTAAATGGCAAACCTCTCACTAAATAAATGGTTCAGATGGTAGATATTTAACAGCTGACAGCCTTGCCAGATTGGCGGTTTTGCAAACACTAAATGGATAACCCTATATATTAATTAGGAACTTTTCTGTAAATCTTCCAAAAAGTCTATTTTCAATGAAAATTATTAAATTGTTCTATTGACACGTAAAATTGTTGAGATAAATATAAATGAAAACAGCTGTGGCCGGGATATGAGCTGAATAAAATTTTTGGCCGATGGCTAGTGGTAAAACGTTCAGTGGCTGCCAACCAGATAAGTGACACAATCAAAATTTTTTACGATATTTTTTTATAAAAATGTAATTCAATTTAATAACATAAAAGTGTGATAAATTTTAGAAGAATTTTTGATTTCTATATCATTTATAAGTATCGGCGGTTTGTAAATATTATCGACGGTTCGACTGAAGGACTTTAACCGCTTTCTACTTCTTTTCTTTATCTCTCAAAAAATGTTGGATCGGTTTTGATCAATAAATGGCGCTCATTAATTTTATGTAGAAAAAGTTATTATCAATAGTTGGTGCGAAAGTAATGAATGTACAAAAAGCGATGCAAATAAACAAAATTGCAGAACTTTTAGAAAATTTTTAGAGAATTTTGGTTCGGTTATGATCCAGAAGCCGCTCACCAGATTTATGTGATGAATATAAATAAATTTTGACAGCTTGGTATGAAACATATGATAATCACCTGCGCTAATAAAACATTGGTCTTATTAATTTATGACTTTTTTTTGTTTGAAGCACAATAACAACGTTTCTAAACTACTGAAAAATACTAAGACAATACGACCGAATGGCACATCGTTTGAATGTCCCTAATTATTTTTCTACGCCCTCATAAGGAGTTGAAGCGAAGGCAAAGAAATTTTTTCTCACATTTTTTTAATTTAATGCAAAGAGAATAATATTTTCGAGGATGTTTTATTTGCATATGATATTCACACATTTTTGATGAAGTTGTTTGGGAGCGTTTATGCTTCGATTCGATTTTCTTGTGTTTTTTTTTGAGCACAAAAAATATTGTTATTGATGGTGTTGGTGTTGGTGTCGATGTTATTTTTTTTTAGTCATTTTTGACATCAATAAATGTCAGATGATTTGTTTTTTCTCTATTTTGCTTAGATGGTGGGAACAAACACTCACAATGTTGTTTCAAATCAAGAACTCTTAACAAAATAAGTGTTGTTGTTTTTTGTTCACTTATTTTAGAGCATCTCCTTGTGCATGAAAAATATTCCTGCAGTGTTGATGGACAAAGGCTTCTTTACCAAACATTGTTGTGCATTTGGGGTATCTGAAAAGAAACTCGTATGGGTTTGTGTGCATAATTTTTTTTTATTACCATAAGAAATGAATTGTTTTGCAGTGTGGGATGTTGTTGCGCTGAGTGCTGATTACTTTATTTATTTTTTTAGCTGCTTGAAATTGGAGGTGTTCGTATACAAGTCGTTGCGCACTTGTCGTTTGCATTGGTCAGATATTTAGAAAAAAAAAATTCTCTTAAATATCAAATTATGGACAAGCGTCCGTAATAATACCCTCATAATACCTCGTAGGTGTTCTTATGACTCTCAGTCAGTGTCAGGAGAAATAATATGTTTTTGTCAAACAACCAACGACCGACAACTGCTTAGGCGGTAGTAACGCTGCACGTACTCGTATATATATACATATATACATGTATATATATATATATATATGTATATGTATATATTCATATGTATGTCTTTCAGTGTATGAGAAAATTTATGTTTTTAATCGTTTTCCATTGAAGAAAATAACTTCCGTTACGCATTTGTTATAAACAATGGAAATTTGTAGTGGGTATTTGACTGCAGTCAAACTGTAATTTATTTTTTTATTTATGTTGTGCTAAAAATCATTTCCTCTCTGATTGATATTTTCGTGTAAAGTGCAGTTAATAAAAGAAATAAAAAAATATGAAAATAACTAAGAGCCGACATGAAAAGGCTTTTTTTTGTCGTTTGGACAATTTTGATGGTTTGTTTGTTTTATGAATTCTGTTTTTGACACTTAATTTTTTCTGCATTGTACAAATTTTGAAGAAGAGCACAAATATATTGTAATGGTATTATTAATCAGGTGCAAAGAGTACAACTATATTAAGAAAAATGCAAAAACGTCAAATCGTCCACTAGTGTCATTGATAAAAAATAAGTAAAGGCCTAGATAGTAAAAATGTATCGTCCGTCGATAGACTTGTCAGTATCGTTCATCTTTAGGTCTCAGTTATTAAAAACTTAAAACTTCAAGCAATTCCGTCAGCTGTTGCGGCTTTTGTTTTATAAGAAAGTAATGCCAAGTTGACGTTTGCAACGTAAAAATCTATTTTCTGTAGATTTTCTAAGTGACAATTTCAATGATACGATTTTAGTAAGCAGCAACGAACATTACTTATGTTACAGCTTTTGCCAGCTGATCGCCGCGAACGTGTTACGTTTTCACTAACTGAGGCTTAACTGTCAAAAAATATAAAATTTTCAACTTAAAATTGACGTTTCGAACTTAAAATCTTTTAAATATATGTTGACAACTTAACGATTTATGCACAATATCCGCTATTCTGAGCTTAGTTTTTGACCGTATAGTTTTCTTTACCATTTTTTTTAATGAAAATAAGAAGGCAACACTTAAAAAATATACTGCCTGGCTCACTATGTCACTCGAATTCGTTCGTTCGCATAAGAACATTTAAAACAAAAACAAAATTTAAAATGTTGGTTTTGTTTTCAATGTTGTTATGCGAACGAACAAATTCGAGTGACATCGTGAGCCAGGCAGATAAACATTATAGTGTATTTGTTTCTTTCTGACATTGCTATCCCTTCCTATCAATTTCATATTAATTAATGTAAAATAAATGAAGTGCCATAAGGGTTTTACACACCGACGCATGCCCGATCACCCTGCTGCAACTGTCATTACATGTACATTTACTTACACCATATCACATGTACAACAAATTTAATTTTTTTTAAATATTAAGTTTTTGTCAAGTGATTCTAGTAGAGCAGTCTAAAAAAAATATACGTGCATAGGCGTTTTAAAAGTCTACGTCTGTTGTAACTCGTTTTAACGCCATTTTAAATTTGTATCCTTATATAGTAAACCGACATAGACAATCGTGTGATATGTACGTTTTTGGTTTAAAATGAGTTCACAATATTTATTCAGAGCATTACGATGAACATTTTGTTAGTATATTTTAACACTATACCTCTTCAGAAAATACGTCTTGTTTGTCTTTTTGAGAAAAACGTCAAAAATTACCTTTAAAATAGGAATATAATTAGTTGAAATATTCTACGAAAATAATATTCTACTTGAATGCAAGCAGCCACGTCAACCAACCAAACAACAAACATGTTGAGGATAAGCTTATGTCATCATGGCTTTTTATTTTTCTATTCTGTTGATCATTCATGAGCTAAGTGAAGCGAATGCCATACGGCTGTGCACGGGTATTCTATTCACTACGCAGCCTTGCGTTTGCACAACACTACAAATCACAAATTGCCAAAAACATTGATAGTTATTGCAATTAAAGAGTCGCTTTTCTGAAAAGGCTTAAATTAAATGTCAATAGCGCTTATCGGGAATGTCTCTAATTCGAAATTTCCTTTATTTAATAAAAATTCCAAAGACCAACAAAAGCCGTAAGAAAAGTTCTCCCACGTCGTTATGTTCTTTCATCTTTTCTTTCCAGTAAATGCCATAAAGCTTATTATAATTTGTCAACGAGGCGTTAAAATGAATCAAATGTGTCGTCGCTGTTTTCATGAGATCGGCGAATAGAGTCCCATACAAATCGCACAACAAATAAAGGGAAGAGAGCAAAAAATTAACTTTTTGATGTTTTTTTTTCGAGATTTCTTTTTCAGGAATAATGCTCTAATGATGTGTCATTGGATATTATAATTTAATGAGTTCGTAGCGGTTATATCGCACTACTAAGTGACCTACACAAATAATTTGGAGTTTTAAGAAACAGTAAGAAATATTGATGTTTCCGAACATTTTTTTAACAATCTAAGCAAATTCGTAGCAAGGTAACCCAATAAATAAGAGTCTTCTAACAGGGACTCCGAATTTTGACAGTTGATAACGGCCAACTTGTTGCAGCTACATTTGTCAAATTAGTTGTCATTTATTCATTTATTTTTTTTCCAAATCACCATGGCCGGATATCTGTACCATTCAACAACAAATGAAAGTATTTTCTCAAAATACGTGTTCTGTCCGTTTAACGTACCGCGCGAAAAATCATCTTCAGCGATGAGGATGGGCCTCTGGATGAACGGGTACGTGAACACACAAAATTGTTGAATTTGTGATGATAACAATCCACATGAGATCCAAGATTGTCCAATGCATCCCGAAAAGTTACTGTTGGGTGTGAATTATGGATCCATAATTTTTTGACACCTACATTGGCCAGGCCATCACTGTCAGCGGCGACCGCTATAGGTCGGTGATTACCAACTTGGCCTGAATTAGATGATCTGGACACCAGCGACATTCTTTTCAACTTCAATTCAACCTCCAACGTAATTGTAGGACAACAACAATCGGCATCGCCTATTGCCAGTGTTAGATTTTAGTAAATTTTTTAAACATTAAAATGCCGTTATGTGATGTTCTCTATTGAAATCCACATATTCTTTGAATAATTTTTATTTGTTTTTTTTAATGAAATTTCAACCAACTTTGCCGAGTATAGAGTGCATAAAGGATGACATTAATTTGACATATTTTTCATGTCATTTCGACATTTTTATGGCATAAAAGTTTTTTTTGTCATTTTCATTGTTATTTATCGTTTTTCCCTTATTATTTTAGTTTGTAAGGAGTGTTTGTTGGATTATTGTGATTGTTGCCAGTATGATTATCATTGTCATTAAAAGACCTTAAAAAGCGGCAGTTTGTTTTTTTAACGCCACTCATTTGACACTTCCGTTGGCGCTCGTACAATTCCAACCAACTGTATGTTAGAGAATTTGTCATGTTAATGACGGTATTTCTTTTGAGAGAGTTGGTGAGAGAAAGAGGCAGAGAGGAAATTGGCATGGGAAATTAATTTTGCAAACTAACGACAATATCCGCTTTCTGAATGAATCGTCAAAGACACATTTGCAATGTAATCAAATTGGACCATGTGTTCATATTAACCCTAGAAATATGACGCTTCTTCCTTGATTTTAACTCACAATATTTGTTATAAAATTTCATTCATTTTCTTCTCCCACAACTCGACCCAATACTATTTTTTATTTTACAATTTCGTATTGCTCATGCTGCTGCGTCCATTGTTTTATATTATTGCAGTGACTTTATTTACCAAATTTTCCTTTATTTCTTTTATTTTTTTAACTTGGTAGCACTGCCTTTAGTACATGAAAATCAAGGTTGTATTTCATTAAATCAACTTTAAACCAATTCAAAAAAGGTTTTAAGAAAATATTTTTATATGGTAAAACTAGGTTTTAATAGTTGGTTTTAACACAAACTCACCGATAAAAAGAACGAAAATATAAAAATATCGATTGTTTTTAAGTTTTAATCGATTGGAGAAAAAAACAGCGACATTCACAATAGGAATTAACTATCGGATTTCAAGAAACCTGAAAAAGTAACTAGAACGGGTTAATCAGACAGTCTTTCCGGCCAGTAAAAATTAGAAATTGGATCTCGGAAATGCATCCTGTTGAAACTTCTTATTCTCCAGTCCCAATTTTTCCAGTTGTTGTGAAGGAGAAAAAATATGGCCTCCAACGTCAACATCACAACATACAGTAATGGCTCCAGGTGTGTTATTCGTGGATTTTCAGTGCCACAGAAGTGATAATTCTGCTTATTCCGAAGCAATGGCAATGGGTTTCATCGCTCATGATGACTTTCAATGAAAAATGTTTTTTCTCGCCGTTCGTGCTCTTGAAGGGTACAGCGATTCACGTCGTATTAACGTGTAATATTTTGCATCTGTTTACTTGAAAAATGTCATAGGAGAAC
This sequence comes from Dexiosoma caninum, assembly GCA_963924685.1. Taxonomy (NCBI): domain Eukaryota; kingdom Metazoa; phylum Arthropoda; class Insecta; order Diptera; family Tachinidae; genus Dexiosoma; species Dexiosoma caninum. The sequence goes on along the minus strand of OZ004725.1, from coordinate 122,834,046 downwards.
TGCCATTTACCGCGATTTGCGAAAAATTAGGGCAAGATCTGTTGCTACACTTTGTAATAATACAAATTGCTCTTCATTCAGTCCGACATGAATTTTCTTTAAGTGTACAATTTACAAATTATTGGTACCACACTGAAATTAAGCCCCTTAAAGCTTCCTTTTTTTCGATCTCATTACGCTGAGCATATAATTTGTATTTTATTTTTTTTTTTTATTTTTATAATCATTTTTATATTCTCTCTCTAGTGTGTAGAAGCTTTTCATTACGATTCTTGAGTTTCGTTGAGTTTTTTAAGTGGACACATCTACGTTCGTTAGTATGTGTGTTTCCTTTCTGTTTGAATTCTATAATTTTGACAGCGTAAACATTCTCGACTACGGGCAGGGGCATTTCTTGATATTGAAGTGTTTTTATTCAGCTTTTTTGGCGACCTACCTCGTCGCTGAAGACAATGACTTGTATTATTTTTACTGTAAGTTATCCCGTTTGAAGTTTGCCGTCCATTAATGGCCTACCAAGTCCAATGTATGCTTTTTATTATTATTATACAAAAAACAACACATCCACATCCATATTCATATCAATTTTGGCCAATGGCTAAGTGATGCTGACGCTGACTGCGGCTGTAGCTGCAGCTGATGTGTGATGTGATTAAGCTTTGTGCTTCTCTCTCCCTTTTTGACCGTTCATGTGTATGAGCTGCGGCTGTAACTGCAGCTTTAGCAGTGTCATATCTTCTCTTGAATTTTACTTGTCATATACGAAGGTGGATTGCAAAGTCCTTTATTTTGTTTTTAAGCGAAAGAAATTATAATAAAGTAATATGCATTCAAAAACGAAGAAATTGTTTTCGCTTAGCACTTCTATACACAGGTGGAGCTCGATTCTTCTCAGGTGATCGTCACTTGCAGCGATCATACGATAGGATCTCGAAGCAGATATTAATAGTGACCAGCGGTCGGCAGACATTGCTACCCATAACACATTCTGGCGCAGATATCTGGAGAGAATTTTTCACCTGTTTGGGAGTGCTTCTGCAAAGGCGCTCCTCTTATCAGGAATCTACGGGTGTGGTAATACCTCTGTACCTCGTATGAAGCGCACGCGTCTCTGCTATCAAAGCAACGGGGAGCGATATGTTTATAAGAAAGGATCTTCGGATGCGCGAAGATGAGGAATTTCCACTTTATACCAACAAAGATATGTCTCGGCCCAAATACTGAAATAACAGTGTTACAGAGGCGTTGACCCCCAAGGGAGTGTCTCGCCACTAGATATTGTTATGTGATGCATCCCCTGTAACTTTCCTGTGTTCAAACCTGGCAGAGGAGATGTCAGGTCGGCAGCCCACACGATTCCTTCTGAGTACAGGTTTAATGACTGGTGTGCTACCGCCGCGGTCGACTTGAGCCTAGCGCCGTTTAAAGCCTGATGACCGATGCGGATAGGTTGTCAAGTCGAGGTCCGATCGAAGTGCACTTTGTGTCGACCCCGAAAAGTTGGAGTTCGTGGCCGGTGTTAGGGGTTTGTATTCTTACTGCCTGTGCTTGCCACCTGAAGTTACACAAGGACAGTAGTTTTTGGCTCAATACGGGACATATCGTCATCTTTATGACATTTACCCTGGCGTTAAGATCTTTGTTGTGACACGGGTGTAGACAGACGAAAACACCTCAGCAAGGTGAAATTTGCGATTCTACCACACAAATAACCACCATTCTTTGCATCAGCATACTTCTTTTTTTTAGAAGTTCTAAATGCTGCCGCTTTTTGAATAGTTTTGTTCAGTTATGGGAATGACTTTATTGCCTAACAATTTTAAAGCCAGCCTCGTTTTTTTGGTGCCTCTAATTTCCTTCCATTCCTTGTTAAATTGTTTGTTGCTTTAGTACAGTTTGTGTTTGTTGTTGTTGGATGTTGTGTGTTTTAGTCATTTATCAAGTTCAAGAGTGTGCCTTGATAGTCCTGGCAACCATGTTCGAATGTTCTTGCGTTAACGTTTAATGTTCATCTTAATGCCTATTCAATTGACTGACTGACCACTAGTAGATATTCCTTACGTGCTTAGATACATATTTCTGTTTGTACATATGTAATTCCCGTATGAGAGAAAATAAAACAACTCCTATCCCGTCAGCCAGTATGTAGTCTGAAAGTTTGTGTTCTTAACTGACTGACCTGTTTGTACTTTTTTTTCATGGTGTGATTTCATTCGCGTCTTGTGGTGCGTCTTGCCGGACCTCATTAAGACTTTGAAGTTTAGCGCAATTGCGTGATTGGCCAAAGCGCATCTAAAGTACTTAACTGAAGGCTGTTGGTTTTGTGAGTGTTCGTTCTAATCCCCTTTCAGACACAATACAATTTAACATGTTGTTAAAAAAACATTATTTTTTATTTGATTTTGGTTTAATTTGTTCAAATGTGTTGCCACTTTGATGTTATTTTCAGTGTTTTTAAGTATATATGTGGCAACATTATTAACAAAAAATTTCTGTTATTTTAGTGCTGCCATATTCTGGGGTATTAGTTTTATATAATTTTTACTTTCATAAAACTTGAATTATTTCTCTCTTCAGGTTTATTTCTGCGTTAGTTAAAAAATTATTGTAGAAATTAGAAAGAATTTTCCTGGGTTCAACCCCAGTTTCAGAGTCTTACAAACATCACGCAATTTTTCTGATGTGCATTTCAGTGTCTTTGTGTCAGTTGTTGTCGCAATGTTTAAGTGGCGAAGGCATAGTCACTAGTCACTGAACATTGACGGCTTCAGTTGCATCCAATCCACAGTAGATCAGAACGCGCTCCTTCGTCGGTATTGAGTAGCATCGGCGATGTAAAATAATTATTGAAAATGGCTACTAAAAACGAAGTTTCAAAATTTATTACGTCTCCTTGACATCAGAGATGCTACAACACTACTGTAAAAACAAATAACGTGCAAAAAGCAGTGTTGTAAGATAGTGAAGCTTCACAATGCATCGCATGTGTAGGGGTCATGTCCTGAGTGCTGGTTGAAGATAAAAAAAAATATTACGTTACCTCGTTTGGACTAGGCGTTGATATGCCAGTCAAACAGTCAATAATTTTACATTTTTGTATGAATAAATAAATACTTAGGTTTAGTAAAGCTTTAATTCAATTCGTATTTAATTATAATTCAAAAAATATCCAACAATTTGAATTTAAAAATGAAAATAAAACAAAAGAAAAAGGAAACAAAATCAAAATTGCTTCGTCAGGCGTCGCTATGCAACTTTTTCACTCGGCTTTCTTCTGCATGCAAAAGTTGCGGCGTTTATTGCATGGTGTAAATATGGTCTTAGTGATGCTGCTAGTGGAACTGTAGTGTCCAGTACTGTGAAACTACAACATACTTATATATATTATATGCCAATCGAACCCTAATCGCCAAAAAGATCGTAAGCGCCAAAACAAAAATTTTACAGGAAACGGTTTTATTTTTACTTTCTTATTTTTTATTAAACATGACTTGTGCTGGGTACACATTATGTCATTTTGTGACATCACAAGCAAACATTGTAGTGTGTACTAGTAGCAACGTTTGTCATTTCCAATCAAAAACACCTAATATATTTGAAGTTCTCAATAATTCTGACAATCTCTAAATTTTTAACTATGGGTATGGGTCCATACAATTTTAATTTTGATCATAACATTTTTATTTATAAAATATCGCATACGATCATTTGTCGCTAAGGGGTCGATATATCAGCTTTGAATATTTGTTAACAGTGGACGAAATAAAACGATATTGTTTTTCAATTTATTAATTGCCTGTGCATAGAAGCCGAGGTGAAAACAATCGTTCGCCATTTATATTGAAAACAAAAACAATTTGAGTTTTTTAATGTCGTTGTTTTCAATATAAATGGCGAACGATTATTTCCATTCGGCCGTAAATAGTGAATTTTATCACTCAATAGAAATTAATGTTTCTGTTTTATTACTCCATACACTAGCGACATCCTTGAAATGTAAACAAGGCCTGGTTTTCATTATGAGCGATAATCGTGTTACTACTGTATGGCAAACCAATTTAATGTTAAGATCAGAACACCCATATTGTTGTCTTCTACAATTAATCACTGCACCTTTCAAAGAGCGTGTAAACTTAACACCAGCCATCAAATTCAAAATGGTCTTTGTGGCATTAATACATGATCATTTTACACTGAATTGAAAATATTCCAAGTACATCAATTCGTACTTCGAATTGTTAAAAACAATGTTAATTATCCATTGAACAATGGTTCGGAGCAAATAAAAAAAAAATATTTAATAATATAATTAATTATATAAAAGAAATGCTGGTAAAACAAAACAATTTTAACAAAAATGGTAGACAATTAGTCTATACATGGGTTTTAAAGCCGACAAGCATATGGACGGACGGACGTTCAACTTGAGACCGAATGGAAAAAGGATATTTTCTAAAATCGATTATTTCGGACATATAAGCAACAAAGCAGAAGAACAATAATAATAAATCCTTTTTTCTCGGTCTATGAAAACAAATATGTATGTGCTCGTAAAGAGGTTATGGCGAATTGGCACAGGTTTGTGTTATTTATTCGTGTTCGCATTACCATTAGAATACCGTAATGAGGCACAGAGAATCCTGTGAAATGGTATTGTTTTGTGGACGGTAACAAACGGAAGAAGTGTGTGTGTGTGTGTGCAAGAGAAAGTCATACAAAGAAGAAGAAACATGGAAACATGGTGCGATAATTAACACTGTTGGCCGTAAGAGAAATCTATTGAAAATTCGTCACGCATTGTTAAGATCAATCGTGCGAAGGTCATAATTATGAAAAGAATCCTTGCTGTAATGCAAAGCATTTAGCGTTCCTTGGGAAAACTCAAATTGATCTCACTTTAACTGCTGTTATTATTATTTTACAGGAGTGTTAATCGTCGTGTGTGTGTGTGTGTGAGTGCATGGGCATGTAGGATGCTTTAAAACATTTATAAACTACAATATTTAGTCCTTTTTCCTTTGTTTTATGCTACTCCTGGTGCGAGTGTGAATAGTTGGTTTAAATGATTTTTGAAAATGCGCTGCGCTCAGTGCTGTACAATTAAATGAAAGTGCCAAGATTGGTTTTAACATTTACAACTCCCATCCTCTTTTCATGCGTTGCATATTTTAACTTGAATCTCTTCTTCTCTTCTGAGCACCGTAGAGAATCGTAAACGAGATGCAATATGAAAATGGTTTTAGAATTCTTTGAAGTTTAACCGCCTCCAAAGTCTAAATAACATAATTTTTTTTCTCTTAATTTCTTTCTAATCGAATTCGAGTTTTATCGGAAATCTTTCATAGTTCATTTCATTTTTTTATTTTTTTTTTTAAAGAGACGAACAAAAAAGGAAACTAAAAATGTTAGTTAATTTAATCAATAAACCGTGGCTCAATTAACTGATACTTAAGGATATTTTTTTCCCAAATGATTGTTATTGTTGTGCATGATGAAGCATTTTGGAGAAAGATTTATAATTGTGTTAAAGTGCGTTCTAATTCTTCAGTACGGTGAGAATAAATTTCTCTATGCCACAGAATATTTTATTCTGATCGAGAAGGAGTAATTTTAAATTTCGTAAATTATGGGCGTTCATTTGTTGATCCGATAAAAATATTAGTTATTTCACACATTTCAATAAAAAATATTTATGAGTTTAATGATCTGGCTATTTTTAAAAAGTGGTAATTCAAAACATTTCTAGTTTTGCTTTTATACACTCACAAAAATTATTACACTAACGAACTGTAGTTTATTCAGGAAGTATTCCGTTCAGGCATTTTTTTAATCCATCCATATACATATATAAAAAGAAGTGATGTTACCACTCACTGCGAAACTGTCGACCGATTTCAACCAAAAATTCAGAGTACGTTGGGGATGGTCTGTAGATAGTTAATGTACGAAATCGGCCAAGTGTTTCCGGAGATATGGCATAAAAGCGCTTTAAACTACAGTGTCAATAATATTATATAAATATACATTCAACAATTTGATAAAGGCCAACATTCGCTGTTTTAATTAGTTGAGGTTATCCGGGGCGCACTGTATATATTTAATATGCCATATGTATTTCATATGCGGACATTCAACAAATATAAATTCCTATGCTAAGGGAAGCAAGAAAGCAACTCATCACAATTGAAATACACAAATTTTTTCTATCCATTCAGTACCCAGCATCGACGAAATATCTTTTAATTGCGTTGAATGAAAGAAATTAGTTGTTGACAAATTTATATTAAAAATTACCTTTTCTGGGCTGACATCCTCGGGGAACGATTAATTCGTTTAACAGAACGTATTATTGCTGTTCAGTGTATTCAATTGGAAAATGACTGCGTCTGAAACGAAACTGAAACGAAAACAAATTACAGCAATTATTATCACTTTGGATAAATTTTCATTTTTCATCTGTCAACTTTTCTTTTTTTGTGTTTTCTATTTATTTCCTAATAGACAAAAGTTTATTTTAAATCTCTTTTGTTACATTTCACATCGTTCGTTAAAAGAAAAGGATGACAGTAAGAAAGTCAGTGCAACTAATTTTCTTTAAAACTTAAGCTTTCGTCGCCACAATTTGTATTTCTTCTCTAAATAATTTTCCTCTCCTTTAAATAAATAAACACTTGACAGGGAGTCTGTCTGTACATATGAGTGGGGGTGTCTAACTTTTTGCCTTTTATATCCTGCTTATGGGTCTGTGTTTGCTGGAAATTGCGTTTTTCTTTTCGTCTCCTGTTGTTGTGATTTATTGCTTTTACACTGACACAAATAAATTTTCGCACTCCAGGTGTTAAACGTATAAATCACTCCATTAGTTGATTTTGTCTCAATATATTTGTTTTTCCTGCTGCTGCTACAGCTTCCCTCTGACGATTTTTCTTTTTAGTTTGTTGGTTTTTTTGTTATTCTGCATGTAGGTTTGGGGTCAATGTGTGTTATTTGACAGATACAATTTGTATTGACTTTCACATTCAAACAAACAAACAAATATACAGACGTATAAATTCTGCGTGCTTCTTGGAAAGTGGGTTGAAGTTTAAGTTTCTTCTAATGAAATTCTTCAATGTTGACTTTGTTACGCCCTGTTTATTTAACTTGAATGTATTTTCGTTTTACAGGGGAGGATAGTTAGAAATAATTTGTGATTAATTTCTAAATGATAATAAATTATTACGCAACTATTGAATTTATATCAAAGTTGTCTTTGATATATTTAAGAAAGCGATTGAAAATGTTCACACCTTGAAATCTTGATTTCAGAAATTCTGCATTTATTGGTGAGAGCGAGAGAAGCGTGTGTGAAGGTTACTGAGAGCTTTAATTAAACACAATAGAATATTTATATCTCAGTACAATCAAAGTATATTTATCAAGTAAAATCAACTCATTAGGTGAGTTTTTTTGCTTGTTTATGTTTTACACGCCGTATATGCCAAAATTTGTTTACATTTATGCGCTCCAATATCATTTTTACCCATTTCTTTATTTTGAGAGAGGATTGCAAAAGCAATTAAGGCATACATAAATGAAATTAATGTTTTTCTTGCTATTGTGGCCTGTGAGAGAGCAGTGAAAAACAAGTTTGACATCTTTAACAAGTTTTACTCAAACAAAATGCATGTTGTTTTTGGTATTGTTGTCTTGTTGTAGAGATGCGCCTACTTGATAAATATACTTTGAGTAAACTGATGTGTGTAAACTTTCTTAAATGAATCGAAACCTACTTTCGTTTACTCATCTTTTTACTAATACAAGAAAGCAAATATATCCCAGTGAAAAAAGTGTATCCATAGAAGTCAATAAAATCTTGAACTTGTGATCCAGAAGTGGTGCAAAATCGGACCAGTTCTACTTCTTTTTACACAGGGTTGTCATTCCCGGAAATTATATTTTGCGATGCCGATTCTTTGTATCCGAAGTATTGCTCGTAATCTACTTTTTAGACTTTTTTTTAATCTGTTCAATGGAATTTATTATTTATTACTCCTACGGACCTATGACAAGTTGTTTATCATGAATAAATGACACTTTAATTTTTAGAATTTGCTTTTATTCTATTAAGGGCGTTTCACACTATAATACTTTGTATTAAGTAAGACCTGTCAAAAATTCAAGTATTACGTACAAGTGGGGTAGTATCAAAGGAATGTGTTATGGAAATGACAAATAACATATTTTCTAAACAATAAGATTCATTTTGTCAGTGTTGTAATATGACAAAAACAAATGAAGAAAATAACAAAATTACAAAAAAATTGTTCAATACATGTGCAGATATGCAGTGGTTTATTTCGAAACTCAGTTTATGCGATCAGTTAAAATTTTTCAATTTTAAATAGTCTAATGATCGATAACATACAGGCAGTCAAAATTACATGGGATTGTTACTAAGCAACAAACCAAATTAAAGACAAATTTGTAAATCACACTGCCAAACACTAGCAGAACGCAACAACATGCTGTTTTAGAAGGTTGCTACAGGCTGTGAATATACATATCTTAACTGACGCATTTATAACCAGTTTTTTTTATTTATAAGACGCTTATTAGACAAATTTCCATAAAAAAATGCAATCAATATACCCTCTACAGGGTAGCCCAAAATGAGCGAATGTATTTGAATTCCTTACAACTTTTTTATTATATTTTTTTTTGTTTTCAGTATTTTGTAAAGAAGACTTGGGGAATTTGAAATGGAACAGTACACAATTCTACAACGTGACAAAATTGTTGAACTTTATTTTCTAAATCTACGATGCATAGTGTTGACTTAGCGTGCATATCGTCGTAATTTTAATATGCGGGCAGGACTGAGCGTCGTGAGTCAACAATAAAACGTCTGGTTACGGCAGACGACGAACGGTGCACACGGATGACAATATTTAACGGGTACAGGAGAATATTCGGGAAGATGGAGAAACGTTAACCAGGAAACGTTCGACATAATTTGGCTTTCCACGAGGGTCGCTGCAGAGAATTTTGCATACAATAAGAATGTTTCCATACAAAATTCACACTGCGAGGGACACAATGGCTCTTACGCGTTTACCGGATTTAACCTCACCAGACTGTTTCCTTAGAGTCTATTTGAAAGGAAACGTCTATACATATTAATAAGCTTAGAACCATACAGCAATTGAAAAATAATATACGCGACGAGATCAACAACAGAACACCTGGAGTTTTGCGAAAAGTTATGGATAATGTTTTCGAAAGAGCACTTGCGAAATATAATTAAATTAAAAGTATTCTCCATTAATATACTGTATTTAAAATAAACGAAATTTAATAATAATGTCTTAAGTAAGAAGTTAAAATAAACTCAAACCCCTGCTGTCATTTTGGGCCACCTTGCAGTTAGTATTTAATAAAGGCCCTTTTACATTGTAATACGACATGTCAAAAAGTTAAATCAAATGGGAAAGTATAATAGTGAAAAACAATATGTTATGGATCTGACCAAAATACAGAATGAAATTTGACAGTCGTATGGCTGTCACCATTTTTTAAAAATTATCAAAAAGCTTATACATCTCATTTTATCAGGGATGTGTTTTTGTGTAAGCAATTAAAGAATATTACAAATCAACAAAAAAAGCATTTGCTTCTAAACCGGTTTGTTCTTACAACTTATACTTTTCATTTTATTTCAAGTATGAAAGCAAAATTAGAATTTTTGGCAGTCGCACCAAATCTCATAGGATTTCTGTCTCACAAAGTATTATGAGAGTCGTAAGTCTTGTATTATAGTGTGAAAGGGCCTTAATTGATTTTAATTGAAAAATATTTAAAAATTTCTTTCCAATTTTAATTATGATTAAGAACACATGTGAGAAAGTACAATTGTTTATAATTCTAAAAGTAAAACTTTTGCTACCCAATGGATATCCATTTCATTTCATTCAAAATTAAGCCAAAAAGGAAACTTCAAAAGCAAAAAATTTTAATGCCAAAACAGCAATAAAATTTCAAATGATTTACAATATTCCATAATTTCAGATTTTATTACTTCCTATTGAAATATAATTCAGTCTGGGCGAAGTACTTTAAAAAATTCACAATTTATTTATTTGAAATTGAAAACAGAATTTAAAAAACAAAAAATTTTTTCGTAATGAAAAGAAAACACACACTCCTATCCACTGCTTATTTTCTAGTACAACCAAATAACTCATTAACGTTAATAAAGCAAATTTATTAGTTTCACTGCTTACGTAACGAATCACACAGTATGTATGGATGTTAAGACGTGCTATTAATTTATTTATTCTGTCAATTAAATTTTATTTTTTTTTTCTTTCCACCATACACTCCTATTTTCTAGTGAACGAAATGTACTTGTATTAACTACTTATAATTGTTTATTTAACAAATCACAATTGGTATGAGTTTGATGTGAAGCGAAACCGCCTTATCGACTTTTGTTTACTGCCACTAAATGTTCGATACGAAATGCAACATTTTTGCTGCTGTTTGTTAAACATTCCCCAACAAAGATTAAAGCAGCCAACATAATTTCGATTTCCCCACCATCTCCAACAAAAACAAACAAAATGCAAAGATACGGTTATTGCATTCTCTCATTTGTTATTTACTCCAAATCTTTTAATAATTGTTTTGTTTGTTTTCTCAGCATATGGCAGTCTCTTTCACTCTTATGACGTCATTTTTCGTTTATCAGCCAATGAGGGATGGTGTATAATATATTTTCCAAACAGGGATTAATGTTTTTTTCTTGCTGGGAATTTGTTGGAAAATCGTGTGTAAATAAAAGTGTGTGAACGGTGGTGTGGTGGATATTTAAAAAATTTACTGGCGTTTGTTGTTGCTGATTCATAAAGTGCAATAAATTTAAGTTTTGGGACAACTGTCATTATAATTCACATCGCCGCATACATACAAAATGTGTAGCAATAACAATTTCTAATTGATATTGAATACTTACAAGGACATAAAATGAATTGGAAAATCTCTTTTATTATAGGGGAATCACTCGATTTGAGAACATGAAATAAAAAGTCGTGAATAGAATTGAAAATGAAAAGTTTTCTAAAAAACATTTTTATTCCAAAAATATGAAATTCTACAGTTACATACTTTGCTACTTTCAAGGTATAATTTCAAATAATAAAAAAAATTCCACATGATTTTCAGCACTTTTTTGTCTATTGCCAAAGCACTATTATTATAATTTCATCGCCAGTAATAATTCTTGAATGGGTCAATAACAGGGTGGTCCATAAGTTAAATACAAGACTGGTATTCCCCGCAAAATACGGCATTCCATTTCAATGTGGGATTCTCCGTATTTTTGTTTATAAATACAGAATTGTTCGAATTTAACCAAATTTAGAAATTACAAACAATTAGACGACATAAATCGAGGCAAAATAAAAAGCCGCGTCGTAAATCGAGGTGTGGGAACGTGTGTTTTTTATATTGTATTTATAAATAATTACAAGTCTTGTGTTGGAGCTTAAAGATATTGTCAAGAATGCCATTAAAATGCCTTACACATCCTGATACAGTTCACTCGGGATATAGTGATCTAATTTGTCTTTCGAGAAATTTATTGTGTATAGTTTGGGAAAAATAACTAAATTTCATTTATTGGTAAATAATGGTAAAAAGTAACAGAAAATTATTACTCGTACTTATATACATATGTATATGACTATGTGCATAGGCACAAACCTACGAATCGATCAGTTATATAATAATTACTGTGACACAAAAAATCTTCCACACTTTTTTTCCTTTTCTATAGTCCCGAAACTTATGTAAATTTAAAATGTTTTCAAAATCATTCGTATTGTTTTTAGACCACTGAACTGCCTTTTTTAAAAAAATATATCGTACGGAAACTGGAAGTAGACTTCCACGCAACAGCTGTAGCTTCAACTAATGAACACTCGACAAGTCTAAAGTTGACACTGAAGTGATCCTAGTCAGTAGTTATTAAAATAAGAAAAACAAAATTTTTTTTTGATAATTTTGGTGTACAAAATGTGTTCACTTCATACCAACATTTAGTTCACACAGAAACGTTCATATTGTAAATCTTCATGATTGCTGGCTGGTTATTAACTGAGTATTTAGCGTGTTGACTCTATAACCACATGGTTCGCTGTTCTAATCTCCGTCAGACCAAAAATATTTCTGATGTGTCCATGCTAACAGCAACCTCCTACGTCCGTAGTTGCAAAATAAGCTCTCGCCGAAGTGTAATACTAAACAAATTGGCTCTTCTGTAACTTAAAAATTAATGCATCATCATAACACCTGAGACGGTGTAGCTCTGCTTTATAAAATTCCCACAAATACTTACATCTAGCGTTCCTCCACCTCTCTCTTCTCAACACTATTCCCTTCCAACCACTTCATGCATTGCATACATAGAGCATATCTCCTGGGCACTGCTCCAAGTAAAAAGATGGGGAGATAGAGAAGCGCTCCGGGTTGAGCTAGGAATGTATAATTTAACCATACGTTTGTTCACTTTGATATACAATAGAAAATATGGCAGCACCAAGGCGGTTAAAAATAATATGGGCTTGCTTGCCATGCTTCATGCAAATTACTGTTATATATTATATGCAAATGTAGCAACAGCTGATATACAAAATTATTAAACGTTCAGTGAGCTTTAAAATGTTTTGTTCAATTCTTATAAAAAGACATAAAGGAACGTATGCGTATTTACAACAAAATTTCTCTCAATTTGTTTTCTCCTGTTACAGCCATCCCTGAGCAGAAAGCAACAAAAACACACCAGGAAGTCCCAGGAACAATCAAATGTCGTCCGTTAAAATAAAATTCCATTTCATTTGATTGCACTTTTGTAATTGGATTGTAATTCAATTTCAAAATAATTGTTTCCTATAATTTCATACGTAATTTTTGTTTCTGTCCGTCTGTCTGGAGTCGTACTCCTTTCTACACAACATAATCAATATGTAAGAGATACAAATTCTGTCATTATCAATAAGTGCACTGAATGGGCTGTGGTTAAGGCAGTTGACTTTTATGAAAGAAGACTGGAAAGGAACTTAAATTAATGAAACGTGTGTTGCGGTTATAATTCTTTATTTCGTATTAAAAAAATAAAAATAAATAAAAAAAGTACCTGAAACAGCCGACAATGAAATTCATATCATTTGCCAGAAACACTGTCATTTAGAATTGTTGCTTTGTTTAATTAAAAAAAAAACAAAAATAGAAAATAAATAAATAAAAAGATAAGAGGAGGAGTGGTACTCGCATAAATTCCTCTTGTGAGGGTCTGTTCTTTTAAAAATTCATTCTGTAATTTAAACCATCGATTTGTGTGGCTGTCACACTATTTGCCCATAATTTGTATTTATTGTCAATAATTGTTAATTGTTTTATTTTGTTGTATTCCATACAATGTCTGAGAGTCACGCTAATGAAGGCATGAATTAAGGGTGACAGTGATAGTTTGGGAAAAAGTGGGCTTTTTTTCCACAAATGTCGGCATGATTTTAAATTATATTTTTTATGAAAATAAGAAAGACTTTTAAATATCTATTAGATCACTTATATTTATTAGATACTCGTAGTAGATAAATTCTATGCCGCGATGTATGACTAAACAGAAGTTAGAAATTTCATAGAACTGTAATTATTATTTCACAGGAAATTAATTGTTAATTAATAGGTTTTGGAAAGTGAATATTATGAATGTGATTTTAAGAAAGAACTTTATGATTGAACAATCATGGGTTAGAAAGTGAAATTTATGTTCACAATTGCGCTCATTTGTGTTTTAAATTGGCGTTATGAATTTCTTTGCGAAATTTCTAACAATTTATTTATCAATTTCGGTATACATGCTCGTATATCAATAAAAGTGAATCGCTTTATAAAGTCAAATAATTTCTCTGTGTGTAGAAAGTCATTCATATGGATTTTGATCTCAATATCGTGCGATATTAAACTGAAAATTAGTCCCATTAATTCATTTAAAATTTTCCGATGAAACCACAAAGACATTTTAATAAAATGCAAATGCAAAGTAGTCGTATTACAATTGGAGATTTAAGGTGCCACAAGACTGCAGACAGTAGCCACAGAAGTGACATAGACTTGACACATGAAACACGTATGAATCTGTCCTGAAAAGTAAGAAAATATGCAAATTTTTTGGAGGTAAATTTTAAGATTGAAAGCAAATGAAATAAAAGAAGAAAGAAAAAAATAACTAAAAATGTGTTTTCACAAGAATGATCATTTCGTGAATGTATTTGCTGACAATTTCACAACAGTTTTACAGTACAGTTCAAGTAGAGACGAGTACTATTTGTGTTAGAGAAACAGCATTTAACTGTCAAAATATTTAATTTAATTTAATTTTTTATACAGCTTTTTTATCGTCAATTTTATTAAATACTTGATACGGTGATTTGTGGAGTCGTTAAAGTTTTTAAAACTCAAATAAATGCAAAGACTTAATTATTTTTTAAATATTCCATCCGGCCATCTTCATTGGAGTTGTCAATTAAATTATGCTGGATAGAAAATCAAACAGATTTATTTGAAATATACAAATGATACAGTCATTTGAAACATTTTCATTTTACTCGAACTGCAGAAGATATTGAAGTTCTTTCACAGTTGAACTAAATAATCGCAAATGCTCTTGCTGCACTTTAACACATTTTTTTTTTAATTAAATATATAAAAATCGACATTCAACGTTAAAAAATGATCATATAAAAACCATATGTTGCTGGGGATCAACGAATTAAAATAACTAAATGAAATATGATCTTATCAGGGTTGGAAAACTCATCTTTTGTTATACTTAAGGCCCTGGCGGATAGAATCCGTCATCCGTCATACTTTGACTTTTTCAACTGACAACTAATTTGAAATATATGTATGTTTTCTTTCGATGGTTGTCACATTCAGTACGTCTGCGTCATAGCAAAGTACGAAATTTGGCCAACTTTTAACTTTTAACGTACGTTGGGTACTTTGACAGCTGAGAAGGGTTGCCGTTTTTGGATGTGTGAATATTTTTGGCATTTTGGTTACTTTGTTCAGCCTAAATAAAACTAAATATGTTATAACGTGGTTTCGTCTTCGGTGGGGTTCGCGCAGTCGTGTCCAGGATTTACGTATCTTAAGTATAAATAATTAGAGTTCTTTCACTCTTTTTTGGAGTTTAACAAAAGTCAAAGTTTATTAAACGGATTAATTACAACGATTCTTCAGTTTTTACTTTATTATGGATATTATAATTAATTAATTTTTTTTTTTCTTATCTTCTTTTAATAAACAATAATTTTCTCTTTTGCCTGTGACGTAGTTTGAGGTATTTGAATTCTTCATCTTCTTGTTTGTGTGTTTGTACCTTATAGGAGCCCAAACCGCTGAACCGATCTTCCAGAAATTATCACACCATATAATTGGGACTCTTGAATGAATTATGGGCTACTTTTCTTTTTTATTACGCCCACCTTTACGCCTACTTTTTTAATTATGCTACTCCTTCCACATGGTTTTTCACAGATTTTATAATATAAACGAGCTTAACTTCACCATTCGTGTATCAATCGCGATGAAATTTGGTACACTTAGGCTGCGCAACTCGGGGAAGGTTATACAGTATTACTTTTGTTAAAACTAGTCCAGGAGGGCAATAGGGGCGAAATTTCTGCCCTTCCGAAACGTTCAAACTGATTTTAATGAAATTTAGAATATGTATAGATTTGCGTCCAAAAATCCATATAGGCTATATACATATATACAGGAGGGCGATATGGGGAAAATTTAGATCTCTCCAAAACTACATAGCCGATTTTGATGAACTTTAAAACTTCGATGTATTTGAGTTTAAAAGACATATTGGCAATTGCGCAACTCCGGGAAAGTTATAGGGTATTACTTTTTTTAAAACTATGACTACGAGGGAAGGTAGGGCAATTTCGACGCCAACAAGACTATCTAACCGATTTTAAAGAAATTTAAATATATTTATGTTTTTGCGTCTAGAAGGACACATATGCGACATATATGTATATTTTTTAAATAGAACCAGCAGGCGACGTAGGGGTAAGATATGTCTTTCCGATGGAGATAATAACGGGAATGAAGCCGCGGCTAAAAGTTAGTTAAATATATAGAGAAAACTGACTACTATAAAAATATTCATAGAAGTTTTGATACCTAAAAGATAAATTCAATAATTTTTCCATGCCTGCCTCTCTAAAAACAATACTTTCAAACATTTATGTACGAAGGTTCTCTACATCGCGGTAAGAATCTACAAAAAGCCAACAACGTTTTTCGAAATTCAGAGTCAAGGTAAGAAGAAAAAAAAGGAATCGTAACTGACTGTTTGTTGGCTACAACGATATGCGAACTCATACTAAAAGCTATTAAGACGAATGCCAGAACTAACAAATTCAAGCTGAAAAGGAAAATATAAAACAACAACCGAACAGTGCTTCAAGATGCTAAATCGGAAGAGAAACTACAACAACGACGATGACGGCGGCTGCGGCTGCGACGAACTACGAGAGACATAATTACCACCTTAAAGAAGATGATTGTGGTTTTTCGCGTTCATTTGATGTTTTGCCGACGATCAGTATAAATAGTCATTTATGTACTAAACACATAGATATTTACAAATACCTACATACATACACGTTCAGTCTTTATTATTTAAACATACATATGTATGTATTTCATTTGTTCTTGTGCTGGCGTTGCTTGGTTGCCGTACTCGTATGTACTTAATGTACAAGATTGCAGTTATAATGTTGTACATCAACAACGTTAACTGCAGTAGTTATAGCGGCCAATAACTATTTAGATGCATGCATTCATATTATGCCTACCAATAGCAACATATTTTTGTATGTTGGTGGTATATGCTGCAGCAGCAGCACCAGCAGCAGCAGCACAAGCAACAAGGAGACAATGCTGCCAACAACCAACCAATCTATTGATTTTTAACATGAAGCTGACATTAATGGCTTTCAAGTTCGTAATGAGTAAAATGCACACTGACAAATACCTGCATTTGTAAGCAGGTATTATGGGTATTCATTCACACATACAAAAGTTTAAATTTTTTCTATTTGATTTTGAGTTTATTAAATTACTAATAAATTTAGTTAGAACTTTCACTTGAGGGTGGCGATGGCACGATGGATGGTAGTCTGCACGTTAACTACTACACCAAAAACAGACGTGGGTTCAACCCCAGTTTCAGAGTAAAATTTTAAAATAAAAATAAACATCTCGCATTTTTCTGATGTGCATTAGTGTGTCTTTGTGTGTGAGTTGTTGTCGGAAGGTTTCAGCGGCGAAGGCATAGTCACTGGTCACTAAACAATACCGGCTTCAGCTGATAGCAATCCACAATCACATCAGAATGCCCTCCTTCGTCGGTATTGTGTAGCACCGGCGAAGTAAAATAATAATAAAAATGGCTACTAAACCGAAGCTTCAGCACTGCTACGAGTATAAACAAAGAACGTGCGGAAGCAGAGCTGTAAAATAATTAATTAAGCTTCACCTCCTGTCGTTTCTTCTACTATCCCTTTCCTATAGTTCCAGCATAATGCCTCGCATGTGTAGGAGTCATCTCCTGAGTGCTGGTCCCAGATAAAAAAAAAAAAAAAAAAAAAAAAACAAGAAATATGACACAAACTGGTAAAAATAAAATATGAGAAGAAATTTATTTACATTGGAAAAAATCAACATCGATTGAAATTACCGTGGATTTGTTGTAGAAAGTGTAAAGGTTTGTCAAAATATGTTTGTTATGTTAACCTAAATTATTTCTTTTGTCCCTGTTATATTTTTTACAATGTTGACATTTATCAGCTGTGCATTTGTTCAACAGGAAGCAACTGATTAAATGAATTAAATTAATTAAATGGAGGTAAATCAAAATAATTTTTTTTTTTTTTAAATTTTTTAAATTGTCAACATTGTAACTCGTTGGTGGAGTTTAGTGGAATTTTTTTACATATCAGTACTTTGAACGCCCCTACTATTGCAAAGAATAATTTTTGCTGGTATCCTTTGATTCTTAAATACCATACATTAAGTTCTTGTCTGCTAAAAATCTTCATTGTAATTTTTTATATTTGAGTATTAACGTCATGCATATTAAACTCAATTTTTTTTTGCCCCTCAAGATTAGAAAAAATATATTAAATTTCGTAACCAGGTGGAGACATATCTAGAATAAGGAGAAATTTTGCAATTACATAGTAGAACAAAATGAAATATATAATTAATTTTTTTACTACAAGTATATTTGTGGTCCATTTAACAGGTCATAGCGGCTCTCTTGATGAATTTTGGCAGGGTTGTGTTTTCAGGGAAATATTGAAGATTAAAATTTTTAAAAGGTACGGTGTTTCGTAGTTCGTTTAGACATGTTAATTCAGATATTCTTCATTTATAAAAAGATTTTGTGGTGTTAGATTCTTCGGAAAATGCAGACCTCGTTAATAAAATTTTAATCTCTATAAAATGCGTTTTGCTACTCACGTATCTTTTGTAAAAATGTCTTCATAATTTGCTTCACAATAACCGATTAGGTTAGGTTCTATGTGCAGACCCACCAGAGCGGAGACTCACTTGGCTGCATCAGTTCGGTGCCCTTTTGATACCTTGGAAACAGTCAACACCGGACCACCATCAGTAAATAGTCCCCGTTACACCAGCATGCAGGAAACTGAACAGTTTATTCATCCAACGCATCCGAGGTATAGGAGTCGAAGTTCATCTTATAATAAATTTTTAACACACAATCTGTGAAGCTTCTTATATGGTGTTCACAGTGCCGAGTTTAAACAAATTTCAAGTATTTTAATTTTATGTGTTTTCCCGTACTTTGAGTTGTTTTCACAACACGTAGAGTTAAACATGTTTAGCTCCAAAACACTTTCAAAAACAAGTAAAACAAAGGGTTGATTTTGTTGCAAATGTATTCTTTATTTTGGTCGTTCACTGAACGTAGCATTTGATGACGGAACGTCATAAATTTTATTTAATTTATTTGCTGTTGTAAGTGAAAAAAATTTCTTCTTCTACGGGTAGTAAAGAAAGCAATCATGAAGGACAAGAGCATGATTTATTAATCGAAATTTCAAATTTTTTTTTTTTTAATTCACAAACTATTATTATTTGATTTTTGTATCAGCTGTTTAAGCAACCAACAATACATTAAGTAAAACACAAGAATTGTAGTGCGAGCATTGTGGTTTAGGAGTTTTAAAAACTTGCTGAAACATGTTTAACGTCAGCATTGTTAATACTATATTAGATTGTCTTCAGAAACACGCAGGATCTAGGCGACAATCGAACTCGCCGCGTCCTGATTGATCGACTAATCCTCACACAATAGGCCGCTGACGAGACACCAACACAGTACACATATGAAAGTTCAGGACATTAGCAAATGCGTTGAATTGAAAGCCATCCTCGAAGCATGAGTCCCTATAGTCCAGTATCTCATTAGTAGCGCCACCAGTAAACGAACACCCATCCTTACTGAATCCCAGTAACACACGAATTCTCTCCTCATTACAATACATAGTGGAGCCATTGGGTACTGGCCGTAAGACAACACAAAATAATCGTTTACATTCCTTGTCACTTTTTCTTGAATCGTAGGGCACATTGCTAATTCGTTCTGACTGTTAAAATGTTGAATTCCTCTCTCTGCATGGCAAAAGAAAACAAAAATTAATGTTGTAATTGCATACTGCAAGTTTTTATACGGTCATTTGTTGGAACGTTCTTTGCCTTCGATTTGTTTGCATTTTGTTCACTTGGCGAAATGTTGCGGTTGTAGCATGTAATCTGTTGCAATTAGTTGTTTGTGTATTGTAGGTTAAACGCGTGCTTAATAATATTTTCATCCAACTAAGAAAAGCAAAAAAAACGAAAAACAAAAAACAAAAATGAAAATAAAAAAAACTCGGTAATCATTATTGTATTGATCATGTTTTCTTCTTCTTCACTTTTAAATGCCCAACACATTCTCACTCGTTTATTTACACAAATAACACGAATGCAATTTACATACGTTTCATTAAATTTATACTTATAAACGTCAACTAGTTGATGGCATATGCCATATAAAGTTGCCACATGCATCGTGCCGCATAATAAACACGTTTGTTCGATTTACAGTAGAATTGTAATTAATATGTGGATGTTGAGAGAGTACATCATGTTATTGCAGGATCACAGTTCATAATGTTACTCGTAATACCAGTGTTTTGCGAAGGTATAATTATAATTTTGCAATTGTTTTGCTACTAATGAAATGGATGCCACCCAAATAGCTGAATGCTAGACGAACAAAAAAAAATCAAAAAAACATTGGCAATAAAGGCCAGCCTTGCAATTATATGTTTGATGAAATTGTTTAATTATATTAATTTTGTTGTTTTTTTTTGTTTTAATAAAATTATTATTTTAACGTGTAAAACAGAAAATAATGTGCAATAATTATACTGAAATTAGGAATGCTGCAAAAGAAGAGCACAAAAAGCTTGAGGGCATCTGATTGATAATGAAGGAAATGCTTATTTCGTGAAATATTTACTCAATCCGACTTCATTCAAATGCTGCTAAGAAAAAAAGAACATAGTAATAAGATGCTAAAGTCCGAATTTAGAATCATTTTTCGTTATCTTAAATAACCCAACATTTTTTTTTAGTAAACATGCACCCAAAAGAATAAAAACTGAAATGGTAATTTTTTTGCAGAGCTTAAATGAAATATGGTTCCAATTTTGGGCACATCCAGGTGTATTTCATTATTAAATTCGTAATGCAACGCCAAAATAATGTAAATATGTGTATGGATGCATGTATGTTTGTAAATAGTAGTCATAATATGAAGCAGAGTTGGCAAAATTTTTACAATTCTACTCTTTTTTATTACTATTAAAACACAAAAAGTACAATGGTATACGAATTGCCAAGTTAGGAATATCCCCGAGTTTTAGTAAATCGATATTGCAATTAATCATTTTAAATAGTCATATTACTGCAAATTTATAGTTGTATATGTATGATGGGGTGATACCCAGCTGTCAAAAAGTTCATAAAGTTTTTGCAGCACCTCAATGTTTAGACACTTGTTTGACAGATAAACATGGATTCTACCACGGTATCTAATTTGTTCGCTTTAAAATTTTTTGTTATCTTGCACCACTGCTCAGAGAAGATCCTCTAAATATGCAATGCATTGCACTGGAACTAGATGGAGAGAGGTATAGAGGGGAGAATAGAGCGGAGGTGAAAGTGTTAGGAAGTATTATTTTGAAGCTAAGGGGTGCATTTTATTTATTATTTCACTTTGGCAATGTTTAACTGCACAAATACCGACGAAGGAAAAACTCAGAAAAACTTTTTTGACTTGACAACCATTATAGACCTATTTTTCAACAAAAGTACTTTCAGCTATATTCAGATTATATTTACAGTGGCATCTCGATTATCCATAATGGTCGGGACCGAGAGCATTCGTATAATCAATTTTCCCAGTTAATGGAGCACCAATTTTGAGTATTTTTTTAATACATATTTTTAATATTTCATAAATGATTATTATTAAGAAAAATAACATTTTAGATAGAAAACTTATCGCATACAGTGGAGTAATTCCGCTTGTTTCCGTTTTATTGCAATCATGTTTGATAGTTAAAAAATGAGCGATAAAAATTATAATAATTATTTAAGATTAATGTCTCTTGTTTTTTTAAATTCACAAATAATATTTATTTCTATTTCGATATTTCACTACTACTTTGTGTAGCTTCTTCAGGAAAATTGGTTTTTATTTACATGTAATTAAAAATTTTTTTTAAAAATTCGCAATAATAAAAAAATTTAGCTTATAATCCCGGATGAAAGACGGAATTACAGTTAGTCGAAGTAAAGAATTTAATTACGGTTAATTATTGATATTGCCGATTAATCGTATTACGGTTAATGAATCAAGGTGCCACTGTAGTTTGCACAAAGAAAGTCATTGTTTTATACCCAAGTGATTTTATGTGTACGGCAAAAAGTACATTTTACAAAAGGTTTATAATTTTTATGTTCCCATTTTGGTATGTTACGTATCTGACATAACCTGCAATACATCACAATAATCTACTGATGGCAAAAATTATATACTAATTTCAATCACTTTTAATTGTATTTTATTTAATAAAAAATTTTAGTTTTTAAAAGAATATTCATAAATAAATGGTTTTTAATATATATTTGTCGCACCACAAACACAGTTCACTTGCAAAACAGCTGATAGCAGATGGTTTGTCACTTGAAAATAGAACACGCTTGAAATCGAAAGTATCGTAACACATGCTGATGTTTAAAGGTGTTCAGACTTTGTGTACAAATTCAAAAGTGACATTCTGTATGACAAATGCATATAATGTGACAGCTGTACATACATATTTACAGGGTGGGATAAAATTAATCACCCGATGTTCTTTTGCTGTATACAAGCAGAACCAAAGCTTTTCATTTAAAAGAAATTACAGCAAAATACCATCGGGTGATTACTTTTGCCTCACCCTGTATGTATATAAGTATGTATACAATTTCAAATTAACCGCTGCCTCTTTTATTCATTAACAATTTATAATTTGTTTTCTCAAAAATTAATGAAAATTTAGAGTGTTGTAAATCACTAAATAATGAAATATAAAAAATAAATTTTTATCACTTTAGATTTAGAGCGTTGTGTATGTATTACAACCCAGCATGGTTGCTTATATATCGAAAAAATTCAATTATGAATAAATAATGAAAATAAATTACATTTTCATAATGGAAAACTCGAAATTAATTTAACATGAAACAATTTAAATTTTTCTTCTTAATTTGAATGCCAACACTTTTCACACATACAGCAGGAGGGTGTTAAAGACAAACGATCCGAAGAAGTGACTAATAAAAGCAGCCAAATGAAAATAATCATGTTTGTCACGCGCACTTGTGTGACATTAAAGAAACACATTAAAAAGGACTATAAACTACCAGGATGCTGTAATGCTCTACAATGATGTTATGAAACAACCTGTGTGTGCCGTATTCCTGAGTGGTTATTTTATGTTATACAAACAAATAAAAGAAAAATCTCTGCACTTGATTATAAAAAATGAAGAGCAACTGAAGGGGAATTTAGTAACGCTTTAAACTTAACGGAAGCGGAAACTAAACAAGAAAAACACTTGTGAACAGCAAGACTAAGCCAAATCAAGGCTTTGTTTATATGAGTGGGTGTGTGTGCGCGTTCATTGTGATATTTAAACAACAACAACAATAATAACAACTGTATAATGGAGGTGATAATAAAACGTTAGAGATCCATTGGTGGAAATTCACTTGCTGTCTTTTATGGCACGTAAATGATGTTAATGTTGTCATTTGCCTCCACATAAGCATTCACACACACACACACACACACACCACCAACATGATAACTGGTATTGCCACTGTAATTCTTCGCCTTTAATGGCCATGACTTGATAAAATCACAAAATCACAAATTTTCTTTCGTCACACAGTGTCAAAGTGGTGCGAGTATGAAAATAATCGGTGACATACGAATATGCTTTTTACTTTACCAGGAGTATATGAGGAGTTTGAATGAATGAGTTTATGAACTCTTAAGGTTGAACGCACATAATGATGATGAGTTGACATTCCCTAAAATTAATAATGAAATCAAGTTTATTCGAGTGTGTGCATGCATGTGTCATGTTAACAACACAGGTTTTGTACACCTTGGCGGGCACAACAACAAGCTCCCCAGTAAAATGACACCAGATACATACAGCAACAAATTTAATTTTGATCTTGCCTCGCCAAAATGCCTGCCAGAATTTTGAAGTGTAAAAAAAGGAAAGGCGATAACAAAAAACATAAGAAAATAAAGCGGTGGGCTGGTTGTCTTTTTTATTATTTAATACCGAATCAATTTGTCAATCTGTTTGACACTGCTCCCGCTTATTTTGGTATGTATTGCTGGTGATGAATAGGCGATCAGAAGAACATCAAAATGGTTTGGGGTGTGTTCTGTTAAACTTTGGGTCTGTTTTTTTTTTGTTATTTCCTTGATTGTTGGTCATTTATTGTTACAACGCTGTCCTTAATACCAGCGAGATGCATTATGCATGTCGAAAATGTTTTATACTTTTTATTGTTTTTTTTTTCTATAATTTCTGCTAAAAAAAAAAAGTTAAACTGTAAAGAAGGCGTTGATTTGATGGTTTCGTTGTTGCAGATTATTATGTCTTGTCATGTTTTTGTGCCTTTTCAATTAACATTCACGTCAGAAAAAAATCAAAAAATTAATGATTATTAGTTTGTGGCACGAGGTTTTCTTTATTAAAAAAAATATATATTTTGATATGTAAATAATTTCGTTTTATTTTTCGTGTGTAAATTACATATCAAATTAATGTCTTTGAAAATCATGTGAAATAAAATTCAATATTGGAATTTTCAAATGCAGTTCGCAATACTATACATTCATATTCAAACATTGTATTTCACTCAAATGCCTGAAAAATATAATTTTATTTTTCTAATTAATGTTTTCAGATTTTCAAAGATACCTTTTTATCAGCCAAGTCTATAATACATAAATATTGCTTTCTTTTGGCACCCATGTAAATTTTTCTATTTTACTAAATATTTGTTACACTAAAACTTAAACAAAAGCGGCAAGCGTTGTTTAGCTGTCAAAAGTTCTCATGATTTCGGCAGTGTGCTCACAAGTGAAGTGGGTTGCAGAAAAAGAAAAAACACTAAAGAAATTTAAAAGAATACAGGCATATGTGTATTTATCAGTATTGGCGTCGCGCTGCTGCTTTTGTTGATCTATAAGACTTTAGCATTAGCAATAGACGCTAGAACTTTTTTTATGTGGTTTTAGTTCATTGCGCAACTTGTCAGTGATCTGGAGGAAATAGTTAGTCCTTGAGTTTTATCTTTATTAGCACGTCGAATAACAAAAGTATTTTGGAACGGGAAAAGCATATTGAAATGGGCAAATAGACACGTCATGTTGGAGGGGAACTAAAGACTTCGAAATATTTTTTTTTATCTTGGACCAGCACTCAAGAGATGACCCCTACACATGCGGTGCATTGTGCTGGAACTAGAGGAAAGGGATAGTAGGAGAAATGATAGGAGGTGATGCTTCGCTATCTTACAACGCTGTTTTTTGCCCGTCATTTGGTTTTATAGCAGTGTTGTAGTGCCTCTGATGTCAAGGAGACGTATTATATTTTGAAGCTTCGTTTTTAGTAGCCATTTTTTAGTAATTATTTTATTTCGCCGGTGCTACACAATATCGACGATGTGCCTGTGGATTCGTTACAGCTGAAGCCGATACTGTTCAGTGACCAGTGATATTCCTTAGTCACTGTAAACTTCCGACAACAACTGATACAAAGACAAAGTATTTACACAGTATCAGACATGCATTCTTAATAGAGACAATTTAATTTTTATTGAGCTACTTAATTCATTCTCAATTAGCATTTCATAGATGGAAACAGAACAACGTTTTGAGGTATAATTCGCAGAATTTTTTCTTTGCACTAAACAGACTTCCCAGTAAACATACTTGTGAGAAAGATTGCATTTCGAATTTTAGTCAATAAATGATGCAATTAAACACTAATTGCTCACTTTAGTAGTGGAATTAATTGAGTTAATTGTGTGGACTTTAAGACCTGCCCATAGAGACGTGATTTCGCATTCGAGAAACCAAAAAGACCCAAGTTATCAAATAATGGTAGTAAAGACCGTCATAAACACTGAACCTTTGACGACCGGAAATACGGTCTGTGATCATATGGGAGCAAAATTAATCCAGTAGTTTTAATGAAAGGTATTATGAATAAAGAAGTATAACTCAATATGATTTACGAAAATTAACAGTTACCAATGGGCCAATATAATTTTGCTGTATATATCTTTCAGCAAGATAATGACCCGAAACACGCGTTTCACACGCGGCCGGACAAATCAAAATTCGCACAATTATTTGGCCAGCTCAAAGCCCAGATGTCAATTCGATAGAAAATTTGTGGTTGATTGTGAAACGATTACTGGGAAGTATTAGGAAGTACTAGTCTATCCAAACAGGTCAAAATTTACCTAGAAGCATACATTTTTTTTGGGCGCCTTTTGCACCTATAATGAAAAAATTTTTGGGTGTAGTCAAATATAAAATGTAACTTATTGTTAACACTGACCTTACGCTTTTATTTCTATTTTTTACATACATAATTTCGTTGGTGAAATTTATAGTTGCTAATTTTAAATGCGTACGTTTGTTTGGTTCACCTAGCTGCTCGGTGACACTCGTGAAAAATCGTGAGATTCCGTTTCGAAGAAGAATCATCCGAGTTATAAGCCCTCTAAGAGATCCCTCGCTAGAACCATCGCAGAAATGTACTAAATCCACCCCGATGTGTATTGATAGAAGTTACTTTCTCTAAAAGGCACTTTCTTTAAATGATATTTTTTTCGAAGGTACTTTTTTAAATGGTACTCATCTCAAAAGGTAACTTTTTTTTCCAAAAAATACTTTTCTAGAAGGCACTTTTTTCTAAGTTCAATTGATTAAGTGAATTTTTATAACAAAGTCAGAGTTATGATGGCCGCCGCTTAGTGAACTCCGTAATTAATAATGTTCTCACAATCAGACTTCATTTTGAAATTAATTTTCTCTGTTACAATCACGGTGTGTGTTCAAAGCCGTGTATAATAAAAAACGCCTCAGTAATAAACTGATTGAATGCAACACCCTTAAATTAGTTTATTAAATAAAGAAATCTAAAGAAATCTTCGTAATAAAGTCATTAGTCTGCACTTCAAACCTTCAAAGGATTTGCTGAAGAAAATTATAAAACTGAAAAATTAATTACGTTTCATTGGTGAGATTCATTCACACTCAAGCACCAATCCATCAAATAAAATTGTGGCCACTTAAAAGAAAAATGAAACAACACATGTGCAACATTTTTCTTGTACTTTCGATGCAACGTTGCTCTTATTTGATGGTGGTCATTGTTTAGCTTAAATGATTTTCAAAAATATGTATTTGTTATGCCATGGATTCGTAGCATTATAATTAAGCCGTTCACCGCCGCCGCACAAAAACCCTAAAAGAATAAGAAGTCAAAGTCATATAAAAAATATGATCACACTCTTACAATTTTCCTTTTTTTTTTTTTGTTAAGGTTTTAAATATTTTTCCGTATCAGGCAACATTTGCTGTTACTCGCTGGATTATTATCTTCATCGTCATTTTCATTTCATAATGTATCTGCGTATCTGAGTATCGTGGCATTTGTGGCTGTAGTTTTAGTTCGTATTGCTCGTATGTAAGTGTGTGATTCTTAAAGTATTGTTGCGTTAAAGGCGTGAAATAAATTGATAATTTCTTGAATATTGGATTTTGGTGTTGGGCTTTCTTTGTTGCTGTTGTGATTATTCAATGGCCCGTGAGTCGCTTCTCAGTCGTTTACGTTCAATTTAATAAAACAAGTCTGCTGTAGGTCGTCACATTAATTAATGCTATTGAAATGGAATAATTCAACTCCCAGTGAGGAGAAACAAGGATTAAAATATTTTAAATGTCGAAATTTTCGTTCCCTTTCCACTTCACAAAATTAATTTCTTTCTTCACATTTTATAGATTTTTTCTTATCCATATGCGAACGCACATATGCGATATTCTGAATACTTCTGCATAATAAAAATAAACTTTGTATCAGCTTATTTTGCATTAACGAATTTTGTTAACAAAAACGTATTTTTATGAATTTGCACGAGGGTGAACTTTTGTAATTTAACGTACCTAAAAAGTTTCATCAAAAAGCTGTATTCTAAAATATCACATATCTTGAAAAGGAGTACACAATTTGCGGAAGCTAAACAATAAAGTATGGTTATCCTGATCAGAAGCACAGTGCACTCAACATAATTTGTGCGTAAAATTAACTGAAATTTTAAATGAAAATAAATGAAAATTCATTTAAAAGCTGGCCTATTTATTTTTCATTTAAATTTAACGAAAATTTAAACCTGTAAAAACAAATGGTTTTTCTTTTATTTTGAATTTTTTTTATTTTGGACCAGAGCTCAGGGAAAATCCGCTACATATGCAACGCATTGCACTGGACGAGATAGAGAGAGTGCGAGACATAGTTTAGAAAATAATAGTGCTGAAAGTGGTAGCAAGATATAGTTTAATTCTTGCACAATAATAAAGTAAAATTGCGGCGTCTCTGATGTTAATTTTTCGCGCATTGTTTTCAAGCTAAAAGGAGTCATTTTATTTATTATTTTACTTTGCCGATATTTTACTGCTCAAATACCGACGAAGGAGGGTGCTGTAGCACAGAAAACTCAGAAAAAAACTTTTTTTTTTACTTGACTTGTCTGGGAATTGAACCCGGCTCCTTTTAGTTGCATAGCCAAGACGCTAACAACTCGCCATTAGCACCTTTAACTTATTTAAACTTGCAAATAAACAAACAGCCACTTTCTTAAGAATTAAAGATTTTTCCATAATTTTTACTACCAAATAATCAGCACCAAGTTCCGTAATTTTGGAGGACCCAGACGTGGGTGAGTGAGAGTGGTCCTGATTAGGACGTGGCTCTGGGCCTTCCCGAAGTAATGCGGAAAGCGGTCCCGGGGAGGAATCTACCCAGAGGAGGAGGAGGAGGGAATTTTTTAGTGGCAACACCACTCGACGCAGATGACGACGGTCTCTGTAAGTGCGAAGGCATTTTCAACCCTACCTCACAAGCCAAAAAAAAAAAAAAAAAAAGTTCCTAATTTTTGCTTTGTTTTTTTTTTAATTTAACTGTGGAATAAATTTCAAATATTTTAAATATTAATTAATATTTGTTTGTTTGGTTCATTCAATTGCTGTCAACATACACTCATCAGAAGTCCTTGAGCCAATTTTTTATATATATAAATTCCCATAAACTATTTGAGAATTACCAAATATTTTCAAAATAAAAGCAATCTCCAAGTTCAGTTGCACTTGCCAAACAACTAGCTACACAGATTTTTAATAGTTTCTTTTATCTCTTGGAATAAATTTATAGTTCTGTAAAAGAATTAGTCGCCCGACCCACGTTATTGCGCACGACGTTAATTAATTAGTTATTAGTTTTTAAAGTTGTTTACTTTTTGTTGTTAACATAATTCTTTTCACATTAAAAACCAACCAATAAATCATTATTTATGCGTTCCCCAAACACATGCATAAAAAATAATAAAAAAAAAAAATCAAAATGAAATCAATAATTTTTGCTAAAAAATTTAAACGACCAACCATCAACCGCTACAATGTCATTATGGAAGAGCTTAAAAATAAATAAATTTATAATTTACATGTCATTTTAAAGCGTTTTTTAATGTCAGAATGTAGAAATTAACTTAAGCAAATGCTGTGGCCAAAAGTTATTTTTATTAAACTTGAATGGAAAATAAAATGGATGGCACCAAAGCTTGACATCGTATATTATATACTTCTTTCCTGAAGAAGTTTTACATTGTGAAAACGAAATGTTGGAAAAATTTTATTTATATTTTATTAAATTTAAAACAAAAAATAATAGAAGATCTCCAGCTCATTTAAATAAACTACAATTCAATAACAGGAAAAAAGATCGAAGAAACTACAAGAATATATTAGTATTGTTATTTCTAATTTGTAGCTCGAAGAGAACACCATGTGATTATATTTATAATAAAGAGGATATTTCCTTTGCATGAATTCATACCAAGCGCAGTTAAAAAAAAAATAATAATTAAAATAATCACAAAGTGAAGTAATATTTTTTTCATCGTTACAAACTTTTGAAAAAACTTTATCGTATTTATTTTGTATTTAGTTTGAAGTGAAATGAATTGAATTCAAACACTTTTAATCCCTACAACTTATTTTACTATCATGGAGGTCTAACGAAATGAGAGTATCACAAAAAACAAAAAATTTGTGGCAAATACATTGGTTAATGGCCTGTTCAGATATGAGTACTTTAAGAGGAGACGTGGTGAACAAAGTGACTTTATAATCGAAACGAATGCTGATCAAGAAACCTGCAAAGGCAAAGGCAAAAGCAATCGTGTGCCAACAACAAGAAAAGCAAAACAGCAACAATAAAATGGCACAGTTTGAAATTAGCTGCGCTCCACATTATTAACCCAAAACGATGTGCCAGAGCGTAGAGACGAAGCCGTAGTTACCACAACACAATGACTACACAAAGCGAAAGATAAATTTAAGGAAGTGGGGCCACAAGCAACTTTGCCAAGAAACAGCCAGCAAATCACGTTTCCAACGATGAAACGCTGCTGTAGGTAATCGATCGCAGTAGAAGAAATATGAAGTGGTAGAAACAAATTTCATTTTTGTTATTTTTTTTATTTTGCCAAAAGAAATTTTCAAATATGTACTACAGCAACAAAAATAAATTTCCAGATAGAGAAGGTGCTGCTTATGGTATTTGATGTTTCTGTTCAATGTTCTCACTTGTTGGTTAAAGTAAATTTCTGTAGCTGGCACGGAGAGAAAAAACTTGACTTATTTTAACAAAACTAATAAAATTCTGTTAAATGTGGGATTAATTGTAATAATTCATTTAAGTATAGAATTACTGATCCAGGGCTCTATGTATATCCACTTACAAATTCAAATTTGTAACTTTGATTTTTAAAAAAAAAAAAAAAAAAAAAAAAAACGATTCACTTCGACGTCATAAAACCAAAAACTTGTGCCAATTGGCAACGCAGCTGGAGATGTTTACATTTTGTTGCGTGGTAAAAAATTGCAATTGTAAAACAATTTGTTATAATTAAAATTTTACCAAAAACTCGAAAATATTTTCTGTCTTCTACGGTATAAAACGTACGTTATTCGCATTTCTTTGAGGAATGATATACATGTAGTTGTTTTGTGTGAAGCCCCAAGAAACGTGGGGAGTGATCTATCCATCGTTTGCAGACATGCTATTTGTGGAAAGTACCATGAAAACCAAAATTTAAAACATTTTGAAAAATATCGGATTCCTCCTTCATCCAAAAAATTGGTGGTGGACAACGTTATTTTCAACGTTTTTTAAAATGTTTAGTTTAACAACAGGGAAATCTGTAGCATGTTCTAAGATCCTAGCTGATTTGGAAATAATTTTTGTCGCAATTTCGGCTTTTGGACACATAGTGCAGTAATTAAATTTTAATGCCTACACCACCACACTTCATAGCGTTCGACGTTGTAAGACGCTGTCGGCTGAATACTTATCTCGAATCATATATATATATATATAAACAGAAGATAGTCGGTTCAATTCCCCGTCAGGCCAAAAAATTTTTAAATTAGTTAAAAAAATTTCTCAATTTTAAATAGGCTGATATTCGATTCCATACAGGCAGTCAAAATTGCATGTGCGAGTAACTAAGAAACAAACTAAATCAAAGAAAAAATTGTAAATCACACTGACAAACACTAGAAGAACGGAACAACTTGCTGTTTTAGAAGGCTGCTACACTTTCATCTTCGGCGTTCTTCGCGTTCTGTTCACCGTGTGTGGTTCTCTGTAAATTATTAGTTTTATATATTTATTTAATTGTATTTATTTTTTGAGCGATGGTCTTTTTTATGAAAAGTTTTTTTAATTATTTATGTTCGCTCAAAAAATAAATATAATTAAAAAATTTAATAAAAGTCAAATAAAAATAGAAGTGAAACTAATTTATATATTTATTATTTTCTATAAATTGAATACGAAAAATTGTTCCTCGTTATTTTTTTCCTCTCCTAATGAAGTTCCAAATTTACCATATATAACTTGCAATTGTGCCTGACATTTATTGATTTTGTTTTTTGCTCATTGTCTATTCGGAAGGTGTACGCTGTCCTCCTTCATCGGCATTTGAGCGGAGCAATGCATTGCATACGCAGCCTTGAGATTTTTTACTTCTGTAGCCAAGAATGCCATCTATCGACACTATTGTTCCTGACCACTTTTGGTAACAATCTTTAAGGTCTTCAACAGATGCTGTTAATCCCACAGCAGATTTCTTCTGTCTAATGACAACCAATGACAACAATTTGCTAAGACTGGGAAATTTTACCAGGCCAAATTACACGCAATAATTACTAGGAACAAGTTACATAAAAATAAAATTTGTAAATTGCATTGACAACCTCCACTCAGAATCGAACGTGTGACATTGTGGAAGAGTCTGGTTGTTTTTGAAGTCCGCTTCAACTTCATCAGCTGCGTTCTTGTATTTGGTCCACTATGTGTGGTTATGAGTCGATGCCCAACAACCATAAGTCAAAGGTTTGAATTAAGATGCTCTTATCGTTTTCTTAGCAAACACAATTCTCCTGCCTTTGCCAATGTACATGGCATTGAGAAAATTTTTGTTGTTGCGGACGCAGTTATTATCAAATGTTTTTCAAGTTTTTTGTTTACGTTTATCATTTGACAAAGGTGTTGATTTCAAATCATTCTCAATTTGCCAACAAGCTGGGTAACTGGTGTAAATCTTCTGCTTTGTATGCATATTTGTTCAATGTAAATAGAATACGAGAATTATTATCATGCACATGTGTGTTTAGTTGATTACTGGCACATTTTCATTTATTTTTCATGGTAAATAAATAAAATTTTAATTAAAATTTCAGAAGAAATTTACAATTTGGAAGATGTTGACAGCGTGTTGTACATATTTCGTTGTTCCCCTTCAAACAAGCTTTTCTACAAGTGCATTTCGTGATGTTCTTGCAAAGATTCCACCATAATAGTGCAGCTGAATGTATTTATACGTTCATTCATAAATTGCTATATTAGAGTACGACTAAATGCCAAATAAAGCCGATATAGAAGAAGGGGGATGTACAGAACACGTTTGTACGTGCGTTTTATTTGCATGATCTTTAGTAAATAATAAAAATAATAAATATGATGCTATGGCGCCTAATATTATGCAATTATTTATGAAAGATCAGGCAATCGTTCCAATCCGGATGATTGGTGGCGGCGTATTTTATTGTTTTAAAACATGAATTAAAGTTCGCAAACACCATTGTTAAGGAACACCTCTGGCTCTTTCGGGAATTCGTAAATTTAGTTTAAACAAAAAACTCTATTGTAATGTCATTTGTCAAAATAAATTGAATGTTGCTCACACAGCCGCACACACACACACATTCTCACACACAAATATAGGCCGAGATACATAAATGATGGCATTGTGAGGCAATTAAATTATGGTTTATTTTCTTCTGTTTTTTTTTATGATTTAATGTTGAGCAACTCCTACATTTCTTTGATGTGCAATTGCTGACGTATGATTGTAGTCAACACGTGTTCTGAATTCGCGCTCATCTATTCCCGCAGCAGCAATATTTTTGATCAATTTTAACCTCAATGTCTAAAATTCTATTGCGGATTTTTGTGTGGCGGCTTCATCAAACTCTTGTTGTTGGCAACAATCATTTCTATTTTCATTCATTATCCCAAGTTTGACCTTTTCATACGGGCCAAAAGTGTGTAAGTGTAAGTGACTGGAGTAGCCCATTGTACCTTTTCTGTGCTTCGTACTGCATTTTTCTTTTTCCATCAACGACTCGAAGATGAATTAGCCAAGACAAAAGTAAAATAATACGATGTAAATTGTTTTAAAAGATTTGTAGGTCTTTCTCATTGTTTTCTTTCCTTTTTGCCGATATTGAATTTTATTATTTTTCAATACGCAAACATATGTGCACACACACACACATATACATATACTGACAGGCAGGCAGGCTGATGGACAGACAGAGAGACTTAATGGAAGGGCAGCGTAAAGAGAACGACATCGCACAAAGGCATCAAGCTGCGGCTTTTTCATTTATTGGATAAGGTGTAATTATCCTTTGAAGCAAAGGCGCTAAAGAACAACACCTTCTTAGCACCTCAGATTAAATGTACATACAACAACAACAACAGCGACAACGAGAACAACGACGGCCAACACAGTATTTTGCTGCACGCAAAATTTTCTAAAAATTCACACACACAGCAGATTTACAAGGTACAAGAACGATTAATAATGTTATTCTAAAGGAGGCAGGTAAACATTTATTTTATGCAACATTGATTTCTCTCCAATAAAGATTAAACCGTTTTAAGTCTGGGGCTTAGCTTTATTTGAAATTTTTAATTGAGGTCGTAAGTAGAGAAGAAAAGCAAAAATAACGCTGTATTAATTTTAAAATTTCTTCAACAATTGTTTTATACTGATAATATAATACACAATTGAGAAAACAGTGGGCACCAGTGCGCCAAGCCAGCTTTCTCAACGTTGTGGGTTAAATTTACAGCAAGAAATTTACGATTTCTCGTCAGTTTATAATCGAATAATGGATCATTTTCTAAATACGACTGCACTGAAACCTTGCGACAACAACTGACACAAAGACCACAAATGCATATCAGAAAAAACACAAGATGTTTTTATGAGTCTGAAAGGGGGGTTGAACCCAAGAAAATTTTTCGTTTTGCAGTCAACGTGCAGACTAATTCGACCATCGCCACCCTCATATTTTAGGAAAAGGCTCTTTGTTTTGGTGTATATATTCTTCTCATTTTTTTTTCGTTCTTTATTTTATTTTATTTTATTTTAAAATATTTTCCCTGACGAAGTTCTAAATTGTAAAAACAAAATATTGGAAAAAATTATTTTAAACCGCAAAATAATATAAGATCATAAAGTAAATTATTTTAAATTCTTATAAGTTTCAAACAAAACTATATATAAAAATATTGCTTCTTACAACTACAAAGTCACCTTCTTACAACTACAGCCATAGCAAGTTAGAAAATGAGAAAACGGGTCGATTAAGCAATTCTCTTTCAGCTCTGATATTGCTCAAACTTCTCATTTATTTAAATGAATGTTTAATATAATACATATTTCTAAGTTGTTCGAAGAAAAATATGGGAAAAGGTTCCCTGAAGATTTGTATTACCAACAATATATTTTCTTTTAATTAAAATATTTTTCTAAATAAGTTAAATATTTTTGGAAACGTAGTGTAAAACTGGTATCCGAAATATTTTAAATTTATCACTTTATTGCGAAAAAACGCAATTTTTTTTTGGTTTTGGTGCGTTTTAAAATTTTAAAGTTGACAACGCTGGCAAAGCACTTAATAAATATTTATTTTGTTATTATATGACAATTAAATCTTTTACACATGTCTCTATTCTATTAAATTCTGATTATATAAAGTGAACTCGCGGTACTGTGAACATCGGCAATAGTGAAGAATCGAATAATGTGGGCACAAATTACGGCATTCGATATCGAAAGAAATTCTTATATAAAATTGATTATTGACGAGGAAACATCAAGCAGAATGAAGAGTTGAATACCGAACACTTTTTTTTTGGCCTTTTTAATAAATTAATTTTCCATTTTATTGAATTTAGTTGCCAAAAAATACTTTATGAGAATATCATATGGTATGCAGTTTGAAATTTCGATTCGAATCGAATGCCATAATTTGACCCATTTAAAGTAAAACTTCAGACAATTCATCCAGTGACCAGCTATATAATGCAAATGAGTGCGTCTTATTTTCAAGACTTCTTCGCCAACAGACATTTGTAACGTCTTTGAAAAAAATCGTTGCAGTTTCAAAGATGGAAAGCCAAAGAGGTACTGTTTTGTGTTGGTCAAATGCATTTGGTTGCCAAAGAAAAAGCTGACGATTATAAAAGAAACATAACACACACGAAGATATTGAAATTTTTAGTACAACATAAAATATTTTAACAATCCAAAATGTGAACAAATTCGCTATTATGAATAATATTGGTATTTAATAGTTCATATTACCGCGAGTTTACTGTATAATAAATTGGTAGTTCGTCCACGGGTTTATAATTCAACTCAAATTAACTACGACAGATTTCCACACAGTATTTCTAGATAAAAGAACAAATTAAAAACAACAATAACGACAACAACAATATAACCAAAGTGGAAATACAATTTCAGGTGAGTCGATTTAATAGAATTTTAACGCCACACCGCAGCAGTTCATTTAATCAAAAACGTGAAAAGTACGACCCTGAACATACCAACTCGTGTTAGTGATAATTAAGAAACCATTTCTGCAAGAAACACAAGGTTTGTTCACGCCATTTGAATAATTTTGGCCACGTAGTACAACAACAAAAAACTAAAATAATTCTTTACAAATGAGAAATTAATTTATTAAAGAAAAACGAGCATTTGAATTGGAATAAAACGATACATTAAAAGCAATTAAAGTTTGGATAAAGGACCGTTGGCGACAAGTTCTACAAGGTAACGTCGTTGTCACACTGCCACAAGGTGAGTCTCTGTCAACTGTTATTATTTTTCCAAAGAACGAAGGTTTTCTTCACATCTTGAAAATGAGTTTAAAGAAATAAAACAACAAAAAAGCTACTGTTGCGATATCATATATTTTGCTTTTTTTTTCTTTATAATTAAAATTATAATAATAAAAAAAATAAACAAAATGTTTAATTGAATCAATCCAAACATAGTTTGATTTATTATTATTATGAAAATTAAAGAGAAATTAATTAATATTATGATTGAATTAAACAATTCGCTAACTGAATTATTAGACAAAATAAATGAAATGTGTAGTAGAATTTTTTTATTATTATTTAATTTTTAAAATAATTGAAATATACCCAAAAAAAGCGATAAAACTCATATAATTTTCTTTTTTTATTGAGAGAAATTGGAATTTAAGTTACGAGTACATAGAAAACCAGCATATTTATGTCGTTGATGACACATTATTGGTTTAAGCAATAATTGATTTCATCAATTACTTTTCTTCTTCTAATGCCATGTTAACTGCGGACTGGTAAATTCTAGCTTAGCTTTCCCATTTGAAGTTCGCGCTAACAGCGTGGTTCGCCATACTAAAGTTTAGAGCGAACCAAGTAGTTTATAAGTTCGTGATCATATCATGAACTTGTATTCAATGAATTTTATTAAAAATATAGCGAAATTTACCTTAAAAGCTTTCAATGCAGGTACATATGTCTTTCATTCTTCTTCGTGTTAACTTTCAGTAAAAACACAATCAAGTACTTGATTAAATTAAATATAAAATAAATATGAATATTAAATATAAATTAAATATTAACTAAAAATCAATTAAAATGTTAATTGAAAGAATTTTTTTTTTTAGTTTTTGTTAAATTAACAAAGTAATTGAATTAATTAATAGTGTAATTGATTTTCAATTGAAAAAAAACTATTCGTAATTTTTCCTATCCACATATACAGCAAAGTATAAGCTTTGTTTACTAAAACCCTTTATAAATAAAAATATACTGCCGTATTCATGAAATTTGTTTGGATTTATAAAAGAATTTTGTACGGGAATTTGTCTAATAATCTTTATAAATAAAAAAAAATTTCCTGAATACGGCAGAAAGTG
The DNA here is from genome assembly GCA_963924685.1 of Dexiosoma caninum. Classification (NCBI taxonomy): domain Eukaryota; kingdom Metazoa; phylum Arthropoda; class Insecta; order Diptera; family Tachinidae; genus Dexiosoma; species Dexiosoma caninum. The sequence continues at coordinate 122,796,428 of OZ004725.1, read as the reverse complement.
TTTAATCAATAAATACTCATAATTTATAGATAAATTTCATAAATTGTTACAAAGCAGAAAAAAATGCATCACCCTGTATTGGGAGCAACAATGAATTGAGTTTGCATTTTGTGTTTTAGCATTAATAAGAAAAATTATTAACGTTAATAACATTTAATTGTACTTTTTTTTATTTAATAAAGCCCCTTAACACGCGTTCCTCTCACTATGGAAAATAAAATCATGAAAAGAAAAAACTCTTTAATGGCAAATAATTTCCTCGTTTTGTTTTCTTTAGACAAAACAAAAGAAACGCAGATATCAGAATAATAATTTGTTAATAGTCTCTAAAATGTCGGAAATTTATTTATAATCGCCGACGTATGCCTTTGTTATTAATTTTTCTAATCAAAATCCATTTAATATTTCTACAAAAGAGGGCTGCCATTATTATTTTTATTTTTTTTTTTATTTTCTTTTCTTTCTTTAGTCGAACAACTTAATTTTTCAAATTCATTGTTAAATGATCACATAACAATTCGTGTGAAAAATTTGTTACAATTTTTACCCCAATTGTGTTGCTCTTCTTCTTTTGTTTTTTGTTTTCTGTTATTTTATTAAAGAAATAACAAACACCTCTTATCACACTCATGGCGAATTTAATTCCTGGGTGTTCCTATATTTTTTTTTATAAAAATTGAAAACAAACATAATCTTTCTTTATGAAATTAAAAAAAGGGAAAATAATTCAGTTATTTCAGGCAATTCACCATAACAAATATTAAAACTCATACCACACACGACAGAAATGCAACATGGAGAACTTATTTATCGGTTGTTGTAGTGACTAAATGAGTTAAATAATTTGGTTGTTGTTGTTGTTGTTGCAATACTACCACTATTAGGACGTACCTTGTAGCTATAACACCGCCACCATGGCCAGCCAGCCAGCCAGCCAGCAGCAACATCTGACATCAAATTGTTTTTAATTATTGCAGTCAGAATTTGTTTTATGGTTTTAATAGTTGCATTTCAAGTTACTTAATGTTGTCTATTGTATGTTTTTTATTAATTTGTTTTGTACACGTACACAAAGTTTTACTTATTCACAGTCTGTAAATCGTTTGTCAAATCTAGCTGATGTTGTTGTTAGTTATTTTACGGCTGTTATTTCAATCGAGCACGCAGTATAAATTGAGTTATTGGAATGTTGATGTCACTTAGTAAGCGTGTTGGCGTTCATCAATTTATTTATTGTATCTAAAATACAACATGACTAATGAATTATGATTATGATTATATAGTAGGGTGATCAGCGCGGTTGGAAAGCGGGTTTTTCAGTGCTATGGATGTCACTTTTTTTTTAATATCAATTTCTCAAATCGAGTCGAGTTTTGTAGAATAAAAATTAAAAATGTTTTGGCTCTGAAGTATAACATTTTTTATTTTATTTTTAGTTTCATTATGAGAATATTTTTTGTATAACATATGAATTGTTAAAACTTTTGTTTAATAAAATTGTACATGCAATTTTTTTTTAATAAACAATCCGGTCAGCGGTTTTTTCTGAATTTAGAAAATATCGATCAGCCTATTATAATATCACAGAAAAAAATTAAAAATAATCTCAGTTTAAAAATTTATGTTATCAATTAAAAACTGTTTACAATTTCACCAGTAAACAAATTAGTAATACCAATTAAATTTTTATACTTAAATTAATTGAAATAATATTTGGATAAATGCTAATTGCAACAATTAAAAATTTAATTGGTTCTTATTGTATTTTTTAAATAAATTTTGTAATTTATATATTTATTAACTACTGAACTGAAAGAATTAAAAACTTCTAATTAATTTTTTAATTGAGCTGTTTTCAAAAAATCGGTTTTATATTATTGATAGCTTTTAAGTGATTAAAAGTTTAATTGCATCATTTAAACTATTTAATTGAATAAAAACCATACAATACTTTTTTCTGTGTATATATGTGTGTGTGTAAATAAGGTTAAAATTTATATTTAGGCAAATTTTGTAATAAACAAAAACAAAAACGTTTATTTGCCTCTACTGAAAGTTTTTAAATTTGGCGATAATAAAATAAAATTTTTATTCACTTTTAATTTAATTTTAACATACATCAATGTATTTCTTATTTCTAGATGCTGCAAATTATTCCTTTGAAATATTCAAGGATATTGAAGAAAAATGAGATCGAACATCCTTATACATCCTGTTGTAATACACATATGTAAGTACATTTTAAATATTTTTTTAATATTTAAGCGGTATATAAAATAAACACCATACCGGCCAGTTTTAATTTAAAAAAAAAATTGCTTAAACTAGAAATAAATTTTCTGTTTTTTTTTAATATTTCGTAGAGAAAATTTCTCATTGGCAAGTAACAGCCGGAAAAATAAACCCCTTTCGTGCTTTATAATGTAAAAAAAGGTTTCCATTACTAATGAAGACTTCTTTTGTGTCCTTCATTATGACTTCCTTTATATGTTGGTTTTCTTTATAAATTAAAGAAAATGAAATTAAAGGATTTTCCGCAATATTAAATGTAATTTTCTCTTCTTATGGATGTTTATCAAATTATTTTTAAATTTTGTAAACAAATGCGAGAATTTTTTTCTCTTTTAACCGCAAAATTTTCATACTTTTACCCAACATATCATGTGTTGGACATTTAAGAGCGCTTAAAATTGTTTTCTGAACAAATGCTTCATTTACAGGAAGAATACTTTTGATGATGATAATCATTAGATGTTTTTTTTTTGTTTATTGTGGTTTTTTCAATTTAATTTGAGGAACTTAATTGACCAAATGTTATATTATTGAAATATATCAAATACTCGTAGATACACAATTGCTTTTATTACAACAATTATCAGCTAAATGATTTTAAAAATTATTTGTCGTATTCACAACAATGAGTATCGCGTATCTTGTATTGAATACAAAATTGTATTTGCTTGTGAACTGATAGTGTATATTGTTTCAATGTAATTAGTATTTTTCAAACATCAATAAAACAAATAAGAAGAACATAATTATTTACAAATAAACAAATGCCTCATTAATTTCCATTTGTATTTATGCCGATACTTTTTTTAATCGTATTATATTTTATTTTTATTCAACGAGAGTCTGAAAGAATTACAAATTATAAGATAATAAATATTAAATAAATTAATCATATTGTTTCTTAATCATAGTTTTCGGATGCCAACATGGAAATAGGTTAGCTTTAATATTCTTCTTCTAAATAATTGGCATTCCCTTTATTTTGATAGCATGTCAATACAACTTTTCGAAAACATCTTATATATAAAAATTACATGTTTGACATGTCAGCTGAACCAATTTTTTTTAAATTTTCACAGTATAGCTCTGTATATCGGGAAGGAACTATAGGCTATATAAATTTCGAAAAAGTTAAAGTTAAAGTTTCTGAATATGGTCCAAATGACTTTGTAGTTGAAACAAAACATCAGCCAAAAACTGGGAGGGATTGGACAAGTGGGCGTGGTTCCTCCCATACAAACTAAATATTGATTTCATTATGGTTAAAGAACTGGTCTGAGTAACTTAATGTTCAGCATATATCATTAGTAGAAAAGTTGGCGGAATTGGACAAGTGGTCGTGGTACCTCCCATACAAAGTCGATAATGATTTTTGTATATCTTGAGAACGGTTAAAACTAAAGTTTCCCATTTTGGTTTGCATGACTTGATAGTATAGCTTTCATGATAGGCATTTTCAGTATAACTACAGCGATGAAATTCGGTATACGGGACAATAAATAATGGGAAAAATATGAAAACTGTAAATTTTTATCAGGGGGACTAGGCTGATTTTTTTTTGCATATGGCATATGCATTTGATGTACTCCGTAGATGTATACGCCGAAGGTGGGGAGAAGAGGTAAAACATAGATAGGTCTGCATCTATATAGAGACATAGACTCTATATGTTTTCAAAGGTAAGATCACTACGGGCGGTAGGGGCAACTTCCGAGTCTTTCGAGGCTAACTAACCAATTTTAATAAGGAACACATTACGCATATATATTTTAAATAAAACTTACAACAGCTACAGTAACTCGTGGCCGCGTCAGCTAGTATGAAATAAAAGTGTATCACTGTATTTTAATTTTAAATGAAAATATGAAAATATTATGAAAATAATTATAATATTTCCAAAGAAATATATTTCTAAAGAGCACATAATAAACCCAATTTATTTATTACAAAGTTGTAGTGAAATATTATTAGTATTGTACTCTGTTATGTATAATTAATATTAATATTATAATTTTAAATTTCTTTTATTACAACGCATATTAATAATAAAATATTTCATCTCTGTTAAAAAGCAATTTTTAATAACCAATTACGAGTTGTATTTGTGCCACTTAAGACAGTACGAGCATATAAAAAGATTCTCAAAATTTCTGTGACTCAAATAATTTGTGTGTTTAAAATTGAAAAAAAAAATGTGACGACCGTAAAAGACCCGTCACTAGTCAATAACGACGGCATAAACAAACATAACAACAAGCAAAAGATGTGCATGGCAGCGAAGCGTTACAATATCAGTCACCAGCTCGAAGCACCCAGACGGACAAACAGACAGACCGAAACGCAACAATAAAAGCAAAAAATTAATATAAAATATTCCACAAAAATAAAAAAAATTGGCGGGAAATTCTAAGAAATGTGTTATAAGTTTTTATTAAAAATTGACAGATAAATAAAAACTTTTTAGCACTCATACAATTTGAGAACTTAAAAGAGTTTTAGAAACGGAAAAAAAATTTTTTTTATAAAAAATAAAATGAAAATTAAATGAAATCACAGTAGTGATTAGTATTTCTAACCAACTGATTTACTAATTAACTGACTCATCATACTTTAACTTAGACGGTGGAAGCGAATGCCTTGAAATTCTGTTGGTGGCGGTCCGTGTGGGCATGTCGATCTTCTTAGAAAGGCTTTCCGGAAAAACGAATCACAAAGGGCGTAAAGGGTATGAAAAACAAGAAAAATTTAAATTTATGAATGCTTCATTAGCTGCAGTTCATCTTAAAGATATTCCACTGTTGCTGATTGCACCAGCCAAAACTTTTATTGTTTAAATAGCAGCCGATGGTGCCATATTTTTCCTTTGCTAGGGGCGGGTTTCTTTATTAAAGCCATTCGCAGATAAATTGAAATTTATTTCTCTAAATATAATAGAATGGATAGAATTAAAAAAATAATAATAATTTTTTATCAAAAGTTCCATTTGTGCTGACAATCCAATTAGTAAAAATTTTTAATTCTCATAAATATTTCCCGGATGTGCTTCGAAAAAAATAAATAAACAACAGCATAGAAATTTACCCGAGTATGAATAAATTCATTGTTCTTTGACGATCATGCTACAGATAACGAACAGTGATGATTTAAATAATCAGAAAAAAAAAAATTAAACAGAAGAAGCCAAAAAAATCACCGCCCAAGTCTCTCTATACAGTTTGTGTGCTTTGGATGTGAATGTTCTGCTCAACTGAAAATTTTCAAGAATTTTATGATCTGTTAAATTTTATCAGGGTTTCCTATAAATTACGAGTACATCATTCTGCCAAGGCACAACAGCAAGTTTTTGCTTTATTCAAAATTCTTTTAAATTCACTTAAATTTTCAACTAATCTGGAATTAGGTCTGCTTTTTTGCGTCTGCTTTAGATTTTTGGCATTTAACGTCTCTAGTTAGATTTGAATTTGGCTTTAACAAGTTTTTTATTTGCTTTTAATTAATTTTCATAAAATTCTAAATTAATGTTAATTGTTTATGGACTTGTTTACTATTTTCGTTTCAATTTAAGCGGTCTTAAATATAATTGGAGATTTAAGATTCCCTTCTTTTTTTGGTAGTTTTAAGATTCTGTTTTTTTCTAAAGAATCGTGCAGTCAAAATAGTTGTATTTTAATTATAAACACTGTGATAATTAAACTCATATGAATTATATTTTTAATTTAAGCACTAAAATTTTACACTTCTACTGTTTCATATTTAAACTAATTTACTGCATGTTTTTAGAAACGAAGAAGATTGAAAACAGAAATAAAATTCAAGAAATTATTCTCGTTTTCAGTTCTCGCACGATTTTTTTCTTGCGGTTTCTTAAAAAAAAATTTCATTTAATTTTAGCCACGTTTCAAACTTTCTAAAATAAAAGAATTTTTATATGATCTACATTTGTTTTCATTACTCGTACTCGAAATAAATAAAGAGAGAATTGTAAATAAAAGAATAAATTCTTACTGTACCATGTCGCCCCAATTGTGTTTTAATATTCACGACACCGTAGTCTGTTTAATTAATTTTTCTCTAGCGAAAATACAATAAATTAAATTTCGCTGCCGTACAAATACACAAACATTTAAATCTTTTACTACACCTAATTAAAAGCCATCAACTCAAGGATGTAAAGACAATTAGCGCCCAGCATTTAAGCAGACAAATTTAAAAACGTGAAAAGAATATTGAAAAAAACCACAGAAAAAAAAATAACAAAAATAAAAAATATTAAAAATATTAAAAATGTTTGCCTCAATATGAATTTTCTGTACTGTGTGTCATTTTGCTGATGGAGCGGAACCTTTTAAGCAAATATTGCTAATTATTCAACATGTTGCTAAATGCAAATGAAAACGCTTTTAGTTTGACTAAAAGAGAATATTTCTTCTCAATTGACATTAAAAACGGAGTCTCATTAAATTGTCACGCTTGTTGTAGTTGCTGGTTTTGTATTTCTGCATTACTGTTGCATTTCCTATTTACAATGCACTGCACACTTTGAAGTTGCAATAATTTATACTCGCACCCATATGTATGAATATCGTTGCAAAACATGTGCTGGGTAAGATGCCCGAGTACAAATAATTTCCAAATTAAAAGTGTTTTTAGAGAAGAGTTGTTGAAAATTCCTTTTTCAAAGAGACCGTCAGGTGGAATTATAAAAAGATAATTTTCAGAAATTACTTTCTAAAGGTCTCTTTCTTAAAAGGTAGTTTTGCGAAACGTACTTTTGAGAAAAGTTCCTAAAAATTACATTTTGTTTTCTTAAGCAGAATAAGCAATGAATGCCTACTGCGAGATATTGCCTGCTACAGAAAAGAGATAGACAGATGCCAAGTAAGGTATTTCTAAACTATATTTAGCTCTTTTTGATTGCTTTTGCCTCGTCATTTTTTCCCTTCAGCTTGTTTTCTAGAAACACACCTACCACGGTTCTTTTCAAATTTATAATGGGCACGTTTGGCACTTTTTGCATCTACAAAAAATCAAAATATTATTTAAAAATCCGAAGAAGAAGAAGAATTGTTGGTGTCTCTGTCTTTAAAAGTAACTTTAAAAGCACACATTGAGGGGTATGTCTCTGTTGTCGCTCAAAATAAATGCGTTACGCCGCAAGAACAGATCGAGTGTTTTTCTATCCATTCAAAGTCTTTAAAGAACTGAACAAAAGCAAATGCGTGTAACTTAATTACAATGTTATTAATCCCTATTTAATAGTGACACCAATGTTATTGTCAAATCATTTATTCGTCTTAAATGCCTGCAAGCGCAAGGATTATGGACCAAAAATAAACAGCAATGCCCCTGATATAAAAACATCCTCATGTCATATGTCGCACAAAACTGCGAGTGCTAAAAAAGAATGCCTAATAAAAACAAAGTCTATTAAATACCAAGTGAAATCAACGCCGAGGAAGAATAATTTTGCGGTGTTTATTGAAGACTTAGTTGGATGAACGCCGTATCGCTTGTCTATTCGTATGCTCGATTTCAAAAAGAGAATTTATGTTCTTTAAAAGAATGTTTTCATTATTATAAGGGGAAAAATAACGGCGAGTAATTTCTCGTATTCTCTTAATAAAATAATAAATATGCAGGAGTTTTTTGTTTTTCGACCTACACAAGTTTAAATCTTAATAAAACTAAGAAATATATTTTTAATATCAAGGAAACGGCGTTTTATTGGATAGAAGGAATTTTTTATGGCATTAATGTTTTAATATGATTTCGTGCATGTGGCGTACAAAGCGCAAACTGGAACATTAATTTTCACAACTTTTTCGCAGCATTTGAGGCCGTATTTTACCAATAATTCTTCGAATGTTGATTTCCAGGTGTTCAATAGTCTCTGGTTTGTTAACGTAGACAAGTAACTTTACATAATTCTAAAGATAGTAATCCAATGGGGTCAAATCACACGATCTTGGTGGCCAATTAAATTTTCAATTTTTTTTGAAAGACAATACAAACTCTACGAAGCTCTTACAGCTTGTCTGTAGATACACCCAGAGTCTAAGAGGGAATCGAACTCACACCTCCATATTGATAAGACTAATGCCCACGCACTAGACTACGGAGGCACCCGATTGAACCATTACATAAAAATTATTCTTTCATCAAAAGTTTCTGCGAGTAAAGCTTTTGTGGAGTGTGCTGTATCGTGATGGAACCACATGTCAGCTAGATTAATGCCACCTGAATGAGGTACAAAAAAAATTTCAATTCACGTCCCCCTAGCGTTTACAATTGACAGTAACATTCTGACGACTAACCTTTTTGGAAGACCTATGGACCAATGACTCTTTCAGCCCATAAAGCGCACCAAACAGTAATTTTCTGTTTATGTAATGGTGTTTCGACGAAAACTTGTGGATTATCCTCACTCCAAATGTGAAAAGTCTGCTTATTTACGTACCCATTGAAGCCATTAAAGGGCTTCATCGGAAAACAAAATTTTGAATAGAAATTTAATTTCAAGTTTGACGAACAGCAGCAATATTTTGATAAAAAGTTTCCACAATTTAAAAGCGTTGCTCTGGTGTAAGTCTATCCATAATGAAAAGTCAAACAAAACTAAACAAAAAGCAACTATCAGCTGTTACAAGGGTTGTCAATTAAAGCAGTCAAAGTTGTGAACTTCCAAAAAAAAAAACGTGTTATAAAGCTAATAATTTACATCTTCTGCTAACCACACACAGTTGATATAACACGAAGATCGCTGAAGATGAAGGTGTGCAACCTTCGAAAACAGCATGTTTTTTCGTTCTACTAGTGTTTGTCAGTGTGATTTACACTTTTGTCTTTAATTTAGTTAGTTTCTTGGTAACAAAGATCATTAACCTATTTGAAATGGATAAAATTATAATTGCAAAACTCAGTTTCGAAATAGGGCATGTTTATATTTATCACTTTCATTGTCATCCAATTTTTGTTTTTGAAAATATTTTCCAAAAATTTATTAAATACAATTTGCAATGGATTCTTTTACATCGCAACTGGATGTTTGGCTTATAAAAACGTATGATATTTTAAAATTCCAGTCAGGTTTTCTATTTGTCATTAAATCGTTGGTTCGTGCCTTTTTTTCTGGTTTTAGAAACACATATTGTGTGTGAACTGACAGGAAACGCCATTTTTATTCAGTTGATGAGACAATGACGATTGCGGTGTATTGTCAATGTGGTGGTGTTTTAGTGCAAACACAATTTTAAGGACATCAAACGCATGAATAAATTTTATTATAAAAGCACACAAACATAAAAAAGAAGCAAATTGTCACACATACTCACTCGTACGTGGCCCATAAAACCAAATAAAAAGAAAATATTTATAGGGGTTTTAGAATTTCAATGTTAAATTTGGCTTTTTGGTGGTAGTTTTAAATCGAAATGAGTTCTTTCAATTGTTTGTAAAAAAAAATAAAAAATACAATTTAAATTGGATGGCAATGGAAGTGATAAAAACAAATACTGAAAATGAGAATAAAACAAAAATGGTTGAATGTGTTAATGGTGCCAAAACAAATGTTGATTGTTTGAAACGGTGCAGGGATGAAAGGGGGAAAAGTAAATAAAATACTCGTCTAATTTTATATTGAAAAATAGTGAATCTGATCGCCATAAAATTTTGTGGATTTATTCCCTGTAGCCTTCGGAAAGGTATGCCTTCTTTAAACTAGGACCAGGAATTTCTTTCTCTTCAAAATATGCAAACCGAAGATCTGCATCCACCGACTCAGCTTGGCCGTGGAACTTCTCAAAACTAGAAAGAGCAAACTTTCAAGCGGATTTTAATAAAATTTGAAACATAATAGATCTGCATCCAGACAGTCAGGTAGAATGTGTCGAATGTCTTCGAAAGCAAGACTAGGACGAGATAGTGCTTACGATTTCTGCCTCTCAAATCGATTCCTTTGAAATGTAAAAAATAGATACATATTCGTTTAGAAGGAAACATGCGCTATGTACCTTCTCAAAACTAGTGCCAGGAGGGTGATAGGATGGAAATTACTGCATCTTAAAAACTTTCAACCCCTTCGTTTATGTTCCTCCTCGAAACTAGAACTAGGACGTTTATAGGGAAAAATGTTTGCTATCTGCAACGTTTAATTAGAATTTTTTTTTATTATTTATCTTGGACCAGTACTCAGGGGATGACCACCACACATGCATACAAAAGCAGAGTCATCTCTCAGTACTCTTTTCCTCATGTGTAGGGGTCATCCCCTGGGTGCTGGTCCAAGATAAAGAGAAAATTATCGCCTCTAGATTGGTTGCAGCAACCGATGCGTTAAAGGTAGTTTTCCACAGCTTTTTCGCACATTTGCGGCAATATCTCGGCGACAACTTCACGAATGTTGGTTTTCAAATGCTTCAAAGTTAAGGCCCGAACGTTGAATTGCGCTTTTTGGAAACTTTTCATGCAAAGTTGGTGGTAGTGTGTGGCTCGTGCACGGTCTGGTGGAAATCACATATCGTTCACTCATAATCTTCAATTGTAATTCAATTTCAAAGTCAATTATCATACGGTCTTAGCGCTCTGAATTGGCAGAAACGGTTGCGCCACACTGTCACTAACAGAAGCGATATGTTCGGCAATGCACACATTGGGATGATGCACATGTCGGACCACATCTTTAACGCTTTCAGTTTCTTAAAATTTCGTTATAATCTTGCCTATAAATGCCAAGTATGTAGTAATAAGTACACATTATGTCGATTATGACGACCACAATCACCACGTAATGCTCGTGTGAACCACCTCATTTCTGCAGTAAGTTTTAGGTATTTTTACGTGTTCTTCGGTTGTTAAACGATTCATATTCGTAAATGTCACACAATTCATTTATGACATTAATGACACTTCAGATGACAGATATTGAACAGCTGACAACCTTGCCAGATCGGCAGTTTTGAAACCACTAAATGGATAACCGATATACAATTTTTGTAAAATATTAATTAATTCTAAGAATATACTTGCCTGCCGCAGCAAAGCGCACGGCAATCGGTTAGTATTTAATAATAACGCCCATATTCATAAAATTTAAATAGAATTTGAAAGGTATTTTATTGCTAATTTTTCATACAAAATTTTCTTAAAATAAAATTCAAATAAATTTGGTTTTTTTATGAATATGATCCTTAATATAAGAATGTTGTATATGGACGATCAGCAGTAGCTTTAGCTAAATAATTTTAAAGAAAATTAATTTCAAAAATTCTTTAAAATGTTTCATCTTATTAATTTATTAATTAACTTAATTTATTATCCATCTTATGATTTTGAAAAACGGCGCATAATAAATTGCATTAATTTAATTAAATATTTTTCGGAATGCCCAATTAAAAAATGTCAAATAATATTCGTCAAAAGATAAAATTCACTAACAAATCCATCAGCATGTGTTACCGATAATACGTATCTACGCTTTAATTCCATAAATAATTTATGAAATACTACGAATATATATTCACACTTTCACTCATATATCTACACATACATATATATTTCAAAACTTTTATTGATGAGACTTAATTTTGGGAATTTACCCAAAAATACGTGTGTAAATAAAAAAAAAATATAAATTAAAAGCTTTTTAAAATTAATTTCAAGTTTTTAAGCCCATTTATTAATTCTTAATGATATTTTGTTTTTCGTTTCCTTAATTTGGGTCAAAGTATAATTTATGCTAAAAAGTTATAATAATTTACATGGCCATAAAATGTCATTATTATTAAAATGTTTCATATTGAACACACATGCTGCGTGAGATCATTAATTGACATTGATTAATTTGAAACACATGCAATCAAATTGAATATCGATCAGCGAGCACAATTTCTTTATTTAATATTTTAAATTATTCAAACGAGTTTTTTTCTTTTTATTTTTTATTTCAATTTATGACTGTTGAAGGAAAAATTTATTAAAATTTAAACAATATACGAGTATTGATACTTGTGTTGATACAAAGTGTTAAATGGTGAAATTAAATAAATTACAATTAATTATAGGTTTCTTAGTTGCCATTTTTTAAATCAACATTATATGAATTGTTTGTTAAATAAATAAAAATATTAATTTGTTGCTTGAGCTGGTGTTGAAACGTTAACACGTTAACGTGCCTACACACACTGGGACGGGAAAGTGTGTTGACACAGCAAAAATAAAAATTATTGGAATAATTTTTCATGTACAAAATAATTAAATATTCTGCCGCCGCTATGGATCTGTGCAAATAGAAACGTTTAATTTGCCAAGGAATAGACACAGAAACAAATTTAAATTATTTTCAATATGAGTAGTATTAAATAATATTTAATTAAATGTTAATTGCAACAATTAAAAATTTAATAGGTTGTGATTAACTTTAACTTAATTTTATTAATTGAGCGAATTGAAAACATTTTGTTTTCTAACTCACAGGGAGCTGTTTTCCAAATATCAATTTTATATTATAGATGTTTGTTAAATGATTAAGAAGTTAATTGTATCAATTAATTTATTTAATTGAAATAAACCTAAAAATTAGTTCAGGGTCTCAAATAATAAAACACAAGCAATAATTTTTTTTATGCAGAATTGGTCAATATTATTTTTCCTTCTTTTTCTTGTCATCCATCATATTCTACACAAAAGTTCAAGCACTTTATGATTTGATGAGAAAAGTTTCCGTATATGAACATAAACTGAAGTTCATATGTTGTAACATCATATCTATATAAGTAAGACATTGAAGATTAACTTGCTGAATCATTTGCCTGCTCTTGGCATTTAAATCCGCTGTAATGCGAATTAAGAATTTAAAGTTTTTACTAAAGCTTCGGGGGTGGTGATGGCTGAAGAAGTTAGCGTGTTGGTCTAGGGTTCTTGTCCTGTATCCGACAATGTCATAAAATAAATACACTTGGTATATTTCTGATGTAGATTAGTGTGTCTTTGTGTCAGTTGTTGTCAATCAGTGCCTGAGAATTACTTTTCTTTATAGAAAATTAATTTCATATAGAAAAAATAATAGTTCAATGTTTCCGAATTAAGTCTTTGCTCATAATTTTTTTTCGTAATTAATAATTTAATTGCATAAAAGTTTATTTTAATTGATTTTGGTGTTCTCTCAAAACAGTGCAATCAAAATGCCATCAATTATTAAATGAAAAAAATTCTGATATATTTTCAATTAAAACTGTTAATTGATGCTGCATTTTTCGTGATAGGTTTTAATTGAATCTTCGTTTTTTTTTTTGTGAATGTTTATTTTACATTTTTCTGTGCAGCTTTGAACCATGCGTGTGCATGTTGTACGACCCGTTATGAATTGAACATTCAGCATTGTAAAATAGTTGATTGATAACTATGAGGAAGTGTGGAGCATGAAAGCACCTGACTGATATTATGTGGCAAATTATATACCGATAAAACATAATATTTAATTAACACTGTGTCAGACAGACGCTTTCAATCAATTTGTTGAAAGATTTAACACAACGTTGTCACGTATTAAAGTTTCTCTCCAAAAACAAGATATTTTCTATCAAGACCATCAGTTAGGAATTAATATTGAGGTATTTTTCAATGAAAATGTGTTAAAATTTGAAAGTAATTGTACAAGTATTAATTAACAACAGCTTTCATAAAGCTTTTCTTTTCTGCATTATTAAATTGTTAATTAAGTAAACAGCCATGTCAACATGGCAACGAAACAAACCACAAACAAAATGGCTACCAAGAAATAACTTGAGGTTTTTTCTTTAACATCTGCTGCCTCATCTTTTACTGCAACTACTTTTCTTGCAGACTCTTTAACGAACAATTTCCCATATATCAAGCTGCTGCTGGTATGCCTTCTGCCAGGTAAATTAGTCAGTTTTATTTTGTTCAACTACGAGTACCTTTCTAAAGACAAACTCCACAAATATGGCGTTGTTTGTTGGTGTGGTTCCAGCATCAGTCCGCAACTAATAACAAACACTTTTTTTCATTCTATTCTTTGTGCTTTTGGTAGTTGTTGGTTGTTGGTTGTTCACCAAGTATTTGGTGGGTTCACAGTATTATTTGTACCAGTTGCCTTTTGATCTTTGCCGAGATCTTTACTAACCAGTCTTGGGCTTTTCTGACCAATCACAGGCATATTTAAAGACGAAAAAAAAATAAATAAATAAATAAAAGTGCAGATGAACAGCGTCTGTTAAAATGACTGCAGTATAAACTTGAAAAACTTGTAAACTTGAACGAATGGAAAAAATGTAAATGATTTATTTAACTTTTTTTTTTATCACTTCAGCATTTTTTTATACTTTTGTTATCAGAGTAACAAATATGTATGTGCGGTCATTAAAGAAAAGAATTCATTCAGTTTGGGCAAAACTATGACATGGGTGTATAATGAAAATATTTAGTCGCAAAAGGACAAATGTATGTATGTATTGTAATTATCCGTCATGATGTTACTTCTGGCGGTGAGCTATGTCAAAATGTCAAATTTTTGGTGCAATTTGAACATCAAAAATTCCGACAATACTCATTTGTTGTTTCAAAATTATTGCAATGCGGTGTGTTGTGCAGGAACTAGATGAAAGGGATAGTCGGAGAAATGACAGGAGGTGAAGCTTCACTATCTTACAACGCTGTTTTTGCATGTTATTTGTTTTTATAGCAGTGTTGTAGCGTCTCTGATGTCAAGGAGACGTATTCAATTTTGAAGCTTCGTTTTTAGTAGCCATTTTTTTTAGTAATTATTTTACTTCGTCGGTGCTATACAATAACTGCGAAGGAAGACGTTGTGATGTGCCTGTGGATTGGATACAGCTGAAGACGTTACTGTTCAGTGACCAGTGACTATGTCTTCGCCACTGAAACCATGCGACAACAACTGATGCACAAAGACACACAAATGCACATCAGAAAAAATGCGAGATGTTTTTATGAGTCTGAAACTGGAGTTGAACCCAGACTACTTCGACCATCGCCATCCTCATTTATTTTTATTTATTCCTACTCCTTTCAATGGGAATAAGTAACTATTTAAAACTAATGAACTTCATGCTTTCCAGATGCGCTGTTTGGAACCGCTTCCGAGTATGCGAAAAAAGAGACAGAGCGATGTCTCGATTTATTATTAAACTTGCTGAAATTGCTCGGTTATTTAAATTTTTTCCAACACGAACATTAACATAAACAACGAATACACTTGATATATGTGCATTTATATTAAAATTGCAAAAGCAAAACTTAATTTTAACGCATTTTTTGTGCTTTAAAGGAAGCGCTGTTCTATTTTAAAAACAAGAGCTCATGCCTTTTCGAAGCAGGAGGTACTAGAACAACCAGCATATCTCGCTTACAAACCTGCTTCCTGCGGGAGCTGAATAAATCCAGTTAGGGTTTTTAAACTCATCATATGAATTATTTAATATTGAATTGTGAATGCCCTTAATGTTAAGTATGGATTTGCTTAAATCAACTACAGATTACTATTCATGAACGGATTCTTCAAAAGCTAAATACTTGCTTTAGCCATATTTAATACCGAAAACGAGATTGATTTAAGCAAAACTGTCTAAAATGCGCTTGATCTTTGGAAATAACAAAAATACAAAATAGAATGCCGTACATAATTTATGATTTTTTTTCTTGATTTAAGAATTTTCTACTCATTTTAAGAAATGTCACGATTCGATCTCTCGAGTAATCTCAGCTTCAGGTTGTTTTTAGTACACACGAGTATGACTGCTGTTCGTACTTGAATTTTTAAGTACGACTCGTCCCACTATTAAGTAGAAAACCCTTAAATTTAATATGAAGTTTTTCTCTCTGTGTACGTTTGTATTATTCTTATTGGGTGCCTCCGTAGTCTAGTGTTTCTACAGACAAGCTGTAAGAGTTTCGTAGAGTGTGTATTGTCTTAAAAAAAAATTTAATTTGGTATTTTTAAATTACATATGTTTCATTATTATTTTTCACAATTCCAAAAGAACTACTATCGACGTAAAATGGAAGGAAAAGTAGCGTCGTTTATAATGGACCTGATAATTGAAAAGAATAGAAAAATACAACATAAACTATTTTTGTTATCTTGCACCAGCACTGAGGAGCTGACCCCTACACATGCGATGATGCATTTCGCTGGAACTAGAGGAAAGGGATATTTAGAGAAATAACTTGAGGTGAATCTTCACTTCATACAACACTGCTTTCGCACGTTCTTTCTTTTGTAGCAGTGTTGAAGCGCCTCTAATGTCAAGGAGACGTATTAAATGTTCTGATGTGCCTGTGAACGATAACGAGAACCATATAAAAGCTCCCTGTTAATTAAAGATAAAAAAAACCAGAATATAATATGGAAAAAAAATTTATATAACATTCCTGATAAGAAGTATTTACAAATGTATAAGATGGAGCACATGAGAAGAATCTAAACCACAAATTATTCGCGACACTGAACTTCGCGGCATCAAGCTTCAATGTCAAATCGAATTATCTCGATGAAAACTGTCTCATTGGTATCGCTATTATTATTCAAAATTGTTTGGCTTGTTATTTGGAAAAGTCCAATAGAATTTTTCAATGATTGTCCACTACTGAAGTGATTAAACGGCGGACCCAGACGTGGGTGATTGAGAGTGGTCCTGATTGGGACGTGGCTCTGGGCCTTCCCGAAGTAATGCGGAAAGCGGTTCCGGGGAGGAATCTACCCAGAGGAAGAGGAGGGAATTTTTTAGTGGCAACACCACTCGACGCAGAAGACGACGGTCTCTGTAAGTGCGAAGGCATTTTCAACCCTACCTCACACGCCAAAAAAAAAAAAAAAAAAAAAAAAAAAAGTGATTAATTAGATTTCATTCATATTTCCCGTTATACACTAAAAAACAGGTGATATTAGAAATCCGGTGATAATTTTTTACTGCACAACAAAAATGTAGTTTAATTTGCCACAGTTATACACCCTGCCTGTATAAAATAAATCACAATATTCCCTTATGTAACATAATTGAGAAATTACTTTCTTTTAGGAGCAGCGACAGCATCTCAAACTAAAAATTTTACATTTGAAAAATTTATTCATAATCACCATATAATTTTCCTTTTTCCTCCTCAAACGCCGCCATATTATATCATTATGTATAATGACGCGAAAAAGAAATAAGTGGAAAAACAAAAACGACATCATATTCAGTGTGAGTGCAATATTGGCGTTTGTGTTAAAACAACTTTTGCCGCCTTGTGTCGTTGTCACAATGACATTCATCATCGTGCATAAATCATCATCGTAAAAGGATTTATAAAAGAAAAAAGCGCATATTGAGTTCAGAATCAAGTGACTACGTTTATTATTGACAGCATTAAAATTCCATTTTTTTTTTCTTCTGAACAAACTTTTTTGATTATTTGACTTAAACAGAGTGCGTGGGCTAAAGAGGCAGACAGAGCGACGGACAGGCGTAAAGTGATGCAACAAGGCAATATAGGCAACAATGTCGATGATTAATGCTGGAAAGGAACACAATTGGGACGAACGACGAATTTTTCGTTGCGAACTTTCGTCATCAGAAATAAAACACATTTGTGTCGTCGAACGAAATCCGTCGGCCGAGACGAACTCTGCGAAAAATTCACTTCTATTTCATACACCGACGAACGATGAACAAATTAATACAGAGTTGCCGTTTTTCATTTTAGTTTTAAAAAATATTAGTAAATAATGTTAATTTTTATTTCAATAGTTTTTGTATTTTAAAATAAAATCACTTAAGTTAAATATACGCAATTATTTACCATAAAATTGGATACCTTTTGTCAATCTGGAGATGGAGGTTGAATTCCCGCCTACACCCTGGGTGTTTCTTGAGGTATCACAATTAGCCTGAGCTCTGACCTAAGTGCGGTTTTTCATAAAATTCCTTTTAAATTGTTTATTGTTAATGTTTAATTTATTCAACTAATTTATCAGCTGTTATATGAAAACTATATTTCAATAACAAATTAAATAATATGGATACAAGTGAATTAATAATTGAAGTAGT
Organism: Dexiosoma caninum; assembly: GCA_963924685.1. Lineage (NCBI taxonomy): Eukaryota > Metazoa > Arthropoda > Insecta > Diptera > Tachinidae > Dexiosoma > Dexiosoma caninum. Next base: position 122,778,072 of record OZ004725.1, on the reverse strand, counting down.
GAAAAAATTGAATTCCTACACCATGTGGCATCGAAAGATTACAAAAATATTGAAAGAAAGATCGAAATATGGCAATATGACGGCTGTCATTTATTCGTCGTAATTGTGCGCCACACTCCGAATTTACGCAACGTACTTTTAGCGACGAATTCGTTGAATCATTCATCGCAATTGTGTTCCCAGTATAAGTGAAATGTTTGTTACATACTATAAAAGAGAGAGAGAGAGAGAGAGGAAGAAAAAAACAACAGCATAAAATGACTAAAAAACGCTGAATGTATTTTGACAGTTACAATGATGACAGATTAATTGCAATTTGTTTATTTGCGAATCAACAAATAAAGACAATAAATTTAAGTTACAAGTTTGACATGATAACGACAGCATTGTTCACAATGAAGACAAGGCTTTGATTTGGCAAACGGCAACAACAACTCAAATTATAATAATAAATGCGAATGCAAACAAATCATTAACAAAAATTAAGGAGAGTCTATTTAACAAAAAATTCAAGGAAATATTTTTCAAGTTGGAATTTCATGTGTTAAATAAAATCTTAAGAGCAAAAGGAAAGAAGCACACAATAACCATAACGTCACTTGAAATGTAAAATGGTGTAACAAAAAAATACAAATTTTTGTTAGAGTGTTCAATTAATATTGTGTTTTTTTTCGTTCAAATACGTAATCGACCTTGTCATTTAACGGCTTAAACGTTTTCGATGAAACATATTTAAATAGCTATGCCTCTAAAAGAAACAAAAACATTTTCGGATCTCAGACCAATAGAGATGATTTCTTCCCGGCAGAAACTATATAACCGACTTTTGATGAAATGTGAAAAATAAATAAATAAACTAAACCCACACAAAGGGACACATTACGTTCTTTAATTGTGCACGACCAGTGCCAATTTGACAACAAAGTGGGCACAATTTATTGACAACCATCGTTTAAGAACAATCCGTTATTAAATCAAGAATAAAAATGCATATAGCTGTCAAATTAAAAACAAAAGGTACAAAAGTACCATACTGTGTTAAATTAAGAACGCTTCGTGCTCAAAACGAGAACGGTTCGCTATGAAAACGAGAACGAGTCGTTGTTAAAACGAGAATGATTCGTTGGCAAAGTGAGAACGTCTTGTTGTCAAACTTAGAACGCCATGTTGTCGAAAAGAGAACGGTTCATTATCAAAGAGAGAACGATTTGTTGTCAAACTGACAACATCTGTTATCAAATCAAGAACGAGTTGTTCGTAGCAGAATGAGAGCATTCGTTCTCAACTTGAGAACAAATGTGATTAAGTTACTTTGTTTTTTTCGAGTTTTTTCCCTGCTTAAGATACATATACACATACACGGTGGGCCAAAAGTAATCACCCGGGACATAAGTAATCATCCGATGTCCTTTTGCTGTAATTTTATTTAATGAAAACCTTTGGATCTGCATCAACTCTGGCGGCGGTCACTTAGCCCATATCATAAGCAGTGCCAAAATGTGTCTTAAGAAAAAGAAATTACAGCAAAAGAACATTGGGTGATTACTTATGCCCCGGGTGATTACTTTTGCACCCTGTATATATTTTTTAAAAGTAGGACAAATGGTTGGTAGGATGAGGTGGGAATTTCTGCTCCCGGAAATGCAACTGATTTGAATGAAATTTAAAACATAAATAGATTATATTCTGGTTTACAAAGATCCAGGATTTTATTAAAAGTGTGACAAAGTAACGAGCTGAGTAGGACCGCAGGCACTGCTGGTTAACTGACAAATTTAGTTGAAACAACTTTACAAACCCGTTTGATTACCTCACGCTTAAAAAGATTTCACGCTTATTTATATGGATTTTTAAATCCCATTTTACCATTTTTAATTGCCTTAAAAAGTAACTTCCCAAAATATAGTGTGCCCTAAATTGTATTCGTTTAAAGTTTCAGAATGAACTTCGTGATAAAGTAATGACATTTCACTAGTCTAAATTTAATTTTCTACATAATTTGATTATAATATCAATTGTGACCAGAGTCAGTCGTCATACGATTATTTAATTAACAAAACTGGAATCTGTGGAGTCGATATTAGGCGTATTTAAACATGCATGTGCAGTGGTTATCCCTTCAATCCGGTCCACTATAAATAAAAAGTATTGAAAATAAATTGCCCAGCTAACGTTTTCCCACATGTGCCGAAGCCGTTAATCGCAAAACATTTTCGTTTTGGTGGCTCTGAATTGATTTTGAATTTGGATTGAAGTATAAAAATGTATCGAGTACAATCGAATATTTTAAAAATCAACAATTTTTGCGACAACATATTTTACGCGAAACATACAATGTTTTCCGTGTTTCCCTTCCACTCTCTCCAGCCGCAGTCTATATCAACAACTCAAGTAAATATTCGCCGAGTGTGGAAACTAGTTTAGTTTATTTACTTCATCAAATCTTTGCCTTACTTATTTTCGAAACACTTTCATTTCGAATGTAGAAAATGTTAATTTGAATAAATACCAACTAAATGACGTCGGTCAAATGCAATGATGTTGGAAAAAAGTAGCTGCCATCTACTTACATTTTCACAGTCATATAATTAAAATCTACCATCATTAAAAGCAACAATGGCAGTCTTGTTTCTAAAACACATTTAACATTTGAATAAATTATGCTCTTAATGTTGGCAAAAGTAGAAAAGAAGAAAATAAATAAAAACTAGAAACAGCAACACCTTTTTCAAGTATTCAAATGGGAACATCATAAGGAAGGAAACCCCACTTTAATTACTGCTTTGTGGCATTAATTTGCATTGCAAGTTTGTTGCTTTAAGAAAAAAAAAACTATTTTTTTTTTCATGAATTTATTTTTCGTTTCAATTGAAAGTGCGTGTTTTTGACGGCCAATTAAAATTTTAATTTCTAACTACATACCAGTCCTACAGACTGTAATTACGTGTTGTGATGGTCGTTAGTATTCGGAGAGCCAACGATACTTCTAATTTCTTTCATGCATGTATTCGCAAGAGGCTTTTGTATCTACATACGTACATATTTCAGGTATTTATACGTCATTTGCTTTTATTTGTTGCACGCATGGTGATTTGCGAACAAGATTTAAAAAGTGTTGAACATTTGAATATGATTTTTCACATGTAGGCCAGTCATGCCTGCCTGTCATAGAATTCAAAATACATTTTACAAAATGTTCAACGAAGTAAGGAAATTCTAAAACAAAATTTATTTTTGTTAACGTGTCACTTTTGGAATTCAAACAGTTTTGTTGGCGGAAGTAGTTAGCGCGTTGACTCTACAGACTAAACAAAGTGGGTTCAAACCCAGCTTTAAAAAAATATTACATTAAAATTTAAATTTTAAAAAAATAATGAATTATTAAAAAAAAAGAATTAAATTGATTTTTGATTTTACATTTGACATAGCGGACGCTTTAAAAATATATATTGGCTTTGGGTCTTCGTAGTTTCGAAGACGCGGAAATTGCCCCCCGCCTTCCAAAGTATATAAATTTTCATATAGGGAGCAACAAGAAATATTTTTGAGGACTCGCGCATATTGAGAGTTATTTAATTAATTGAAGATAAAAAATTTAAATCTTTGAAAAGTTTGCACAATAATTGAAGAATTTATCACCGCTTTACTTGAATATTTCTATTGCTGCCTCTGAAAGGTCACCCTACATTAAATAAATGCACGTAAGCGATAGCAACAATTGGCAGATTAAGAGAAACATATTTGTTAACCTTAAGAAAAGCCACAAACTAAGCACGTTTATGAAAATGTCAAACCATTTAGACACCTGCAACAAACAAAACAACCATCAAGCGGAGGATAAAAAAGATCAGTCTATCAGTCTGTCCACATTGGCACAATGCCGGGGCACCGGCTCTGCCATAAAAAGACAAAACTGAAAAGATGTGTTTGCTTTACATTTGAACAGCAGTAGGAATGATGTGAACGAAAATTAACGCCCTTATAATTGACCATTAAATTATTGTTACAAATTTTATTTTCTTACGCAGCAGCACCTTGATATTCTGGTTTCAACTATTTCACTTTCTGTCATGTCATATTATTGCGTTTTTTGGCCTTTTATTATCCTTAAAGCCGACATCTTAAACAAAGTTTTTCCTAAACATTTTAAAGTAACAAATTTAAAAGAGATCATGTTCAAATGCCGGCGTACATTTGCGAATGTTGGTTGGTTGGTTGGTTGGTTGATTCTGCCGAAAAAGTAAAACAAACAAATTGCCCACAATTATCCACAAACATTTACAAACTATAAAATAACAAACGAAAATAATCAACGAAAACGCTGGCAGCCATTCCATTGTTGTTGTTTTTGTTGTTGTTGCTGTTGCTGTTGCTGTTGCTGTTATTTTCTGTGAAACAAATAACAGTGAAGAAAATAAAAGCAACTTTGTTACGTACTGCGCACATGTAATTTAAATTGAGAGCGAACAATTCACCGCCCAAGGATTAATATTAAATATCAATTGCAGAAGTTTGAAGGAAGTAATTAATGTTGGAGTAGTTTTTTCCAAACAAAAGAAAATCAATTAAATTGAAATTGTGGGGGTAACGTACCACACACCACGATAATGAAAAAAAAAATTAAATTTGATTGCAATTGCTTTTGCCAGCTTTCAGTGAATATTTCACGAGCGTCAGTTTTATGGCATAAAGATTTGTATCCGCCTGCCGGTACAACATTAGCTATCTTATATATTTTAAAAACAATCAAATAAAGCTGAAAGAATAACAATTTGGTTTTTTAATTTCTGGCCCACTGTGCTAATCAAGTCTTCTTTACTTTCAGCCTATTTATTTTTATAAATATTTGTATATTTTACTTGTTTCAGCTTTCTACAGTTGCTTAATTTTTTTCTTTTCGTTTTGTACCCAAAATATATTGACTTCAAATACCTACGAATCAATACAGGGCGTTAGACTGGCACATAATGAAGCGCAGACCAACAGAAACCCTCCAATACAAAAGTTCTTTGTGGCCGCATTTCTTTGAAGATCCTTCCCTTCCACTCACTCCGAATGCCGCCACGTCAACAACATTAAATTATTTTTAAATTTATTTATTTAATAATTTATTTATTTAGTCATAAAGCGAACATTTGATTACACGTGTTTGAGAGCAATGTGAGCATTCTTTTTCTTTAATTCCAGCACTAATATCCTTTTATTATAATCATTATTGGTGCTGGTGATGCACACAACACAACAGGTGCTGCACGTTCACTTAGATATTAAAGGCTACAAAGTAAAAATAAAAAGGTTTAAAAAGGGCTATTTATTCTAAACGCCATTAGACAGGTGCGCCGCCTATAAGAAGCTTTTGTACAATTATTTATCGTTTTTGTTTTTAGAAATTGGAAAATTAAACGTTGCAATTCAAAGGTTGTTCAATTTCAATTGGTTTTGGAATATGTATTGCAAATAGGAGTTTTATAAAATTGTGAAAATATTTTATCACCTGGAATTGGTTCTTTTTACGATTGAAAACACTTTGTTGATACAAGTTTGAAAATTATAACGTACTTTACTATAACGAATTTTACTCCATATCGAATTATTTTCCAGAACACGTACTTATATACTACTAGCTTACACCGGTGCGCTTCGCTACAGCTCCGACGCTCCAAAATACAGCCTTCTATACCACATGCTTGATACAACTCAAACGACCGTGATAAATATGAACTGTAGATGATTTGCAAAAGTGCTCACACAAAAAAATTATTGCTTGATTCTTATTAATTAATACCGTTAAGTAATTTTTATTTTTATTTCAATTAAGTATTTTAATTGGTATAATTAAATTTTTAATCACTCAAAAAACATCAATGATATAAAACCGAGTTTTTGAAAACAGTTCCCTGAGAGTTAAAGAGATAGAGAGAATCGTTTTTAATTTTCGTTAAATTTTATACACACAGGGTGGGCCAAAAGTCACGCCTTCGTATAAAAATTAAATAACTTTTTTGTTTATTATAATTTTTTATTTTTTTTTTAATATAATATTAGCTTTGTACGATCTAAATTTTAATTATGAAAAATAATATCAGAGAGTAGACCACTATTTCCATTATCGATGCACAATTGGGCTCTTAAACAGCCGTTTTCCATAACTACACGCAAAGTTTCAGGCTCTATTGCGCTGATCTCAGCTTCAATGTTGTGTTTCAGTTGCTCTATAATTTGAGGCTTATTAACATACACTCGTTCTTTGAGATAACCCCATAATAAATAATCAGGGCCATTTAAGTCTGGTGAACGTGCTCGCCAATTGAAATCTGAATTTCTTGTAATAATTCGGTCTAAAATAAATTTATACCACTTTGGTTCGTTGCTCGGTCGTTAAATTTTGCATGGATGTGTAACACGGTTCGATGAATAAAAAGAAATAAATAAAAAAATAATAATAAACAAAAAAGTTATTAAATTTTTACACACAGGCGTGACTTTTGGCCCACCCTGTACTATGGTGATACATATGAACATACAATTTGAAATTGCTCTTTTATTAATTAGATACTCTTGCTGACAAGAATGAAACTCAGAAGAAACTCAAATAAATGTGTTGAACATAGAATTTGGTGATAAAATAAACATTATTACTTCTTAGTGACCACTCTTATTGGATTTAATATTTAATGCCAACTTTATTGTATTTAATATTTCATTTATTAAAAAAAAATTCTCTGGTTTTTAATTCAAATATTTTAATAATCATGCAACTATGTACGTAATATTTTACCAAAAAACTTAATTACAGTAACCAAAAAAATTAATTGAAAATATTTCAATTCATTAAATGATTAATCATTACATTATTATATTCAAAATTCAATATAATTTTTAATTTTTTCAATTAAAATAATAATTAAAATCAATTAAAATTTTAAAATTTTTTACTTTAGTAGTTACTTAATATAATTGAAAAATTTGTTTTAAAAATACAATTATAACCTATTAAATTTTTAATTGTTGTAATTATATTATTTCAATTAATTCAAGTATAAAAACTTAATTTATATTTCTTTAATCTTTTTTTGGGAAATTTTGCTGAATTATAATATTAATTTTGCACTACTTTTGCCAAAATATTTAACTTATTCAGAAAAATATTTTTATTAAAAGATATTATTAATTTATTTAATTAATTATTAATTTTTTAATTGATATTATTAATTTTATTACTGGTGAATTTTTAAAAATCTTTTTTTAATTGGTATCACGAATTTTTTAATTGAAATTAGTTAAAATTTTTTTCTATGCAGTGAAAGAGAGTATTACCTCGTTCAATTGAACCCGTTGGTTCGCAAACGCCACAGCTTATGATTCATGACACAGTTTCTCCCGTTGTTCTGAACGTGCGCGGATGACTTTAAAACGCCTGCTCCGATCGCGGAAGAGTTTTCTACGATTGAAAATGCTAACTGGGTAAATACAAATCAAAAAAAAAAATTAAACAATGTGTGAATAAACATACATTATGCATATCACGGGAAAGTTAAAAATTTGAATATATTTACCGCTTAAATGGAAATTTAATATCTTATTGAAAATTATTGTTCACAATAAGCATTAATTCAATTAATTCATCAAATATTTGCAGGATGTGCAAAAAAATGCAATTGGTATTAACTTAAAAGCTTTTAGAAGAAAAAAAATGCAGTTCTTAAAACAAAAAACCTTATTTTTTCTAAATAAGCTTTATGAAGCTAAATTATGTGTGCGTGTGTGTGTGTCTATGGGGGTTTGTGTTTATATGCTAAAGTATTTATAAAGAAACATCATTGTTTGTTTGGCAGACAGCAATTACTCAGGTAGTAATGAAAAAATAATAACAACTAAATTGTATATGAAATTGTTCTCGTATATACACAAGTGCAAATGGATGTATGTATGTGTGGGCAGAATAAGTTCAAGTTAAAAACCTCTTGTCGCACCAAACTTACTAATTACTAATTTATGAACGTTGGAATAAAAAAAATTTGTTCCCGGAAACCAACCACAGTGTTCACATATACTTTTTTTTTTTTTAAATTGCTTCAATGGCATTGTCGTTTCCATTTTTATTTCCACTTCCATTTATTTTTTTTTTTTATTGCTTAGACTGTTTTTCATTAATTCTGCTCATTTGTTTGCCTGTGAATTTCTGTATGTTGTTTTCTTTTTTATTTGTCAATGACAAACAATGTTTATACATTGTTATACATAATAAATTTATATTTCATTTACCTGTCTATTTATATTCTGTTATTATGCGAGAGTAGTTTTTAAAGTCATTCAAACATTGGGTTTTATGAAGACCTTTATGTATGTCGAAAATCGTAGAGTAATTTTTTTCCCCTCTCGGACCAATGTTCAGGAGATGTCTCCTACGCATGCAATTGCATCGGAAGTAGTTGGAAGAAGGTATTGTAGAGAAGCGACACCTTCAACTCTGCACGTTTTGATGGCAGCGTTACTGTGTCTGTGATGCATTAAGTTATTTATTACTTTACTTGACCAACATTTTTATTGCTGAAATAACGATGAACGACGACGACCGGACAAATGTTTGCTAAAAGTATGCTTGAACAAGAGACGCTTTGGGATTGGGACATTTTCTCGATGATACTCAATAAATATTTAGGGGAATTTTTTGGGAATGAAATTGTTTAGAATTAGAAATTGTTAAATTTTGTGTTGAAGTTACATATTAATTATGAAGCGTAGTGGAATAAACTTTCTTTTAACAATTGGGATAATTACTTTGCCAACGATCTGCCAATAAATGTATATGGGCATTTCCACAGAAAGGTCTACCAGAATCGAAAATTAATATGTCAATAAACAAATGTTTTTTTTCTAAAATTTTAAGAAAATTATGTATTTTCAGTCTGTGGTGTTTGTTATTTTCAGAAAATTGGTCTGGAAACGGAAAATTTATTCAAAATATACGAGTTGATTTTATTTATTTATCTGGGACCAGCACTCAGGATATGACTCCTACACATGCGAAGCATTGTGCTGGAACTATAGGAAAGGGATAGTAGGAGAAATAACAGGAGGTGAAGCTTAATTATTTATGTTTGCAGCTCTGCTTTCGCACGTTCTATGTTTATACTCGTAGCAGTGCTGAAGCTTCGGTTCAGTAGCCATTTTTATTATTGTTATTACACAATACCGACGAAGGAGGGCGTTCTGATGCGATTGTGGATTGCTTTCAGCTGAAGCCGGTATTGTTCAGTGACCAGTGACTATGCCTTTGCCACTGAAACCTTCCGACAACAACTGACACCCAAAGGCACACTAATGCACATCAGAAAAATGCGAGATGTTTATTTTTATTTTAAAATTTTTGTCTGAAACTGGGGTTGAACCCAGGTCTGTTTTTGGATTCGTAGTCAACGTGCAGACTACCATGCATCGTGCCATCGCCACCCTCTATATATATATAATTTACTTCAAAAAGAAAAACATGTTTAATATTTAGGAATTTAAATGATTGAGAAATATTTTTCTAAAAATGGAGATGTCTCACTTTTAAAATCAACGGTTTATTTATAACATACCAAAACCTAAAATTTATATTTAAAAATATCTATAAAATAATAAGTATAAAATCTTTCACAGTTAATACAATTCAAACTTAAGAAAGTTTTTATTACAAACATTGTAGGGAAATATGTTTCGATATAAATGTCCCGTGTTAAATCATAGTAAAGGTTGTTCAAAAATTAGTAACACAAATATTTAAATATGACAACCGTCAGTGGAAAGCCATATTATTCTAATTTAATTAAAAAAAAAATTCCTTTCAAAAATGGTGTTCTAAATTGCCAATTTATTTTATTTTTCTAAATGCAGTTGAAAGCGACTTTCGACTTTCTGAAGCAGTACTCAATATGCTTATTATCCTAACAAAATATTCTGCAATGAACTTAACAAAAACAGAGTTACGTAATAGTATGCAATACGAATTATTAGAGTCCTTATTGCGTATAACCATATATCTTTGGCATGAATAACTTTTGCTGTCAGTCATTTGAGCCCTCAATCAACAAAAGCCATTCACAGAGACTCATATTTCCTAAAGAGAAGAAAACAATAAGAATTGAAATAGTGAGCCCGGGTAGTTTTGTGAAATTTTTTTACTTAGTACAAAATATCTTGATACAAATGTAGGATTCTGGCTAATCTTATGTCATGTTTGACTTTGAATTAAAGCACCGTCTCACTTTTTAAATTCATTTATTATTGTATCTTAGGTTTCTTAACTTATTAGTTATAAAATGTAGTAATTTCACTTCTCTTATTATACACAACTTTACTTTGCACTTCACACCACCGTCTACTATAGTCCGAACAGTCACATCACTGCGCTTCAACTCATACACTACTCGTCCGAATGTTCGTTCCGTTCCCTCATCTGTCATTCACTACACAGTTGTACATCGCCACAGTTGTAATAGTCCGTACAGTGTTACCACACAAATATAAGTAGAATCAATAGAAATGCCATGTTTATATTTTCACGGGGATGTTTTTCAAATTGTTTGGGGATGTCGAGAATAAGTACCTGGCAGCACTGAATTGAAAACTATAGAAAAAACTTTGTTACAGTTTACGGCGAAAAATACGTGAGTGAAACTATGGCAGTCGGCAAGATATATTTATACAAGCTAGACCAAGGTTTATTAATACAAGGTTGTCGCAAGGCGAATTCGTCAATTCGCTTTTTGTCCAAACGTCAAATTTTTTGTATACATGTGTTTTGTTAAATATAACATAACCTAAAAAGAACGTGATAAATTAGTGTAATATGAGTTCAAATTAAATTAATTATTACAAAAAGTAATATATTTTGCATTCTCATTATTATAGTATTATATTATTATAATTATTAAATTATTTACAACCAGTTGTTTTTAACTTTCTCACAAAAGTAAACAAACTTTGACGTTCGGCTCAAAAAATACGTTAGAAATTCTTGTATCAGCTGACGGGCGAATTTGCTAAAGAGTTTACCTGGTAATGAATTTGCCTTGCTCTAAAAAAGGTGACTTTACTTTGTGACAATCAGTCGGTCGTTATTTGCACACTTACAGAGAACTCGCGGAAACTTGAACACTAATTTCAACATTGAGTACTCGAAAACATGAAGAAAATCTAACAGCGTTAAAAATATTTGGTGTAAAAATATACCCATTGAAGGGAATTGAGTTGTATTTCTAATTGGGTTATATGTACTACAGGGTGGGCCAAAAGTAATCACCCGGGGCATAAGTAATCACCCGATGTTCTTTTGCTGTAATTTTTTTTTCAAGACAAATTTTGGCACTGCTTATGATATGGGCTAAATGGGCGCCGCCAGAGTTGATATGACCATACTTGCAGATCGAAAGGTTTTTATTAAATAAAATTACAGCAAAAGGACATCGGGTGATTACTTTTGGCCCACCGTGTAGATGCACTTTGTTGAATTAATTAATTTTTTTTATTACTCTATTTATTTTTAAAAATTTTCATTTAATAGGTAGGAATTACAGAATCTATATTGTTTCTGTTCTTTTAGAAGTAAAAAAATTTACACATTTACTGCCTGGCGCACAATGTCACAAATCTTCTTCAGATTTATTTGGTGCGCTTTTTTCTCAATTTTTCACTTTCGAAGACATGAACAAATTTGAAAACGTGAAACCTTTAATTCATATTTACGCGAGTTCACTGTATTTCCAATCAAGAAGTACACCACAGTAAATATAAACAAAGTTTGACAAAGTAAACTGCAGCGGCGAAAAACTCACCTGATCTGTCGAGATTAACTGGTGTGAATTTGCCTAGGCAGGCGGCATCGATACACATTTCTATAGATTTCAAATGTAGATTTCGAATGATTTCACAGTGCCGTACTCAGCCACCTGTTCTGAAAATTGTACATTAATAAATTGTGCGGTATATGCACATGTTTGCAGTGATCATATTATATTTTCTGCCAACATTACAAGATTGTTGCTTTAAAAAAAAATTTCAAATATTCTTCTTACGAGTATGAGGAGTTGAAAAAAGTTTAGTTTTACATTTCATCATTTTGTTATTCTATAATTTGTATTGCAAGTACTTTTCCTTTTGCCCTCTTTGCCATTAAAATGCAATGAATTAAATTGAGTTTTGTTTGTTGGCCATAAACACTGCAAATGGTTGTTAACCACATCGACAATACGAGTGCGAGTAGTTTATTGACATCATGAGGGATTTATTTTCATAGAACGTCAGCAAAGGAAGAGGAATTTGAAAATGGCAGCCATCTTCAATTGCATTTGGAAATTGTAAATTGTATATTTTATATTGTGGTTGCATTCTTAATTTAGCTGTCAGCTTTTATTGTTTTTTTTTATTATTATTTTTATTATTATTAAAAGTGTATAATTCGAAGGATTACTTGTGTGCAATTAAAGACAGTCAGTCGTTGCTGCTTCAAAAAGTTTTTAAAATTGTTTTATTATTAGGAGAACATTTTTTCTTTTTATTAACAAATAGTTGATCAATATAAAAATGATTTTTTTTCTTCTTTTTCATTAACCAATTATGTTTTAATCATTTGCTCAAATATTTCCTGCTCTTGTTATGAATTTTGAAACTTGGATTAAAAATAATCTAAAGCAATTTTGGATTTTCATGAGAAAGTCTAGTTGAGCTTGTCCATCCACTATGCATTTTAAAGAGCATTGCTAAAGCGTTTGCTCTGTTTTTTGAATAAAATTTTGTAATTAGCAATGAGGGTGGCAATGGCTGAGTGGTCTGCACGTTGACTACAAAACCAAAACTTTCCTGGTTTCAGACTAAATCATGAAAACATCTTTAATTTTTCTGCGGTGCATTAGGGTGTCTTTGTATCCGTTGTTGCTGGAAGGTTTCAGTAGCGAAGGCATGACTGAACAGTAACGGCTTTGGCTGTAACCAATCCACAAGCACATCAGAACGCCCACCGTCATCGGCATTGTGTAGCACCAGCAAAGAAAAAATACCTACTAAACCTACCAAATACCTACTAAAACGAAGCTTCAAAAAATTTCATACTTCTCCTTGACATCAGAGGCGCTTCAAGTCTGCTATAAAACAAGAACTTGCTAAAGCAGAGTTATAAGATATTGGAGCTTCACCTCCTAATCTAAAATCATCTCTTTTGGCCTTGCTGTTCGGTTAAAAGAAAATTAATTAACTTTATGTTTTTTGCATTAAAATTTCCATTTTGTTGAAGTATGTATTTATTGACCACAAACAAAAAAAAAGGGAGACCTGTCAACATAAATGTTGTGAATTATTAGTTTTGTGGTTTTGTCGTAAATGTTGTGTTTTTGAAAAGAAATTGACTATAAAAATCATTGTATGCACAGAAGATGCACGTATGTACGTACGTACGTGCATGTGTCAACCATATTTCCAAAACACTTGTTTATGGTTCTGAAATTATTTTCGATAATTACCAAGCCAACAATAACAACCACTACAACAACATGAGAAAATTGACTTCTAATAATGACATTGCAAACATTCATACATTCATAGACTCCACCCTGTATGTGTGTCGCTAGAGATAATTGGTTTGTTGCTGTTGTTGTTGTGGTTGTGTTGTTCTTGATAAAAGCTGAAAGAAAAAAACATGTTGTGTTGACAACATTTGCAACAAGCTTGTAATTTGCGGTTTTCTAAACATGATTACATTTTTTGTACACTACAAGACGCGCCGTTTGTACGTTAAGTTCGTTGGCGAAGTTGCATGCAGCCTAAAAAAGGCTGATTATAAAAGCATCTGATCGTATCTGAACGTATCAGTTCAGTTGAGCGCAAATGTACCAGTGGTGTTCGTTTGAAGATGAATCGCTGATACCCAGTGGCGAATGTCATGCTCATTCATTGTGAAAAATGCTGCCATTGTTAAATCCTCAATGACAGATGCTGAATTTCTTGGGCGTCATACAAGAGTTTTTGTTTAAGCAATTGTCCAAAACATCATAGATGACCCGAATTGATTTTGTTCGGTAAGGGGCCGAGTATTAGCGAGTCCTAACAGGCAATATCATTGATATTCATATATGACTTTTTATGTAATTCGTGGCCATCCCATAAATTCGTAATAGACAAACTCAGCTTTACATCCATTCATAACAGACAAACTGGAAACAAAAAAATATTTACTAATCCGCTGCTCTTTTTTTCCTTCAACCATTGACGAATACTTGTAGCAGTCAAATTTCAGCAGGGTTCATCTTTATATCGAATAAGAATAGACAATATCGATTACTTTCAACTTCCTTTTTTTTTTTGGTGAATCTACAGTGAATATGCCACAGAGACTACGCCTTCTTAATCTAGTTTGTGAAAAGGAATCATAAATGAAAATATCAAGTTGATAAAGTCGCTCAAACAACGCCACCGGGATAGCTGCTGGTCGCTCAAAAGAGTGAGCGTATAAACTGGCTTTATCTTCGTACCCCTGCCTTTCTGAGCGAACGTTATTGGCAGCTTATTTTCGGTTAATAATTAAAACGGGGATGCCTATTTTTGACTACTTAAAATCGTAAGAGTAATACTTGTTTCCAGTTCCTATTTTTATTTGTGAGTCGAAAGTATTTGTGTAGCGAAGGCACAGTTACTGGTCACTGAACTGATCCCTCGACGATCATCGGCGAAGTAAAATAATTAATAAAATGGCTACCAAACACTGCTTCAAAATAAGAGACAGTGCAACACTGATATAAAAACAAAAAGCGTGCAGAAATAGAGAAATAATGAAGCTTTCCGCCACCTGTCTCTCTCTCTCTCTCTCTCTCTCTCTCTCTCTCTCTCTTACCATCACTTACTCTTCCCTAGATCTGGTACATGCATTGCATACGTATCAGAGGTGAGAGGAATAACACAAGAACTTAACTTTTAATTTGTAGTTGAATATTGAGTGAACATTGCCGCATTTTTTAAGCTTTTCTTCACCAAACCGTAGTTTTTATTGCTGTTTTATTTCATGTTGCTATTTCTGCCTGCTTAAAGTAACAAGCCTGCTTCTTTTCTCTGTACGCAGTTAAGTTTTGAACAAAATAATAAAATGCAACCATCTCATCGACCGCATTTTTATGCATCCGAATTTTGTAACGTATGTTCTGTCTTTCTTACCTTTGACGAGTTTCTGGCTTTCAAATAAAGTGTCGTCGTGCATTTTAATGGATTTTCCATTGTGAAACTCATTAGCACTTATTAAATTAAATGTTGCATGCAGCGTGTTGTTCGCCTTAAAGAAAAAAAACCCACACAAAAGAACAACAAAAAATTGCAGTGCACAGAAATAATAAATTGCACTACTTGCCGGTCTTCATGGTTTGTTACTTTTCTTTTGTTTCGCCAGCAACTCAAAGAAAAACTTTCATATTTCACTGAGAGTCTTTCACAGTTGATGCCAATTCATTATAAATATTTTATAGTTCATGCTAAAAATCATCCAGGAAGATCTTGAAGATTAACGAAAAATGCATGAAATGTTTAGTCATCATATGCTAAAAATAATTCGCTGAGAGTATTTGATTGATCCAATCGTTGTTTATTCGATCGACCCACAATTCCCGTCGCAAGTGGAATTCCATATAAACACATTTCTTTCATTCACTTTTAGTTTTTCAAGTTCTAAATATGTATAGGTTATTCATTCATTTTGTGATTTCAAAACCGCCGGTTTGTCAACTGTTAAATATCTGTGGTCTGATGTGTCATTTGTTTAGTGAACGGTTTGCCATTTCCGCATATGGATTGTTTAACGACCAAATAACGCGTACAAATAGTTAAAACTTACTGTACAAATTAGGTTGTTCAAACCTGGCAACTTTTCGCGCATTACGGTCGTCATAATCGACCTACTGTGCAAGGAATTGGCAATATTTTAAAGAAATTTGTAGAGACTGGAAGCATTATATATGTGGAGAGACCTTTGCATTATCGCCACGTCAGCACTGCTGAATATACCGCTGCGGTCAGTGAAAGTGGGCTGGAACCGTTACCTTCAATTCAGAGGTCTATGGCCATATGACAACCGATTTTTATTTGGCCTGCAATTGAAGATTATGAAATGGTTTCAGCAAGACAGTGCCATGGACCACTTAACACGATCAATTTTGTCTTTATTGCATAAGAAGTTTTCAGAACACGTAATTTTATGTCAATTGCGCATCGAGATCAAGCGATTTAACGCCGTTAGATTTTTTTATGGGGCTACGGCAAAGACCATGTCCAGGCGGAAAATCCCCTAACATTGGAGCATTCGAAAACCAACATTTGTCTAGTTATCGCCGAGATTTCGCCCGAAATGTACGAAAAAGTGGTCGAAAACTACCTAAAATGGGCTGCTGCAACCAGGGTACGATGCTGCACAGTCCTTCACAAATCTGTACCAACCAATCTAGAGAGGTGGTCATTTAAATGGAATTGTATTTCGTACATAACAGGAAGGTCCAAGCATTATAATAAAGTAATAATCTCATCGAAATCATGGCTTTGTGCGTTTCTTTTCTTCAACTGTACTTTTGAAACCGTAAAATTGATAACCCCGTTCTATAAGAACTGTGAAATGTATAGTCTTGCAATACCGTAATGCTTCATAAGAACTTTCGTTCATGCATATGAGTATATCTGCATATCAGCGGTCGCAAGTAGAAGGCCCTAACTCGTATTTTTTACGAAATAAAGTTTTCCAGTGATTCTCATACATTTCACACAATACACCTCGTCACAAATATTTATTGCAATAGTCTTCAATAGTCAATGCTTTAATAGCATTTCCATTGCATTGTCATGATAACAAAAACCAAACATGTGTGCACAGTTAATAATGAAAAACAAAAATTAAGAAAAAAATGCCAAGCACAATTGTCAGTTGTAGATGGTAAATTTAGAGCTTCATTAGGAGAGGAATAAAAATAACGGGGAACAATTTCTCGTATTCTATTAATAAAGAAATAATAAATATACAAATAAAGCTAATAATTTACATCTTCTGAAAACCACAAACACTGGACAAAACACGAAGAAGGCTGAAGATTAAGGTATAGCAGCAGCCTTCGAAAACAGCATGTTGTTCCGTTCTGCTAATGTTTCCAAGTGTGATTTACAATTTGATGTCTTTGATTGAGTTTGTTTCTTAGTAACTATCACATATAAATTTGACAATCTGGCTGCCTGTATGTTAACGATCACAGCCTATTTAAAATTTTAACTAACGCAGTTTCTATTATGTTTTCACCTGGTCATGTGAAGTTACACTCATTTGAGTTGGGGCCATTCTACATGAGACCAACGATATGTTCTGGAAACATGGATTTTGATATTACCATATCCAATCGATAGTCCGTTTGAAAAAGAAATGCTTTACAAAGCACCTTCTTACAAAAATTCTTCATTTCAAAATGGCAACCATAATAAACAAAAGTCATTAAATCCAATTAATTTGGAAAAAGTAAAATGAAATTTGTAATGGGTATGATAATAAACACAAAAAACATTTGATAATTAGTTGCGGCTCATGAAACTCATGCCTCATAAAAAATTACACAAAACACAACAACAACAACAACATCAACAACAACAACAAGAAAAAGATAAACACAAATGTGACAACCATATTAAACATAAACACAATTAAACATGCATACGCATGTACTTCGTATTGTACATACGATACATGCGCATGCATTAGTAGCTGCAGAGAGGCCCAACAAAAAAATGTCTGAAATAAATTGACATTGTAAAAGAAAAACTAGATGACAATTACAAAAAATTAATACGTAAAATTTTCAAATATACACCGACGAGCGTATTAAATGTAACAGTTTAAACGGGTACAAAAAAATCCCCCTAAGCCCTCGTTGAGACATGCGAGTAATTACAATGCAACGTTTCTAATCCGTACTATCCAGTAAGCCGGACACATCAATGTTTCGAACAGTTTAAAAATTTTATCTCTGTACCCCGGACAAGCGTTTTTTTTTTTTAAATCAACACAGAAAGCCTCGAGTCAATTTTAGAAAAAAATTAATTTCATCTTTAGCAAATCAATTTCTAACGAACGTCTAGTAACACAGGCCAACAAAAAATGTTTTTAAGAACTTTTTTAAATCAATTTATCAGTTTCTTTGTGTGAGTGACAATGCGACATCGATTGTAGTTTCCACTTCTTGTCCATGAAGTGACCAACAGTAAGCAGGAATCATGTTGATTATCCATCTCTTTTGTATCCCAATAAAACCATTTGCTTGCTCTTCACTCATATCGCCTAAATTTTTAATCAAAAATTAAGATTCTTGTGCAAGAAGTGAACTTAAAGCGTCATCAAGTGTGGATAATACGATTTTTTGGCTATTTTTGTCAAATCAATCATCATACCAAATTAGATAGAAATTAGTTAGAATTAATGGAAAATATTTTTCATGGTAGCCCTGTGTAATTATATAAAAAATACGTATGATTGCTAACATTTTGAGCGCTACTGTGCATTATTAAAAAATATAGCAACATATTTTACAACGACAAGCAATTCATTTGTCACACAAAATTTGTTACAATCCATTTGTTTGAAATTATATTCAATTGTAACACAGAATAAACAAATTACCGGGGCTAAAGGGAGAAGAAATAAGTTCAAAAGAACCATTCATTCTCTTTTTTTGTCTAATTAGTTGTTATTAGAAAAGAACGCATAATCATGTAGACTAGAGATGGCAACATGGCACGCTAATAACGCAAAACACGCGTGAATAACTAGAGGCCGACGCAGCAAATCTGCTTTACAAATTCTCAAAAAAAAAAAACGCAACAGCAGTGTTGTGCAAAAATTAAGCCCTCTTTCCCTCTATCAATTAACAGTAAGAGCGTCGCCGTCCCTGTTTAGTCCCACCAATTTTTTTTTTTATCTTGGACCAGCACTCAGGAGATGGCCCCTACCTGAACCCTAAAAAAACATCTCGCATTTTTCTGATGTGCATTAGTGTGTCTTTGTGTGTCAGTTGTTGTCGGAAGGTTTCAGTGGCGAAGGCATAGTCACTGGTCACTGAACAATACCGGCTTCAGCTGATAGCAATCCACAATCACATCAGAACGCCCTCCTTCGTCGGTATTGTGTAGCACCGGCGAAGTAAAATAATAATAAAAATGGCTACTAAACCGAATCTTCAGCACAGCTACGAGTTCAAACAAAGAACGTGCAAAAGCAGAGCTGTAAAATAATTAATTAAGCTTTACCTCCTGTCATTTCTCCTACTATCCCATTCCTATAGTTCCAGCACAATGCTTCGCATGTGTAGGAGTCATCTCCTGAGTGCTGGTTCCAGATTAAAAAAAAAACCTTCTAATATTTAGAAAGCAACAATTCTGTCACAGCGCCGGTTTCAGCGTGGTCGTAACTAGCGGCGCTTTTATTATTAACCAGCTGTCTTCTGGTGTAGTGCATTTTATACGTAGGATACGTCCCCTGAGCACTGGTTCAAGAAGAAAATGTGTCTTCTTCAATCGAGTGTTGTAAAGAAATTATTTTATTAGTTTAACATATTTCGTGATTTATTTGATTTTACACGTGATTTAACGTGATCGTGTAGAATACTTAAGAAAATTACCGCGTGGCTATAAAATTCCTCCGACCTCATCGTTATTTAAAAAGAAATTCTACGCACTCGTCTACAAATACGATGAATCTGCTGAGGGTACACCATGCCATCACACCGGCATTCAGTCATCATCAGGCTGGCAGTCAGTTGTAATTTAAGCCCAACACCATTTACTGTCAAAACATTTTATTTAATGAAATTTATGCTATTTTTGGTAAATTTCCAAAAAATAATTATCATTTCCTTCAAGGCAATTATTTATTTGTAGCAAAACGTAGAACATCAACGCAAACATAATTGTTTTGCTCACATATTCCATGCAAAAATATTTTAATAAAAAGAAGTTGACATGTTCTCATTACAACGAAATAAATAATGAAAAAATTAAAAAAATAAATCAGTAAAAAAATTTTTCGTTACAATCGTTTGACAATCGCTACGCTTGAAATCAACTCCACATCATCTCCATGTTTGTTGTGTGTGTACAAGAAGTCAAAAATAAACAGAATAGCAAAAAGTGAAATTTTAATACATTTTTCCACTTAAAAATATTTAATTTCATAATACGCTGCCAATTTATTTATAAAATCAAATTTCTTTCGACGTTGGAGTGAGTGGAGTGGCTGCTTATCATTTTTTAAATTTAATTGAAATGCCTGTGTTTGATGCTGGTATAATTAAAATTTGGTACCAGTGATTCAAAACTTTTTTTTAAATAATTCCCTATAAATTTCCATATCGTAAATCAAACTACTGGCTCCATCTGCCGGCTGTTTTAATTTAAAACAACAAGATGTGGTTTAAAGTCTCACTAAACACACAGCTACTCTTAATTCTCCTTTTCAGATGTAGATAACCGTGTCGTTTTTTAGTTAAGCCAACCACTACACAAATAGTAAACAGCAAAGCATTTCAAACGCTTTAAACTTATAACCAGAATAAAATAATGGGATAACAGATACTAGAAACAACAAAATATGAAAAATGCGAAAAAAAGATTATCTAAGAATTACCAACTATAGCAACCAAAAAAGCAAACAAATTTCATGTCAAACGAAGTTTTTCTCATCATGTGTTAGCAAATTTTAAAATTTTGGTGGGTGTCTTCACTTATTAATATGTGAAAAATGAATAATATTAACGGTTTTCCGGTGGTGGTTTGGTTTGCTTTCATGAATACGGCTAAAAATCGCATGTACAGAAAATTTTTAATTAATGAGTTAATTTTTCTTTTAAAATAGAATAGTTTACAATATTAATTTCAAGAAAAAAATATAATTTTTACCACAAAATTTGATGATTAAGCGTTATTTTGACGATTTTTGGCCTTGTAAATAGCCAATTTTTCTATAATCTAAATTATACAAAATTCTGCGTGTTATTAGATTTTTCGTAACTCAACAATTTTACTATTTTATCACGGTTTTGACGATTTTTTGACAATTGTATCTGACAGCCCTACAGATAAACACGACTTTTTTTATTAACATTATTTGTGTTATTTGTGAATAAAATCGGAATTTATTCAAATCGGAAATATGGTACACTTTATTTGTAACTTATGCTAGTAAAAAAAATTAATAACAATATTTCAGATTTTGTTTATTTTACATTTTTAATAAACTTTTTAAAAGAATTTTTTTTAAATTTTCTTAAAAAAGGAGTTTTTTTCTCAAAACATTCTGAATATCTCCTAAACTATAAGGACTTGCAAAGAATGTATCATAACACAATTTAAAGTTTATTTTATTCGCGATCCTTCCTTGTTTTTCTTAGTTCAATCGAAGAGCTAATTCCAAAATTATTATTTTGGAACTAAATGTAAATGTAAAAAATATTTGCATTCAATTCGAATGCTTATTGAGTATTAATTGCTATTTGTATAAAGAGTATTGCATACATGAAATAAAGCAATCAGATAAGCATTTCATAGAAAAAAGTAAATCATTTATTTATTAAAATTAATTAAAAATTTAATTGAATATATTGAATATTAAATTTGAAAAATTAAATTTAATTAAAAAAAAATTAATATTAATTAAAGCTGATAATTTTTTTTTTTTTTTTTTTTTTTTTTTTAAGACAATACAAACTCTACGAAGCTCTTAAGCTTGTCTGTAGAAACAGCCTGGGTCTAATCGGGAATCGAACCCGCACCTCCATATTGATAAGACTAATGCTCATGCACTAGACTACACTCAACCAAAAAATGTTCCTTATGTACTAAAATCGCAAGTAGAACTGAAGAAAATTCGTTATTATACAGCTAACAAAATTAGGAGGTCATTTTTACTGGTTTTTTTTCGTAAAAAATTTTATTTTAGTAAATTTGTTATCTTGAAGAAATTTCTTCAATATGAATATTATTCTTTCGTTATTTAATGAGGTGTTGAAATGAAGAAATTTTAGTTAAAAGAAATAAAAAAAATTATCGATATAACAAATAATTTTAGTCAATGTTTATTAAAATTAACAAAATATTTAGTTATTTTTTATTAAAATTAAATAAAATTTTTGTTCAAATTAACAAATACTTTTAGTTAATTTTTATTCATATTGCATAATTATTATTCAATTTTACTACTTAAATTCCTAAACCCAGTTGGAATATTTTCGAATATTTACTTTTATTAATCTTCTTAATTTTATATAATTTCTAAATAAAACTATATGGTGGATCTAAACTATATGGTGGATCTAATAAACAGAAGTTTATATAATACAATTTCAAATAAGTAGCAACATAAATTACGTATTCTTAAAAACCTTTTCTGATCACCATCTGCACATTTCATTGAATAGGGCCGTTTTTGAATAATACCATTTTTTTTTAGTTTTCGCACAGCATTGAAATATTTGTCGTATAGTTTTCCTTGGGGTTTTCTACCACATTGTTTAAAGAAATAATATTCCTGAAAATGCATAAGCTATATAAATAACAGAATTAAAAAAAAATTTATTATTCTTACCCCAGATTCTGTTGAAAATACCTCAATAATATTGTCGGCTATATTCTTAGCTAAACTAACAGACATTCGGATATCGTTTCGAATCAAATAATTTGTGATTTCACCAACAATAACTGCACGATACCCTTCGTTTAGCTTTAAATTATTTTTAAAGTAATTTAGAACAGATCTTCCTTGAAATGACGAATTCATTATTGTTTCAATATCGACTTTTTTAGATAGATTAACTTCCGCAAATGAAACACCCACTTTCTCAGAAGTTACATTTTGATTTGGGTTATTTAGTTCCGATTCAGAATCAGTATTGTTGCTGGAAGTACTAGCGGCTGTCTTCCAAGACATTAAACAATTTTCAAATTTGATTTGGACACCCAATTTCAGATTACATTTTTTCCCAAGTTGCTTTATAAAGGGTGGTTAAATTTCAAGGGCCGATGTTGATTTTGAATAAAACACAAACTATTTAGGAAATTATTGTAATTTTATTTTATTATGATATATTGGTATTACTCAATTATGTATGGAACAAAATATCGGCCAAATGGGCGCCGCGACCACGGCGGCACACCTCCATCCGATGGTCCAAATTTTCGATGACCCTGAGGCATAATGGAGGTTCTATGCCGTTAATGTGCCGAATTATCTCATCCTTTAGCTCTTGAATTGTTGCTGGCTTATCGACGTACACCTTTTCTTTCAAATAACCCCAAAGAAAAAAGTCCAACGGTGTCAAATCACATGATCTTGGCGGCCAATTGACATCGCCATTACGTGAGATAACACGGCCATTGAATTTGTTGCGCAAAAGAGCCATTGTTTCGTTAGCTGTGTGGCAAGTGGCACCGTCCTGCTGAAACCACATATCGTCCACATCCATATCTTCCAATTCGGGCCATAAAAAGTTCGTTATCATCTCACGATAGCGAACACCATTCACAGTAACTGCCTGACCGGCCTCATTTTTGAAAAAATACGGCCCGATGATGCCGCCAGCCCATAAACCGCACCAAACAGTCACTCTTTGTGGGTGCATTGGTTTTTCGACAATCACTCTTGGATTCTCATTCGCCCAAATGCGGCAATTCTGTTTATTGACGAATCCACTGAGGTGAAAATGTGCCTCATCACTGAAGATGATTTTCTTCGAAAATTGATCATCCACTGTTGCCGTTGTCGCGGCGCCCATTTGGCCGATATTTTGTTCCATACATAATTGAGTAATACCAATATATCATAATAAAATAAAATTACAATAATTTCCTAAATAGTTTGTGTTTTATTCAAAATCAACATCGGCCCTTGAAATTTAACCACCCTTTATGATGCCATGGCATTAGTTTTAATGCTTCTATATCAATACCCTCATCTGTGAAAACATACATAAAAAGAAATTAATACACAAAATATACGAAACTGAGATGATAAAGGTATTGCATAATTACCGTAAAGTACAGGGATAAGGCTTTCAAAATTCCATTTCGTTAGGAGTTCTTTAACTTTACACATTGCATCTTCATTTATCCATGTGTTTGCACATGAATTAGCATTCTCTACAGAATATATTTCTACAGAGTTAATGCTTCCAGACGGTGGTGTTGCCAAATTAATATTAGTGCAAACTGGGCCATTGTATATTATTTAATATTCGTAATTAATTGCTTTTAAATTAATTGCTTTAATTTTTAAATTTCTCTAAAAAGATTTCAATTTATATGTATGTATCTAATAAATTAATATTTATTCACTTTTTTAAAATTGTAGTTTAGCACACCACGTACACCACGTCTGTATATTTAATAAAAAATTATGTGTATAAATTATTTTATTTCTCACAAGCCGGAATTTTCAAAGCTAATGCTAAACAATAATGAAGCCGAATAAAAAACAAAAGAGCAAATGCTGTTTGCAAATAAACATAACTGTTCTTTCTTGAATTGAAGAAATTTATTCAGTTCAACATACGTTTATTTAACTTGACAAATGTGATTTAGTTAAATTTAACGAAATTTCTTCCGTTTTACATGTTTTTAGTTAAATTAAAAATCAATAAAAAAGTAAACAAAAATTTTAACGAAAATTCTTCAATTATACAGAATTTTATTCAATTTAAATAAAAGATTTTATTCAGAATAACAAAAAATTAACAAATTTTACGTGTTGCCTTTTTTACGATGCATTACTACTGCTTTAACCAAGTTTCTGTTAATTTAACATATTTTTAGTTAACTTTTTAACTAAATTTTATTTAAACTAACTCATTATAGTAAATTATGAATTTAACAAAAGCAATTCCGTAGATTTGACAATTTTTTGTTTATATGAATAAAATGTTTGTGGATTTAAATAAAAAATCTATTAATTTAACAAGTTTTTTCGTTGAAAGTCTACTATCTTTTTTTGTTGAAATCACCTACGGTTTTTTGGTTCAGTGTACGGAGGCACCCTAAATTGAAAATAAAAAAGAAAAAATTGTATGAAATTTCAATATATTTCGTATGTTAAATATTAGTTTTAATTTTATAATGTTGTTTAAAAGATACAAGATACGACAGAAAAATCAAACTTAATCGTTTAAATGCAAGAAAGGAACGAAATGTGTTCGGCTGTATTCACCTTTTGTGTTAAACAAGAATTTGTAATAGTAACCAGTAGCAGATATTACTAACCAGGAAAGAAGAATTTAATTATAATATTTGTTAATTATAATGCACACACACACATACCTACGACTGAGTTGGGATCCTGACCGAAAGCACAAATGGAAGGTGTTTCTTTGGGTATCGAGAATCTAGCAAAACTCCGTTGACTCGGTAAACATATTGGCACTATTGACAATGCAAGTCTCGTAAATATGTTCGCTTGCAAATTGAATACGTGTACAGTACCACGATTAGATGATACTACTAGCATAGTTGATGCTTGATTGAAGTTTATGCTGTAAATATTCGCTTTAGATAAGCCACGTCTGAGTTCGTTTGTATTTTTGCCCGTCGCAGGATCAAAGACTCGTATTACATTACCATTTTCACAAGCTGTAGCTAAACGTGTACCTTTTAGATTGAATGCCATACAACGGATATTGCAGTTATGTGCAGTCACCGCAATAGGTGCACGTGTATCGCCTCTTAAATCAAAAATCTGTAACAGTGTGTATTTGAAAATTATTTTAATAGTACTCGCATGTATATACTAAATTAAGAATACAAAATTCAAAACAAAATAAGTAATAAAGGAGCAGCAAATTTATTTCTGGAAAAAAAATGTAAAGAATTTAAATTTTGGGAGGTGACTTATTTGGACTTAACAGACCACAACTAATAAGTGAATTTTGAATTTATAAAATGTTCATGCATTTTCTGTGACGATATATTTACCTGTATATCACCTGTTCGTGGAGCTGGGAGTGCCAATAAAGAGTTATTGTCATATTCGGCCAAAGCACAGATACCATGAGGATTATAACAGGTATCAAAATAATGCAATTGGTTTGGTCTGTACCAATGGTCATATACCTTTATATAATCTGCGAAAACCACAACAAAACCATCAAGTCCTAAACGCACCGATTTAATCGCTTGATTAAACTCTATAGAGACGATCGCTCTTTTGGAATCATCCCATATTATTAATTTATTTGGATTTGCAGGCCGACTACCACCGCAAGCAACGGCGTAATAATTGCTTCGAAATAACATTTCTACAAGACGTATTCCACCACTGCAGTAGGATGGAGTTTGCATTTCCATTAGCGGATCGCTCCTAAACACTCTGATGCCGGAATTAGTAGCGCACACAAAACATTCTTAGAAACATGAAGGAGAAAAGATTTTGATAATTTTTTTTCTATAGAAATATAGGTACTCGTATTATAAAGCCAACAAACCTTGATCCTGATTAAAATTCACATAACGTAAGCCATTGTATGGATTATAACGCTGCAAATTCATTGTGGTTTCTTTCTATTGGTGAAATCTAGAAATTTGGATCATTTAACGATTTAAGAATTTTCCGCAATTTCGATTAGTTTTTCTTAAGTAAAACACGTTGTTACTCCGTCGGAGCAAAATGAATATTAATATATAAATTTCCTTCATATGGTATGTAATGGCTAGAAATTAGACTCTGTTTACATGTACAAAAACAAATTTGAGTTTTTTTATTGTTGTCTTCAGTATATTTAAATGGCCGAATAAGTATTTTCTCTCATTTTAGAAGGTCTGGTAGTTAAGATGACGTCCTTGAAAATTGAAATTCCATGTAATGAATACACATTATGTCGTTTACATTGTCTCTTTGTCCTACTGCACTATTGCACTGTGTATGTGTTTTTTATAAACGGTGTTGCCCAATTTGAACAGTTATTTTTTCTTTTGGCAAATCGATGATGTAAAAATTTAATTTGCCAACACTGCTACAAGTTTGGTAAATTTATTAAATATATTTTTCTTAATACTTGTTTTTTAAATATATTTTTTTAAATATATTTTTTTAAATATATTTATTAAATATTGAAAATAACAAAATTGTAGTGTGCGTGTATCTAATGCTTCTTTTAGTATAACTCACAAGTGTAGGGGATGCATGGAATGCAAATCGTCACAATGTTAATAATTACACATATTGGCCAAATGTATTATTTGAGTGACACGCATTTGATGGGCCTTTGTTTGCACTGTTCAATGAGTGGCCAATAAGTAAATGTACTGCCTGTTCATAGTAGCCGAAATGTATATAATCGTTCGCCATTTATATTGAAAACAAAAAGAATTTGAGTTTTTCTTTTTGGTGCTTTCAATATAAATGCCGAACGATTATTTTCATTCGGCTTCTATGAACAGGCAGTAAATTTTTACCACGTAAGTTTTAGTTGCTCAGTAAAGTTTTTTTTTTCTTAATTGATAATTTAATACCGAACACAGTTTTATTTTAATCGATTTGGTTGTTCTATCAAAACAGTGCCAATCAAAATTTGAATTTTGTTGTTTATTCTCAAAAGTACTATTTAAGCTGAAATAAAATTTAATAAAATATCTTTGTTTTACCTCTGATCTAAACTAAACGATTGTGTTTCAATTCTTTCATTAACACATGGCATGGCGATCCTCCTCTAATCTGGATGCAACGGCAAATTTGCTGCAATCCAAATACAAGAGCAATAGATTCTAGACATGCATAGTTTATGCTTAGCCATGAGCGATGAGCCGTGTAAAGAGGTTATCAAGAAACTCAAGGAACCCGAAGAGCGCTGGACTAGGCTACTAAGCGAAGACGACACCTTACAAAATATAGAAGATATGATAAGAATAACTAAATTTGAAATAAAAGATGAGAAAGGACGAAACGGGAAAAGAAAATAGCATTATATAATGCCATTTTGTTTTCAACCAAAAGTGCGTTGCCTATCTTGGTCGATTTTGTCTCATTTATTTCATACATTGGCACATTATTGTGCCGCTATAAAGTCATTTTAATGCAGTTTAAAATATTGTTAAAATATTTAAATACAGTAGAAAGTGCAACGCACATTTTGAGAATCGAAATCACTATAAGAGAAAAGAATGAAAATAAATAAAATAAAAAGAACAACGTAATTATTTCATTAACAATTAATCCTTTTAATTAATAAACATAGAAAGTAATGGTAGGTCCCATTTGGGGCAATAAAATTGATAACAAAATGGGGGAAGGCACAAAGTAAATTGGAGATCTTAGAAAATGTAGTGAATCACGGAGATGCTAATAACTCAAAAGAAATTGTACCTGAATATGTCCTGATATTTATT
The DNA here is from genome assembly GCA_963924685.1 of Dexiosoma caninum. Classification (NCBI taxonomy): domain Eukaryota; kingdom Metazoa; phylum Arthropoda; class Insecta; order Diptera; family Tachinidae; genus Dexiosoma; species Dexiosoma caninum. The sequence goes on along the minus strand of OZ004725.1, from coordinate 122,749,668 downwards.
ACAGTAGCTTAGCATTAAAACATTACAATATAATTAAATATGTAAATATGTGGCAACACCGATTTAACATCAAAAAGTCCCCTGACTGTTGCAACAAAAAAGTCTTTATATAAAAGCGAGTGGATTTAAGAAAGAACTCCAAAACAAAACGTCAGAATTCTCGACATCGCCCCTATTTTAAATCGGCTCTTACAGAGTGGCCCGGCTGGCGGTACAGATACAGACAAATATATCATAGCTATTATTATAACACTAGATCAATCCATTCAAGGCAGCTCAATCAGATTTCACTAGTTCTACAACAAAGAACACAATATTGCAACTCAATCAGGTATGAGTAATTCTACAAGAAAATTACTACACCATAAAACAGAATACTATCAGCTGTCTGTTATTTGTACAAGAAACAAAGCGATACCTGTTTTTGTAGAAGTGTAAATTACTTGTGAAGTAATCAGATGCCTTTAATCCCCTTAGCTCTGTACGTTTACTTTTTGGGTAATGTTCGGTAAAATGAGAGTAAGCTATAATTACTCTCAATAAGAGAGCAAAATGTACAAAAGTAAGAAAACGATAAAAACCATAAAATTTACCAGAAAAAAAGAAATGTCAATTTTGTACAGCTCTGTTTATATCGGAGATGATATTTGACAATTTTAGAATTGTACTTTTTTGACCCCAAATGTACTAAAAACATAAAAGTTGTGTTAAGTTTTACTATTATTAACTATTAGTAACAGAAAGATAAAATAAAATGAATTCTTAAATATTGAGAATTTTTTTCGAAATCAATCAAATTAAAGTAATACTGAAGGAGTTCCTATTACTCGAGAGACCACCTCGTTGCGAGACAACCAACGTGTTGTTGAAGAGTTAAAAATTAATGCAGTTCATTACAAAAGTATTCTTGAATTTTCGCAAATTTATCAATTTTACAGAAAGGATAATTTTACTCGTTTGTAAACTTATAATTCGGACCATAGTTTTTGAAGCTCCGTACGACTGAGTTTAGACGAGAAAACATTTAGTTTGGTAGCATGTTACAGGTGTGGAAGAGAGCATCGTTTTTGTGTTCGGTACTCGGCGACACGTTTTAACAACGACATATGTTGTCTTTGCCGATGGATAGAATTAATTTTTATGCGAATCCCTGAATAATTTGTTTTAATATTTGTATATTTTAAATAATTGTGGGCAATTTAATTAAGAAAAAATTCACAGATGATGGCCCACTCCAAGGTTCTGATGGATATTTCTATTTTATCTTATATTACATTTCTTTTTTTTATATACATATGTACATATAAGAATATTGAAATAAAATCAACGTAAAGAATTGAAATAAATAGTGTTTCATTTCAATTGGGATATCCGTCTACAGTGATATATATGCATCAACGCTGACTATCACATGCACACGGAAGTTTCCGTCATTTTTCTCATATTGTCAGCTGAGGCTTCAGCTGATAGCAATCCACAATCACATCAGAACGCCCTCCTTCGTCGGTATTGTGTAGCACCGGCGAAGTAAAATAATAGGTCGGTTCGTTTACTCAAAATTGGGCGCCCGCGCCCAAAAGCATTTTCTTACGCAAAAATTGGGTAAATGAGAGAGGTTTTGAGAGAGTAATGCTCTTGTTCTTCACGCACGAGAATGTCCGTACTTTTTCTTCGGGCTAGTTTGGGCATGAAGAACAAGCAATCAGTTTGTTTATAATAAACATTGAAAATAACAAAGAAAAATTACAAATGTCGCAAACAGCTGACAGACATTAAAAAAGTTGTGTTAAAAATTTTTCTTAACAATAATTAATTACAAACATTTTTGTTATTTATACCATAAATTGTTAAAAACTTTTCATAAAAAATACCATTTTTTTAAATAAATATTTTGTTAATACAAATTATTATTTCCTAACGATGCTACTACCTATTTGGTAGCGAAATATTGAAAAATAAATAATTGTTAAAAACTTTTCATAAAAAAAACCATCGCTGAAAAATAAATATAATTAAATAAATTCTTTCAATACTTGTTTTTTTTAAATAAATTCTTTCACAAATAGTTTTTTTTCGGTAAACTGTCATCAATAACATTAGACTTCCAATGAAAATCAGGGATAATCAAGCTCGTACAATTGTACTTTTTTCAGTACACTTTGCATTGCAAAAGTACTACTTTACTCCACTAAATATTAAGTACCAAGGTATATTCATATGATTATACGTTGTTCAGTAATTTAAATTAATTATAGCAAAAATATATTTTCGATTTTTCTTAATATAATATTTAATTATTAAATTATTCACAACCACTTTTCACAACTTGTTCACAAACTTTGACGTTTGGCCTGTTGAATGAAGTGACCAGCGAAATAGCTAATAAGTTTAGCTGCCCTAAAAGAACATTGACCGGTGATATGACCGTCATTGCTGACAGAATTATCGGTCATTGCGTAGAACAAAGTTTATATCATTTTCTTAGGGGCAATATGAGAAAAATGACCGAAACTTTCGTGTGGATGTGATAGTCAGCGTTGATGCATATATATCACTGTAGACGGATATCCCAATTGAAATGAAACACTATTTATTTCAATTCTTTACGTTGATTTTATTTCAATATTCTTATATGTACATATGTATATAAAAAAAAGAAATGTAATATAAGATAAAATAGAAATATCCATCAGAACCTTGGATTGGGCCATCATCTGTGAATTTTTTCTTAATTAAATTGCCCACAATTATTTAAAATATACAAATATTAAAACAAATTTTTCAGGGATTCGCATAAAAATTAATTCTATCCATCGGCAAAGACAACATATGTCGTTGTTAAAACGTGTCGCCGAGTACCGAACACAAAAACGATGCTCTCTTCCACACCTGTAACATGCTACCAAACTAAATGTTTTCTCGTCTAAACTCAGTCGTACGGAGCTTCAAAAACTATGGTCTGAATTATAAGTTTACAAACGAGTAAAATTATCCTTTCTGTAAAATTGATGAATTTGCGAAAATTCAAGAATACTTTTGTAATGAACTGCATTAATTTTTAACTCTTCAACAACACGTTGGTTGTCTCGCAACGAGGTGGTCTCTCGAGTAATAGGAACTCCTTCAGTATTACTTTAATTTGATTGATTTCGAAACAAATTCTCAATATACAAGAACTCATTTTATTTTATCTTTCTGTTACTAATAGTTAATAATAGTAAAACTTAACACAACTTTTATGTTTTTAGTATATTTGGGGTCAAAAAAGTACAATTCTAAAATTGTCAAATATCATCTCCGATATAAACAGAGCTGTACAAAATTGACATTTCTTTTTTTCTGGTAAATTTTATGGTTTTTTTCGTTTTCTTACTTTTGTACATTTTGCTCTCTTATTGAGAGTAATTATAGCTTACTCTCATTTTACCGAACTTTCCCAGAAAGTAAACGTACAAACCGAATAATAAAAATGGCTACTAAACCGAAGCTTCAGCACTGCTACGAAGATAAACAAAGTACGTGCGAAAGCAGAGCTGCAAAATAATTAATTAAGCTTCACCTCCTGTCGTTTCTCCTACTATCCCTTTCCTATAGTTGCAGCACAATGCTTGGCATGTGTAGGAGTCATCTCCTGAGTACTGGTCTCAGATAAAAAAAAAAAAAAAACTATTATTTTGTAAAACCAATTAAATGGAGAAGCAATTTAATTTATTTAATTTTATTTTTTAATTTATTGGGATGGTATTGCCTGTACGATTTGAAACTGCTGTAGCTGTACATGTGTATGTATGTACATTTATATTTTCTCATATATTGCACTCGTGAAACAATATAATATATTAAATAATTTTTTTTCGTTTACACAGTATATAAATTTTGTGTAGTTCTGCCAAGACTTTATTAATAAAATTTTTTATTTAAATTGATTCTTTCATATGCATGCATACCTTTCATTTAGAATTGTAATGTTTCTTACATTAACATATATTAAAAAGTGCGAGTTAATGCTCTATTGGTGCACAAAAGCGATATGATCGAAAATGCTGTATGTTATTTTTTGATTGCTTCTCTGTGAATAAACGATGTCTGGTAGCAGATTTATATTTTCAAACTTAAATAAAAAACGTAATAATTGACACAGAGTTTTATTAAGAGCATGGAACGATACAATGGAAATGCGGATTTTATTATTTAAAGAGTATGTCATCCAGATCCTTCAGATCATGAATAATCGCTCTTGCAAGTCCCACTGAGGCTGCTCTTTTCCGTATTAAAAGTCACGGATTTTCACGTAAACTGCTTTCAACCCGTTCAATGTTTTCGGGAGGTCTTGAATATCGACTGGGCCCTGGCCGTGGGGCATTCAGCAGTTGCGCAGAATCTCTGCACCCTCGAACGAATTAAATTTACACTCGTTCCATCCAGCATACTGCTCACTTTGTTTTAGAATCTCTATTGTCCGTGCTTTTACCTCTATTATCCATATTTCATTTTTATACCTGTATCAACCGTGCTTCAAACAAGGGTTTATTTTTTAGGCCAATAATATGTATGTGTGGCAAACTCTGTGCCGTGAAACCCGGATAATCGAGATTCAACTATATTTTTTGTAGATATTAAATAAAGCGAAAATAATCGTTTTTGTCATTATAACTTTTCAAAAATAAGCGAAAGTGGAACTGAGTGTACTTCTTATATCAATACAGGCGAGAAAACTAGTGTTGTAAAAAGCGGCAATTTTTGACTACTCGATCCTGCTGCATATTTTTTCAATTGTGTACGCGTTACTACTTTAACGCCTTTTGTATTTAAATGTAAAAACACACATACAACGTCAAATTATTATTTGTTTGCTATTTTCTGATGGTGAATTATACACTAAATGACCCTTACAAGCAAATAATACAAACTATAGGAAACTTTTCGAATGTTTTTCTTTCAAAAAATTTATTTTAAAAACTTTTAAAGCACCCCTCAGTGAGAAATTTTTTCATTTGAACAAAATTTTTCGGTTATACAAATTTCCTTTTAATTATTGATAACAAAATACTTTTAGTCTTCATTGCCCTATGGAAAATAAGTTAAAATAAAAATAAAAAATAAGTACGTAGTAGCAGTAACAGAGACGCAACAATTCTACAAATTACCAAAACGCGCTACTGCAGAGTTGTGTACGACTTAAGCTCTGCTTCCTCCTACTACTTCACCACGTGCATCTCTGACTCTCTTTCTCTCTATCAATATCCAACTAGTTGAAAGCATTGTACATGTAGGGTATATTACCTTAGTTGTGGTCCAAAAAAGGAAAGTTTTCTATAGAAAAGTGTTGAGCATTTATGACATTGTGTGCCGTTGCTGGACAAAATACATATAAAAGTGGAATGAATATTCTCCACGGAAAAGTACTCGTGGAAAAGTGGAATCCGATAAAATTTCGAAGCGTTCATTGAATAATTCATTTGCCATGCTCGGCAGAGCGTGTCCTTGAAAACTTGCTGTGGTACTGAAGTGTATTCTATTTCATAGTTAAAAAATCCGCAATGCGCAACGTAAGTTAGGACTTACTTTTACGCTGAATTGAATCAATTTCAGCGTTAACGTTGCTCCAGAAATATTAATGTTTATTCACTTTGATTAATAGAAATAAGAAATAGCGATAAATCATTAAATTGACCTGAAAATTGTCATTACTTTTCAACAATTTCATTTTTTCTGCAGCCAACTTGACTTCTTCTACGCACTATAAAAATTGGATTTTCCAATTGCAAAGTGTTGCCGCCGCGTTATTACGGTTGGCCTCATACATATTGTGTGGGCATGAGAAATTTTGACAGCCAGACAACGCTTTGTGTCGTAATTTAGGTTGGTCTGTTGCTCATCAAACATTATTTCGTTTAATCCGTTATTATTAATATAATAATGAAAACCGTTACAAAAATGAATAATTTGTCATTCGTATAAAATTTTTGTAAATTTTTGCAGAAAATTCTCTAGAATCTTCGAAACAGATTTGTGGAAATAGTTTCTACTTATACATATATGTATGTATAAACAAGACAATATAAATATTATTGAGTATTTTATAAAAAAAAAGTTTCAAAATATGGCAACTGTAGAAAATTCTTCGAAATTTATGCCCTAAACAAGCAGTCAATTTCTTAAAAATATAAAAAACGTTTTAAATAGCAAATTAAAAATTGCATAAAAATACAAAAAATTAAATCAAGAAATAAAGCTTTTATCTTAATCAGCAGATGATATCATGAAGCTTGAGGGGAAGACAAGCCCAATGGTCATCATTAACAACGAAATCTTTAATTTAAAGAACATAATGACAGAACGAGTTAAATGCCAAAGAAGCCATTATGCAAAATATAATCGAGCAAACCTCTAATTTAAAAATAAATAAATAAATAAATAACAACAACAATAGGCACTTTATAAAAGTTCACATGAAAATTTGCATCATTTCCGCCAAAAAGAAACAAAGACTGCGGTCGGACCGCTCGGTTGTTGTACCAAGTGAAGCGCGATTTGTTCCATTGGACACGTTTCATATTAACAAAAACATCATTACCATTATCATACTCAACAGCAACAACAATTTAAAAAACTTTTCAATAAAAGCAACAACAACAGAAAAAGCCAACTCTTTACTGAGCTGTGGGGAATAAAAACTCAACTGTGACAGCAGCTTCAACAGGATTTGTTCAAATAACCACAACCAATGCTTTACATTCACCATTAAAAAACTGCTAAAGAAAAAAATAGTTTTGTTGTTGCTTTTTCTTCGCTTATTTGAAGCCAAATGGCAAATTGTTAAGAAAATGGCTGGCTGTGTTGGTTGACTGACTGGGCTGGTTGGCTGGCTGGCTGGTCGGTTACTTGCCACAAATGCTGTTTGCTGCATTTAGCATCATAACTGGAATGGCTTTTAATGTTTGTATGTAAGAATGTGCGACCTGAGCACATGTAACCATTTTATAGTTAAAGTATCTTCTCGCTTTAACGAATACTGAGTTTAACGAAGTTTAATAAATCGATAAACGAGATGATAAACAATTAAATTTATTATTTTAATTAAGTTATGTAGATAGACATATCATAATGAGAAGAAGATATCTACTAATATGTACATATTTAATTTTAATTTTTTAATTTTAACTTCCCCCGCTAGGATATCGGACTCAGGTGTTGAAACTGCGTTTTGAACCAGTTAACTCCTTCCGATTAAGCTGAAATTGTACATCAATATTTATTTGGGATAAGAATGCCTTAATAGTGTTATGCTTGGTACACACTATGGCATTTTGTGACAGAGACAGCAAACATTATATTGTTGTTATTGCACACATTTCAATAATGACGTCCAAAATGACAACAAAAGAAATGCCAAGTGTGTACAAGGCATTATTCTCAATCCAATATGACGGACGCTTTAGAATGGTGCACCCTCTATTTTTTATCAACCGCGATGATGTAGGTATCATATGAACGGGGTATACTGAGAAGACAATTAAAACAAATTCACGTCACTATAAATCCAGTATGGTGGATAAAATATTTTAAACCACTCCTTGATACGTTTGCACGCACGCTATTTGCAAATAAAAATAATTTGCAAGTAGTTAAGTTACAGTTTGTTTTTACGGCAGATTACACCACACGAAGACACTGTACTTTTGTAACATTGTGCCATTGTAACATTGTTATGAAGAACATATCGAACATTAGGTGCAATACCGCAGTAACTCAAAATTTGAATTTTTTGAGCTGGGTATGCAGAAATGTTCTTTGGGGAAATATATATCTAAAGGAAAAAAGATTATGGGTCTACCTCCAACTGTTCAGATTCTACAGCTACAAATGTCTTTATTGCCTCCGACTATTTCCAACAATATTTATTTGCAATAATGAAATTTTCCTTTATCACAAGAAATTTACAAACAGAAAACATTACAAAACATGCCTCTTTATTTAAAAACTTATAAAAAAATAACTTTAGTAAACGAAAATACTATCAAAAAGATGGCTCAAAACTTCAAATGCATTTTTCTCAGTTCACGATTTTTTGAATTACCACGGTATTGCACCAAAAGCTCGATATCTTTTCATAATTGTATGTACTAATGTATTTTATAATTGTTTTACCACTGTCCACTACAATTCCTTTTTTCTACGCACAATGATGTTTTGGATAATTTGTTTATGGATGCTAAATTCTCTTTATTTGAATAGTAAAAAGATTTTAAAAGATTGGCAACTTTCTGCGTTTCATTTGCAAATAGTTTCACTAATCGTGAGTAGATTTCGTGACTAAGTTATTTGCAATTAAAAATCTGAATCGTCGTTTATACGTCAAAATGTTCAATGTCAAACGTTTTTATGAGCAATTAAGAGGTGCGTATAAACGGAATATACGAAACAACTTCCAAAAACGTAGCAAACGGTCGTAATGCAGAATATATACAATCGAAGAGAAATCGAAATGAAACGGGGAACGTAACGCAGAATACCAAAGATGGCAAACGGAGAAAATTTCGATTTGAAGCGAAACGCAGAATAGGGACGATTAATGTTTCATTTTATTAAATATATATAGATTGCACTTATTATTATATGTATATTCAAACGAAAACCGTAAATGTTATCTTTATATTTAATATTTCATGTTACAGATACTTTCATAATTTCTTACAAAAATGTGTTTTAGTGAAATTATTTCCTGATTTTCGATTTATGCAATTTTTTCAGGAACGTAATTAGCCTGTAAATGGTGTATAAATTTTATTAGAGCTGTCTTTTTGTAGTAATACTCGTAGAAGAAATTTCCTTTATAACCCTGCGTTAAGTTTGAATCTGTTTGGTAATTTTTTTTTCCTTTTTGCTTCCACAGCGGAACTGTGCAATTTGTCGTCTTAAAGCGTTAATTAATTTTTAAACTTTATTACTTTTACAAAAATTGTACTTAGCTTTCATGAAAGGGAAAGAATTTACAAGTTACAAATCGTAGGTTCAGCACTATTTGGACCTGTGCATATATGTATATCGATTTATTCTTATTAACATAATTTGTGTACAAGAACTGCAAAAGTACAAACTGTTTTTCTTTGTATTTTGCATATAAATTTAATGCATATGATGTATTATCGCACTCCATAGTTTTCTAGCGGATGAGATTGGACATATTTTTAAATAAAATGAACGTTAAATCTATGATTCGTTAAACCGAAAAACTACTGTAGTTGCATATTTGTAAAAAAAAAACAATTCCATTTGTTGGTATGAATAACTGACTGGATGCAGCCATTCATCCATCCAGCCATCTATAAATGCATATCTAGTCAACAGCAACAAATCAATTTTAAATAGCAATCAACTATAAAATGCGAATTAAACAACATTAACATCAACGTTATCATGTCTACAAGATCATTATTACGATAAAAAAAAAACATTTTTTTACACGAATAAGTATATTTTTCATATTGGGGCTGCTAAATTATAATCAACTATTAAATATTATTAATGTTAAATGCTAAAAATAAATAAAACAAAATGAAAAACACTCATCTCAATGCCAGAGATGGAACGTTGTAGTAAAAATAATGGCGCAAAAATTATCACTAAATGTTAATTTTTTTAAGTATATATTATGTTATTCCCAGTTGGTTATTTTCAGTATTAAAAGTTGGCACATAATTATGGGTAAAACTGTAACTAAATACCAACGAACTAAACATTCAAAACACAGCTGATTGATTTAATGTTATTATTTATTTTTTCATCTGACGACCAATTTGCGCTCTCTAAAATATAGAAAACAATAAATACTCTTTTTTTGCCAAGAATTTCTTACATAAAAAAAACTACCTTATTATATTTGGAACTTGCGTCCGTTTCTTTTGCGTCCAAAAAGAAATCCATACTAAACCGAAAATATTCTATTGAATACAAAATATAACTTTTATAATTTGTATGGTTTTTTCACTGAATTAAAATTGTGTTTTAGTAGTTTCATAAGCTTTCGAATTAATTACATTAGTTATCGTTCAAATTATAATCGACATTTTATTTTCTCTACATGCCAAATGCAGGGTTGCATTAATTTTACCAGCTGAGAGCAGTTGCTACGCTAGTTATGAACTATGAATAAGATGTAAGATCTATGAACTATTTTTTACATTACATTTCATTACAGAATAAAATGTTACTGGGTAAAAAAGGAAAAAATATATACTATATGCAGTGCACAGGTTAATAAGCACGCAACTTGTATTTTTTTTAATTTTAAAATCTTTTTTTTGTCTGAAAGGCAACCTGTGCAAAAATTTGCAAACTTCAGTGAACATTTGCTAAAGGATCTCAATAACTTTAAGTTCAAATGATCGTCTGTTTTTGCGTCAAAGAAATCAGTACTGTGGATGGTGCAAAATATTTTATTATGCTCCAATTGCATTTACGATCTTTAAAAGTCTTATAAAAAAAAAAATTAAAAAATTAACATGATATTACACCTCCCTTCCCTGGACTAAATATTTATTGAAATTTTTTCCGTATCAATTCAATATCTTTGAGTTGATGAATACGTTTTTAAATTGTTTTATTAAAATTGTTGTTACGAGCGATCGATGTTGTTTTACAATCTATTCAATTGTTTTGTGGTCATTGCAAGTTACACACACACACACACACACATACACATAATTGCAATTGTAGTTTAATACAATATTATTGTTGTTGATATTGTATTAATGTTATTGCTTTTGGACATGTGTTATTATTATTTTATGTTGATTGAATTACTGGAGAATAAAGTGAAAAGAAAATAAAACAAAATCAGATGAGAAGTGGAAAGAAACGATTTAGAAAAGGCGTCATTTAAAACAAATTGAACCGTAAAAACATGAAATTGGTTGCAACAATGTTGCACAAACTCTCTTTAAAGAAATGGAAATTACTTAGGCTGGCTTCACACAATATATGTTTTTCATCTGATATGTAAAATATTCTATGTGTCTGTATATATCAACATTTTAATTCTACGTCATAGGCCCTCATATTATTTTTAGAGGTTTCAGAGAAGTTTAGGCTGTGTAGCTAATTGGACTGCTGTACACGATCCTAGAGGTGGGGCTGAGAGTATAACGCTCGTTGCCAGACGCCCCTGGTATGAGATCAAACCCTAGAGAATGCTCGCTATTGGTTATTTAAATATGCCAATTATCCGCATTGTCGTTTTTTTTTTTTTTTTTTTTTATCTGGAACCAGCACTCAGGAGATGACTCCTACACATGCGAAGCATTGTGCTGGAACTTTAGGAAAGGAATAGTAGGAGAAACGACAGGAGGTGAAGCTTACTTATTTTTGCAGCTCTGCTTTCGCACGTTCTTTGTTTATACTTTTTTAGCAGTGCTGAAGCTTCGGTTCAGTGGCCATTTTTATTATTGTTTTACTTCGCCGGTGCTACACAATACCGACGAAGGAGGGCGTTCTGATGCGATTGTGGATTGCTATCAGCTGAAGCCGGTATTGTTCAGTGACCAGTGACTATGCCTTCGCCACTGAAACCTTCCGACAACAACTGACACACAAAGACACACTAATGCACATCAGAAAAATGCGAGATGTTTATTTTTATTTTAAAATTTTTGTCTGAAACTGGGGTTGAACCCAGGTCTGTTTTTGGATTTGTAGTCAACGTGCAGACTACCATCCATCGTGCCATCGCCACCCTCGTTGCAAGAATCATAGGCATTCACAATTTTGGTGAATCCCGCTGCCCTCGTGGTATTATCCGAGACTGTCCTCTTTAAACCCCTGGGCTGACTGTCCGCAATTGCATTCAGCTACCCTATATATATATGCAAAGTTAAAAAATCCGCAACCTGTGAATGTGCCCATTAGCACTCGGCTGTACTTTGTAGACAGTGAGATTTTACTAACCCGACGTGGTGAAAGATGTCATATCAGTTGTATAGATATACGAATATACATATCGTCATATAAAACGTAAAACCATGTAACGAAATTTTTTTAGATTTTGCTGGAGAGTGGAAAAACGTAATAAGGTAGTTAAGTAAGCAACCGGAAAAAAAGTTTCTTTAAATCTTGCAGAAAATTAACAGAATCACTAATTTATAGTAAAATATAAACATTTTTAAGCACTATTCAATAGAAAACCCGATTTTGAAATGTTTGTCACTTACATAGTTCTACGTTTCATATGACAATATGTGTTTGTAACAAAACATGCCGATTAAAACCAAATGTAAAAAAATATTATTGCTCTTGTTAGTTAAACGACGAATCTTTAAAGAAAATTTAATTTAATACTAATTTAAGGACCATCCATTCCTAGAAATTTCCTTTATAATGAAAAGAGCGTATGAAGACTAAACATTTAATCACAATTAAATTAATTAAATATTCATCTTAAAATTTAATTTCAATTATTTCATTTACAAATACAAACAATTTATAATTAGATACCCGAAATGAAAGGACGGGTGGTAATGGTGGTTTGGGGTGGGGGAGATTGAGAGGGATGATATCAGGCTATAAACAGGGTTTGAAAGCAATAAAAAGATTTAATAAATGTGTTATTATATTTATCGTCTGGTTGGATGTAACGTTACACAGAAAAATTGTGTATTAAAAATTCCTATTGCCTGAAAATTTCATGAATTTTATACCAGCAACACACGGGCATATTTAATGAACAGCGATAACGACATTCACAATGAGTTGGTAGTGACACGAAAGTAAACCCCCAATTGTTTTACCAACAAGAACTCATTTTAATGAATTAAATATGGGGGTCGCTTTTTCGCGAATACAAATTGTGCTGCTGTAATTGTAGTTGTGTTTTCGATTTTTTCTTTTTGTTGTGCCATTTGGTGTGTGTTGTAGGGGAAAACAATGATTCGACACCTTTTCAAACACTTCGTTTGTAGTCATTTGGCATGCAGTCAGTGGGCACAAGAATCAAATATGAAAATACAGCAGTCGGTGCTGTACATTTTCCAGTTTTAATTTTTTTAGTTTTATTTAAAAGCATTCCGAAATGTAGGAAAAAAAAATTGTATTTCGATGGAAGCGGACTTACGAATATACAGATTTCAAGGGTTTTCGTGAATGGGTCTAAGTCGAGATTAGGTTAGATGATGAGAATTATCACGGCACCAGTCATCATTGAACCACACAATTTATTCGCATAAATACTCGCTGATTCAATTTGTTAAATGCGTTAAAGTTAAGAATCCATACGTTGAAACCGGACGTCAATTACTTAAACCTAAGCATTGATTTCGATTAATTCATTCCTTTGCTTGAATTTTATAACTTAATACTTTGGTCCAATGAATCTTTTCATTGATTTATACGAGTAAATTCCTTGACTCAATGAACTTATTCAATAATTTTTGTGTATTTATTCCTTGACGTCACTGAATTAATTCGTTGATCCAATGAGCCGCCACATTCAATATTTCATTATAAATAAGCAAAATAATAGGCCTGTTCATATATATTTTATTTAAACGAATCATGTTATAGGGAACAATTTGCATGCGAATATAAATACGAATGTTATTTATCTTTAATTCGAACAGACTGACTCATCATGGTCCAAGCACAATACTTCAAGCTTTAGAAATTTTGTAGACAGTTTTCTATCCTGATGTGTAGAGTGATGTTGGCTGCGTAGTTAGTGGGTTGACTACGCAACCAGAAGAGGCCGGTTTTGAATTCCCAAACAGATGAAATTTCAAATTGCAATTGTGCCCGAGCCCGGAGCCCGAATTAAAATAATAAATAATACGGCTCTCGTTCAGCTTAAAATTAAACGTCTAACACATGAGATGCAGCAACTCTGCTTTACAAATACTCTAAATAAAAATACGCATGTGCTAAAATTAAGTGTTTCATCCTTCTATCTCCTCACCAGCTGTCTCTTTTATACACTATTCTTTTACAACTAGTTTCAGCGCGTGCTTTACATACGTATGAGACATGTCGCCAGCAATGGTCCCAGAAAAAGAATACGAATCTTAATCTAATATCTCCGTAACTATTACAGATAGAACTGAAATGAAATTCGACAAATGTGTCTAATCCACACAAAGGGATGAACGGATAAATACTGAATGTTTGGTACTTTTTTATACACCACCTGCATATATTCTAAACTAATAAATACCTAAATACAATTTAAATTACATTATACTCTCCTTAAGAAAATCTTAAATGTATTTTGGCACTTTGTGGAAATTCTAACATATTAGGAGTCAAATTGGTACCCCGTTTTGCTACTTTTTGCTTTATGAATATTTTTTATATTCTTCTACTACTCGAAGGAAAATGCACATTTTTAACTAAACAATTCAATAAGGAATTAGCTACAGAGCTACAGCATTGTTTGACCGGGTCTGCAAGTGAAAGATAAATTTGGCTATTTTTACATACATTTTAAGCCAAATATTATTTTTTTTATTACGATTCTAATAATCATTAAGGGAACTCGTGAAACCCTTAAAATTACTATTTGCGCAAATGTGCATTTTTGTGAGACTTCTACCATGAAGCCCCCTTGAAAACTTGCTAGAAAAACATTAAAATGTACTGGAATTTAAGCAACTGGAAGGCAGATCTGCATTCACATTTTTAGCAAACGTCCATATAAAATTAAATTAAATAAAATACGTACAAATTATAATTTGCTCTTAATTTTTAGTTTGTTGGCCTCAATATAGGCGAAAGACTCAATTCAACTCAGCTTATTTGCAGAAGTTCCTACATATTTGTAATAAGTTACCACTAGATTTGTTTTTGGGAAAAAGTGACTACATGATGTTTTACTAATAGCTCAATTGACCTGTGCGAGTCTTGGCAAGTTTCTTGGGCAAGTTTACAAAATTTGTGGAAATGAAATTCGATACAATTTTTCACAGTTTATTTGCGAGAGTATAAAAACGCACAGTTTGCGAGGCTTTTATTTATTTTTTTCCAAGACAACTCTACGAATCTCTTAAGCTTGTCTGTAGAAACATCCAGGGTCTAAGCGGGAATCGAACCCGCACCACCCTATTGATAAAACTAATGGTCCTGCAATAGACGACGGTGTTTCATTTAATTGGAAAATATAAAATGGAAAACAGTCGTAAAGCAGCTCTGGGCTGAAGAACAGCTCACGCGTCATCGTAATTCTGCCTTAAGTGCGGTCAGCCCTGTTTTAGTTGTTTGGCCTTCGAGAGTTTTGCGAGTTTGTTTGCAAAATATACTCGTCCTTGAAATAACTAATTTGGATAAACTTTTTTTATTAATAAAAATTTCTGTAATTTGCTCAAACAAAGTCATTTTCGAGAAGTGCATTTACACTAATAACTTTCTAATTGATTATTCCGCAGTGTTTCCACTTTTTGAGTTATGACGTTCTTTTGTGTAAATGGCCGATATCAAATGGGTTTATCAAATGTACCACTGTGCACAAACTACTCGTATAAAGAAATAACAAGCACCATTAGAAACTAAATTTATGGTCACATTAGGGGCAGACTTTATGCTTTTGACGCGCACATCCCCAACAACAACAACAACCAGCAGCAGGAAAACCGAAGTTTTTTTTTATTTTTTTTTATTTTTTTGATGAGAATTGTGTGGTATTTATGAAAACAATTTGCAATGATTTTTATTGTTCAATTTCATTGTTTTGCCTAAAATGATTTTTATGATCTTCCCCTGCCTCTGGCACAACACACATTTATAAAATATTAATTTTGCGAACAAAAAAGAACAAATTAAATTTTCTCATCATGGTTGTTAGTGTATAAATTATTTGCCAACGCCATTTATAATGCAATAAAACTGCCATTAAACGTTTATGAAATTTATAAGAAAAATATTATTATAAAATAAAAATTAAATATACATACAAAAGCATACAAGCCCAAGTTTTAGTTAAACAGATTTGTACACACCTCTTAGAGATGATGCAGTCATACGCTGATATTTTACAGGCCTTCACTCAAATTTGAGCCGGTGCGCTTTTATTGATAGTTTCGATTTGACTTGAAGGTACCGCGTGTATTTGCCAGCATGTACCATTGAAGTATTAATCATACACTTCTCTTGCCAAGACAGCCATCATTTCATTGTTTCCCCTTTAAAATTTGTGTAAAATATCTTCTTTTTTCATTTTATTTAACTTTTTAAAGTTGTTTTCTGTGGGACTTTAACTTCATCTGTTCAAAAGCACAGCCAACACGTACGTAACGTAATTTACTGAAAAAAAACCATTTATTTGAAATTGAAATTGGATTTCAAAACGTTTAAAGTTTAAAATTGTTGTTGTTATTTCACATCACATATCAAAAACAATTCAATAAAACAACTGCAGCAACGGCAACAGCAACAACATCATTAAAATCCAAGCATTATTGTGCATTCTATCAAATGAAGTATAATCAACAACCGCAAAATCATTCAAATCAAAATGTTCGTTCGGAAACCCCATTAAATTTAACTAAATAATACTTGTTCATAATTTATTCAGCCAAATGAAACGGACAAGTTAATACCAGCGTACAGCAATCAAATGGCAAAAGAAAACAATTGCAAAGAAATAATTTCAATTAATGGTCGAATGAGTGGAATGGCGTCTAAATTAAGTTTCTTCTGGGATACTTAAATGCAATTGGAAATCATCATATTGCAAAGCAACTAAAATAAATTCGCCTTTGACAGAAATCCCAGACAATTAGCTAATTCCAACATTTCAATTCTCATTTCTAGGAAGGAAATTGAATTTTCAATTCCATAGGAAACTTTAAAGAAAAGTATCATCATCAATGGTTTAAAATGATTTTGGGGTTGCGGTGTTTAGACGGTGTTGCATACGTAGGACTCATGCCGATGGTCCAAGAAAATTAAAACGTGTTGGAGGACAAGTTTATTAATGTTTCTATTTATTTTACTGTGGGCGGACTCGTCACCTCGTTGACTCCGCACACCGAAAATCCTGGATTCAAGCCCTACTGCAATCGTAATAAAATGTTTCTGATGTGCATTAATGAAATGCATTCATTAAAAGTTCTGATAAAAAGTCGTCATTCCTACAATGAATTTTTACATTAATGCAATGAAATTTGCCATTGAAAGTCTGGGTGAAGAAGCACTTTATTGAATCAATGAAATATGTTTTATAACATTTATGAGTACCATTTGCGCTGTATTTCATGAATGTAATCAAACTATTTCGTTAGTTTAACGAAACTTTAGCATATATAACATGTAAATATTTCATTAACATAATGATGTTATTACATAACATAAACGAAATTATTTCATAAAATTGAGGAAAACTTTCATATATGAAATAGTTTTATTGTCATTCAATACAACGAAATATTTTTCATATAAAATAATAAATTAGCTTTCATGCTAATGGAGTGTGTTCAATTATTTTAAAAATATCTTCTTGGATTGCAAAAAAGAAAGCCGAAAATTAGAATTATTAATATAATATTAATTTAAAAATTTGAGTTTTTTTTTAACTCTCTTATTATTTTATTTTTACATCAGCTATGTCGGCATCTGGCGATTGAACACTTCTATTTAAGAGTTTTAAAATTGATAATATGAATATCACATTAATTACCTCCCTGTTACCTCTTTTAAAAATAAATATAATGAAAAATCAATTGCAATGTATTTTGTCAGCAGAAATACATGATTTTCATATTCATAATTTAATTATAAGCGACGAAGCCCATTCCCAATTGAATGGGTTCGTTAATAGGCAAAAAGAGCTACGGATAATCCAAGAGTAGTGCAACAGCGAGAATTACACCCACTTAAGTGTACCGCTTGGTGCGGTGCTTCGTCGAAAAAGGATAATTGTCCCATATTTTTTTGATATCGGACAATGTTGGAAAATTTTTTTAGGTCAGCCGTGGAAAACCAACCGCAAGTATGGTTGCAACAGGATGGAGCCACACCGCACACTGTGAGGACACAATGGCTCTTTGAACTCAAACTCCTTCGGTCATTTGATTTCCTTGAAATTTTTACAGCATCTCTTTGTATATCTGGAAGGAACTATAGGCTATATACATTTTTAAAATTCCAACTGGAATTTGCCACTCCCCATATAAAGTAAATATTTATTTTTGTATTTATTGAGAACGGTTGGAGTGAAAGTTTCTGAATATTGACCAAATGACTTTGTAGTTAAAACAAATCAGCAGTCAAAAACTGGGACAAGTGGGCGTTGTACCTCACCGTACAAACTAAATATTGATTTCAATATAGATTGAGAACGGTTAAAATTAAAGTTTCTGTATTTGGTCTGAGTAACTTAATGGTCAGTACAAATCATCAGTCAAAAAGTGGGCGGAATTGGACAAGTGAGCATGGTTTACGTTATAATCACCGAAGTTCAACATTTACATATTTTAGAAAAAAAAAACAATAAAATATTTTCAATAAAAGTTCATGAACATATGTTTTATATAGAACTTTCTTTAATTTAAATAGGTGTAGCGAAGCACTCCGGGTTTTACCTGGTAAGTAATAAAACCTGCTTCATTATAATTTTCCACATTTTATTATACTTATTGCGTTAATTTATTTTCATACACTGCTATTTGTTTGTTATTGTCTAAACAATTTGTGCACTTCTCGTGCAGACTGTAGAAATTCATAATTCTAGAATCCTTGTTTTTCTGTTAAGAAATTTTATAAATTGTTCCATATGAAACTAAATTAATGACTTTAAGCTTAAAAATGCCTTCTTTTTATACATACAACAACAAAAAAAATGCAACAAAATTTACTGCATACAAATGGAGTAGATAAATTATGAACAACAACAAAATAAAAAATCCCCAAGGATACAACGGACTGACTGCGCACATACAATTACACACACATTAAAAATTCTTATTTTTTTCATTTCCCATAATTTTAATTGTATTTTTTATTCTTCATCTTTGTTTTATAATAAATGAAGATAAATAAAAATGGCAAAATGAAATTAAAAATAACAGATTCATTTATTATCTGCAACAACAAATTGTACTTGAAATAAGAATAAGTCAAAATAAGAAATTAAAATAAAATAAAAAATTATTATAGAATTTTTTTTTAATAATAAAAAAAAGAATAGTGTGCTAAAAAGAAAAAAATTAATGGAGGCAACAAATACCTCAATTATTTGGGGAAAAAAAATTTTAATTTGTAGATGTAAAACAATTTTCTGAAAATAATCCATCTCTAACAATAAAATGTACACAACGTACAGATGTTCAGAGAAGAACTGTATTGTGACGTAGAAGCAAAACGTCTAAATTTGAAGTGACCTTTTTAATTGAGGCTTAGGGCGAATTCCGAAATTCTTTCCTAATTTCCATGTCATTGAAAAGGTTCCCTGAAAGTTAAATTTCTTTGTGGCATATTTTTTAAAATTTGAATTAGTGTCGATATTGATCAAAAAATTGTCATGAAATGTCATGTCGTGTCGAAATTCTCATCGCATGTCACTGCTGGAAGCAGCAAATGGGCGTGGCACCTGCCGTACAAAGTACGTCTTTGTAACTTGCTTAAATGATCTAACTTATTGACTGATCTTCATAAAATGTGCAGGGCGTGTTGCAATATATATGGAAGATGCATTGGACACTTTACTCGGTCAATAACTGCCACACTAAGTTCATTAGTATATCTGGAGGATGAAAACAGTAAAACCGTCTAAATTTGGAGCAGCCGGCTTGGTTGTTAATACGCAATATCTGTCTAAAAGTGGATGGTATAAGTGTGTGGGGAGGTTACCAGCACATTGATAACAATACGCATGGGTCACAATATTGTTGCCAAATTACATTCTCTTTTTGACGATTTTTCTGCCGGTGTAAGGGCCATTATTACAACTAAGCAATAAAGTTACTTATAGGTAAAATTAACTTTAGGCAAAATGAATAATAAAGTGACCTTTAACTTGTTTTCATTATTACAACTGTTCGATAAAATAAAATTAATATTTTTGAAAATATGGCAGTACCAGAGTAAATACCGACTACTTTTGACAAACAAAAAAAGCTACTGGCAACGAAAAGGGTTTTAATTTATTCTTTATTTAAAAATTAATTTGTATACATTTATATTTTCCATGTTGCCATATTCAAAGTGCATAAAATATGGCAGCTTCAAATGCTTTCGTCCACTTTAAAAGTTACAGGTAGGATGAACTTTCCGTTAGCTTATCGGTCACATTAGGTTAAACTCAACTTGTAATAACGAAAAACTAATTATTTGTCCGATAGCATCCCAACTTTAGCTATCGGCAAGTTATAATAATGGGCCTAAATCTATTTAGCACTAGCTGTGAAAAAATAAACGGAAAATATAACCGTAGCAACGAACAACTCGTATTAAATCAATAAATGAAAAACAAAATTGAACAAAAACAGAACATTAAAATACAAGTGATACCTTTCCGTAAGGAGTTCAACGAAATTTATTCTGAAACTGTTGTTTGGTTAAGTACTGGTACTTTTAATTGCTGCGTTTTATTGTATGCGTTATTTTTATCTTAAATATGCACATTAAGCGCTTAATTTGTTTTTCTCTTTTGTTTTTTTTTTCTCTATCGCACATTTTACAACTTCGGACTCGTAATTATGCATTGTGCATGTGTAAAATATAACAAAAAAAAAAATTAATTTTTATAATTTTTAAAACCCATTCGATAACGCGTTTCAAACAGTTTGTGGAAGAAATGAATGAGAATTTCTCTAGTTTTAATATCAAACAGTCTCTTATCTGTTGAAACATTTTTCAAACAAAAAAAGAAAAAATTAAGACGAGTATATCGTTTGTTTGAAATTTCAAAACACTGATACATGTCACACAAAATAGACCTTAAAATATTTGGCGTCAGTTGCGGGAAGAGTGAGTCATAAAATTTAAATTTTTGGTGTTCTTCTAAACACACACACACACACACACACACACATAGTCTGACACAGTGTCCAGCAGTCAGTCCGTTGATCATTTCGACAACTGGTTAGTTTGTTTGTTAGAAGTCATTCACTCATTGATTGTTTCGTGTTACGAATTTCTTATCAAAATTTCAGTGTCTCATATGACAGACTGACTTCGAGCAACAAAGCAAAGATGAAATAAAAACGAATTAAAAATTCTTGTTTCTGCTAAAAGCCCAACTTAAAATTGTCATTTCCAGAGTTAATCAAGGTGGAGAGGGAGAAATTAACAAACACAATGACGCAGACACAGTTAGTCAATTGGTGAGTATGCCGTGTCACAGAATGTTTTCATTTACAATTCATGGAGTTCTTTTAATAAACGTCCGATGAATCGGATGAATGTAAGACTGTTGAGCTGAATGAATGGTGTTATTTCAATCAATTAGCTTCTCATTTTTGTATATTAATTGATCCTGCTGAGTTATTTTTAGTTGTCATTAATACCAGTTTTCATATTCGTTCGTGTTGTTTTGATAGTGTGTGTGTGTGTGTGTGTGTGTAGAATCATAAAAATTTTAAAAGCTTTTTTAATTTTTTGTTTCTGTATATCTTTTTCAATAGTTGTTTTATTTTGCGTTGCTGTTCCCCAATTAAACTGGCATTTAAAATGTTAATTAATTTGTGTTTATTTCTGTTTTACATTAAAAACAGTTTTATTATCGTTTCCAAACCAACGAAACCCAATTAAAGTTGTATTTAATATTTTCAATATCAATTTGTTTAATTTGCCAAAGCTAACAAAATTAAAACAAATAAAATGTTTCTGCATCCTCAGATCGGAAACTTCTTAATGTCGAAATGAAATGGATGACAACAGATTCCGTTTAAGATATTGTCAGTCGTTAAACAAATTGTTGGTGAAATTTTATGAATTTTTCAAGCTGCCGATAGTTAAATTATAGCCAAACTACATTTATTTATATTTAATAGGCATTCGTTCGTATTCAAATATTTGTAACTTAATTTGTGTGAAAATCGAATATAATTATACAAAATCTAGCAATATTTTATGTTGTTACCTTAATATAGAACCGCCTAATCCATGTTTCAATTTCAAGATTTTTTCATATTTTGGTTGATAATCCCCTGACGTACCATAAAAAACTAAAAGTTAAGATGCTCCGACAGAAAACTGTTCAGGGAATTGAATAAAAACTTAAATTTTTATTATATTTTTCCTCCTACTGTAAAATGACTAAATAAAACTGTAGTGGGGCTTTTCGGTATTAAGGTATCGATAAAAAATATATTTTTTATGGATTCAAATGGCAGTCATGAAATCCTATGTTTTAAAATAATAACACAAAAACATAACAAAATTCAGTCAGCTGATAAGAAGAAACAAAAAGTGATAATATTTCATATCAAAATATCAAAATCAAATAGAAAAACTAAAAAAATTCGACGTGTTTATATAATGTTAATAATAATTTAGCTGTGGATCTTCTAAAAAGTTCATTTTGAATTAAAATTATAAAATTGTTTTTCTGGTAACACAAAATTATTGAAATATGACACAAAACTTTTTTTGCTTTTGCCGGCGATCTGAACTGAATATTTTTTTGGGGCGCACAGTTGGGGTTTCGTCGCCAAAGTTGGGAATTCATTCGTGGTAACTTCCCGTGTTTATGAGTATAATTTTGGACTTTTTTCAACAATATGACTTACAGAGAGCAAACTTCGAAGTAGGCAAATAATTGGCGGAATATAAAGGGGAAGGGCTACTCCCTATACAAAATAAATAATAATAGTCTACTAGTAAGAGGCTTCAAATTTGGTATTACTTAATTTGGAGACAGCATACGCAATTGGGCAAAAAAACTGACGAAGTAATTGAAAATAATCTGCTATCTCGAAAATTGAATACAACTCTCTTGTATGGGCAGGTGCTTTAAAGTCTATTTTGAAGTTACTCGACCGAGTACAGGGGAGGGTGAAGAGGCTTGTCGGTGACAGTAGAGTATCAAACTCTATTGACTCGCTGCAGCATACTCGCAATGTGAGATGTTTCCACCTGTTTTATCGCTGCCTCTAATGACTTTAGGGAACTTGTTCCTGAAACTCGGACGATTTTACGTACGACAAGGTTTTCCTCGAGAGCGCATCCATTTGTGATCGATTGCCAGAGAATTGCACTATGTGGAATTTTTTTGCTGGTGATGTGGAATTTTGTGTGTCTTTACCGAACATAAAAATTAATTCTATTCTCATAAATTTAATTTTTCAATTAATTCCCATTTTTGGTATCGAAAACTTAGCGTGCGGCTACTAGCGGAAAAAAGCATTCTTACTTGTATGTTTTAGATGTTATAAAAAAGTAAATTAAATTAGGGATATAAAAGAGTGAACAAAATTTTATTCTTATATCATTATATAAATATTTATGAATATCGACGGCTTGTAAATATTATCACAACCAAAGTTTTTGAATATACCACAACCCACCCTGTTTTTTATTTAAATTT
Source organism: Dexiosoma caninum (assembly GCA_963924685.1). Classification (NCBI taxonomy): domain Eukaryota; kingdom Metazoa; phylum Arthropoda; class Insecta; order Diptera; family Tachinidae; genus Dexiosoma; species Dexiosoma caninum. Next base: position 122,726,162 of record OZ004725.1, on the reverse strand, counting down.
TGCTTATCATTATTTCTCCTTGAAGTTTTTTTTTAACATAGCAGCGGAGTAGAACGCTTCTAAAGTACATAATAATAAGCTTGAATATTAGCACGTCGTGCAAAAATAAATAACGCCATAAATGTTGTATATTTTTTTGTTACTCTCCCTTTACAGGTTCTTACTGGGAAAGTAAATGGACAAATAGTTAGCAAATATGTAAATGTTTAAATGTGATATTTGATGTGTAATTTGAAGGCGGCTCAATAAACCCGTGAACTTTTGAATTTCGCACCTCTTAAGTGAAAGGGTAACACTGCTTCTGTCAGCTGGCATCTAATAGTTGACTTATGTCGAAATTTGAACAATCTATGTACGCGTCCTTATTGTGTGCTTAACAACTATTGATATCGGACTACAAAGTGATTTAAAGAGAAAATGGAAAAAAGTGAAAAAATTGAACAACATCAAAGACCCGTGAGAACTTATCACACGACTGCCCAAGTGATCATTTAACTACGAGTTTTTCGATTTTCTCCTACAATCGTTCTGTAGTCTGCTATCAATGGATGTTAAACATCAAATAAATGGCGTGGCTAGTTTAGTGTTTTCCTTTCACTTAAGAGGGGGAATTCAAAAAGTAACCCTCGTATTATATTGCAAATATTCATGCAGCATACCTTGAAGAAAACATAATTAACTTGAAATTTTTACATATCTACTTTACTTAATAAATTTAAACAACCAAATGATAGCCAAGCAAACCACTTAACAATTTTTTAAATTATTTTTTTTTTTTTTTTAAATTAATGCGTTTCAATTGAAAGTATCTTTCCATTTCAAATACGAGTATCTTATGATGTATGAGCTGCACGAGTTAATTGTGTCACGAATGCATTATATTGTACACCCACGTTTACACGTAAATGCATTATTAAAAGGAAACACAACATTAAGAAAACACCAACAACAATAAGGCAAATCTCAACTTTAGCATCAGCACTTAAAAAAACGAGAATAAAAACGCGAAACACAACAAGACGGACATACGAAATGAGAAACACAGAAACTTTAATTAACAAATTATTTAAAGAATCAACAAGAAACAAAATGCAATAACAAACTCCTAAATAAACTGATTAAGACTAAAAGTTGTTGACGATGAGAAGGTAAAAGTGTTACCAAAAACTATAATTTGCGTATAATTTACAACAGTTTAAGCCAAATAAATGATGATTATGGAACAAAGCAACGTTTAAATGACAAACACTTTCCGTTGATGCAACCCAAACAAACAACGCACAACAACAACAGCAGCAATAACTCGAATAGCTACAACTACAACAAATAACCACAATAGTAATAACGAAAAAAGTGAATAACACAATTAAAACAAACAAAGTTAATAAGGGGAAGGGAATAGAATGACACTAAAAGCCACTTGCAACGGACTGTTTTTGGGGCTAATTGGTGTTGTTGATGCTGTAAGTGTATCGTTGTGGTGAGGAATACGTAAAACTGTGTGACAAATTGACGCTTTTTAATTCATTGCCTGCCTTTTAGCATCAGTAAATATTGTCGCTTTTTTCGTTGTGTTTCCCGCTGCCTCCAATCAGTCCCTGTGGTCAACTTTCTGTAACTGAAAACTCGAAAACTGATTGATGATGATGATGGTGTGTCGATGACGTCGTAAAACAACGTTGGCGACAATGTTGATGATACATACATTTTAACATGCTGTAAACTGCATACGAACCCTTACCAAAGAGCACTCTTATAAGACAAGGGAGAGCAGCGTGTACGAGATCGAAAAGGTTTTCAAGAAAAGGTATTTTAAATGGTTTTATTAACAACGACTGATTAATTGCTGCATCACAATCACAAATCAAAAGAAGTTGTCAATTATGTATCTCAAACAACCAGCACACACAAATTTATGTATAATCATATACACTAAAGCCACGATTTGCGTCATTAATGGGAAACGAAGAAATGCGATGCAAATCGAATAATTTTTTCTATACAAATGCACTCATATTTAGTTGATTTCGTTAAAATTTTAAACATTTAGCAAATGAAATTCTACTTTTGGTTAAAAAAAATTGATATGAATAATCAGATACTTCCATCAATGCCAAATGAGCTAGAGTAAATTTTAGGGATAATTAGTTTAATTGGTGGGTGCGCAGAAACGCAAATAAATAATTTTGTTATTGCAACAAAATAATTTCTTATTATTAAGTATTTAGTAATTTTTGGGAATATGATAATTAGAGCTAAAAAAATTTAAATAATAATTTTAAACAAGAATCAATTCCTGAAGAAGCCACAGAAAGAAATGACAAAATATGGAATAAACAAAAATTAGAAGATTATTACTGACCTTAAACTTGAAAAATATTATAATTTAAGTTAAAATAAAAAGCAGTCAAATAAATAGCAAGAAAAGTAATTTATTATTGCAATGTGATTTTTCTATTTGTTTTTTAATATGCTTAATACCTTTTCATAACTGAAGGTATTCTATACATGACTATTTTAAACTTACAGAAGAAGGTTATTTTCCAAAAAAAATTGCAATCTTATGATGATTTCCTTTCTTTACAAAAATTTTGCCCTTGGGATGGATAACATTTTCTACAGTTTGCCCATACCTTTAAAAATTGATACATTTTTTACTGCCACAATGGTACAAAATATTTGATATTTAACATTAATGTATACTTAGCGTTTCACTGTTTCTACGGTTTTTAGCACCATTTTATCAATGAAAATCGTCAACAACATTGTTTTCTAATCAGCTGCTCTTACCTAGAACTAATTGCAAAAACAATGCTGTGTATTATTTGTATGTTTTCGATAGGAAATCTTCGTCTGTCTACCTGTCCGTCACGTTACGTGTGGCATCTATTGATGTGCGCACGCCAATATGTCATTTTCAAGTTTTCAGGTTGAGACCACCACTCTGACAACTATCGATAATTATGTACTCGTATGTCTTTTTTGCCAATTTGGTTTAATATGTCTGAATTAATTATGTAATTTTCGGAATACACAAATCGAAATCAAAACATCATAAAGCGTATTAAAGAGAATAAAAAAAAGGGCCGCAAATAGAAACGATGTAAAAAGAATAGCCGCAAATCGGGGCTCTAGTGTACTAATATACATGTATACACATCCCCATCCATACAATGTACACACATATGCATTCGCATTAAAATCACCGCAACAAACACAGAAGAGTTACCATGACTCGTGCTGCTTCCTTATTATTATGATTTGTGGGACGCATACCAGTGATGTTAGAAGTACGAGTAGTTAGTAACGATAAATTGTTATTTATACGAATATACACGATCAAATGCGTGACATAAAATGCATATAGATACGATTTATTAGCACTGTGGTAAAGACGCATTTCATTCAGGCGTGTTCTGGAACCCATCGAAAATTAGTGCGCTTGGAAGCATTTTTGTAAGGGCGACAAAAAAAAAGGGGAGTCACTTGCAATTGTGCTTTTCTAATGCAGGATTTTTGTTCGCGATGAGTCGTTTAGGAGCATTACTTCATGTATCCAAAAAGACAAACGCACGGGAATGCATTTTTTAGAAGCATTTATACTGCTATAAAGAGTGTATTCACTTACTTTAGTTCGTTTCGGCAGCACTTTTGTAAGCATTTGATCTTAAATATGCATTGTATTGATTCCAACAGCTTTTAGTGCTTCTAAATTTCGATAATTAGGAAAAGCGTAATATGAATATGCACGATGAACGTATTGCCGGACTGGCAGAATATTGTACATATTGGTTGTTGTAATTAAAGTTGAGTTGAACTATTAAAGTTACAAAAAAAAAAAGGGGAAAATATTTTTTTTATATGGGACCAGCACTCAGTAGGTGACCTCTACAGATGCGATGCATTGTGCTGGAACTATAGGAAAGGGATAGTTAGAGAAACGACAGGAGGTGAAGCTTAATTAATTATTTTACAGCTCTGCTTTTGCACGTTCTTTGTTTATAGCTGAAGCTTCGGTGTAGTAGCCATTTTTATTATTATTTTACTTCGCCGGTGCTACACAAGACCGACGAAGGAGGGCGTTCTGATGTGATTAATCTGACAACAACTGACACACTAATGCACATCAGAAAAATGCGAGATTTTTTTTTTATAGTTTTAATCTGAAACTGCGGTCGAACGCAGGTCAACGTGCAGACTACTTCAGCCATCGCTGAACAATATTGCAAATATCAAGCTAATATGAAAAGAATAATACCATAATGTATCAGGTGTCGCTGTTCCGAAGAACAAAATTCCTTCTTCTCATTCTTTGATCTCTAATTCAAATAATTTTTTTTCTTAGACCAGTGCTCAGGGAGGAGACCTAAGAATACAATTATTTGCAGCGTAATTTAAAAATTTGTAGTGTTTGTGGACATTCGTTAAAACTTCCCAACATCGCAATTGAGGGCTAAACTTCTACAGAGAGTTTATTCGACATACGAGCAGAAACAAAATCCTTTTCAGGAATAGAATGTTTGCATATTGGAATGATGAAACGCATCATATCACAAACTATATTCTACTAGCCAAAATTAAAATTTCATTTAACCTAAACCATTATGGACACTTTTCTCGATTTTCTTGCAACACTAACACGTGTACCGGCCGGCTTTACACGACATATTTGTTACATCCAGCCAGCCATGATTTTTCATTAGATGTTTCATTTACAAATTGTGTTTATGTTATACCTCTTAAAAAAGTGATAAGTCCAGTTTTTTGAATTGATCTTATTCGCTGCATTTGTGCAAGAAATGTAAAATTAACATTAAGTGCTTTCATATTGATGTCAACCGAACCGTAAAATTATAAATGCATTTATGATTCTTGTTAAAAAAAAAGTAATAATAATGAAGTTAACTCGTTTTCCACTCGAACACTTAAAGAAATTTTGTTTGTTTTAATTTAGCTCACTGTTACCAAAAAGTAACAATTTTATGTGGAAATTAATTTTATAAGATTAAATTTTATATTTATAAATAAAATTGTAATAAAACTTTGTATTACACAGAGAAAAATATCCCAGTAAAATATTTAACAGGTCCGGTTGAGAAACGTTCATTTGTTTATCAACTTAAAATATTGTTGAATAAATTTGAAAACTTTTAAAAATTATTTTGCTGAGTGTAAATTAATATCGGTGTTATTGGGTACTAATAACTTAATTTTTCTCATAATTTTCAGTGTATTTTCCTCAAGAAATATCTGCATTTCAGTTAGTCGTACATGTTTTTTGTAATTTTTTTCTTCTTTTTGTTTTTTAATGGGCACAACAAATAAAAACCTTTCAAGATATGGATGAATGGTGATAATGAAGATGATGATGATGATGATGATGATGATGTTTGTTGTCGTTGGCATGAGTTGTGTGTTCATTTTCATATGCGCTTAACAAAGTGTTTCCAATCAACATGCCAATGTCATTCGCCTGGTATGCCACCACCGGTTATCAAGTTTTTAAACCCAGTTCATACTTATATTTCAGATACTCTTCCATTCACATATTCATCAGTGTGTGCGTGTGCCGTTGAGTGCATGTGTGTTTGTGCGTTTTTAAAGGATTTCTTTCATTGTATGTGAGAACACTTGGCGTCTTGGCTGTTAAATTTTGCATTTCAGTTGTCATCTCCATTACTGTTCATGTCGTCTTAAGTATTTAAAAAATAGTTGTGACATTTACAAAGTGTTATTGGCTTTAAGGTTTCCATTTTAATGTTAAATGTGTTTTCTTCTAGATCTTATTGCTGTTGTTGTTTTGTTTACTTTTAAGTGTTGTGAAGACAATTTATTCGTTTTTGTTGTCTTCGAATTGTCCCTCTTCAAGTTGTATTTTGTTGTATAAAATTTATAAATTTATAAATGATATAGAGAACTTGAGGAAGATTTTTCTCCAAATTATAATATAATATGTATATTCTTAAAGGATGATATACATATATTTCATTGAGGCCTCCATTAACCGGCAACATTAATTATCCGGGAAAGAAAAAGATGTACCGATTTAAATTCTTATCGTAGCTTATTATTATAATTTTTCTAGTTTTTTGACCTTTTTTTTATATTAATAACACTAATTATTTTAAGCCTAAGGTCTTTTTATATATTTTATATTTATTTCAATATTTCGCTACTCCTTTGTGTAGCTTCTTCAGGAAAATTGGTTTTTGTTTATAATAATCAAAAAATTTTTTTTTATAAATTTTCTTATTCATCAGGATCAGCGTTGCCATAACGATGATTTTATCATATTTTTCACTATTTTTTAAGTTATATAAGATTTTTTTTTTTATTATTTTATTTTTGTAAAATATAATTTTTTTATTTTGCAATTGTTATACAAGGTTTATCAATAATTATATAAACAAAAAAAGGTAATTTCGTATCAGCTTGTTTATTGTTTTATTCACTTTACATGCGCAAAATGTATCATTGTTTTGGGTATAAATTTCTTGAAAAAACATCATTAAATAACTGTTCTTTTTGGAAAAGAAGGATAAGCATCAAAAATGATAAGGAATGAAATTAATATTCAAAGCTTATATGACGAATTTAGAGAACTTCATCTCTAAGTATTCTTAGTTGTGAAAAACATTGGACGACGGTGTCAAAATTAGAAGGAGCGAGTATATGTGAACATACCCGAGATAATCCTTAAACGAAAAGTCTACATTGGTTCAGAAATTCGCAACACCCACAGCCACAAATTTTGAAAGATATTATGGAGAATGCTCTAAAACCAGTATAATTTCGAAGCTGAAAACGGTGATCGTTTAAGTGACGTTATTTTCCATGCTTAGTGTAAAAAAGTTAAAAAAAATGTTTTTTTTAATATATAAACAAAAAAGTTATTAAATTTTTAAACACCAAGGTGACTTTTGGCCCACCCTGTACATATTAATAATCGTAATATATTTGTTGGTAAAAAAATATTTTGTTAAAAAAAAACGAATATTTTCATCGCACTATTATTATTGCACAGAAAATAACACTTTTATTATTGCATTTTCCTCCGAAATTATTGTCAACGCAATAATTTTTAAATCAAAAGACAAATTTTTAATCTACACATCTTAACATCCTAAGCTTTTAACACTTCGCCTACACAAATATTTTCAAATGTATCCACGAACACGAGTACAAGGCTGGGAAAGTTTTCTTCGACATGCTGATTTATATTTCATCAGTAAATTTATCTGTAAAAGACAAAACAAGATTGTGCATGTAATGACAGTTCAAGTCACAACATGCCAAAGGCGTTGATAAAAGATCATAACGATGACGATCATGTTTAGAAATTTTCCATTAATAAAAACTAGGCAACGAAAACAAGCGACCCAGAAAAAAGCAAAAAGAATTACTGAATGCAGCTTAAAGTTTAAAACAGAAAACCGATGCTCTTGCGAGTAGCAAGCGGATATGATATTGATGAGAATTTAAACAAATACAAATATTTTTCATGTCTCCTCTTATTGCATTAAAAGCAATCAATTGTCAAATGTTAACATCGAACATAAAATTAAAAAAAAAAGTGATAAATTTGTTTTTAATGGCAGCAATATTAAAAAAAAACTGTTTGTTTATACAAATCGTTGATGGCTCTCATTATCCTTCATTTTACATGAAGAAAATTATAAGCGTAAACTGTCTCTATTCCACCGGCTGTCCGCCTTAGTTGCTACTGTTTTCCGTAATTTTGTTTTTTGTTCCAAATAAAAAAAAAATAATTAAATAAAAAGAACTAAAGCAGCACAATAAAATAATACGAAGCAAAAACACAAACAATCCATTTATCATTAGGGAACCACCTCTCTTGTTTCCTTTACTTCTTTTTCCGCTTGATCATTTACGGTTTGAACCTTTTTTGAAATGCCGCAATCATCACTGTGCCACACACATGTTACAATCAAGAGCAACAACCAACAGATACCAATCGACAATAATTCGAAATCGGCAATAACAACAATAACAACAACAGCAGCCATAAAAAGTACCAATTATGTCGGTTTCATGTCAAATTAAGAACAATAACTTGGAACTTCTTCAATACGTTGTAGAGTAAGTATGTGTGTGTGTGCGTGTGTGTGTGTGCTTGTTTGTTTGTTTTGCTCTTTAATTTCATTGACCACCATTCAGCAACGTCGTTTTACGAGTAGAAAGAAGTTTACGGCGTTGCATTTGATGTTACTGTGGCTGTTGTGAGGTTCTCCTTTTTCTTCAAAAAAAAAAAAACTATTTTTTTTTCGTACATCTCTGATAACAAAGTGACGATTTGATGAGGATGCCCATTAAAGTGCTCCAATATCACAATGTTTATCAAACGATAACAACCAACACTTGATAAGCGGAACCAGGAAATCTTAATTAAAGACAACAGCACAAAATCATCTCGCCCTGAATGTGTTCGCTTGCCTGTTTGGCGGCATAAATATAAATGATAGAGCACGAGCTAAGCAGAGTATGAGTTTGAAAGGATGGCGCCTATATAATGGGCTCTTAAAGGATTGCGTTAATAAATAAAATGAATTTATCCGCTCTAATCGGTTTTCTGGAAGTCCTCTCAGAAATTGCTGCAAGTAATTGGCTGCGTAAAAGTAAAATGTTCTTTCTTGAAATGCTCTTAATCAATTTCTTGTGAAAGGCTTTTTTTACTATTAATTTTACACTTTTCAAGTTGTATTTTATTTTTATTTATTAAAAAAAAAAATTACCAAGTGATCGATGGACTATTTTTACGTTGCTGATTTGAAATTTTACAGGTCTTAAGTGTGTGAAGGGGATCATAAAATATATTTTAAATGTGAAAAGTGAAAAAATCACTCTCAAAAGTCTTTTGCATTCCACAAAATTTTGAACTAAATGCTCCAAATAAAAAATTAAACTTTCGCCATTTACAATATTTATTAGAAAGCTTATGCTGATAACAATCCATACACAATTCGTGGCACTCGTTACAATACTTTCCTTTGACAAACACAATATGCAAAACATTATTTTAGCCACAGTCTATGCAACTAAATATATCTTTAGATTTGTATGAACAAAATTCCATTACATTATCGGCATATCAATAAAGAGAATTGTAATAATTTAACGATGGAGCGCTGTGAATATAAATTTGAGCCCAAGAGACAGCCAGTCAGCTTTTACCAAACGACAAAATGGATTTCGAAAGCAGCAGGGAATGCAAAAGAAAATCACTTTCAATAATGATATTGCTACTGCTTGATTGGCTGGTTGTTATTTTAGGAATGGAAATGCTGCATTGAATGATTATTTGATTTGGTCATATGACACATATAAAATTCCATTGTAAGTCAGTAACCAAGTTGGCATTTTGTGCAAGTGTTTGTTTGGCTTCTGGACAATTTCCTCTTTCTTGCAAAAGTTAGTTGTTCTTTCTACAACTGCAAACGAACAGTTGTTAAATATTACATGAGCCAAACACTAAAGATGGCTAAGAGTAGAAATCAAAATATATATATTGTTGTTGTTTTTCTCGTTGGTTGTATTTATAGCATGCAACACCAAATTCTATTTGTTTGTTTCCGTTCGACTTTCCGCCAAATATGTGCTCGTACAATGGAGAGCATCCTCTTAAGTGTTGTTTTATATTCATGTCAAGTTTTAATTTTATTGCTCATTTGCAGGGGTATGTTGTTAAAAGAGATACTTACAGAAATATAAATTGCAACAAGAAACTGTATGAAGCCAATCATAATATTTTTTTTATTTTATATTTAGTGCGGTCGTCAGTTTGACACTCTACTTTGCATTGGTTTCTTTTTACGATGACTTTATTTTTTAAATAAGAATAGCTCCGATGAGTTGTCGCTGGCTGCTATTTAATTAAATTTATTTAAGCAATTAATATCAACGCCTTGAGCAAAAGAGTGCGGCGATTGCTGAAGTAGTCTGCACGGTTACTGCAAAACCAAAAAGTCCTGTGTTCGATTCCAGTTTTAGTCCAAATCATAAAAAAACATTTCGCATTTTTTCTAATGTGCATTATTAGTGTGTCTTTGTGTTAGTTGTTATCGCAAGGTTTCAGTGGTGAAGGCATATTCACTCGTCACTTAACAGTACCGGCTTCAGCTGTAACCAATCCACAGTCACATGAGAGCGCTCTCCTTCGTCGACGTTGTCTTGCACCAGCGAAGTAAAATAATTCACAAAAATGCATTAAAAATTTAATACGTCTCCTTGACATCAGAGACGCTACAACACTGCTCTAAAAACAAATAACGTGCAAAAAGAGTGTTGTAAGATAGTGAAACTTCACCTTCTATCATTTCTCCTACTATCCTTTTCCTCTAGTTCCAGCAAAATCTACCGCATGTGTAGGGGTCATCTTCTGAGTGCTGGTCCAAGCTAAAAAAAAAAATTGTTAAGGTAGGATGAAAATATCCGCAATGGTCCAATTATTTTCAAAACTTTTATTAACAAAGTTTTGCCAACTGATTCGAGTAGAGAGGACTAAAAATGAAGCCTTGTATAGTAAACCGACATAGAAAATCGTGTGATACTTACGTTTTTGGTGTACGATATGCTCAGAAGATTTGTGCAGAACATTATAAGGAACATTATGTCAGTACTTTTTAACCCTATACCTCTTCAAAGACCTTTTTGAAATATTCTACGACAATGTTTGTCTTAAAATTTTACTATAAGTCTCTGTACTACACTTAACAACAAAATTCAACCTTAACACCAGAACCAAGCAAAAACTTAAAATGCGGTCTAGGGTTAATTTATTGTTAAATATCGTATAAAAAGGAAATTAGCGGATTAGCCTATACCACCTAGAGGTATTGAAGAATATGCATATTACATAAAATAATGGAAGAAATGTGAATATCAAACATTTATTTAAAAATTGTTCGTTTGCTAATCCCAGTGTTCCAAATAAAATCCATCGTTTTTGGTCCAGGCGAAGATGATTTTTAAGTCCGCTGGTGCTGCTGCTGCAACTGCAAATGTAAGCGTTGTGGAGCCTAATGTTGCTGTTGTTATTTAATATTAAAATTTCATTTCATTGCTTTCTTATTGTTAATGCTGTGCTACAAACAGCTTTTTAACTATTATGTACTGCCTTTGTCCAATTGTTGTTGTTACTGTAGTTAAAGCAACTATAAAATACAATTAAATACGGAAGCAAAATACATTTAAAAGTAAAATGATATATACTTATGTATTCACACTTATTTCTGTTGTAAATTATTAGGTATGAGCAACAATCATCTCTTAGTGGAAAAAGTACTTCCAAAGAAGTCAATAATATCGTAAACTTGTGAGACGCAAGTAGTGCAAAATCAAATACGTTGCACTGCTTTTTACACAGGGGTGCCATTGCCTGAATTTCTCTTTTTTTTATGACAATCCGATTCGCAGTAATGCTCGTGATGCTGAGTCAATCTACTTTTGTAATGCGTGCAATGGAGCTAATTTCCTATTACTCTTACGGTGCGAAAAGTTCCTTATCGTGAATGGATGATAATATAATTTTTTGAGGTACAGAAAGCAACAGAACGGAAGCACTTGTATTTGCGCTTTTAAAATCAGGCCTGTTCTGAAAATTTTTTGATTTGAAATCACATGCCGTTTCTAAAATCGCACTTGTAGTTTTATGCTTCTCAGTAAATCACACGATTTTTGTGTTGTGTGATGTGATTTTACCTCAACGACAATTGCCAGCTGTTTTCAATTTTTTAACTTGGTAGCACTTCCTTTAGTACAGGAGTATCAAGGTTGTATTTCATTAATTTTTTTTTAATTAGATGTATTTTTAAACAACATACAGTTTGCTAAGCTCTTAATAAAAGCTTGTCTAGGCGGGTATCTAACACGCAACTTCCATATTGATAGAATTATGCTTACGCAGAAGGCTACGGAGACACCCAATTCAATTCAAAAGAGGTTTTAAGAAAATATTTGTATATGGTAAAACCCGGTTTTAATAGTTTCTTTTTACATAAAACCAACTTTTGCTTTAAAACCAGTCAGTGTGAAAACAAACTAAAACTGGAGAATAAAATCAGTTTTATACTAATTATCTTAATTACTTCCCGAGAAGCAGTTCAAAAGTAGTTCCTAAAGATTGACATCAAAGTTTTCTCATTTGAATTTTCTTAAATGTGGCTGCTAAAATTCAAATTGGAATTATATTTAGGAATTTTTATTATACTCGTACTAAGAATTTGTTATGTATCCTCATGCATTCTTATTCATGATTCTAATAAGCATAACGCTTAATACTATTTATGGACGTCAATAGGCATAGAGTTTCGCATGCACTGAATAATAAAATGCTGGTACCCGCGAAGCAGCAAAATGTCCTTAATGTGGCTGTTGTAGTGGTCGTCTGATGTTTCATCAGATGTCTTCGTGATGCGTATTTAAATACGACTCCTAATGCTTCCACAGTTGTTGTTTATTTATTACCAATTATGGGAATAAAGTGAATATATGTATGTAAATGTACTTACAAGTTTTCTGTTTTAATATGTTTTGTACTTCTTTTTTGGTTTAGATTTTTTTTTTTTTGAAATCGCATTTAAATACGAAGCAAAATAGAGATATAAATTTTCACAGTCATGCATTCTTAAGTTCATACGTGGGTGGTTGTTGTGTTTGCAGACTTTTCAGAGGCTTTTTGTATGCGTGTTGTTGCTCCTTTTTATATCCAATCCAATCCAGTAGATTGTGTTCCCCATTTTTTTATTGCTCTTGTTGATGCCTTTTTATATATACTCTTGCTCTCCTTTGCCTTCTCAAAGCATTAAATGTTTTATGGTCTCACGTATAAATGGTTGGAAGTAAATTTAATTTTATTTGTTGACTTCAAATAAGAAATAAAAGGAAAAATTGCGAGTATGTTGAAATCAAATTGTAGAGAATGCTATAAAGCAGTGATAATCAACAACAGTTGCTGAGACATTGTTGTTGTAGTTAATTGAAAACATCTGCATGGAAATATTGTTGCTGCTGTTGTTATGTATAATTGGAAAATTATTTAAATTAATTTTTTGAAGAGTATTGCAATAAAATTTATTGCTGCATTGCCAACAAATACACAGTCATAATAGTGGAAACAAACAGGAACAAACTTGCAGTAATCACGCATATTTTATGCAAAGTTTTTCGATACGCTTAAATAAAAATATGAAAAATACGAAAAAGTTATTTAGTTGCATTTAAATGAAATTAAAATCAGTTGATAATATGTATTTGGAAACAAAGTAGCAAACAACCTGAGTGATTTTATAAGTTGTTTGCTTCCCTTAGTGTGTTCGAAATTTCCGAGGTATGGTACACACATATTCGCTTTATTCACTCTTAAAAGTATTTTTGCCCACCCTCAATTTAATTTTCACAAAGAAATTTTTCTTCTTCGATGAAGCCATTTATCAGAAATTAAGCAGGATAATTATTTAAAGTAGTTTTTTGGAATAATAAATTCGAAAGACGTGGAAAAATATTTTATTACTTTTTAAGTTCAATTTAATTATAATTATCAATCACTTCCTATTGTATACTTGTACAAATCAAAGTCCAACTAAATAACTGTCAGAGCAACAAAGAATTACTTGGACAAGGAGAAACCCAAATACATAAAACATAATAAAGATTACATCAATTAAAGCTAATGCTAGCTAGTGATAGTCACTTACATACATATATCTTTACACACATTATAAAATACTTTATCAAGTACCTGAAGAAGCTTCAGTAAGACACTTAAACTTACAACTACTAAAGGTGGCGATGAATGAGATAGTGAACATGTTGACTACAAAACCCAAAGTCCTGTGTTCGAGACCAGTTTCCGACTGCCGTAAAAACATTTTCGCATTTTTCTAATGTAAAGGTTTCAGTGGCGAATTCGTAGTCACTGGTCACTGAACAGAACCGAATTCAGCTGATACTAATACACAAATAATATCAGAGCACCCTCCTGCACCGGTATTGTGTGGCATCATCGGTGAAGTAAATTAATAGATACAAAACACAGCTTCAAAATATGGTTGCGTCTCCTTGACACCAGAAAAAACGTGCAAAAACAGAGATGTAAAATACATAGGAGACATTTCCTGAGCACTGGTCCGAGGAAAAAAGTACTTGCATGTAAGTTCTGTGTATTATCAATTAAAGTTTAAAAAAAAGATTGCTGTTTCGCGAATATTTGCACCGACAAAATTGATTTTTAATACAGAGTTGCCAATATGTAACAAAAAAATTTTAATTTTAATGGGACCAGGTAGCATTGAACTTTATTAGTATTCTGCCAATGATATATTTAGTTTTTATATATATTTTATAATTTTAAATTGCAAATTAGATTTGAAATATATTTAAAAAAATTTATACGAATACGTAATGCACTGTAATCCAGTCAATTTGTAGGAGATTTCTAAAATAGGTCAACACTGTTATTTCACTTAATGCAAGTGCTGAAATTGTAAGTGAATTAGTGAAATAGTTTGAATGAATTGAATTTTTCGAACTTGCACTAAGCGCTAGAAAACCTTTATCAAAAAAAAATATGTTTCGGACTTTCCCAAATTCCAACAAACCTTAGCGAAGTGGTACTTCTGTTGGATTCATGCCGATTGCTTGACGTGAAGATATTTTAAACTGATAGAAAAGTAATTCACTCAGGCTATGAAATGCATTCATTAAATGTTCTGTTATATTAATACAGATTTTCATTAAAACAATTAAAGATTTGATTGTATACACGATTCCTATCTCTTTACAATTTCTCAAATTCTACATTTTCATTGTATTTCAGAAAATATTGCCATTTCCTAAATTAATTTTCTTTAGTTCATGCCTTTGTTTGTGTTTGTTATTTGTTCTGCACTTAAAGTTCGTGCTGTTTGTAAACTAATAATTCTCAAATGGTTTTTGGAAGTTTCAAAAATTTCGTTGATGTTCTTCACTGAATGAAGCGTTTTCTCTCAATGTACATAATAAAAACTGCTAGTCACTTTCATTAGGTAGATGGCTGTATATTAAAATGATAATAAAATTTTTAAAATATTTTTAATTATGGAAAATGAATAAGAAACATATACATATGTACGTATGTATGTATATTTATATTTATATAATTTTTAAAGTGACTTTATACTGAAAACTGTTTAAACCGTTTATCTTACTGTGTGTGTAGTAATAATTTGTTTTTATTTATTTAAATAAAGTAAAATCAAGTTACGCAACAACGAACAAATAATAATAATAAACACGCATATAATATAAGCGATAATGGCGGCAGTAAATTGATGAAACAGCCATCCACCACAATTCACATTCAATAACGGCCATTTGAAATAATTAAAAAAAAAAGTAAAAACCCAATAACTAACAACGCATCTCAATTAACCACGCTTTTAGAAAAATCTTTGAAATACATTCATTTAAAGATTCTTGAACAGCTTGAGATTTCTTCCTTTTTATTTAGTATCACCTAAACGTCAATAGTTTGGGGATTACAAAATTGTTAAACAAATGAAACTAAATAACTAGACCATTAGAAAAGAATAACAACAATAAAGAAGACACTTCAAGTTAAAAGACATGGTTCAGGTATTTAACCAATGAAGATCTTAAGAGGAAACACACTTAAGAATAAAATTGCAAACGAAGCAGAAGCAAAAGATTGAAATTCTTGTTAAAGTTAGCAAAGAAAGAAATAAAAACGTTGCGCATTGGAATATTGTTTTCGCATGGGAGGCAATCTGAAAAGTTTGCTGGTAAATATTAGCAATTATTGTCATATGTTAAAATCAATACTAAATAAAATTTTTGTTTCCAGAATTCACAATGTTGAATTTAATGATAATTTAAAGAATAACAATTATAACCTCACATTAAATCAATTAAGAATGTGAAGTGAATACATTGTATGTTAAATGGTAATGGTGCAGTAATGGTACTATTTATTTACCAAATTCGAAAATACCGGTAACATGGAAAGTCATTTAAAATCATCAAGACATCAAGCTAAAAAAACCTTTTTTTTATCTACAGAACATTTCGAGCTTTCGTATTTCAAATTAGAACTCTTGTTCCATCATTTTGTAGCATGTAGCTTATTTAAAGCATTATTATTTAAAATAAAAAAAATTAATTATGACAGGAGGGTCGAAGTAGTTTGCACGTTGACTGCAAAACGAAAATTTTTCCTGGGTTCAACCCCAGTTTCAGACTCATAAAAACATCTCGCATTTTTTCTGATGTGCATTTTGTGTGTTTTTGTGTATCAGTTGTTGTCGGAAGGTTTCAGTGGCGAAGGCATAGTCACTGGTCACTGAACAGTAACGGCTTCAGCTGTAACCAATCTACAGGCACATCACAACGTCCTCCTTCGTAGTTATTGAGTAGCACCGACGAAGTAAAATAATTACTAAAAAAAAATGGCTATTAAAAACGAAGCTTCAAAATTTAATACGTCTCCTTGACATCAGAGACGCTACAACACTGCTCTAAAAACAAATAACGTACAAAAGCAGTGCTGTAAGATAGTGAAGCTTCACCTCCTATCTTTTCTCTTACTATCCCTTTCCTCTAGTTCCAGCACAATGCACCGCCTGTGTAGGAGTCATCTCCTGAGTGCTGGTCCAAGATAAAAAAGAAAAATTATCATAATATTCCTTTTATTGGAAGACAAACAATACCTTTAACATCTTGTTTTATTTACTGCTGCCATTTTATGTGGCAAAATTTTTTAAAGCTGTTCTTTTAATCTTTCTTGGAAAAAATCTTAATTCGCTTCTAAAACAATATTGTTGTTTACCCTCGTATCATATCGTGATAATAAATAAAGGTATCTATTAGGATGTGTATATAATGGTATTTGTGTATAATTTAAATGCATGTTAGACAGAAAATTGTTCAATCACAGATAACAACATAAAAACCTAATCGATAGACAGACACTTACAATACGTCCACAAATAACCCCATGTATTTAAAATAAATAAATACACTCACACACATATATAAATATACATATATTCTACATACCTACTTAAGCTCTTTATTTAAAACCCAACCCATTTACATATACCAAATGGCACATAAATGATTCGCACCCCAGCAAATGTAAAAAAAGAGATCAACTAAAACTAAAAAGCAAAGACTGACAAAATGCTGCTATTACCAATTGTGCTATTAATCTGCCACATTTGCACTTTCCACAAGAAATTCAGCATTTGAAATACAATCTCAAACAGGCTCCTTCCTATACATATGTGTGTTATA
Source organism: Dexiosoma caninum (assembly GCA_963924685.1). Classification (NCBI taxonomy): domain Eukaryota; kingdom Metazoa; phylum Arthropoda; class Insecta; order Diptera; family Tachinidae; genus Dexiosoma; species Dexiosoma caninum. The sequence continues at coordinate 122,708,855 of OZ004725.1, read as the reverse complement.
TGCATGGATGGATGTATTCACATCTCAAGAAAAAAATGGGAAAATATTTTGGAATAAAAGAATACAAATGGAACAACTCCCACTTAGAAGTGTTAAAAATATTATACACAATTGCGTAAGTGTGAGTAGGCATTTTGAGAGCAAATGTGAGAAAGTTAAACAAAAAGAAAACCGTTCTCCATGTAAGATGTCGTCGCAGGAAGACTACTTACACAAACACATACTGAGCCAATAGCATTTTAGGGTTGCCAAAGTTCTATGAGAACTATTATAATATATTTTTATATGTTACATCTAAAAGAACATAAAATATAAAGTTATTTTATAAATAAATTGAAAAGCATAACTTGTGTAGTTAAATTTAGCTCCTGATATCGCTTTTTCGTACATACAATGGTCTGCGCGTTTTACCCCTCTATGATGTGAGTGACTGTCGTGTGCACCCAGTCTAGGAATGATACATTGTCTGTGAAAGGCAAGAAATGGGGCCAAATGATAATTAATTAATTACACTTTTTTAGGGATACTTATTTTAAGTATTTTTTTTTCTATATTGAGATAAAATAGTTGTTAAGCAATATTGGTATCAAAGTAACAGGAAGACTATAGAATTTTATAAAAATATTTAATTTGCGTCCCCTGAACAAAAATATGATAAAAATGTCTTTTGAAAAAATTATCATACCAAAGCCTCGAAAGGTTCTACAAAAAATATTTGTTTAAAATTATATATTGTAGCCTTAAGTCAACTTCAAGTCTATCTCTCCTAGTTCGAAAGCTTTGACATATTTTTTCGCGGTACAAAATTAATTTCTATAAAAATTTTATTCAGGAATGGGCATTAAAAAGTCACCTTTACAAAATACTGAAAACAAAACAAAAAAATTATAAAAAAAAAGTTATAAGGAATTCAAACACCTTCGTTCCTTACGGGTCACCCTGTATAATGAGAAGTAACATACACACTAAAGAGAATTACCTAGAATAAAAAGTATTCCAAATTTTATTGAAATCGGAGGCAGACAAGAATTTTTTTTTATTTTTCATTCATTTCACTTGGAATGACAGCTTCACGACTGTTCCAATTGAAATATTGCGGTTTCTAGAAAACTTAGACAGTCAAAATTTAATATTAAATGAATGAAAGTGTAAATTATTTATCCCTTTTTTTAATAAAAAATTGCAAATATATTCTGTATTTCCCAAATAGGTATAGAGATATCCCAAAAAGCAAATGAAAGAAGCAACTCTTATGAAAATTAAGACCAACACAAGCTACCCCACATTCTTTTAAAATAAACATCAGTTTAGACAGGTCATTAGCTTGTTAAACAAGTACAACAAAAGTGATATAAAACACAACCACATAAATTTACACGCCTGCGTTCAACCAACTGCAACTGAGCAACGCCCCATTAATAACTCAAAGTGCTGCCAAGTTTTAATAGATTTTAATACCAAATAAACCCGTTTGTTTATCATAAATATAAAGAGAGCGTAAGTAAAAAGCACACATATTATAAAGAGCAGTTGTGTAAAACTAACTGCTCTCTCAAGGGGCGGAGTTTTCTTATACTCCATGCAAATGGGGCTATGTATGTTTGTTTGTACACAATTAGCGTTGCAATCATACTACATACTTTTGTACCAACAGTCACAAAAGCAAGTGACATTATTATGGTAGGTTAGGTTAAATTCAGCTGCACTTCAGCACAACAATTACAGAAACAACATCTGTAGTTACACTAACAACACAATTGAAGGAAGTAAGGAAGCAGTTAAACTGGTCTAACAAGCTAAAAGGTTGCTGGTGTTGGTGAAGAACGATCATGACGGTTTTTTCTTTTTCTCATTTTCTCTCTTTTTATATTTTTGACAACATGCAGGATGGTGGTGGTTGTGTTGAATTTTTCCTACAAACAAGAAAAAAGCAATTTGAAACATCATTAGCTTTTTGCTAACAAGACACGATTCAATGGTGATTTGTAAAAGGAGATGTGTATGGAAGTGTGGTATAGTGTTTTCGTAAAGTGGTATTGGTATACCAATTGGTAGCTTCTGGTGAAGTGGCGATGGTGTGTTGTTTAAATTGTATTGGTACGGTCGCTTAATGTTTTGAACGGGGAAGTTTAGTATTCAGTTGACGTTAACACCTCAATTTGTCGAGTTCGTTAAATGCTAGACGGTTCCTTAATTTTTTTTTTGCCTCCAAAAAGAATGTATCAATTTCATTAAAAAACATAAACAAATCGACAAAAGCTTTTCAAATGAAACGGTTTAATATTGGAAACTTAAAACTCACATGAAAAGATTTCACTATAAAACATAAAAAAGCGGCGGCTTTTAAATAAATATACATACGCATGTCTATGAAGTGTATCTTAAATAATAAACTAATGAAAATTGGATAATCCAATACCTATATGGTTGAAAAATTAACAAATAATAACGATAAAATATCTTTTGTAAAGTTTTTAAGTGCAATATTATCAAAAGGTCCAGTTAATTTGAGTGAAAACATTCCAATATTATTTGTAATTAACAAATTTATACATCATAATTGTGCAAATTGGCTCCTTACTGTACCAGCATGTCATCGTCACATGAAGAAGATGACCGTGATGACATTGAGGATCAAGAAATACATGTAGATGTTGATTCCGATTCCCGTTTATCATGTGGGTCGGGTTCAGATATCGACATGGACGGTGGAAGTTGTTACGATGAAACAGAAGCACCTTTGAGGTAAGACTATATTATCAAATATCTACGTACAATATGTTTATAGAATATTCAAAAATCAATTTATTAAGTTTTCCTGTTTCAATGAAAAAACTTCAGATATTTTATAGTCTGGCCGTAGATTGAATTAAAAATGATAAATGAGCGCAACCCGACGGACGGAGATAATTAACTTTTATTAATTTAAAACCTTCATATTATTAATATTCTACCGATCAATGATCAAACTATTAAAACTTACTTTCAAAGCTTTACAAAATTTTTATGCCGTTAGTCCGATTTGCCGGATATATAATTTAATAACGACATAAATGTCCGTCGGATAATTAATCGTGGTGGTTAATCCAAATTCTGATGTCTATAGGAAATTACTGAAAAAAATTTTACAGAAATGTAGAAAAACTTAGAAAACTACATTAAATCGGTGAAAAATCTATGGGACATATGGGGCTTGGTGTGAATAAAATTATAATCTTTTCCGCTCTACATCGCTTAATGTCTGATCATGTTATGGATAACATTTTTCAGACTTCGTCAAAATGGTTATAAAAATGAAAGCGTAAATTCTGAAATAATAATATAGCTCCACTTCAATCACAAACGTATTGAAAAAAGTTAGAAGATTACAACAAACGTGCTTGTATGCATTTGTTGTTGCTTAGGTGACTTATAACTTGATATATTATAGCTACGTCTTGTGCTGATTATAAAATAGGATATGGGATCGTAAATGACTTTCACTTACGTTCATCCACGCTCCCTCAAAATAAAAGTATACTAATGCGCGTTTGCGTGATCGGAAAAAATTTAGCACGATCACCTAAAGTCACGTTCTGTTCGCTGAAAAAGTTCTTTAAGGTGTTCAAAAGGTGTGCTATTAACTCATATTATCTTAATGTCTTTATATTTTATAATAGTTACAAAAAATTGTTGTTGTGCTTCTAAGAAAAAAGTCACAAAATAGTAAGACTTTTTGAGCTTTGCTTATTATTGGTTTGTCATAAAATAACAGAAGAAATCTGAGTCATTCGCCGAAGCTTTTTAGTCAAACCGGCGCTTTGGTATAAAAATAAAAAATTTTTAAAAATCTTTCACACTTTTATATCTTTACATGAAAATAATGTTTTATAGCATAAAAGTAAGTAAGAGAGAAAAAATCACAGCATCTAACAATATACAATTGAGGAAATTTTGTTTATGTACATAACTAATCTGGCTGGCAGCCAATTAACGTTTACCCAGTAGCCGCCTTCCAAAAAAAAATTTGTTGTTGTGCGTTCTACCGAAGATATTGCTAGACTTGCCAAACATTTCATCATTTCCGTTATAGTGAATATATCCAAATGTTTTATAAAATTAAACCTTTGACCCACTACAGAACCAACTAATCAGACTGAAAGTCTCTAACATTCTTTAAATAAATCTTATTTTATAGTATCGCTACACCCTTCGCTATTACTTAATTAAATCTTCTTTTGTATTGTATTGTGCGATAATAAGTTTATGATTTTAATAAATATTAAAGAAAAAACAAATAAAACAAAAAAACCCGAATTTTAATTCAATTCAATTTTCAATTTAATTAATACGATTGACACTTTTGACAAGAAAAGAAAAAAAAGGCCACAACAATACGATGCTATGAATAAATATGTAAATAAAATTTATGAAAAAATTAAAAAAATAAATGAAAATCATAAAAGACACAAGAATCAAAAAGTTAAGCAATAAAACAAATTAGATGTACTAAATATGCCACACACAAAGACATTTAATGACAAATTGATGCTTTTTATTATTATTTAAAACATATTTTTTATTATTCAAAACTTAAGACGGACTACAACTGAAAAATTAATTTAAAAATAATCGAATGTTTTTCCTAACGATCAATAAAATTATAGAGTTATTGACGGGAACGTTTTAGAAAATACCTATCAAAAATAGTTAAAAGATCTATTTAAGTGATTGTTACCTCATTAAAAACATACTTTTGACAGGTTTCGATCAGTTCGCGTTGAAAGTTATGCGTATCTGGGCTAACTTTGTTATCACACTGCTTAAGGTGTTGTAATATTGAGACATTAAAATCTGTTGTGCGTATTTAAAAATATATTTATGTATATATGCATGCAGCTGCATGTACAATAACGTAATATTGAATGAAACTTTAATTAAGTCTATAGTTTGTCACAATTAACGTTTGGCAGAGATATCGACAATAAAATTTATTGATCAATGTCTCGTACAAGCTAACATACCCTGCTAACATATGGAAATCTGAATACACCTAAACTTATCACTTCTAACACTTATCAAAAAGTGGCTTCTTTATCACATATTTATGTGCTTTCACAAATTTTACAAATTCAATTATATCCAATTTTGAACTACAGTTTTAAAATTTAAGTATCATTGAAAACATTACAAAAGTTATTAAAATGTTAATTTTTGATAAGAAAAAAATTTCCGCTTAAATGGGTGGAGATTTGGTTACCAAAAGGACACTACTCTCAACCATTAAGATGATAACAATTTAATACGTAGAAAACCTTCTAATTGTATTCGCCTTTATGACACTAAATGCATACTGTAAGTATTATCCACGTTGCTCTGTTCTTTCCCAGCAGTTTCACTTTTTTTTATAAGAAAGCGATTATCATAATTTTACACCTGTTGTTGACACTTTTTAGTATAAACTAGATTAACCCGGTGCGCTTCGCTACAGCACACCAACTGAGTTAATCTCGCCTACTTTTGTACAGATATTGTCATGGTAACTAAGCACCAAATTTGGCAATTTTTTAAAACGTAGTTTTTCCGAAAAGTACGCATTCAACTTTATCTTTAGTTTTCTTCTCATAAATTTCTTTCATTTGATACCTATATCTTGGAATTGGGAACAGATTGGTGGTCCGCCATATTGTGTTTGCAGAGATTTCATTATATTTAAAATCCCTTTATTTTGATACCGATATCATAAGGGGTGTCTAAAAATTGCGGTGTAATTATTCCCCAGAATATGGTTTATGCATCCCAGAATTGCATGGTGTATCTCTCTAAACCAGTTTATCCAAAAATCAAGGCTAATATTTACAATGCACCAACCATTTTCTCTCACAAATCTTTTCTCTGAAGTTAATTCAAAAAATATTCTATCGAATAATAATAGCCTAGCGTCAGTCTTCCATCCTCCTTGCACATGCACCATCCAATCCCTGCTTCACTAGATTTAAGTTCTAATTTTAAGGATGTTTTCCAATCAATGTGTTGGAAAAAGTCAAAGCATACTAGGATAGTAACACTTTTGTGATACCTGCTGTAGGCTTATTAATGAAACAGCAGCTCCTAAAAGTTAGATAGATCTAAGACAGTGGAGAATTTAATACTGAATACAATAGAGAACTTATGGAGAAGTTTCGCTGTAGCCTTCTGTATATATTATACAGCACTCATAAGTTAGATATAAGTTAGTGTTTGCACTAATGAGAATTAAGACTGATGCAATTGAACCTATGCAATTGATGCAATTGAACATTTTAAGTCACTTTTAGCTTGGGAAGATTTAAATCAAATGTCAATAAACACTACTCCCTCTATCCTCCTTCCCATAACCTAATTTCCTAGTTGCAGCACAATGCATCGCACGTGTAGGGGTCATCCCCTGAGTGCCGGTCCAAGACAAAAAAAAAAAAAAAAAAAATAATAAAAAATATACATAATAAGCACTATTTAAATGACATTAAAGTACCTCATATATGTTCGAATTTTGAAAAAGTAAGAAAACACTTTCCAGATTTTTTCTAGAACAAAAGATTTTTTTTTTTTTTTTTTTTTTATCTAGGACCAGCACTCAGGAGATGACTCCTACACATGCGAGGCATTGTGCTGGAACTATAGGAAAGGTAGTAATAGGAGAAACGACAGGAGGTGAAGCTTAATTAATTATTTTTGCAGCTCTGCTTTCGCACGTTCTTTGTTTATACTCGTAGCAGCGCTGAAGCTTCTTTAGTAGCCATTTTTATTATTATTTTACTTCGCCGGTGGTACACAATACCGACGAAGGAGGGCGTTCTGATGTGATTGTGGTTTGCTATCAGCTGAAGCCGTTACTGTTCAGTGACCAATGACTATTGCCCTCGCCACTGAAACCTTCCGACAACAACTGACACATAAAGACACACTAATGCAACATCACAAAAATGCGAGATGTTTATTTTTATTTTAAAATTTTTTGGTCTGAAACTGGGGTTGAACCCAGGTCTGTTTTTGGATTAGTAGTCAACGTGCAGACTACCATCCATCGTGCCATCGCCACCCTCATTACAGAAAAAAAGCTTTGTTCAATACTTTTGGAGATATATGGTGCAGGTTTTGCCCGTTTTACATACTAAAAGTACATAAATGTAGTACCAAACACGTGTCCGTTTATTTTTCAGTATCATTTATATGCTTTTGTAATTTTTATTCTATCTGGTGCTGAGATATTAGATTAACGATTGTATCCGTGTTTAGTCTCTTTTACTACCTTTGCTTTTGAATATATACCAAAATCCATTGCTACTGGATCCACACATCGAAAGAGTGGTCTACAAAGCGAAATTAAACTTTAGCCGTTGGAGTCAACTGGTCAACATCAATTACCTTGTTCAATCTTCAGATTTTTTCCCGGAAATTTTCCAGTTTTTTTCATACAAACCATCTCCTGAAAATTTCAACCCTTCCAAAAAAATGTCTGTCAAATCGAACCAACCGTCTCAAATGGCGTCATTACATATGTACATGGACCATTTCATTTATATACGAGTATATGTATATCGATGTTGATCGAAAATGTATGAAGAGGAATGTGTAATGGCATGTACACTGCGTTTCACATGAATAGGTGCAGTGTTTTAGCAATCAATTAGAGCTTGCTGCTCTCAGGATAATTCATGCAGAGAATTATGTTGCACTTTTTATTAAAGGTTTAACAATTGAGAAAAAGAGTATACACAAAGAAGACTTGAAAAAGTTCCGTTAAAAATGATATGTACTTCTTTTTATAATTTGCTAAGAAAATTGTGAACTATTTTTGCGTCAGTTGAATAGGTTCATATTATAAAACAATAAAAAATTATAAAAAAAAGCACGAAAACAATTAAGTTTTGTTTATTAATTTAATTTTTTATTCATTTTTAATAATGTGTACTTCCTCCTTTCGATAAAATTACCTCATAAATTCTATTTGGAAGGGAGTTATACAGTTGCGATAAATATTGTAAGGAAATCTGCGACCATGCCGATTTTATTGCAACAATTAGAGATTCTCGGTCATCAAATTGCCGCCCAGACTCGTACACTTTCCGAGACACCCATCCCATACGTTTTCCATTATGTTTAAGTCCGGGGAGTATGGTGGCCATGGCAGCAATTCAACATTTTGTGCGCTAATCCACGTTTTAATAAGCCTTGCCGTGTGAATAGGAGCATTATCCTGCTGGAAAGTCCATGGGATGGGTCCAACCAAATCTTGAAATTTTGGAAACGCTGTTTGCAGAATAGATTGATAGAAATTTGCTGTCATTTTGGTGGTTTTAAATTCCAAGTCTATGACTTAATAGTACGTTAAAGATTTACCACGGCCCATTTTCAATTAAAATCGATTAAAAATTATTTTTGTGTTTTGTTTTTAAAAATTGCTGAACTATTTTGTAATTAAATTTTACACAAATGACCATACAAACACATTTTAATCACTGCACCTATTCAACTGACGCAAAAATAGTTCACAATTTTCTTCGCAAATTATAAAAAGAAGTACATATTATTTTTAACGGAACTTTTTCAAGTCTTCTTTGTGTATACTCTTTTTCTCAATTATTAAACCTTTAATAAAAAGTGCAACATAATTCTCTGCATGAATTATCCTGAGAGCAGCAAGCCCTAATTGGTTGCTAAAACACTGCACCTATTCATGTGAAACGCAGTGTATATGTGTATATTTCAAAACATTTATAAAATGTATAAAATGTGTATACGAGTGTACTTTGATTATACATACATACATACATACATACATATTGTTATTAAATTTTTTTAGTAATTTCTGAAAACACATTTCTATCTGTTGCTGCTGTTAAGAGATGTCCGAGATTGTTTATTCCATTGACGTATATTACGAAGCTATGATGATTGTTTTCTGTCTTCATGCCTTCCTTCAATTTTTACTTGCAGTATATGAATTTTTTGTGCGCATGATATGGCCTAGATACATATGTGTTTAATATTCAATAATAATTGGCGATCCTGATCAAATTTTCGCAGCACTTCTCCATTTGTTACTCTTTCGGTCGACGATATTTTTAATAATATTTATAACTTTTATAATATTTATATCAGTTATAACATTTTTGAAAGTTTTTAATTTATAAATGCAATTTTTTTCCCTACTTGTTTTGGTTATTCCATTTATTTCTTAAAATTTAAAAAAAAAATTAAAAAGTGAACTTAATGCGAAGCAAGATTTCCTTCTCTCTGCACCAAACATTTAATAAATAACTTCTGTTATGTATTTTATAATTTTTCAAATTCAAATTGGTAGTTTACAACTTTTTGATATGTATTACGTAAAAGTACCATTAACAAATATTGTATTGATTACTCACAGTAATATTTATTATTCATTCATTGCAACCTTTACAATTTAAAAAAAAAGAGAATTTATTTCATTAAGAAGTAAAACATTTACAAAACCAAATAAGATTAGATTCATCAATGGTCACGCGAATGTGTGAATATAATTTCAAACATAAATCTTTTTCAAATGTTTCTATTGCTATAGTCCCAGCATATATTTCGAAGATTTTTTGAGGTGTGAGATCATTCTACGGTTCTTTTCATAATCGTGCAGACAATTTTTGTACCAGCCAATCGTTCGTTATACACTGGTGTGCAGAGGAAGCTTATTAGTAGTCAACAATCATATTTTACACTTCCGAATGATATTTGCGCGTCATTTTGATGATTGTTCTACGAGTGTTTTTTATTTTACACCACCATCGTCGTTTAAACACTCTGGCGACCATTGAAAGATTGTTATATAACCTCAATCGTATTTGACTCATGATCTTGGGAGACTTTTTGACGATTCTTCGACGAGTGAATTGTATTTTATGTTATTTAAAAATCGACATTGATGTATTGTGGCTGCTGTTGGCTGCGTAGTTAGCGTTGTAGCTCTGCAACCAAAAGACCTCGGTTCAATACACAATATCCTCTCAGGAAAAGTTTATCCGAAGTGTCTATGCTATTTTAGCAATTAAATAATAAATAGAAAGGCTCTCCTATAGGGTAAAAATTTAATTCGTCGAAATAACAACATCAAAAAATAAATTATTTTCTTCTTCATCTCAGTTTTTTCAAGGCTCGTCTTCAGTAGGAATATAATAATCTTATATGGTTCTTTTCGGAGTATCGTAAACGATGCATATGGAAGAGTTGCCATCATGAAACAGTTTCTCCGTCGCTCTGAATGTAGGCGATCGGAATATAACATCGCGGGCCATGAATTTAATCGCCTGCTCCAATCGCGGAAGATCGATTGAAAATGCTAGCTGCGGTAGTACGCATTCATGATCACTTCGTATGTATGCAATGAGCAAAGTGTTCTCTTATTCCCTATGTTGCTGCTTTTATTCGCCATATAAAGAAAACAATAAAAACAATGCTCAAGTACAAAGTTGCGCTATTAAAAGAATTACTTAACTCTATCGGCATTTTCAGCAAGTAAATTGCATGAGAACCTCTCATCTGGCACTTTTTTAAATTTTTAATTAATTTTGATTCTTTTTGGACTATTCTTCACGATTAAAAAGACAGAATATACGCCAATTTTGTCATCCTGAAAAAATAAATACCGTCGAATTGAGAACATACTACTTTTTTTACTTTTACCTAACCGCTACTTTTCCTGTTGATACATTTATTTTTAGTTTAGAGTCAGTTTTGCCCTTTTCTTTTAATGATATTTATAGTCTTCTATGAATCGACATTTTTCAGGCTTAGTTCATTTCAGTTGCGAGTCATTTTCGAGCACTTTATTAGTTTTTGGTGTTCTAGATGCGCATTTTAAACGCTTGAATGATCAATTTGCGATTGTTGCATAATTTTTTATTGCATGTTAAATACTTTTAAATCATAAGCGAGCATGATTTTGAGTCGTTCTTTGTATGGGTAAAAATAACTTTTCACATTGTTTGACGTTTTGATACAATTAGTCCCCGGACACACTTGCAATTTTAGTTGCAACAATTCTTGAGTTTGTTGGTGATTGGGTTGGGAAGATTGAGGAGGGGTACACGGTTTCATGTGTTCTACAATTCTCTTTGGCTTTCCAATTCACACTATTCAACTTGAAGTTTCATGTTGGTATTGAAGGTGGAAAAAATATAAAAATTGCAAAACTAGAATTTCATAATGTGAACACTAATGCAATTACAAAGCATTTTAAAAATTGTAGCAACAAAAATTGTACGTGTAGACGGGGACTGAGTTTCTTTCAAGATAGCAAACATTTTTTTTGGAAAATTTTATGAAATTATTGAAGAAAGCACATCTCACAGCAATTTTAAAAATGCAAATTTTATGAAAAAACAAACAAACATACGTCTCGTTATCGGTAATTGTTGAGAATACAGAATTTTAATACGGTGTTCAGATATGCTGTTTTTATTGTGGCAATATTCAGTTTATTACACAATAATTTTAGTGTTCAGAGATACAAAATTTAACTAACTCAATAAACATTTGACGGCTGGAAAACAAACGTCGTTACCATTTATCGATAATTTTACTTACTAAACACACTTGTGAGAGTGTTGTATTTCAAGTTTACTCCATGTTTATAACAAATTCGTACTTATTGCTCAATAACTTAATTAATATTTTGTATGAAATATTGAGCTCAATAATGGCATTTATTGCGTAAATCTCAATAAATGTGCATGTCTGAAAACCGTATAAAGCACGTCATACAATTAAACGATGCACAGTTTGCTTGTTATGCGGGCATTGGTTACGTTTTTGGTACATTTGGGGACTTATGTAAGTGTCAAGATATGCACAGTTGCATTTTGGAATGTGATACTTTATATTGCTGCTTTGCAAATGACGTTTATATTTATAGGAATTATATGAAAAGTACTAAAATTATTGAAAAATTTCTATAAAAAAAGGTTTAAGACAAATACTGCTTGTATTATAGAAACTAAATAAAGTACTCGGAGAAGACTCATCAACGTGATTTTTGATTTTTGAACAAAACAATCTTCCAAATGCAAACTGTGACGTAATTAATATGTGAACTTTTTTAATTTAAATTTTAAAACGGGTGCATGTTTCTTCATTTGCTGCTCTCGGAGAGAAACTCTCTGTTCACTTGCAAATTGCAAGAGTACAGTGTGTAGTGCTGACATGACAGCAATGGGCAGCTGTTATTACGCGTTTCAATGCAAATTTTACTCAATTCTTCGTTTTATGAATTCTTGTGTAAAACACAAACGTAATTAATAATTGTGCTCACAACATGTTGCTTTACCACATGCCTACATACAATAAACATGCATGATCGATTCTTATCAATTAAAAAAAAAAAAAACTAATAAATTTTTTATCAGTGACAGTTGTTGTAAAACTCATTAATATACTATATAAATATATACATATGTATGTATATACATGAATATGTAGAAATGAACGTTTAAAAAACTCTAATAAATGAATCTTTTTCAAGTTTCAAGGGAAATGAGCACGCAATGTTTGAAAAAAATCTAGTTTTTCTTATTCTCTTGTCACGTTTTGATGAAAAATAAATTTTAAAAGCTTTTTTTTGATTTATTGGTTTATTAAATAAAACTTCATATGTACATCCATTCATAAACACACACACACACACACACACACATACATACGTACATACATATGTTTCTATTTTTACTTCCAATCTGAATCGCTCTCAAATTTAAATTTTAAAACGAAAACTCAAATAAAAATTTTATTAAAACGTTGGTTAGTTCGGCCAAAGTATTATGGTTTAATTAATACGAGTATTAAAAGTTTTATTTATGTAGTACAAATTTTTATTACAGCTGTAACTCGATTAGCGCACATAATGAAAACAAAACATTTGCATATGAAAAAGATATTTCATTAAGGGTTGATTTTTATACGAAAAATTTATAATAAAAACATTTAACATCTTGAATAAATTCCATATAAATTTTTGAGTCAACTTGACTACATATCTAGTTCCAGCACAATGCATCGCATGTGTAGGGGTCATCCCCTGAGTGCTGGTCCAAGATAAAAAATAAAAATAAAAAATATTGTTAATTTAATATTGAAAGGACCTAAGTCACAGTTTTCATCAAATATTTTGTTTTTTACATATTTGCACTTAATATACATCTATGCCTTAACTAAAACTTTTATTAGAAAATGGTGTGCTCCCACTGATTTGTATTCTGCAAAGGTGTACATTACTTTATTAAAAACTATTGCACTTTATTGTTCTGCTATAAACCAATTTTATAGCATTTAAAAGAAAATAATAAAGTGAATATATTTTTAATAATATATTGCATAATTTAACAGTTAAAAAACTATAATAAAAAATAATAACGACTACAAAACTTAAATTTCTAAGAACTCTTCGTTCTTTTGTTCTTTATTAGATTTTCGTGATGGAACTGCAATGCTTCTTCAAATGTTTGCTATTTTAAATTCATAATAATATTTTTTCCGTATTATTTTTCTTTCTTTTCCATCTTCAGCGAAACTCAGTCAGAGCAAACCCGTTCTTCATCTAGTGAAAATCTGCCCTTTAGCATATCACGCCTGCTTTCTAAACCCTTCGAGAATAATAACAATATCCATCACAATAATAATAATAATCATATCAACAATAACAACAACAATATTAACAAATCAATTGAACAGGATTTACAAAATGAACACGATTTGGCTGCCTACAAATTGGCAACAAGTTTGGCGTCATCAACATACGCCAACGCTACGGCACTTTACACGTATCCCCATTTATATCCATCAGCGGCAGCAACAGCTGCCGGTCATGTTCTAAGAGTACCGCCACAACGGACACCGTTAACATGGGCATTACCGCCTTTGCATCATGCTGCTCTGGCGCATCAAGCTGTCAAGGACAGGCTGGCAGGTGAGTTCAAGAACAAGTTACGCTTTTTTGGTTTTATTTTATTAAAGCCAACAAAAGCGAGAAAAAACATTTAATATTTTTAACAATATGCATATGCAAGCTAATGTTTAGACTAAACGGGCTTCAGTACACAGTGGGATGCCATTAGCTTTCCGTTAATTAAAAGAGATAATGATGTTTAATTACGCCATAAAATATAGCGAATTTTAGCAGGCGAAAAATTAATTCTTAGCATTTAACCGTCTGTTCTTAAAGGGCATTTGTTTATCAGCCAAATTAACTAGAAACAAAAAAGAAATATATAGAAATGGGGAAAACGGTAAAGTCAATGTATAAACGGAAGCTTCGTAAACTGTTATTACGCAGATATTGCTTTTTATTCACACAATAAGAAGCATTGACGTTTAGCAGGAAGAAAAGAAAAGCTGAAAAAAATAATAAATAACAGAGAATTAAAATATTAATTGTTTGACCCCTTTCAGCCATGCAAAGTTTAATTTGGCCGTGTTTATACAGGCGAACATTTGAGAGAAAAGAATCTGGAATTTTCTTTTGTTTTTTCATTCACGTTCACACAGGCGACATTCCATTATTATTGTTAATTGAATAATTCAATATTGAAGTGTGATTTTCAGAACGGCCTGATAGTTGTGTTTGTGAAGCTGTATAAACCTGCAGAATATTCAATAAAAAAATAAAAATTTCAGAAAATATATTTTGCGTGTCTAAAGGTTAAACACAGTTTCGAAGAAAATTTACAAAACTTGCAAAGTAAATCTTGGTTGTCTAAAATGGATGTAAATTATATTGGCCCTAATCTGCCCATATACGTGATCTGCGTTTTGTTGCTTCTTATTGTAGCTGTACGCGCACAAATCAAACCAAACAGAAAATTTTTAATGATTTGTTCGATGTGTTAGTGGGCTTGAGGGCGAACATTTGACGATTTGTGTGGGTGTGTATTGTATGCGGAGATACATAAGTAGCAAGAAAATCTTTTTATTTCCTGCTTAATTTTTTATTTTTTATTGTTTTCCTACGAAACGTGAAGACGTTTAGCAAGCAATTTTCAAAGGAAAAGTGAAAAATATGAAAATAGAAATGAATCACATTTATCAAAATAAGCAAAATTTTATAAAAAATCCGCGTCAAGGCGTATAAAATTTTTACAGTATTCTGGCATTGTAATTTTCTTATTTTTAATAACATGACACGTGAACGGCTATTTCTCCTTAAAAGCGAATCATTCGTTAATTTGCTTCGCTTTTAATGTTGTTTGTTGAGTGCAAAACTAAATTCTTATCTGATATTAATTAATTTTTTGCTTTTGACGTTTAAGGTTTAGGTCTAAGTTTGCTCGTCGTGTGTAGAGAAATGGTACAGGAACAAATCAGAATACACAAATCAGTCGTGTAGGAGCAGTTTTAAGGAAAAAAAACCTACAAGTTTCTTCACGGAAGCACAAGCGTTTGAAAGCAATAATGAAATACTAGAGCTGATATTAGAAATACGTTGAACAGGAAAATAGTGGATTGTATATTTTTTTGTCTTGGACCGATACGCCCCTACACATGCAATGCATTGTGCTGGAACTAGGAAATGAGGTTTTGGGAGAGGGTAGAAGGAGTAGTGTTTATAGATATTGTATTTGGATATTCCCACGTCGAATGTAACAGGAAAGACCTCTGCGGGTAGTGTATTCCCCATAAAACGAATTTCCTCTGTAATTCATTGCCAAATCGACCATAAATTGATGCGCTCTTAATGTTCCGATTATAGTAACGATAGAAAAACGAAACGAATAAGAAATTGGTGTGCTGTTGAGAATATAATATGATTCTCAGAACCATAACCAAATCATATACGGGCGTACCTATAGGCATATACATATGTCTATGGATGTAAGTTGATATGTATGTATGACTTGCATCATTGTATTGCAAATTTAATTTAGTGCTCAGCCACGGTATGGTTAAGAACAAATCTATTTCTTTATGCTTAAATCAATGCAATATCAATTAAAATATGAACATCCTAAAGATCTTAAATCAAACAAGCGCAAGGATTTAATAGTTCTTGATAATTTTAAAGGAACTCCTTTTTCTCAGCTACAGCAAGCAAGTTGATTGCATTCAGAAAGACACGAAGATATAAAACAAACAAATTTCATTTGACAAACTAATAAGAACCATAATAATGATAATGATGGAGCATGAAGAAAAACAAAATCAAACAATATCCAACAACTTCCGCTTATCATTCAGAAAAGACATTTAAACTCTCTACTTTTGCTACCAATATCGGCATCGACATCCCCAACAGCAACCAACCATCATGACCACCTACATAATTTTGTTATTGAAATGAAATAAAAGGAATTAAAAAAATGTTCATAAATCATTTTCGATAAAAGACGATACGGTATATGGAAGCCACATAATGAAAATATACGAAGGCGCCAGTTTATCAACTCAGCACCAGCGCGACATAAAAAAGGCAAGAAATATAAATTGAATGCTGCAAATCAAGCAAAGGGGTATACTCACACATTTAAATTTAATATGAGTATTTTACTGATAAGGCATTAACCCTTTGAAGACCACTAGTCTTAAAAGTAAACAAAAAAAGAAAACCCAAAAATTGCCCAAGTCTTCGAAGTACAAAAATATGCTTTAATGTTTTGCAAACACTTTGAAGAAAATACGCACTAAATAACATTCAAAAGTTGTAGGGTTGCTGCTTGTGATTTAAAATTTTTATAATTTAAATGACACTGATGACCATGATGTTGCTGATGATGAGCCTGATAAATCTTCAAAAGTCATGGCCGTTTTATGTGCGCCAAAACTAAAGTTATCTTACTTACAATTGCAGGCAAATATTCTTCCAATTCGTTTAAAACGACCTCCCAAATCGCAATTAATTCGGTATACAGGTTGAAATTAAAAATCATGTTAATCACGTCATTAAAATAGTTGCAAAAAACAAATCAAAGAAAAAAAACTGTATCGAAATTAAGCAAATTAAAAACAAAAAAAAAAAGTTTAATTTAAAGGCTCTTGTTGTATGCAAATGACTAAAAAAGTCAAGTCATGTCTAGCGTGTGGATGCCACAATACCAGTAGAAACACAAATACTCGTATACAAGTGTGTGAGTGCGTGAGCATCAAGTCGACAATTCATGTCAAATCGGTTAAAGCGGCAAATGTTTGAAACATTGAGCTCTTCTCATGGAAGGGAACTGTTTCTGTTGGTTGTTTCCTTTAAAATCATTTTATTTATAAAAATTTTTTAATTCGTTTTTAGTCAAATCAATACAAATGTTTATTGAAGCATAAAAGTAGGGCTTAAATGTAGAGCGATGCAACTTCAACATCGAAAATAAAGAAAAAAATATTTTCTCTTATCTTTAGCATCATGGAGGTCACTTTGAGGATTTATGCCGAACATTGTCATTTTGATATTGATACAATTGAAGCTTATACCACGACAAATTATCATTTAGCAAATGAATAAAAATTAAAACTCTTTAATGATTGGCAGCATTGTGTTAGGAACAGTAGTTAAGAATGAAGTTTTTTGTGTAAAAATAAAAACTATTCTATCAATCTGGAGGTGCGGGTTCGATTCCCTCCTAAACCCTGAAAGTATCTGCAGGCAAGCTAAGAGCTTCGAAAGTTGTTTGTGTTGTTAAAAAAAACAAGAAGTTAGGTGTATACGGAGATTTGTTTCTTTAGCCTTTTGTAACTGAAGCTCGGAGTTCATACCATGTGTTTTCGTTTGCATTATCGCATTTGACCTTTTTTTGCGCTTCAGATGTTTTGTTTGGTTATTGTTTTGATCAGCTGTAGTACAAATTTGTTCTACAAGGGTGGCAATGGCTGAAGTAGTCTGTACGTTGACTACAAAACCAAAACAGACCTGGGTTCAACCACAGTTTCAGACTAAAATTATAAAAAAAAAGAAAACAAACAATTCGCATTTTTCTGAATGTGCATTAGTGTGTTTTTGTGTGTCAGTTGTTGTCGGCAGGTTTTAGTGGCGAAGGCATAGTCACTGGTCACTGAACAGTAACGGCTTCAGCTGATAGCAATCGACAATCAGTTCAGAACGCCCTCCTTCGTCGGTATTGTGTAGCACCGTGATCATCTCCTCAATGCTGGTCCCAGATAAAAAAAAAGTACACGAACAATTTTCGATAATATGGAAATTTTTATCGATTACATTACAAAAAAAATTTTTATCTATCATTTTCTGTTGACTAGATCTCAAACTGCTTGTGACGCTATAGAAGGAATATCTTTTTTATGCTCTCTTTCGTGCTCAGTAACTTGTGACAATCATATATATGCACTGCTTCTGCTTTTCTGACAGCTGCATAGGATGCTAACACGTGTTGAATGTTTGCTATGACTTTTATTTTAAAAGTATACTCAAAAGCTCATACTTAACACTTGAATACCTCCCGGCTTGTATTAAATTAAATTTATTCAAAAGTAACAGCCGCTTATCAATCAAAATATTATGATTTGGCTCCACTGTGCATATGGTGGTTTCAATAACTGCCATATCTGTGATATACATGTTAAATATGGGCGAAATAATAGTGATATTGAAGAAAATCAGCAATAATAGCACGGCGAATATTAGGCTCGTAAGTCAACCAACGAGTATGTAGAAAGTTTCTTCTATCTAGGAACGACAATGACTGTAAACGACGGCACTCAGATATGAGCAACATGCTCAATAGGGCGAAAACGTCATTCAAACGACTGCAGTCAGTATGAAGACACTCCCTCAACGCCAGACGAACAAAGCTTAGAATATTCACCGTATGTGTTAAGAAAATTCTGTTGTGCGGCAGTGAAAGCTGGCTTTGTATCGAATATCATCATATACAAAATATTCTGGTCTCTAAGTAAGACTGAACTGTGAAACATGGCCAATAAGGAACCCAAAAGGAGGTAGATCAGGAAAAATTCCGATAGTATCATCTGGAAGGCTATGAAGTGGATTTACCGGAAGGCTCAAGAAACCGCGGTCTTGTTATTTTAAAAAAATCGAATGACTTTAGAACACTTCTTGAATATCCCAAACTTGTTTGCAGGTATATTCCTGTACCTTAAGAAAGAAGTAACTACGAAAAACGTTTTCGTAAAATTTAGAATGAAGAGGCCTTTCCAATTGGGGATATTCTATATGAATGCTCCATTAAAGCTGTCAGTTAACTGTGAGTGACAAAATACACAGTAAACATAAAATTTTCGTCATGGTAAAGTACTCGATATAATAAAAATGTACTACCGAAATTTTAAGACACTGGTCGTAACTTTAATAACTATTGCTTTAATTATCGAGCATAATAATCGCCGTAACCGCAAAGCTACATACATATATAGCAGGCAGATTGGATAGATTTGAGTTCACATTCTTGCAATCCATTTATTTAAAGGTGAACGTGTTCTGTTGAGAAAAGTTGCGTTCATACGACCGCCTCTCTCATGCGATCTGACGTCAGCCGTAAGATCAACGCAAAATTCAAATCGATCACTGTAGACGTAAATTTCAACTCTTAAATATTTCGCGTTTTATGCGGAAAACCCCTTGGCATGTGTCATATATTTAAAGTTTACATACTATAATTATTTCATACATAATTTTCCGCCTTCTGCATCACTGTATGTCGTGGTATGACTTAAACAAGTGCCTTTAAACGATCAGAGCAGAATATTATGCAAATTTTATTCATTTCAATTATAAGAAAGAGGAAAAGCTCTCAGACTCAAAACAAACGCATCAATAAAAAACATGTAAAACTTCTGGGCGGTTTAAAGTATCATCAGGCTTAAAAATAAAGGCGAGATTGTACACTGAAAAGGAACATGTTTTCGTACTTTACGCAATGGGCAAAAGGATTTCAGCACATGCAGCAACATTAACATTAAAAGGATCCTTTAGAAAAGATATATGTGCACCAGACTCCATCCACATTTGTACAGATTGCCTTCCGGTAGGTACCGCTGTTGCATTCACCGCGTACTATATTTCCTTGTAACAGAGCGTATGACATGCCGATATGCTTGTTACTTTAAAAGACTTCTCTGATCATACTTATTAGCAAAAATAAATACAGCAGACACACACACGCACACACAGCCATTTTGTGACTGAATTTGCAAAAATTTTAATACGTTGCACAAACGAAATTGTTTGCGAGTATTTGTGTGGTTACTGTTCATGCAGCAATCAACAGACTCTAGAAATCATGAACAACAAACAGGCTGTTGCAATTCAATACCAAGGGTTTGATTTCTGGTAATTGCTGTTGTTTTATTTTTGCTGTAGTAAAGTTTTTTATTTGTTTTCTGTTTTTCTACTTTTGCTTCAATTTACGAAGTGCGTGCTTTGTGGCAATCATTTTGTCTTGTCTTCTACAGTTTCTTGTGTTTCTGAGCCTCTTTGCATTTCCTTGGCCTACAAAATGCTTCGTAACTGCTTTAGGTGACTGTTTGGCTTTCACATTGATGTATATGGTGTTGGTTTGGAATTTATTGCCACAGTCAGTGTCTGCTCGCTTTCCAGCATTTTCGTCTTGAAGTACACACTTGCGCTTCTGTTGCAAAATACAGTAGCAGCCAACATATACCAACATTTAGAGAATAACGTTCATTTGTATGCTTCGGCGTATTTTCATTTTATTGCATTTTTTTTTCTCCATCATATTGTCTGTGCTGTTTGTGTTTAATGTTTGTGGCACACGTTGCACGTGATTTTTAATGTACAAATGTTGGTTGCATGGAGGAAGATAATGAAAGGAAAAATATTCCTACTTATACGAGAATTTAGAACTAATAGAGAAGATGGAAAATAAACGTTTAAGAATGCCATTAACATTTAACTAATTTATCATTCTTTCAGCTGACTATGCAGATGCTCTGGCAGACATATTAACGTCTCTGTCACATTAACATAATTAAATGTAAATTTTTAAAGCGCTAAAGCGAAGTGATCGCTCAAACGGTGGATTAAAAATCGTTTAATTAAAAATAAATGCAGGTTTTCATTAAAGGATTTTCTCATTAATACAATTTGAAAAGTGTATCAAAATAACTATGGCGATTTAGTTAGTTACAAATTTATAATTTGTCATTTCTAATAAAATGATTGTTTTTCGCTGCCCCGGTAGTCTAGTGAGTAGTGCGCTCCACATAAAAAAACTCAAATTCTCATTCAATTACTAAATTCATAAATACATATAGTATTTTTACTGAAGTAGGTCCTACACAGATTTGATCAAATTAAATACTACAATTCGTAAATGTTTAATTGAAAAAAAATTATTTTTTTATTGAAATATTATTACTATTCAAGAATTATAGTAATTGATATTTATAAAAATTTCAAACAATTATTTTTGATAAAAAAAAAGTTGAGAAATTTTAATAAATGTAGGTATTGGAGCATTTAAAATGTTTTATAAAAATCCATTTGGAACCAATAAAAATAATTTTTATATTTTTTGTTTTTTTTCAATGAAAATATTGTTAATATTTTTTGATATATATTTATTAAGCCTGAGGCCTTTTTTTATTTTATTTTGTTTTTTATTATTCGATATTTCGTTAACAGCTTGTTAACATCATCAGGAATAATAGGAAATTATAATTCTTTGAAATATAAAAATATTTTAAGCTGTTAACGAAACGAAGGTAATTTACATACTATGTATTTGCATACTCGTATATGAAATTTTGTATTCATTACGATTATTTATCGATGTTTGTTATATGGTTTAACTGGTCTATATACAAACAAAACAAACCAAATAGCTTCTTTAAAAATGTTCGTTATACAACAAACACTTTTCTTTTAAACGAATTGTAAGAAAAGTTTAGAAAAATTAAATAGATTTAAATCGGATAATAAAATGTTTTGTAGTATAAAGAATATTTTTTAAGGAGCTATTTAGTTTATTTTCTTTGTATAATTCGTAATTCTCAAACTTTTTTTGTGAGTTTTTGTATAAAAATATGCAATTTTTTAGTTAAAGAACAATAGGGGCAAATGCAATGTACATGATCAGCTAAACCATATAACAAACATAGATAAATAATTGAATTAGAAATTTTCAATCCATTAATTTTAATCCAAAAATGAATTAATAATTAAATAAAAACGTGATTTTTACAAGCAATATGGCATTTAAAGCAGCAAGCTCTAGACGGAGAGTTAAAATCAGTTGTCAAATTGAAAGGTGTTCCGGAATTAAAATGCTCCGTTTATCAAGAAACAAATACAAGAAATAAGCAATAGAGTTACAATTTGACGAATGCTTTCTATTTTTGGAATGCAGCTGTCACACGGTTCGTTCAACCCGTAAACCACTGTTTTCCTACATACAGTATGTATGTATGTATGTACGTACAATTTTCTTTCCTTTTTATAAACATGAATACGATTATTTATAATTCATGTTAAAAGCTTTTTCCATTACTTGGCTTATGGTTTATAACCCCCGCCTTCACACACACACACACACACACACTATCGCTCATATTTAGTTCCTAACGTGATAACGCTTATATTCGTATTCGTTGTGTTTTAAAACATTCAACTTTTCAAAAAAAAGTCGTAAAACATCGCTTTAGAATGTATTAGAAAAAAAACAGCAGAAAATATTTGACAGAGAAAAGCAAAACAGCCCTCTTTCTTTTTTCTAATATGAATTTTGTTTTAAGTTATACGATGAATAAAGAAGATGGTTTTCATATCCAAACAGGAGGATGTATTTATAAGATTATCACGTGTTGTTGGTTGCAGGAAACATGTTCTTTTGGAATTTATATGCAAAACCCTTTATTTCCTCCATGACTGCGAGTAAAGTTACAAAACATGTGGCCATGATTTGATGTGTTACTTATATTTATGGCTCAAAAATGGCTTTTTATTGAAATTGATATTGCGAATTATTGCGGCTTCGAGCAGAGAGGCCAGAAAAAAAATTATAAAAATGTATGCCGTTTGAAATATCGGTATTGATTTTTATGTCTTTAACTTGATAAATTTTTAATAAACAATTTCCAGTTTGTGTAATATTTTTAAAGGAGGAATGAAGAAATCCTTAATAAACAACATGATTTGTCAGTTTAACACTTTTCATTGGGGTTAGAATTTAAAATAAATGTTGGTAATAATCAGTAAAAGTTTAATACACCGAAAGTATAACGAAAAAATACACTTAACGATAGAATATTTAATTTTTCATAGAGGTAAAATTCATGCACATGCACGTCTGTATGTCATTATTTTCAGTTTTTTATAAGAAGAAAAACACTAAATAAAAATTGTATTAAAATGAATTTAAAAAAATTTAAAAAAAAATATTGCCACTTACAGAACACCATGAGAAGTATTGGCGATATCATCATTAGAAAAGTGCAAAGGAAAATCCATATTCTCTGCAACTTTTCTCACTCATTGAACTACCGCTAATCAGTGTGACCAGATTTTAAAATAATTTGAAGATAAATCACTTTTGAAATAAAGCTAATAAAAGCTCAAGGGGTGGCGATGGCTTAAGTACTCCGCACGTTGACTGCGTTCGACTTCAGTTTCAGGCGAAATCATAAAAACATTTAGAATTTTCTGTTGCTGTCGGACGGTTTCAGTGGCGAAGGTCACAATCACATCAGAGCGTGTCTGCTTCGTCGGTATTGTGTAGCAACAGCGAAGCAAAATAATTACTAAAAGTTGCTACCAAAAGAAGATAAAAAAAAGAAGGAAATTTAAAACCAAAACTAACACAGAATTTTTTTAAAGCTTTCTATGACTAAGTTTCAATTATTTCGATATTTTTCACAGTTTAAATAGTGTTTATATATTTATTTATTATATAAAAATATGTTTTTGGTCCACTTAAATTAAAATATCGTATCAATAACAGAATAAAAATATTTATTAAGCATGTTCATAAACATAAGATATAACGAAAATTCGATTTTCGAAAATTGCTTTAGAGTCAGTAACTTCCTACGGAATGAATTTAAAAAAAGGGAAATATTAAAAATTTACTTAAAAAAAATTAGGTTTTTGTGTACATTGCCCATCGCGTATCTACGATTTAACCTGAATTATTTTTTGAGGGGAGCCGTTAATGATGTTACGCGAACGACGCTCTCAAGAGTGGTATTGGTGCCGTTCTCGGTCAAACAATATTTTTTCTGAGATTATTATTTGAAAACGAATTAAAAAATTCTTTTAATTTTCATTTCAAATTCCAACCGCCTTTATTTAAGAACAGCAAAATTCAAAAAGGTTTTATAATAAAACAAATATTCATTATCACTATCAAAACGTCTTCTACTCACTTTTTTTCGTTATTTTACAACGCTTTCATAATTAATTGTTCGATGTCAGTGTATCGTTTAAGCAACCACTTCAGGCTGCAAATAAAAACAAAACAACAAAAACAATCAGAAACACTAAAAATTTTTATAAAAAAAATTAAAACTTTGGAGAAAAAAGTCGTTACACACCATCATCATCATCACCTTTATGTGTAGCAGTATGAGATCCTGCAGCTTGTTTGTTTTTTTTTCTCGTGGTTGGTATTCAAATTCATAGCATTTCCGCGGAGGCGCCAATTATTGTACTTCGACGGAGCTATTAAGATAAGCTGGCGACAAAACACTACAAGAGGACACTAAAATATAAAACAAACCCACAAACGATAATGAAACAAACAATATGAATAAAAATTACTAACTGCGGACAATATGAAGAGAGAAAGAAGGCAAATGACAAGATATACATACATACATACTCGTACATGCAGTCGTAAGAAAGAATTTAATATTTTATTAATTGTGAAACATTTTTTAAATGTCATTTGAAATCTTTTTACAAAGAAATGGCAAATTAAAAAATAAAATTAATAACAATAATATAGCTTGTTTAGGGGGTAGGGCAAGGCGAATTGAGTATTCAATATATATTTCACAATATATATTTGAATGTAATATATTGCTATTGCTCTTGGATTAGGTTACCTCAACCGTGTTTTTAGACTTTAGAAAATAATCAAATCGACTGCCGTAAAAAATTATATTTATTTAGCGATTAAAAGTTTGATGATCTTCAAAAATGTACCCGGTGTTTTCTTAGGAATTTTTAAATACATTTTTTTGCTTTCTGTTCAGTCAGAAGTATGTAAAGTAAAATTTTTAAATTTTAATGTGTAAAAAATTCAAACCTCATATTTTATACTACAAAATCAGTAATAAAATTAATGACTTACTCTGCCATACGTCAATTATAGTGGTCATTAACAAACAGAAAATAATTACATTAATAATGTGATAATAGCAATCATTTTGTGACAGAGGAATGAATACCTTTGAACTTTTATATAAAAATAATATTAGTCGTGTCAACTGGTCAATAAAATGTAAATTAAAATTATATTTTTAATAACATAATTAATGGAATCAATTAATATGTTACTTCAACTTGTATGCGATTCGTAAAATAGGAATAAAACTTAGTTCACTTTTTAATTAAAACTATTTAATGAAAATGTTCATTGGGTTTACCAATATTAAAGCCAGATTTGAATTTGTCGCTAATCTTGCAGTAGTGTTTAAGAATTAAGAAAACTGTTATTGACGTATGGTAGTTGAGGGTATTTCTTGGAAAACTGGTGACCAAAATTACAAAATTTACAACTCTGCTTGCAATCATTACAATATAAAGAAAATTAAATCACTTTTAGTCTGCTTTTGGATTCGGCAATTGTTCTGAAATTAAATTTCATCAATTCCTTAATTAAATTAAATTCCAATTCATCACTTACCTGATCAGTTTTTGTTAAATTTTCTTTTAAACATGCATTTGCGTTCATACACGAAAATATTTTTGCGTCAAGTTTCGCTTGTTTTACAATATTACGGTTAAGAAAAGAAGAGAAAGAAACAAAAAAGAAGAGAGAAACTCATGATTCACACACTTCAAGTTTGACTCAAGCCCTGAGTATTTGGAAGAGCATGGAAAGAGGTACAGACTTGATGGTACTTGTCATGACTTGACGAGTCAAACTGGATGTGTGTGAATAATGGGTTAACACTGCCGCAGTGTCTAGACACAGACAGTGTGTTGCTCTGGCAATTTTCCAAAAAAAAAATTACATTGAGCCAACAACAACCCAAAGAATTGAAATGACATAACAAATGGGAATAGCAGTCAATTTTCTTCTTTCCTCGCTCTCCTACAAACTCAGACCTGCTTCAAGAAAAATGGCCAAATCTAAAAGCAGACATGCTGTGGCTCTGCACACATTACTATAAATAACTCTTGGCAACCCTATCTTTCGTTTCGTTTTTAATACGACAAAAAATCAAAGCGTTTCTTATCGCACCTAATAAAACCCAAACATATAAAAAGGCAAAAATAATGACGACAATGTTATGAAAGAAATACAACAAAGAACTTAAAGAATTTTAAAAGGTTGGCCTGTCCAACTGTCCGTCTGTTCATCTGACTATCAACTCAGGCAGTTATCAATGGTTGGTTGCTGGCATGTCCCTTGTTCTCGGCGCGTTAGCATGTTTAATAACAAAAATCTAAAAGCAAAAAAAAAATTTAGTCTGGGTCAGTCTGTCAGCCAGCGGCTACTAGTCCAATTCATTCATTTCTTCAAGCAAACAAATGTTTCTTGAATATTGTTGTTGCTCGTATATTGAATGTCATCAACAAATAACTCAACTACAGGCATCACAAAACATAACGCCACAATTTAAACAGTCGCGTGCGTTAATATCCATCCAACAGCAGCAATACCAACAACAACAACAACAACACCAGTATAAATTAAACACATTGAAAGTGGCATTTCAAGCAGGACATTTTATTTTCTATTTGAAGACCAACTGAAATACAACAAACAAGCAATTACAATTATGGGGAGTAGTAGGACATTACGGACCATTTCAAATTCGTAAATAATACCAGAACTCGCATTATCGTTTGTTAAATAGTAAAATGTCTAATTGATTTCTCAGCAGGTAAAGTCACTCCTCTGCTACTCCTTCTCCAGCGTTATCGTAAGGTAAGCGGTAATTAAGTCAATAGTTTTGTTGTGTCGGCAGAAATGTATGTGTGTGTAACCACTTAAATAGTTTCGATTTCCCTTAAGGCTTCTTATTCGTTGTCCACTTTTAAACACTTGTTCACGCACCCCAGGTAGCGATTGGGTTAAAAAGAATTTCATGTGTTGTTATTGTTATTTATTATGACCGGAAGTAAATATCGGAAATTGCTTGTTATCTTAGGAAATTTATAGTTGCGTTTGCTAGAAAGCAATTAAAGGATAATTTTTTTAATATTTTTATTTTTGGGATTTTCATCAATGTTTATTGAGTTGTGTAAATTAATTTGTTAAAAAAAATTGTTACTTATTTACAGCTGCCTTTCCCATTGCCCGTCGTATCGGCCATCCGTATCAGAATCGCACACCGCCAAAAAGGAAAAAGCCCAGAACATCATTCACCCGCATACAGGTGGCCGAATTAGAGAAGCGGTTTCACAAGCAAAAATATTTAGCATCAGCAGAAAGAGCCGCTTTGGCGAGGGGATTGAAAATGACTGATGCCCAAGTGAAAACGTGGTTTCAAAATCGCCGAACGAAATGGAGGTAAGTTTTGCAACAACAACCAAAAATCATGTAGAGCTTGATTCGCAAAAATAATGTTCGTTTATAAAAGCTTTCGACAATGAATTTCATATGGCAATTCACTGTCGTATTCATAAAAATTGATTGGATTTATAGACTTTGTATTGGAAATTGTATATTTTGTATCGAAATTTGTGTATGAAACCTTTTACAAATACAAAAAACACTTCATAAGTACGACAGTTGATTTATAAACCTTTTATAAACCGATAATTATTTTGGCGTAAACTATTTATTTAGTAATTTTATTAGCCAGATTAAAAATGTGTATATATTGTAGACACTTGTTGTGAAAAATCTTTGAGTAACTATATTTTTTTTTAGTTTGGGTTAATTGATTAAGGAATTCTTAAAATAAAAATTTAAAGCTTGTAATTTCTGGGCAATTTCTTCCGAACTTCTGAAGAACATTTTTGTTATTGTTGTGATTGTCTTTCTGATCTCAAGTTTTTTTTTTAATTTATGGTATTTAAAACATGGCTGAACACGTTGACTACAAAACCCAAAGTCATAAAATCATTTCGCTTTTTTTCTGATGTGCATTAGTGTGTCTTTTATCAGTTGTTCTCGGAACGCTTCAGTGGCGAATAATTAGTCACTGCACAGTACCGGCTTCAGCTGATACCATTCCATTGGAACTTCAAAGCTCCCTCTCCGTACGTATTGTGTAGAATCGGCGAAGTAAAATAATTCATAAACACAGCTTTAAAAGTAAATAATGCTAGGAACGCAATTGTGACGAACGACGAACATTGTCGTGCTCAACGAATTCGTCGGTAAAACTTCGTTGCGTAATTCGCAGTGTGGCACACAATAACGACGAAAAAATAGCAGCTTTTATAATCGGCAAATTTGTTTGTGGTCTAAGTTATCGTATAAAAAAAATTACTTGAAAAAATTAAACATTAACGGAAAACATTTAGAAAGCAATTTTGTGGTCAATAATTGTGTATATTTAACTTAAATTCTTTATTTTAAAAATTAAACAACTATTAAAATAAAAATAAACTTTATTTCTTAAATATTGGAAACTAATATGAAAAACAGTAACACTGTACTAATTTGTTCGTCGTTCGTCGTCGTTCGTCGTCGTTCGTCGGCGTATGAAATAGATATAAATCTATCTCAAAGTTCGTCACGCACGACGAATTTCGTCGACGGCGGTATTGTGTTTATTTTCATATTCAGAAATATGTTTTATTTCTGAGGAATAAAGTTCGCAACGAATAATTCCGTTGTTCATCCCAATTGTGTTCCTTGCACAAGTTTCCTTACTATTAGAGTCGTTGCAAAACTGCTATAAATAAAAAACGTGCAAAACCAGAGTTGTATGATGGTGAACCTCCCTATCCCTTTTCTCTATTTCAAAGCATCGTATGTCTAGGGTTCGTCCCCTGAGTGTTGGGCCAGGATAAAAATAAAAAAAAAAGTTAAAACAAACTTTGGAAACACAAACAAAAAATTTAGAGTTTTAAGGACCAAAATGGAAACACGATTTTAAAAAATAAACAATGTGGAACGAGTATTACATTTGCGTCTTTTTCACCACGCTTATGTTGTTGGTGTTTTTTTTCTAAACACATCAAATGGGGGTATGAAACTGTTAAATAAAGTATAAACAAATGACAGCCATTTTGTATACATTTATTTATTCTTCTGAATACATAAAAATTAAAAAAATATCATAAAATTGGAACAACCCTCATTAGAGCTAATGAAATAAAATAAACGTTTTGGTGGGGGTGGTGAATAAAACAATTTGTAGACAAAAGTTTTCTAATATTTCTCACTGGTTTGGAAACAATTTAGAAATTAAAATGGCAGCATATTTAATTTTTGAACAAAATAAAAACACAAAATGACGATATGCATCGTTATAAATATAATTATAATCATAACAATATTGAGTTGATTTCCCTTTTTTTATCAAGATTGATTGTAATGGCTGCTGGTCATTCGATAGAGTCATTTGCAAAGGAAATTTATAAATTTAGTTGTGATATTTTTCATTAAATGATTTCAGACATGCATCAGACATTCAATCATTATTTCGGATTGAAAATTGTGTTTATTTGTGTATGATATTATATACGAATTTAATTTTATTTATTAGAATTTCACTAATTCCATGTCCATAAATTATTTGCGCAACTTCAATTAAAAATTTTAAATATTTTAAATGGTATTGTCAACATGAATAAAACTAACATTTCTAATATTTATCTATATTTATACATATGTATGTATGTAGTTTAGCTGTAGTAGTATTGTTGTTGAGTAAACTAGCAATTTGTGGTGACTTGAAAATTATTTGTATTTTTCAAAATAATAATTTTATTATCGAGTAGTTTCAATTGCTGAAATTAAAAACAATTTCATTGCTGGTTTTTTTTTTTTTTCTTTTAGAAACCAAATACTAAAATGAAATTATCCCAGCATTCGTGCATAATAAATTTTCCTTTGTTGAAAAAAATTCTACTGATTGGTTTTTTAATTTATATGACTGCTTTTAAATCAGTTGTACAATTAAATTCCATGTGTGTAAAACTTAATTTTTCGTTATTAGCTTTTAGCTGCTTAATGAGTTTTGATATGATTTTAATTACTTTTAACAAATTTAAATAAAATTTTTAGAATCACATGCACTTGTAAATAGAACTTAATGATACATTGTATTTTTTATAGCAAAACTATGGGCAAATTTTATTTACATTTAAAAATTTTAATTTATACTTACAAAGTTAAATGAGTTTGCTTTAGAACAATTTAGTGAAAAGAATAACATAATTGATTAATATTTTGCGGGTGCCCCCGTACCCCAGTGGAGTTGCGGGTTCGATTACCGCGGAATAACAATGGGCCTAAGATCTGGGCTAAGTGGGCCTTCCCTTTGGGGTAGGGTCCGCCACCTAACCTAACCTATTATTTTGCAATATTTTTGCGATCAGTGGAGAGATATACATATTTACTTCGGATGTTAATATCGTTTTTTATTTATTTTTTACACCCCGCCATTGGAAGTTACTGTTTTTTTTTTATTCATATTTCGACATTTAGCGGTTTCGACGGACGATGCTGATTATTTTCGCGATGCTATCAGTATGGATGTGTGTGTGGGTATGTAAACATTACATAACTTATGAACGGCAAATGCATCGCCATAAAATTTGGCCCTGTCAAAAGGCAATGACTTCCGTAAAATTTAAAGTTTTCTCATTTGTTTCTACTATTTCATCAGTAGACGTTCAATCAAAATATTTTTGAACAAGCTACAAAATTTCACATGTGTATATAAAAAAGTTACCAAGCACTATTTGAGAATTAAGATATATTTTACGGTACCAAACACAAGCAACTAAACGAATAAAAAATTTAATGAATCTTTCCAAATCTTATAACACAAACGAAGAACAAATTTGGAAGCAGCCCAAAACCCGTATTAATATGTACATATTTTTTTTTAAATGAATAACAAAAGCACGTAAAAAAATAAAATTGCTTGGAATTTACATGTTTATTAATTTAAAACAACTGTACGGAATAGTTCTAAATAAACTACAGACCGTTACTGTAATAATTTTGTGATACGTACGATATATTTTTGTGATAGAATAAATATATTAAATTAAATTAAAATCAAAGAATTCTTCAAGGAAAAATCGCATTTCGCACACATTTGTCTCTTTTTTTCCAAGCAGCCGTTCAAGAAAAGAAATATTTAATTCCGAGTACTTAAATTATAAATATTTACAGAACGGGAAATTTAAATGCCAGACACTTAAATCAATAATTTAATTTGATGAATCTGCTTAAGCACGAAATACATTAAATTAATAAAAAAAAATGAATTAACATTTGTTACCCCAAATCGTTTAACAATAGAAAAAAATGCTTCTCTTTCATTTGGATTACAAATGTTGATGTCTTTCAATTTGACAGATTTTAGATCTGTTATATGTCAAGTTGTTGCTACAACAATTCATATAATTAAATATAATTGTTATTGCTGTTGCCTTCTTTTTTTCCCTCTTCACGTTTGCTTCACCATCAAAAGAAATAAATCTTCTTAAACTTTTCCCTGCCGCACGGCAACATGAGCAGAAAAATAAATTCAAAAAAGGCATCATGATAAAATAAGGAAACAATTTAATTAGTCAAAACATATATTTTCTTGCAAATGAAAACATTCTCACATACACGTTCATACTTAAATGTCTCAGTTACAAAATATTCGTACACACAGCAAATTAATTTGCCACCTGAAAGCTACCAACTATAATTTGTCTTCCTGGCAATAAGGCAAAACAAAGGATCAAAATTAAGGATGTGGTGTTGAAAAACTGAAATAAATTTCTAATTAAAAATGTATACAAGTTGTTTGCCCTAAAAATTTAAATTATCTTCATGTTGGTTGTGCCACCATTATAAATGAGTATTTGAAAATTTATTTGGCTTTGAGTAAATTTATACATGAATATTTTATATATGTAAATAAACCAAGCACAAAAAAAAACTTTAAACCACTAATAGTTTTTCTATAAATCAAAATTCAATCAAGAAAATTATCAACATTTATGTCTATATAGAGTAAAAAGCAAGTAATCCACAGTATTCAGGTATAAGATTTCAAATGTTATGTATCGTTGGTTCAGTTTACTTGAAGATACAATGAAAGATGTGAGAAGCATATTGGAGATATTTGTCAGCTGTATAAACAATCGTGTTCAAAAATTTATTTTTGAGCTCAAGCATAATTTGGAAGCTTTTGGGGTCAACTATTTTGCAGATTTTTTAAGATTTTTCGGAAAAGGTTTAGTGGTCGCACAAGCCGAATTTTAGGCAAAAATCGGGTTTAACGGCCCTCCTTTGTGTTTTTGTCACGATTTTCTTCACTTTTGAACTAACAATCTGAACAAAAAATAACCAAGCTTTATTTCCGTGTACAAGAAAATATAAGCTACGTCAATAACTTTGCTAATTTGGGTACCTTGCATTATAATTTTTCGTAATTTTTGCAAGATCAATTAATTCTTAATAATTTGGAAAAAATGATTTTCGAATTTGCTCTTACCATTCCTGAGTTGTATCATTTTTAAGGTTCGTACCCGATGGCCAAAATATAGACTAATTGCCTTCAAATAAAAGTAAATAAAATCTGATAAATATCACATTTATCCTGATTATACAGGCGTTTAATTATTCTATAATTATGTAGACTTGAATATTTTACATACAAAATTTTACTCAGTCCTTATGCATAATTTAAGGTTAATTTCCTCCTTTTCCTTCGCAAAGTGGTTAAAAGAAAAAAAAACAAAAAACATGAGTTTGCGCAATAATAATTATTATTTAATGGTTTTATACCCTCTGCCTGAAAGGACAGCATTAAATGGAGTCAACATAAAATATTGTTGTTGTAAATGTATACGTATATAGTAGATAAATATGTACGTACATCATTAGAAATAGAGAATGTAATTGTTACATATAAAAATATTAACGGGGGTAGCTGAGGCCATATTGAATATTTCATAGCACTCGTAATAACTACAACAGAAAACTTGTGCGGTTTTGAGAAGTACAAGTAGAAAGTTTTTGATATAAAAGTTTCGTTAAAATGTTTTCGTTCTTCCTGCATACTTACTCGTATATCATTTTCATACTAAACTTTTGTCTTGTTGAATTAAAAATGAATATCAATGTTTACTTGTGTTAAACACTGCTACGTATTTCCATAAGTACGCAGCGGGAAAACTCAGAAGACCTTCTTACTTCAGGCCTTTTTAAAGACATCCTTAGGCATCTTTTTGATTCATTTACTATAAGTATTCGTATCTAAGTGCTATAGAAGGCCTCTGGTATTCCGTAGAAAAAATAATAGATATTTCACACTTCTTTTTATGCGAAGAGAGAAGAGAAAGAGTAACATTTATTATTATTTTTTTTTTGCCAAAACAAAACCGAAATTACAGAAACTCTGGCGAAAGGAACGAGAGCTCAAGGCCTAGCCAGCAATTATTACATGTGCAAAAAAGATATGAGTATGGAAGGGAGCAGGCAGACCTGGTACCTGGAATTTAAATTTTTTAAAGAGAAATAAATGATTGCCTACTACTAGGTGTTACCTTCTATAGAAACGTGAGAGGGATGGCGGGATAGTGAAGGGGGAAAGCTGCACTATTTTTACAACTCTGCTTTTTGCACTCTTTTTTTAGCAGCGTTGCCTCTGACGTTTTTTTTAAAGTTCTGTTTAGTAGGCCTTTTTTTAATTATTTTACTTCGCCGATGATGCTACACACATTACCTACCAATTTGCCGGTAGGGCAGTTACAAATTTCTCACATACACACATTTACACATACACAGCTATGAATGTAGTAGAAATATTTAGTAAATCAGCTTTTCATTCTTGATGTCAGTCAACAAGTCGTCATGTTAAAGTATGTAATTTTCAAACAAACTATTTATTAATTACATATTCATTTATGAATGTTGAGTTTACGATTTGAGTTACTAAAAGTGCACATTTATTTATTTATGCTAATGTAAATATTAATATCAATTCAAACAAGATTTAATTAAATCTTGAATCTGTTGTGTAAGTTTTGAATCTTGAAGAAATGTTGTGGTAAAAGGAGCAATCAAGAGAAGTAAAAAATGTATTTCGGAATTTGATCTACGCACATGTTACACACAGTAAAGCCGAAAAAGCGTTTGTAGCAGATATGGAAAAGTTGTAATTTTTATACTCTGTATAGTATATGGGCAGAATATATAGCCGTTCTTTTAGTTTTCTTTTTTCCTAGACCAGTGCTAAGGGGATGTGCGCTACGTATGCAATGCATGCCTACGGAAAAAGAAGCTATTTTATAATATTACGGGTTTTTTTTATTGTCCTTTCGCTACTCATTTGTGTAGCTTCTTCAGGTAAAATTGTTTTCGTTTATAATTGAAAACCATTTTTCCTCAATAATTAATAAAATTGTTTTATAATTAAAAAATATTTTATACCAAATGAATTTACTATAGGAATATCTTTATATATGAATCTTATTTAAAAAAAAAAGTAAAATTTTGAACTAAGAGTCACATAAAAATTATTTTTTAATTCTAAACAAAAACCATTTCTCTAGAAATAGCTACACAAAGAGAGAGAGCCATTTTATTTAATATTTTACTCCCTCTCTACATCACTCCCCTCACAACACTTGATTACGAAAAACTCCGAACCCAATATGAAAGAATCTAAACGTCCAATTCGTATCATTTCTTCATTGTAAATTACAATGACTTCAAACAAATATCTCAATCTGCAAGATGCTGAATAAAATCGGAAAATCAAATAATTTAATTTTGGTATCAATTGGTATTAATTATCAGAGTATTAGCACCTCTGAGATTTCTCCAACAGTTAAAAACTAACTAAAAATTTTGTAATTTCAAATAATAAAAAAATAAATAAAGTTATGGGCACCTTCCATTATGCAATATTATTGTACATAAATATTTTCAAATATACCATATATATAATATGGTGAAACTTTCCTGCAATAAATAAAAAGTAAACATAATGCATGACCAACGTTGACGTATTTGCGATATTCACAAAGTGGTCCTGAAGTCATATGTTTTAAAATAAAAATACGAAAAAATATGACTTCTGTAAACAAACTGTCATAATTTAGTATGCTATTTCAAAAAATTCATTCAGAACAATTTGACTTTTTAATATATAAAATAAGATCTGTCATTGAAATCTTTTAATAATTCTCTTTTTAATTAAAATTATAAAATTGTGCTTTTGGATCACAAAATTCTTGAA
Source organism: Dexiosoma caninum (assembly GCA_963924685.1). Classification (NCBI taxonomy): domain Eukaryota; kingdom Metazoa; phylum Arthropoda; class Insecta; order Diptera; family Tachinidae; genus Dexiosoma; species Dexiosoma caninum. The sequence goes on along the minus strand of OZ004725.1, from coordinate 122,673,353 downwards.
ATAAATATAATCGAAAACAGCTGTTGCCAGTGATTATTAATTTTTATTAATTATTAATGAATGACGGCGGTTAGTCGATAAACGTTAAGTGGCTGCCAGCCAGATAAGTTACACAAACAAAATTTTCTCACTTGTATATCATTGTGATATTGTGATTTTTTCTTTCTTACTTATGAAAATCTAATTTAAAGTAAAGGTATAGAAATGTGAGCAATTTTTAAATTATTTTTTATTCTTATATCGTTTATAAGTAGCGGCGGCTTGTAAATATTATCACCGGTGCCACTGTTAGTCTACTGTTATTTTGCAATAAACTAATCTCGAAAAATTTAATATTTTATGATTTTTTTTTTTGTTTAAAGCACAACTACAATTAGTTTAAACTATTTTGAAATATTAAGATATCATGACTTAATAACATTAATGACATTGTGAATCCACCAATTCTTGTTCAATACCATAAATTTTACAAAGTGAATTGGAATATTTCCTGGAACATCATACTATATTAATATTATAAATGTGAAAGTTTGTAAATTTGGAGGTTTGCACCACCATCATGCAAAAACCGTTTAATGGATTTGGATGAAATTTGGCAGACGGTCCAAATTAAATTATAAAATAATTTTTCATGAGCATGTGGAGAAGAGGGCGATTTCATGCTCTCCCAATATATCCAACCGATTGCAATGAAGTTTAAAATATAAAATTTAAAGTTTTAAAAATAATAGGCGGACGGCCCAAAATGGCCAACCACTACTTTGTTTATATACTCCGTGATATGGGTATCAAATTAAAGGTACATATGTATTTAGTATGAAGGGAATTCCAAGTCAAATGGAATCACTAGAAACACAATATTGTGGGTGTTGCGGTTTAACCTAGTTTATTTATAAAATTTATATTTTTATTAATTTCGAATGTTCAATGGTATTTTTAAAAACAATTTTATTTATTAACAATTTCTATATTATCTTTTAAGCTCAAAGGTTTGTTTTTATTTATTATTTTTCTATTTCAGTATTTCAAATATAATAAAAATTCCCTGAAGATGTTAACCGATGGTTGACGAAATATTGAAATAGAAAAATAATAAATAAAAAAAAACCTTTAACCTTAAAAGATAATATAGAAATTGTTATTAAAAGAAATAATGTTAAAAAATAAGGATTGAAAAACAATTTTATTTTTTTTTTGTATTCAAATTAAATTTAAATAATTGGAAAAGTCGACTGCTGGATAATTTGGGGGACTATTTAAGTTTGCAAAAAAGTGTTTTTCCGTATTTAAAGAAAATCTTCCAACAAGTTTTTTTAATTAAGCGCGCAAATCTGGAAATTATAAAAAATGCAAAGTAATTGAATAATAAACTGTAAATACAGAGTGAAGTTGTGAGGGTTAGATTTTGTTAGTTTTTTATTTCTTTTTACACAAAAATAATATGTAATTTAGTGACTCATTTTACAATCGTTTCAAAAATATTTGAAGTCTATTCATGCTGATATTTCAATTGCATGTCTATTAAAAAAGAGTTATTAGCTGGAACAATCGACGTTAGATATGCATATACATGTGTGCAAATGTATTCTCATAAGTGCGACATTTCTATTTTATACTTAAATTCCACGCACTATGGTTTATTTTGTTCAATTCCTTTTAAATGGAAAACTGCATCATTTTGCTTTATTGTTTTATCAATGTTTCGCGCATGAATTATAGCGTTTAGATAACAATTGAAAATAGAGCGATATTTATTAATAGAAATGTTCGAAAACAAAAGCTTGAAAGCTTCGACAAAAAGATACAAATGCAAAGTAATTCAGGATTTGTTTTTCTTTGTTTGTTCCTTTTTTTTTTTCTTTTAATTATTGAAAATGTTATTTTGCCAGTTTTTTAAGTTTATTGAATTATTGAAAGAGGTTTGTAAAATGTTTGGCATGACATGGCTACGTACGTAAGTTAAATTTCAACTTAATTAATTTTTTGTAATAGTAAAATTTTGTGGCGAGAGAGAAACAGAACGATGTCCAAATCAAGATTTGTTAAAAAAAAGCTTTGCTGGTCGAACGTCAAATTTTTTTGGAAACGTATGTTTTGTTACCAAAATACGAACGTGTTAGATTTGTGTAATATAAATTCATTTTAAATTAATTGTAGCAAAAAGCTATTTATTTTGCATTTTTATTATTGTAATTATTAAATTCTTCACAACCAATTTTCTTAACTTTTTCTCAAAAGTAAACATACTTTGACGTTTGGCCTTCAAATACGTTAAAAACCGTTGAATTAGCTGACGGGCGAAATAGCTAACGAGTTTACCAGGCAATGAATTTGCCTTGGTCGAAATTACAACAGTAGAATCGGATCGAAATTTCATACGAGAGAGATATTTCGAATGATAACAAATGCCGTTTTTTGCTGTCAGGGCTTTGTTTTACTGGCATCGCAGGGAATATTTTGTTCACTGTCTATTAAAACAATAATAATAATTGCAATTTAGAAATTAATTTAAATTTCCATTACATTTATTTTAATTTCTTTTGCAAATAATTTCAAAAGATTTATTAATATTTACCAAAGGGGTTATAATCGGTGTATGAAGAGTATGTTATATATTAACAAGTATTTTAGTTACTTCATTTTCCCTTAAATCTCTGAGAAATTGCCATAATTGTGCCTTAAACTTATCCTTTAGTTAAGGCTTTTAATATTTATTTGGCCATAAATTTAAATATAGAACATTAATGTAATACAACTTAACTTGAAAAGGTTATTATAACTTTTCCAGCTTCCTTAAGAATCTCTGAGAAACCATTTTAATAATAAATTTTTCTAAAGTATTCTAAAGCAGATGCTTCATATAAGTGTAAGCAAAAGATACTCCCCCAGTATGAGTATTTCAACAAAGGCCTTTTCCTTTTTTCATTTTTTTCTTTCGCTTTTCTTTTGCTTTTTGGTTTTATAAATACCTAAGATGGTAATTAAAATGATTTTGTTTGCTAAAAAGCCACAAAGGATTTTAGTATTTCAACCATAATATTTTTAGTTTGAAATATCTCTTAAGTAATCATCATTTATTTTGAACTGACAACAATGGCAATCCCATCCCTGCAGCGTGTGCTTTAAGAAATTAAGTTTTCTAATGTGTTAGTCAACAAGGACGAGGAACGGGGAGAGCCAAGAGCATTAGAAGGAAGAGGAAAACAAACCTCAAAACAATAACTTGTCTAAAGTAATTTTTCAAACTTAAATAAAAGCAAACATTTCCTAAAAGTTATAAAAGCAATTTCAATGCCCTACAAAAGAAATTAAGAATATGAAAATTATAAAAAAGAAAGTTTTAAGGACGAAGCTTATTTTAAAGTAAAAATCTAATGGTTAACGGTGACATACATGCGTATCTATAGTAAATAGAGTCATGAATTAATGATGAGTTTTGCGTACCAAAGAAAATTTTTCTTAATCAATTATAAAAATTAGGAAAATTTTAAAAATGCACTAAACACCAGGACAATAAAGTAACACGTTCGTGTTTATCGGTATCCATGCTGGCATTCAAATAATTTTTATTCCACTATCAATGTACGGAAGCTGCTCTATTTCTAAATAATTAGCAATGGAAATACAATACGAGAATTAATTTGGTAAATTTCAAGGTACGAAACTGGCTTGCTTAGTTTGTTAATTTTCTAAAGAAATTAGTCATGGACACCATGTGTATTTGGATCCATAAAATAATGTTCCTGACACTGACACTGATAAGTCTATTGATAAATCAAAGAAGTTGAAATAATTTTCTTTATAAAAACAAATAAAAAAAATAAAAAGAAAATATTTTCTCGTACAGAGGATCTGCAGTTTGCAGAGACAACGTGCACCCGCTTTCTATGAAAAGAGTTGTGCAATGCTTTACGTTCTTAGATTCTGTACGAAATTTCATTAAAATCAATCCAGTAGTTTTGGAAATTACCCCGGACAAACATCGTAACATGATATTTTTATATATAAAGATATATAAAATCGTTTATACGTTTGTAAGTAACGCACGATCTCCGGAGTTGTTGAGCTGAAATTGTTAACACAGGTACCGGTCGATCCACGTTAGGTTTAAAGCCTTTTCAGAAGTGGACAGCAGCGTTGCCAGATGTGGGTGGAATATATTTTTTGGTTTTTAACAGAATCTTTTGAAATTTAGCACACATTGATTCCCGTATCTAAAGGGTGTTCTAACAAGAACGCAAGATTTAAATTTGGCGCCATTCGAAGTGTCATTGTTTGACATGTGAACAATTGTTATTGTTTGCTAGTAGAAGGTACGAGGTTAGTAAAAATGGAGCGCTACACGAATGAACAACGCATTCTCATGGGAAATTGTTTTACCAAAATGTTTTGCGGCTACAGTTCGCATATTGCGATCAATTTGGGGTCACAATAATGCTCCAAAAGAGTCAACTGTAAAGAGATTAATGGATAAATTTGCCGAAACTGGGTCTGTTAGTGATGTAAAGACAACAGCGCGCCTTCGACCAGGTCAATCGACCGAAAATGTCGCAGCTGTACGTTATGATGTCGCTCAAACTCCATCCACCTCAATTCGACACCGAGCTCAGCAAATTGGTGTCTCTAAATCCACTATGCAGCGAATTTTGACGAAAGATTTGCATCTTCATGCATACAAAGTTCAATTGACTCAGGAACTGAAGCCAGCTGACCATGGACAGCGAAGGGAGTTCTTTAAAATTTAAATCTTGCGTTCTTGTTGGGACACCCTGTAGATATAAAAAACAACAGTGTTGCCAGATTCGGCAATATTTTCTTCCACAGGCACATCAGAACGCCCTCCTTCGTCTGTATTGTGTAGCACCGGCGAAGTAAAATAATTACTAAAAATGGCTACAAAAAACCAAGCTTCAAAATTTAATACGTCCCTTGACATCAGAGACGCTATAACACTGCTATAAAAAGAAATAGCGTGCAAAAAGCGGTATTGTAAGATAGTAAAACTTCACCTCCTATCATTTCTACTACTATCCCTTTCCTCTAGTTCCAGCACAATGCACCGGTTAAATTTGCCTCGGTTAAACTAAGTATCCTTCGGTCGTTGTATGCGCATAGACTCGGCATTATCTCTCGGAATTTTTGAAGGACTGGTGGGTCTGCGGAGGAGGAGACGGTTGCTCACTTCATGTGCCAGTGCCCAGCTCTTGCCATGAGACAGCGGAGATTATTTGTCTCACGTTTCTTGTCATCATTGACTGAACCGTCTCAGCTGAGGATGTCCGCAATAGCGTGATTTATATTGGAATCGGCTTGTGGTATCACAATAGTCCTAAGTTCTGGCCTAAGTAGGACGTTCCCTTTCGAGGAGGGTCCGCCATCTAACCTAACCTAGCTTAGAGTCCAAAAGAAGACATAGGTATTGGATTTTTTATAAAATATGACCACGAGGCGGTGTAGAGGGAAATATATGCCCTTCTATCTAAACTATCTAACCAATTTTGATCAAATTTAAAACATGAATATATCTGAGTCTTAAAAGACACATCAGCTATACATTAAAAAAATAAGACCAGAAGAGGCGTAGATAGCAATATGTTCCTCTCGGAAACTATACTGCGATATATATATGTACACGGTGGGCCAAAAGTAATCACCCTGGGCAGTAATTTTATTTAAAAAACCTTTGGATCTGCATGGATGGTCGTCAATTCTGACGGCGGTCACTTAGCCCAAATCATAAGCATTGCCAAAATTTGTCTTAAAAAGAAACTACAGCAAAATAACATCGGGTGATTACTTATGCCCCGGGTGATTCTTTTTGGCCCACCCTGTACATGTATACTTATAAATGGATGCATAATTATTAAAGAAAATGATTTCTGAATTATAGAAAATAAATTTTATTTTTTTATTTATTTTCAGACGTCAAACTGCTGAAGAACGAGAAGCTGAACGTCAGGCGGCCAATCGTCTAATGCTGTCACTCCAAGCTGAAGCCATAAGTAAAGGTTTTGCCCCACCACCTTCCGCACAACTGACATCACAAACAGTCAATGGTGCACCTTTGGCTGCATTGCATGGCCTGCAGCCCTGGGCAGAAGCGTCGCACGCAGCGGGATGTTAGAAAACAAAAACTGTTTAAAGCAACTATAATCACATGTGATAAAACAAAAATGTAAATAGTAAATTAACCAGCAAATCCATAAATAAAAGAAAGGGATTAAAGAACTTGTATTAAATAATAAAAATTAGATTTCAGTTAAAGTAGATCTGCTAAACAAGTTTTAAAATATTCTCGTAGTTTAAGTAACTAGAAAACCAGCTGTTGCATCTCTTCAAACAATTTGTAAATAGTAGATTAAATCTTACAATATAGTTTTTTTTTTAATAAGTTCTACTTTCTAAGGTATTTTTATGAATAAAATATAAATTTAAAAGGATGGAAAAGCAAATCTTAAGTCATATTTAAAATATTTTTAAAAAAAGCAATGGTAAAAATAAATTATGAAATAATTAAACGATAATCAATGGGAATGCACTTAAAATGTATTTAAATTATTTAAAAGAAATAAATGAAGAACTTTAAATTAAACTTATATGATAAAATTAAATTATGCGATAAGCCATTTATTTAACAAGAAAACAAGAGACGAAAAGAAAAAAAAACAATAATTGTCTTTATATTTCGCTTGTAATTTTAAATCCAAAATCGAAAAGAAAATAAAACTATTCAAAAAATGCTTATAATATTGAAAAGAAAATATAGAAAATTACTTTGAAACAAAATTAATAAATTGGCTGTTTTATTTGGAGATTTCCCACGCTCAATGCCAGATTTTCCATAAGAGTGATTTAAACAAAATCAATTAATTATTTAATTGGACACATCTCCTCTTAATGATTTTACAACGATAGTAAACAATAAACAGGAAACTACGTAATTATATCGTGTATTAAATAGTAATTTTGCTTTCTAACCCATTAACTACGAGTATTATGCCATCTGTTCGACAGGCGTTTCACTTCGTTTTTATTGTCGAAACCAATAATTATTTCATTTTTAATTTATTGAAACAAGGTGACCTCTTATTAAACGAATTTGTTGATGACTGAAAAAAAGAGCATTGGTGGCATTGAAATATTTATTTTATTAATTTTTTTCACAATTCGTTTCTCATATCTTCGAATGAATCATTAAACACAAAGATTACGGCAAACTACACGACTGCAGTTGTTGTTGGCTGCAGACGTCTTGCAGTCGGCCACTTTTTTTTATTTGAAGACGACAGCTGCAGCTGATAGTTGTTTGGTGTAGAAAAATAAAAAATTTATTTTGTTGTAATTTTCTTCTAAATGAAAAATATATAATTTTTAGCCCTGATTTATTTCTCATTTCTTTTATATTGGCAACAGTAAATCTGTGTATGTCGCTCACAAAAATAGCAATTAACTTAACGTGGCGACGGCTATGATGGTCGTATATCCATGCAGCTGTGTCGTCCTATAAATAATAAGTTTAATATAACCGTGTGTGTTTTACTTTTAAGATATTGTAGTCGGTAGCCTGCTGTGGTCTATGTGTTTCGAACAATATACCCTTGAAAATTTTTTAAGATAGGAAAATTAAATTTTTTACGTTCGTAGAGTGGTATGTCTCGCGTCTTTTACACTTAATTGCACTCTTGCATGTCTACTATGTGCAGAGATATGATGGTAAGTAGTATAAATCCCATATTCTAACTAACATGGCGGGGCACCAGGCGGGCCAAAGGTAGTGCCTGAATTTCAGTTTCTACCAGTTTTTGTTGACCTGGTGTTTCACAAAAAAGGACGTTTTTATTTTTCACATTTTAAAATTTTCTCTGTTCAAAGATGTGTTTGTGTTTTTCTTAAAAACTCACATAGTTTTCTAGATAACAGCACCAAACTTCGTAGGCTGATAGAGTACATAATGGAGAAGCATCCGATAATAAAATTTTGCCACGCCTATTTTTTGTTAGACGAAAGTGAGCTTTATATAAAATTGCTATTTTGCTAATGTTTCTGTTGCTTTTGAGATTGCAAGGTCCAATAGTGGATTTCAAAGACTTTCATATGGATTTCATCCAAATACATTGTACGGTTCTCAAGATATGAACGTGCACTTTCGAACAATATACCCTCGAAAAATAGGCCAACAACTTCGTAATTTTTCAAGATGGGGAAATGAAATTTTGTACGTCAGCAGAGTAGGATTTCCCACTCAAATTAGTGTTTTGTTTAAACAAAAGGGATTTTATATATAAAAGTTTTTACAACAAAAGTAATTGTTGATTATATATGTATGTATGTGTGAAAACTATGAGAAAAACTGGTTTAATATCCTGAAATTATAAAAATTTTTTAAATATATAGAGATATTTGAAATGTAAACTGTTTCTTTTAATTATTTTAAAATAAAAACAAATGTTACAAAAACTAGTAGTTTTTTAGCAATTGTTTTTGGGCGCTTTAGCATTTTTCTTTTGTCTTCTTCTGGCAACCTTGCCTTTAGGAATAAAATATCAAAAATCACATATAAAATCCCTCGCTACATATCGATTGCCTGAAGTAGAAACGCCCAAAATAGAATTTTTAAGAAATTTGTTTATCAGTGATTCCAATAATTTCGCACGAATACACCTCGTCACAAAAGTAACGGGTTTACAAGCATTTACATTTTGATAATTGCATACTCAGAACAAAAGTTTCTATTATATTTTTACTTCCCTTATAAAGTTATGAATTATTTGAGTAAGGGCCTTTTCATTTGAGACCAATGTCAGTTGTGATTGCAGCCAATAGGATGTTATGGAACTCAATTATGGGGCGCTGTAGCATTTTCCCACGTAAAGATAATGCAGAGACTTGAAACCAAATTATGGGTTCGATACACGTAACAGCAGCTCCACGAACCATCAATGACGCAAACATGCACAATATTCTTGTTGCGTGATCGCACAAAACACAGATCGAAAAAGGTTCTGAGAGACACATTCATTTCAGAAGCTCCTATTCCACGGTATACCGTGGCCACTTTCTTTTAAAAAGAGGATCACATCAGCACACCACTGTCATATGAAAAATACTAACAAACATGAAAGTTGAGTTTGTACCTGCCGCTGATTGAGATTAATATTAAATTTTTTAGTTGACTTTCTAGCATTAAACGTTCATATCCCGAGAACCGTACCATGCATAAGGATGATTTTTTTCATATGAAAGATTTTGAATTCTGCTTTTGACTTGCAAATAGCAATAGAAATTAAAAAAGCGCCCACTTTTAGTAAGTTAGAACCCATGTTAGTTAGAAAATGCGATTTATAATACATACCATCATACCTCTGCACATAGTAACGAATTAGACATTATAATCTATTATGAACACTTTTTAATTCGAAATTTTTCTAATGTGTGCAGTGATATAATATCGCCATATATCGTATGTATACCTGTAGTCGGAAACATCAACATTTCTACCAGCACCATTTCAAAAATAATACAATTTTGACATTAACCAATGATAAATAGTCGCCGGTTGGGCTTATAAGTTCACCTGATATGAATTCGCAATGCTCCCAAGCTTGACATACGTTGACAAAGCAGCGAGACCCCCCCAAAGCCTTTATGTCTTCCTGCGGTACTTGCTGCAGAAAATCATTTAAATTTCACATCTGTAAAATGTACATATTGAGGTTATCTGCTTTCAATCATCTACCATTTTCACCTTCGTCTCACACAAGTTACTCTGCATGCAAAATGAGATTTAAAAAGAAGACTAAATCGACGAAAAATAAAAATTAAAGGAGCAAATCATTCTTCATCAATACATTTGATTGATTATTGGCCAAACTTGTGGACAGTTTCATGTAAGACTAATCTATTCATGTTCAAGCATGTCCTTTTAATATAATCTGAAAGAAGATGTATGAAAAACATGTATCCATCCTAAAGCAAAGAGCTCCGTGTAAGAAAACAGAAGGAGGGGATGATTTTAATTCCATAGAAAGGAAAAGAAAACCAACCAATCAAGAATTAACGTTTGTGTAGGTTGCAGATACGAGTACTTTTACGTTAAAATAAAGACATGTTGTGTTCAAAATAAAAGAAAACTTATTCGTTTGACTTTGTTACAAATTAAAAGTGATTATTACTGTTGTTTATCCGTTTTTCCTTTAATTTTTTTTTCATTGTAATAAAAGCCACAAGCAAAAGAAATGAATGGTCCAGTCCGATGCTGAGAAAACAAAGAAGAGTTACTGAATATATGATGGTATTGCATATCAAAGGTAATTCGATTGTATGTGAAGGCAGTTTGATGCATTTTATGCAAAAGCACGTGTGTTTAATTTGAAAATAGATGGACAATCAATAGTGAAACGCACAGCCATACGCCCATGTCGTTATCATTTCGACAATGGTAAAGAGATGAATGTACATACGGATGTAGCGATAGACAGATACGGTATAAGTATGTATAGTGCTTAGTACTCGAAAAGGATTTCAAATGATAAATTACAATTTTATTCGTATCCATTTTTTGTTTTGTGCTCAAATTTCAATCAATTTTGCTTAAGAATATAACAAAAACACAATGGAGACGCGCAGATACCTCAATAAGACGTAAAATAATTAAGAAATTAAAAAAAAAACTAAAATGTACACAGAAAAAATTAAATTCGTATTAAACATATTATATTTTTAACTGAAATAGCTCCCACCACAGAATTTATCAAATTAAATACTATAATTCGTAAATGTTTAATTGAAAAAAATATTATATTTTTATTAAAATAATATTACTATATTTATAAAAATTTTAACTAATTTATTTGTAAAAAAAACTGTTAAAAATAGTTGAGAAATTTTAATAAATATGAGTATTTTTTTATTGCGTGTGGGGTAGGCTTAAAAATGCCGGTTACTCCAACCCAATAAGAGAAAATTGATTTAAGTGCTTTGGACGGTCTGGGCACGTGCAGTCTTTTGTTGGAGCTAATTTTTTTACTTAAATTTACAATCAAAAAATATTATTTCTGAAGGTCATTTTTAAAGAAAAACATATTTGCTACATATTTTGACGTGGACATGCTTATTTTCAAGGTCGAATGCTGCTCATAGAAGAATTATTATCGTATGAAATCGTTTTATTCAAAATGCTGGGGTTACAATTTCAACAATTTCACAAATAAAAAAATCATTACAAAAATGATTATCGGTAATTATTCAAAAAGCTTAATGAAACAAAAAATTATACGCAACTCACTCGACCATCCGATATGAAAGAGAAAATTAAGCTCGATTTTCTAAATGACAGCTGAAAGGAAACAATGAATGATGCAATCTAATAAATAACAATTAAAAATAAAAGCAGCAACCAATTAATTGTCAACCATTTTGCTTTAAATTAAAGAGCACAAAATATTGTTTGTTTTTTATACCATGGCTAATAGCGCGACAACACATGACACATTCAGCAAATTAGGCTTCACAAAAGTAATGAAATTAAGAATAATTAGGGAAAAATACCCTTCTAAAAACATTATGAATAATAGTGAAAATGTCGCTACACCTGACATTCATTTAACGCATATAAATTTCAAGAATCAAGGAAAGCATAAGAATCAGGCATGATGACTTATAAAATGAGCTGGAGATCTTATATTATTTTGTGTTTTAAATTTAATAAAATTAAATTTTTTCCAATATTTCGAATTTCACAATGTAAAACTTCTTTAGGAAAAATTATTATAAAATTAAAATTAAATAAAAATATTCCCAATTATTAAGGCGAAAAAATATAAAACCAAAAACATACTTCTGGCTTTATATGAAGTTTGACGTCCCACTTCTTTTCTTGGACTACTGCTTAAGGTGCCCTATGTATACAGTATATATGTGTAAATAACGAATAGTAGAAACACAAAAAATTTTCACGAACTATTTTCTTATAAGCGTGTTTTTCTTATACTCAATTATTTTGTATGGAAACTTTTATACATGTTTATATGGATATAGAAAATTTTTCTTATAAGAATACTGCAAATAAAATTTTTAATTTCATAGTTAAACCGTTAACGATTTTTATATCGTTTTTTTTTATTCTTAGTATTCTTTATAGTATTGCGGTGTAGAAAAAAACTTCTTCTAATGAACATTGCCATCATATAAATTTTCGTTTTTGGTTCATGTTCTTATATCCGTCATGTACTGTACAATGTGATTCTCCGGCACTAGTGGGAAAGGGATGTGTAGAAAAGAAACAGATTGTGAAGTGATGGAAGGATAGAGCTTAATTCTTTATTTAATGTTATTATTATACTCGAAGATATGTATGTATATACATACGTACTTTATACAAGTGTATATACTTTGCCAATAATAATTTTATTTGCATTTCAACAAGAGCAATTTTCTCTTTTAATCCATTATTGAAAGTAAATTTTTCAAAATGTGTGAAAATCTCAGAAAAAAAAACTTTTGCCCGGACAAATGGGTGAGTCCACCTTTAAATACATATGTGTGTTAAAAAAATTTTATAAAAAGATTTTCGATGGAATGGCTTAAGTGAAAAATTTTGGCCACGTTTCAGAGATGGCCGCTTATAGGAGGGATAGCTTTTACTGTATACATATATGTATATATTCCGTCGTATACTTTTCCCACAACCGTATCTCGGTATAATAGTTCAGATAAGAATATTACTTATTGGCAAAAGCGTTCACATTAGGTCTCGATGTCATAACGAACTTATTTACTCCAGTTACAATTTATAGCTCTTTGCCTATCGTTGTTCTTGTTGCTCTGCCTCTAAATACTAATGACTTTTAATTGTCATATGCTCCGAAAAAAATTACAAAAAACAATAAATAAAATGAAACTGAGTATGGCAGTCAACGAAGGTATTCAACCAACTACAACGGCAACGTCAACAATAACAAAATCATGATGTCTGCCACTTAAATTTAATTGTTGCTATTCCATTTATTTTTTAAATAAAAATGTAATTGCCGTTCTTATACATACGAGCACATACATATATTCCATTCATAGTAAACTACAGCTACTACATCAAATAATAATGGCAATAAACACTAAAAATAAAGGGAAATGCATATAATAATAAAATCACATTAATAAATGTCATATACAAACTCATTAGACTGTCAACATAGGGAAAATTTTAAATTTGTGATTATAGTGCGATTAACAATTTTGTTGTTCAATAGTACGCTACTCCACGCCAATATCTATTTGCTTTTTCAAAGCGATAGAGAAGTACTCAATTCCTAAAAATATCATGGAAATTAATAATTTTTAAACAGAAAAGAAAAAGCTTTCATATGAAGAAAACGATTGAATTTGAATTAGATTTTATTTTAATACTCTATTAATACAAATCTAACTAATGCAAACTTTAATATCGTTTATTTAGAGCTGCCGCACAGTGAAGTCGATCGAAAAAACAATGGCAATGTTGTATTATCACAATGGGACTAAGCGCTGGCCTAAGTGGCGCTTTCTCCTTTGGAGAGGATCCGCCAGCTAACCTAACCTATTTGTGTACATACAGTCGAACTTCTCTATAGCGAACTTCTCTATAACGAAATCTTCTCTATAACAAATAAAATTCGTGAACACAACATTTTTGTGAGTATTTTCATACATTTTGATCTCCCTATAACGAACTTCCCTATAGCGAAGTTCTCTCTGTAACGTACAATTTTTTAAGACCTAAATAGAATTTTTCACATCAAATAATCTCTCTATTGCGAAGTTTTTAGCTATCGATTTTTTGCATCAATTAAGTCACATATGTATGTATTAATAAAAAAAAATTGATGTGTTCATGTAAAAACAAATTTTTTTGTCTTAATAAATATATTTTCTACATAAAAAAAATGTAGTAAAAATTTTCTGCAGTTTCTCTATAACGAATTTTCTCTATAACGTAGAAATTTGACGGTCCCCAACTGCTACGTTATAGAGAAGTTCGACTGTACTTATTTGTAAATAATTCTCCTATTTGTGCTTTGACATTTCATATGTGAAATACAATATGCACTACATAATACATGATACACATTGTTGTAAATTTTACAATTATAGGATTACATATTTTGTTACTTTTCGTTGCAATTTGAATACAAATTTGAAGTATGAATATAAATATTGAATTTAATTTAAATCCTCCATTGGCCATTTAGCAATATTCTTTACGCTGTTAAATATTTATGTCTGCTCGTATAAGGCAATGAAAGTATTCCAAATGAAAAACTGAAAAAAATTAATAAAAAAGAAAACTTATAAAGATTTTCTCTTTCCTTGTACAATTGTTGTGACTGTTACCACTCCCTTTTGACCTTTTGCAGTTAAGCAATTTTAATATTTAATATTAACAATTTACAACAACAAAAAAGCGAATGAAAATGCAAAAAATAAAATACAAAGTAAAGGAAGATATTATTTTCTTATTTATAAAAAAAAGGGAAAAATCTTCACAAACAACACTTGAGGGTCACTTTGGAATCTTTTTATTCTTGTCCATCCATATCTTATTTGAACAATAATATAATTTGACGTTTTCATCTTGTGATTTGGAGAATATTTAAATTTTACAACTAAAATAAATTAAAAAAAAACCAAAAGCTAATTTGACGAGGGGTGAACAATCAAAAGATTTTCATTTTATGCGTTAAAAGAATTATTATTTTTTATTTTTTTTTGCTTTCAGTCAGATGCATAAGCGGAGAGCTAACAATGAAATACGAGCAAAAGGTGGCGTTGACGCATGAGTTAAAAAGAATTTTGCAAATTTGTAAACATGCTTTTTTGTGAGTTTTCAGGTAATTAATCTTTTTGTAATTAAACTTAAGAATCTACAATTTTTTGTGCACGTTGTTTAGTAAAAGAGCAGAAATGTAAAGTTATGAATAATTTAAATTTATTCAATTGCCTCGTGTTGCATGTCAAAAGAAAATGAGAAATCACTTTTTAACTTTTCCCCTTTATTTTTCCTGTTGGTTCATGTGCGGCTGTGGCGAGTAGAAATGAAAAGTTTTTTGTAAATGTTTTCAAATCTATTGCGAATGAAGAATACAGTGATGGATAGAAAAATAAGAACAGAAGAAATGTTGTCTGTTGTTATTATTATAATTTTTTTTTTGCTTTCCAAAAGGCTTTCACAAGCATTTATGTAGGATACAAAATCTGTAAGAAGGAAATTTTTGATATGATAATATTTCTTTTTTATCTTGGCTGACCGCTGCACATGCGATGCATTGCCCTATAACTAGAGGAACAGCATACTGAGAGAGATGACATGTGGTGAAGATCACTTCAAAAGAAAGCTATCTTAGAACTCTGCTTTTGCACGTTTTATGTTTGTTTATCACAGTGTTGAACCGCCGTTTTACTTTTGTAGCAATTTTTTTTAGTAGTTCCCTGGTGCAACACAATGCCTGTGGATTAGTTATAGCTGGGCCCGATACTCTTCAGTGACCAGTGACTATGCCTTCGCCACTGAAACCTTCCGACAACAACTGACACAAAGACATACTAATGCACATCAGAAAAATGCGAAATGTTTTTATGAAACTGGGCTCGAAGCCAGGACCTTTAGATTTATAGTCAACGTGCTAACTACTGCAGTCATCGCCACCCTCAAATATATAATTAATGTGTTGTACTATTTTTTTTTCTTGGACCAGTGCTCTGGTGATGTCTCCTATGCATGTGAGTATTTAGCATGTTGACTTTGCAACCAGAATAACTCTGGTTCAATTCCCGGCCCGCGGAAGACAAATTTTTATCTGCACTACAGCACCCTCTTTCATCACTATTTCAGCAATGAAATATCGGCGAAGTAAAATAATAAATGAAATGGCTCCCCTTAACTTAAAAATAATGCGTCAAAATTAATATCAGAGAAGCCGCAACCATGCTTTATAAATAACATGCAAGTGCAGAGTTGTGCAAAAATTAAGCTGCATCTTCCCACTATTTTCACCACCTGTCTATTCACTATCCTCTGTCTATCATGTGTCTATCCTCTGTCTATCTAGTTCCAGTGCAATGCATTGCATATGTAAGGGATGCCATTTGAGAATTATCCAAGAGAATAAAAAATTGCAAAAATTGATGATGAAAAGATGCAAAGTGCTTTACTATTGTGTTTTAATATTTATTTATTTATATATAATTCTCAATTCATAGAGACCTTTCAAGGCCAATTAAAAACGTATTTATAATTTATTGTCATACTAAATAAATTAAAAATTTTAACTTACAAGTAAAAAAACACGGCATATTAATTCACCCTGGATGGATACTCTTCGTCGAATCGACAAACATCATTGACTCTTTATCATACAACTATTTTATGTGTGATCATATTACCTTCTTTTTGTTAACGTCATTATAGGATACCGAAATCTTTAAGTTTCTGTTGTTTTTAAAATTTTCAAAAAAAAAGTTTAAATTCGTATCGAAAAAAATTTTTATTTTTATATGCAATTTTTTCCATTAATTTTTTAAAAATGGTTAAATAAAAAAATTTTTGTTCTTTTTTTACCTTAAAAATCGTTCGCAAAAAAATTTTTTCTTTATATTTCGTCCATACGACGAAGAGTAACTTTAATGCACTAAAATGAAGAGTAACCATACAGGGTTAAAGTAAATTAGATTTTCTTATTTTATTTTTTATTTTATTTAATTTTAAATTATCATCTGCATATGAATTTTTTAAAATATTAGTAGCTCCCCAGCCATATACACACTGCCGGAATAGATAAAAATATGACATATTGTTGGAAATATAATTTGAGCATTAACACTTTGCTTATTCAACATGTATATTCACATAGTTGGCTTTGAAATATTTTTTATGTTGTGTCACTTTGTAGAAAAATTTTATATATAGTTTAAAAGAATTTGTCATCAATAAAAGTCATACATGTACATTGTGTTTTGTACATTGCTTTTTATATAAGAACTTTGTGGAATTACTAGAAAGGGTTTGCATCACCACAACTACATTTCAATAGGTTATGGGCCCAGACATACGATTTGGAAGTTGTTGAATTTTTATTGCAAGATTTAAAAAGAAAAAATGGCATCGTCGTCATTATATCAGATAGAAAAGCTAGATGAAAGGAATTACGAAACATGGAGTATTCATATGAGAAGTATCCTTATTCATTCTGGTTTTTGGAAGTATGCAAGTGGCGAAGAAGAAGCAGATTCAACCTGGAGTCGTGATAAAATGTTGGAGTGGAAGAGTAATGATGAAAAAACGCTCGCAACAATTTTATTAAGTGTTAAGTCTAACCAGTTGAACCATATTAAAAACATTAACAAATCTAAAGATGCCTGGATTAAACTTAAGGAAGTTTACAAGCCGAGTGGTCCGATGCAAAAGGTTAGCTTATATAAAAAGATGTTAAGTTTGAACATGAAAGACAGCAAAGATATGGCCGAATATTTAAACAGTTTTTGTGAAATTACGGAGAAATTAGCCGATGTTGGAATTAGTATTCAAGAAGAATTATTGGTAGTCATTTTATTGTCAAGTCTTCCGAGAGAGTTTGAAAACTTCGTTATTGCCATAGAAACGAGGGATTCTCTACCAGCGTTAGGAATGCTAAAGGTTAAACTTCTTGAAGAGTATGAACGTCGAAATCAACAAAACAAATCATCTACGATTGAACAAGCTTTTGGTGCAGCCAAAAGAGAAACAGGTTACAAGAAAGGTAATAATAATTTGAATGTTAAAAAGGGAAATTGCTTCATATGTGGTAAGAAAGGGCATTATGCAAATAGGTGCAACGAAAAACGTAATCAAGAAAAAACTTACTCTTTGATTGCAATGGCGAATTCTGAAAAAAGAGATACACAAACATCGACATGGTACATTGATAGCGGTGCTACAAGTCACATGTGTGCAAATCGAAATTTATTTTGTAAATTAGACAGATGCAGTGATAATATAATGTTGGCAAATAGAAAATCAATTGCTGCTGAAGGAATAGGAACAGTCAATCTGTTTATAAATAATAATAAAATTGTACTAAAAGATGTTTTATATTCCTCAGATCTGAATGGAAATTTTTTATCTGTCAATAAGGTCGTACAGTATGGTGGCAAAATCAAATTTAATAATAAGGGTGCAATATTTACTGATGCTTACGGTGAAATAGTTTTAAAAGCCCGTAAAGAAGAAAATTTGTTCCAATTTAAAATAAAAATACCGAACGAGAAATTATGTGTTTTACAATCCATTAATGAAACTTGGCATCGTCGATATGGACATTTGAACTATGAAAGCCTGTTTGAGTTGTCGAAGAAAAATATGGTGAATGGTATAAATTTGACGCAGAAACATCAAGATCCGTGCGAAATATGTATGGTTAGCAAAATTCATGCTATAAAATTCCCGAAGAAATCTGAAAGTAAATCTGGTGAGTTGTTAGATTTAATACACTCGGATGTTTGTGGTCCTATGAAAATAGATTCAGTTGGAGGTTCAAAGTATTTCCTCACATTCATAGATGACAAGTCAAGAAAAGTTTTTGTTTATTTTTTAAAATACAAAAGCGAGGTATTTGAAAAATTTAAAAATTTCAAAGAATTAGTAGAACGTCATACAAATCGTAAAATAAAATGTATTCGTAGTGATAATGGAGGAGAATATATTAATAAAGATTTTAATAATTATTTGGAGCAATGCGGAATTCAACGTCAGTTAACGGTACCTTATACGCCGCAACAGAATGGGGTAGCGGAAAGGTTTAATAGAACAATAGTAGAAATGGCTCGTTGTATGTTAGTCGATGCTGGTTTAAAACAAGATTTATGGGCTGAAGCTGTAGCAACAGCAGTTTATTTACGTAATAGATCTCCATCAAAAAGTCTCGATGGAAAAACGCCTTATGAAATATGGACGGGTCGTAAGCCATGTGTAAATCATTTTAAAATTTTTGGTACAAATGCAGTAGTTTTGAATAAAAGAAGAGGAAAATTTGAATCAAAAGGTGCAAATATGATGATGGTTGGTTATTCTAGAGTATCAAAAGCATATCGCTTATATGATAAGAAAACACGAGAAGTTATTGAAAGACGCAATGTTTTATTTAATGAATATAAATTACCCTGTAAAGAAATTAATGATAACATTCAAAATTTTATGGATTTCGAAGCGATTGTAAATAAGAAAGATGTCGATGAACAATTTGAGACAAATAATACCTCAAATCAAGAAGATTTAGAGTATAGCATTGTAAGATCAGTAAATAGCGATATTTCACTTGATGAGGTTGTAGAAACAAATGAAAAAGGTAAACGTGGGCCAGGTAGACCTAAAATTTTTAGTAATGGTAGGCCAGGTCGTCCAAGAAAAATATATCAACAACTGAATAATGCAGTGAAGGAGCAAGTTCCAAAAACTTTAGAAGAGGCATTATCCAGTCGTGAAAGTGAAAAATGGAGAGAAGCTATGAAAAAAGAAATGTCTTTGTTGGAACAAAAAGAGACATGGTCATTAGTTGATTTACCAGCAGGTCATAAAACTATTAAAAGTAAGTGGGTATACACTTTAAAGAAAAATAGTGAAGGTGAAATTGAAAGGTTTAAGGCAAGGTTGGTCGCCAAAGGCTGTAGTCAAAAATACGGCATAAATTACGAAGAAACTTTTTCCCCTGTTATAAGATACGAAACGATAAGAATGATTTTGGCATTAGCAGTTGAGCACAAAATGCATTTGCACCAAATAGATGTAACTTCAGCATACCTGAATGGAGATTTATATGATGAAATTTACATGCAACAGCCTCAAGGTTTTGAAAACAAAAGGTATCCAAATAAAGTGTTACGTCTGCACAAATCTCTTTATGGTCTTAAGCAATCCGGGAGAGCATGGAATTTTAAATTAAATGAAGTTTTATGTAAGATGGGATTTGAAAGTTGCAAAAATGAACCGTGTTTATATAAAAAAATACAAGACAAAGAATTGATTGTAGTCGCAGTTTACGTCGACGATATAATAGTTGGATGTAAAAATAAAGCAGAAATATTAAAATTCAAGTCTCAAATTAGTAAGAAATTTGAAGTATCAGATAAAGGTTTATTGGAACATTTTTTGGGGATGAAAGTTGAACGTAACGGTGAAACTGGAGATATAAATATCTGTCAGGAAAATTATATTAAAGATTTGTTACAACAATACAATATGGAAAATTGTAAAACATCATCAGTTCCACTAGAACAAAATTTTCAAACAAAATGCAATGAAAAATGTGAAGAGGTTGATAGCACATTATATCAATCACTTATTGGCTCTTTATTATATTTATCTTTAACGACAAGGCCAGATATATTATATTCTGTAAATAAATTAGCACAAAGAAATACTAATCCACATGTAGAACATTTTAAAGCGGCAAAACAAGTTCTTAGATATTTGAAAGGAACTCAAAATCTTAAATTAAAATTTTGCAAAAGTAATCAAGAGTTAATCGGTTATGCTGATGCAGACTGGGGTGGATGTAAAACTGACAGAAAGTCACATAATGGATACATATTTTATCTTGGAAATTGTGCAATATCTTGGGAGTCGAAAAAACAATCCACAACAGCATTAAGCAGTACAGAAGCTGAATATATGTCTATATCAAATGCAGCAAAGGAAGCAGTATACTTAAGAAGATTACTACAAGAACTTGGTTTCATAAATGAAGAAAGTATTAAATTGAACGTCGATAATCAAGGAGCTTTAAAATTAGCAACAAATCCAGTATTTCATAATCGCAGCAAACATATAGATATAAAGTATCATCACATTAGAGAAGTAGTAAATAATAAGGAAATCTATTTGGAATACTGTCCTACGGAAGATATGATTGCGGATATATTTACTAAAAATTTGTCTAAATTAAAACATAATAAATTTGTTACTTTGTTAAATTTAAAAACATAAAATCAGTTTGTAAAATATATATGTTGAGGAGGAGTGTTGGAAATATAATTTGAGCATTAACACTTTGCTTATTCAACATGTATATTCACATAGTTAGCTTTGAAATATTTTTTATGTTGTGTCACTTTGTAGAAAAATTTTATATATAGTTTAAAAGAATTTGTCATCAATAAAAGTCAAACATGTACATTGTGTTTTGTACATTGCTTTTTATATAAGAACTTTGTGGAATTACTAGAAAGGGTTTGCATCACCACAACTACATTTCAATACATATATCTACATATATATAGTTTAGAAGTAGATCCTAAATTGCCCGTATTGTTAAGTACTTGCACTTAAAAATTTCATAAGTTTCTTGTTGAATTGTATTAATGTAAAAGAGAATATTCATTAATAATAATTAATTCTTTACTTCCATACATATTTGTATAAATATCGACATAAATATCGCCGAAAATGGTGATGAAATAATAAAAATCTTTGAGTTCCTTGTTTTATTACATCTGCTATTCGAACATTGTCGTCTGCCCCAGTATATGTATGTATGTATTTTTGATTCCCCTCAATCGCCATTTTGATCAATGTGATTAGGTGTCTATAACGAGAGATTTTAAATTTAAACAGATGTTTTTCCATTTATATCCTTTGTGAAGCGCAAAGAAAAAATGTTCACTTTTCCCGGGCACTGTACAAGCAATAAAATTTCATTTGAAACACAGGCAAAACTTTAGTTTCTATTTTTTATTTTTTATTTATTGCAATCATTTCGTTCTTATTTTCAAATTTAGAGGAAAATAAAAGGTGAGAAGCCTTGAATTTTTCCCAAATGAATATTAAAATAAAGTGTAAGTCCGCTTCAAACAACAAACAAAAAAATAAGAAGGAAAAGAGAAAAAGAGAAACGTTTAACGCTTAGCCAAAGATAAATTAAAGAATTATAAAAACAAATGCTTGTAATTGTATGCAAAGGAAAACAATCACAACGAAGGCCATCGGAATACAAAAACCTGTCAGCCCTTGATTCGCTCTAACCTGAAATCATTAAAAATTTTGCCATAAACGTTTATTGTTGGGCAAATTGAAAAACCTTAATGGAGTCTATATTCGAATTGTATTTTGCGCAAAGGAAATAGCAAAGTGATTTCATTTGTTTGTGGGTGGGGGCGTTTGACAAATGAAAAATTGTAAAAATAAACGAGTATTGAAATGGGTGGAAATAAAATCAACCATGTTACGACATGATAAAAACAAATGTGACAACACATACTCATGCACGACTCTATGTATTTCAAGCGTATTATAAAATCCCCCAGGAGTAAAGTAAAGAAGACATCAGTAGAGGGGAAGGGAGAGAGAGATGGAGAAAAATTGACACACCAGAATCATTTGAAATTGATGAACTTGTTACAACAAACGCAGTTCAAAAAGTGTGTTGTGTTAAGTTCCAAGGATGAGTGCCTGAATTTAAAAAACGTTTTATTGCACACCAGCCTGTTAAAAAAAAAACTTTATTTACTCTTTTGTTTTTTGATAACAAGTGGACATCATACATAGGGTTCTTTTAAAACGTATCCTTTCTAAAAATCCCATCCATATCCATTTATCCCTTCATAAACTTGGGTGTTTTTTTTTGACAATTGTTACAAAATTGAATAATTGCTTTGTGATGTTTTCAACCAGCCCAACTAAGTCGGTACGTCAGGCACTCCGTCGCTCCGTCATTCAGATATTTAATTTAAGGGGTGACAATCAAAGAGGCGTTTTTTTATTCTGCACTTGAATTCTCTTTCTAATACTTTTGCGCTTATTTCGTTTGAGGTTACACGGGTATCAGGTTGCAAAACGTAGTGACAATTGTTTTGCTCTTTTAGTTTATTTGTTATTATCGTTTAATACTATTGTGTGCTTTATTGTAATTGTTTTTGTTGTTGTGTTTGATTGTGCGCTTATTGCTGAAGAAGGGTGTTGCAAGTTTATTTGTGTCAAATTGACTTTGAGTTGTTGCGCCTTTTAATGTATGATTAAAAGATTACAGAATATTTGATAAGAGTTTCAATTTACCAGGGATTAAGAGGGAATTTGAAAACATATTTTGATAATTACTTCTCAAAATTTAAATCACATTCGCAATAGGGTGCTCGTGGCAGTCGGTAGTCAGTTGGGGTGGGAAACTTCTGAAAGTAATTTTTGGAAATGATCAACATTCGATTAACATTCAAGATTATTCTTCTTTTAAGCAATATTTTTTTCTATTAAAAAAAAAGCATTTCTTAAAGAGGGTCTCTATCAATTGACAGGCAACAAAAATAAACTTAAAAATATGCTGAATAATAAAATGAAACGAGCCCCATTTTACATTTGGGACATTGCAGACAGACAGACGAAGTTTGTTGGCGAGTAGAGTGAGCGGTAGATGCGAACCTCTATACTGGACAGTTTTTCCTTTCTCTTTTCACTCTTCACAATTTTCATGTTGTTGCTTCCTATAATTTTTCGCATATCAATGTTTAAATGCATGATAACAATTAAAATGATTGAACACGAAAATGGAGCTGAAACAAAATCCGTCTGTCTTGCTAATGTCAGAAATGTGAAAGCTTTAGGGTATTTGCAAGAGAATTCAAAATGTTTCTGTCCTTCAATGGCTCTAATGTGAACTGGGACTTAGGTGTCTGTTCCTTCCATGATCGAGGCACTCAATTTGTCTGTAAAGTTCATGTGGATGGTATATATGTTAAGGAATCAGAAGCTCTTGATGTTCTTGGAATGAACATATTTTTCACGTCTCCAAACGGCCTTTCATTAAGGCCGATTCCATTTGCAGCGAATAACGCTATGCCTTCTAGAGAAAACTTGCTTTTTGACCGAACAGCACTTATATTTATTCCTTGCAGATTACTTTCTATCACTTTTGACGAGAGAAGATTCAAGCCGAATGTCTATAAAATAAAATGTATAAAACCGATACCTCACCCGATTTTATCTCATGGTACGGTCAATTACGCGTGTACATGAGAGGGTCAAGTGGCTTCTCGGCAGTGATGCTGTTCCTTTTTATCTTGGACCACTGCTCAGGTCATATCCCCCACATATATAATGCATTGCAATGGAACTAGATAGACAGAGGGATAGTGTAGAGAATAGACAGTAGTTGAAATTGGTAGGAAGATAGAGCTTAATTCACAACTCTGCAGTTGGATGTTAATTATAAAGCAAATTGCGGCTTCTGTGATGTTATTTTAGACGCATTATTTTTAAGCTAAGGGGAGCCATTTTATTTATTATTTTACTTTGCCGATGTTTTATTTCTCAAATACAGACGAATGCGACAGCTGTAATACAGGATACTCAGAAAAACCTATTGCTGATTTGACTGGGCTGTGAATCGAACTTGTGTTTTTTTGGTTACTCGCCATCGAGTATTTTTTGTGCTTTTTACCTATTCCTAAAATCGAAAGAGCTTTTTGTGATTTTTTGTACAACTGAAGATTTTTTTTCAATTAAACAAATTAACTATTTCCTTGAAGCGCTAATAGGACCTTTTAAACAATCAAGCATTCTTTCATGTGTTCTTTTGACTAAAGCCTTACAGTTTTTTTTTTTTCAAAACGTAGAATAATTACGAAATGTTTAAGTCACTTGTCTGAATTGTACCCATCCGGTCCAGCTCAATTAATTTTCTAATTGGAACGTGCTCCCTATTGGAAATACAATAATGCAGCAATATGAATAATTTTACTCCTTGCAATGCTTTCTAAAATACAAATAAATGAAGTCATATGTTCCTTTAGTTAATATTTTTTAATTCTCTTTGAGAAGACTTAAACACAGTAGATATTTTACAATATATTTTGTAGAGAATGTAAACGAACATTCTTCGACAATATTTCCGCATATTGTAGATTTATTCATAAACAATGAAATTTTACATTTTTAAACACGGAGTTTTTCTTTTTTCTTTAATTCAAACCATGACTAACGGAAAATTTATTAAAATTTATTACTCTTCCTAAATAACAATGTAGTTTACGTATGTGTGTATGTATTTCCTGCACAAATATTTGCACACCTTCTCCATTTTAAAACATTCGACATATTGCAAAACGCCGATGATTGCAATTTGTCAGATAAATGAAAACTCTTTGTCAACAGAAGCAATGTAATTCATAGTAACGCATAATGAAGGCTCCCTATTGAATACCTGTGAATAATTTTAGTCGAGTCAAACATGTACAGACACATTGAAGTGCAAAAACTATACAAAAACTCGAATATGAGAAATATGAATGCTCGCTTAAGTTGTGGTTAGACGAAACAAATTTAACAAATTTATATACTGCCATAATATTGTGAAAAAAAAATTGTTTCATCAAATTTATATTGTTGGTGTATGGAAACATGTCAAAATGCGGAATCAACTAAATCATATTCTGAAATTATTTCAGAACAAGTGCAGTTTAGTGGAGCAGCTCCAAAAAAAAACATAAAATAGCCGATATGATGGAAAATTGAAAAATAAAAAAAAAATATTCATCGTGATTGTGTACGGCGTGGGCGTAACATGACAGCATGCAAACTCGATGACGTTTTTATATTTTAACGGTACCGTATAAAGAAAGGCCCGAGTATATTTTTGTAATAGCACAATTATCACAGAGTATTTCAAAATCATTAAAAGTTATATAACACTCTGTTAAAAATCACAAACAAAATATATTTATTTGACGCGGTAATAAAAACAGTAAATAGAAATTTAGTTTTTGGAAGAAATACATACATAAATAAATAATACATAAGTACGCAAAATCAAAATGTTAAGTGTTTGTTTGTTTTCATTACCCAAGGACGAGAAGAGGGACAACATCAGAGAACTTCAGTCAAACATATTTTCTCTCCCAATTAGCACGTAAAATTAACAATTAAATTTGCATAGACACTAAACAAATTTTCTATAGTATTATTAGTTATTTTAGGTTTAAAGTACGTCCTTGATACAAATGATTCAAAACCGAAAAAAATAAAAAGGTCGACAGGCATTCTTAATGTTATAAAAAAAGAACATTTTCAGAGGGAAGTTGTCAGAAGGGAGCTGGCAGCGATTTTAGTGTTAATTTTTGTCCAATATCAGTAAGCAAATATTTTGAAGAGTGCATAGGTGTCATGCACAGGGATTTGTCCAAAATGGATTTCCATGGAAATGAATGAAGCGGAAGAAATAGAATAAAAGAATACTTTTATGTAAAAAAAAAATAGTTTACCCGGTTGTATTGATGGCACCCACATCAAAAGTTTAGCCCTTACTTCTTGTTTTTCATTTTTTAAATTTGTATTTTAGTTTTGTTGTGATGAAAAATGCTAACGACAGTTTTTGACAAATTTCACTGGTGATTACCCACATTCGCTGTATCAAATTGTAGTAGATTTATATACAAACTTGCATTTTAGTCGTTATCGACACAGCCGCTACATATAACATAAAACGTCAAGTTTTTCATACGCCAATGCGTTACACAATCAGGGTGAATAAATACAAAATTTGGAGGCAACTCATATTTACCGAGTTATGGGCCTGTCAAGTTCTGGTTTGGGAATAAAGGGTATATTTTTCATAGAATGCGGTCAATATGGGTAGCATTTAAAAGCTGTTGAGAAGAAGTGGAAGTCGCCGAAATAGAATAGTTTTTCTGCCAATTTCGCAACTATAGAACCTTTAATGTGAAAAATAAAGCTGGCCCAATAACTGAACCATTGCAATAATTGGTCCTTTCGTCCAGCTAGATTGGCCAAATCTTACCCTGTGCGAGGATGTCTTTCGTCGGTATTTGAGCAATAAAACTTCGGCGAAGTGAAATATTAAATGAAATGGCTCTGAAGTAATTTTAAAATTCATGCGTCAACATAACACCAGAGACGCAACAAATCTACAAATACAAACAAATTTTCCAAAAAAAAAAGGACGAACTGCAGAGTTCTGCAAGAATTAAGCTCAGTATTCTTCTTATCACGATGTCTTTCCAACTGGTTCCGGTGTAATGCATTGTATACGCAGGGCCCAGCACCTGATAACAGCTTCACGAAAAAAACCTTTTAATTTAATTTTTGCACCGTCTGACCTGAGAAACCTGAGCTGTACTGAGAAACAATTTTCAAATTTCCTTCCATCAAAAGCAATACTGTGCATGCAAGCGAAATTATAAAAACAATTTCAATTACAATTGCTTCCTCCAATAACAACAACATGGAAAACAGAATATTACAAAATAACATTAACAATGCCAAAAACATTTATCATGATACACATGCAACAACAAAACTGAACTTGCAACCAACAGTCTTGCTCGTACATTCATGCATTCACAACAGCACACACACTCTCTCACACTCGTGAATTAAGGGATACGAAAACGAAATGATAATACGTGAATTTGTACGAAAATATAATATCTTGGGAACGCATGTCACTGTATCAGGGCTTTTACTGGTGTGTATGGAATATTGTTATTATTGTTGTTGTCCGTTTGACAGTAGCTTGTTCATTCATTGCTTTATACAAATTTACTCACTTTTAACATTTCACTAGTGTGGAACAGAATGTCATACAACTCCCTTGTAATTGCATTTTAATGCAATTATCCTTATATTTTATAGGACAATACACATCTAAACGTACATACATATATTCTATAAATTGCAAAAACGTATATCCTGGGTAGGAGAACAATTTATTTCTATTGGTTTCAAAATGTCGAATTTTTCATTCCAAATATTGAGGTGCTAATTATAATTTCAGTATAAGAAAATAATCATAAAAATTATGTTACAAATAAATTATACAATAATTATGACTTCTTGTACAATATAATTTAATTTTAACGGTCATGTAAAATGTCTCTGAAGTCGAATGTGTAGAAGTACATGAAATAATATACATAAGTATGTACATGCATATTGAATTTAAATGGGCGTGCGCCATATACTTCTTTTTCAGCACGATATTATAAACCCTAATGTATGTGTACGTGTCAGAAGAGTATTTTCGGAAGTCTTTTACAATAAGGGTCTTCATTCGTTTTGTTTCATGATGCTGTTTTTTGGTACTGTCTCGCTATTTTTAATAATTAGTGTCCGTTTGGCACGTCACATAAAAAAATAAGTTGAATCAAAATAAAACATATAAAATTTAAACTTGTCTTTAAAAAGTGTTATTTGTTTTTAAAAATGCCTAGAGAAAATCAAATGCCAAAGTGCACAATTAAACTGCGCAAGTTTGTGTAAATGATGTTTCCACACAATTTATATACCATTTTATTTGGCAAAAGTGTAAATATTCGCATGTTTTGTAGCAATTGCGGTGATGTTCGCTGAGTGGTTAGCGCGTTGACTCTGCAACCAGAAGCAGCTAGGTTCGATTCCCGGCCCGATGAAGTCAAACATTTTTTTTTTAGTTTTTTCTGTATTACGGCACTCTCGTTCGTCGGTATCTGAGCAATAAAATGTCGCTTAAATAAAATCGCTCCCCTATAGCTTAAAAATGAATGTGTCAACGTAACATATGAGATCTCTGCCGGATAAACAATGAACAGACAGGGAGCTGTAGAGTTGTGCAAGCTTTTTGTCCTTCTATTATTTCACTAGCTGTCTCTTTTGTCCACGTAGAGGACATCTCCTGAGCATCCATGCAAGAAAAAAAAAGAAAACGTCTTCTAATTTAAAAGTCCTTTAAAAAGATTTTTACTCAAATATCGCATCGATAGACCCAAAAAAGTTATTCTATTATTAAAGTTATTCTATTATTATTATTATTATTATAATTTTTATACATATTTTTATTAAAATTTTCTATATGTCGTTTCAATTTCCAGCTGAAAAGGAAACAGCTCTTTTCTTTACCCAATGAAGTCCTTTTTATTTATTTTTCGTTTTTTGTACAGGTTAGTTATCACTGTCAAAATCATAAGAGTGTAACAACAGCAACCATTTCCATTAGTTTAGTGATATTCAACAGAGGATATAAACACTTGACAATAAACAGAAGTCAACCTCTTCAAGTCATGTCATAACAACCCTCCTCTGAACTATTCCTCGCTTAGCACATGGAATTGCACTTGGATTTGTATAAATGATTTTATGATTTGCTTTTTTTAAGTCCTTTTTGTACAACAATTCATCTCATGCTGTGTATGAATTTTCTTTTATGCCATTTCAAATTGCAAATGTATTTGTGTGGAATATGTTTGTGAGGTTTTTAATTTTCTTCCGTTTCGCATTGTTGCAGCAAGCAACTTGTGTCGAGTTATAAAATCTTATTCCCCAATTCCCACAGCACACATTGCGTCCAGAGACTTTTATAGCCCTATGCCGACGGCTTGTATTGTAACTGCGTATGTGTTCCACATGCTTTTATTTGCTTTTATTATCCCTGTGGATCGATTAGCTTGTTAGGAATTCAATTTGAAAACATGTTTTTGCGTTAATATTTTTTTTTATTCATTTCTGCTGTTGCCTGTCTATAAAACAGGCAATTTAATTTCTTTATTTATGCCACGACGGTTATTTACCACATTTAAAAAAGGCTGGGAAAACCTGCTCACATCTCTGTAAGACAAGTTCATTATTGTCTAAAGTTTAAGTGGTGGGTGTGGTGTGAATCTGTTGTGTTTGAATAATAAACACATTTAAATATCATTGATAAATGCTTTACTTTTAATAAATGTAATGAATCGTATCAATTGTCTATGACAATGACTGTTTTTGGGCATATTTGTATTGCCTCAGTGATAATTAAATTACATAGAGATGTAAGAGTAATATTTTTGAAGTACAAAAGGCTGGTAGCTGTCCCAAAATATGTAGCCATTAATGCGAAATATTTCATGTTTAGAATAAGAAAGCAAAAGACAGAGATATTTTGGGATAATTAATATGCACTGGAAAGGAATACTTAAAGGAATACATTTTTGAACCATATTGTGAACATGGGCAATTTATATCACCAATTGCTAAAAACGAAATGGAAATTGCTCAATTTGGGTGTTCCATGAGCGCTGGGCACCGTAAAAACTTTTTGCAATTTGCAAGTATTGTATACCATTCACTACAAAATTCCAAACCATATAAAGCAGAGGTCTGCTGTGAAATAAGTTATCTCCCGAATAATATTCATGACCATGCAAAAGCTTTAACGTCTCGAAACTTTTAACAATTGTTTATTTGAATGAATGAATATTTAGTTGTGGTTAACTTCATAGTTAATTTATCACAAACACACAGAAAAAATTGCGACTGGTTTTATTCAATTAAAGCTCATGTTTGATGTAATATTTAAATTCAATTATTCTGTTAATTAATTCAATTAGTTTTTTTTTTTGGGACCAGCACTCAGGAGATGACTCCTAGTACATGAAATAATAAAAGATTTTTTTCCATTAACTTTTTAATTTATTTTTATATATAAAATTTTATATATTTAATTAATATATTAATTAATTTAATCAATTACCTGATTGTCTATTTATTGAAAGTTAACACTAGGAAGATTGAAAGACATACATATGTACCTGTTGAATATCATTGAATACAAATTAATGATATAAACATGAGCCTATGAAACACTTGTTTCGCTCTTAAACTTTTGTATGGTGAACCATGCTGTTTCAGTCCAATTTGAGGCGCGAACTCCAAATAAGAGCGCTCTCCTGGAATTAAAAAATTACTTCATATTAATAAAACATAATGTTATGTCCAACTGTTGTTTAAACAAATCGTATATAAACTGTAATATAAATATGCTTATGTTTTATGTAACTTAAAATCCAAATTCTCTCATTAAAAAATGCAAATTCTCTGGGTTTTTCGTTCTTTTTTCGATATAACAAAATATAAAAACAACTACTTATTATACATTTACTTAATTTTGTTCAATAATTCAATTACTGAATTGTTTAATTCAATGATTATATTAATTAATTTCTGTTTAAGTTTGAATTAAGATAGGTAATTGAATTAATTAACACTTCGTTTAACTTTTTCTATTTTTTTATTTTATATATTTAATAAAAACTAAAAATGTCGTTAATTGGAAAATAAATTATTTTTTCAATTATTACAATTTTGTTCATTGGTTTGAGGGGGGTACAAAATCAAAAATTTTTTAGTTGCTTCAATCATTTTGGTGATTAAACCCATTTTTTCCATTTTCCATGAATATGACAATTATTTTTTTATTAGAATAAAAGAAAAAAATTAATCTCCGATACCAGCTGAGTAGAACACGTATATATTTACATGTTTTCTATGCCATCATTTCTCTTTATATCACCAGCCTGGTAGTTGTAAAGTCATCAATATCATCTATTTAACCCGACAAAGGTTTAAGAAATAAATAAGAGAATTCTTTGTTATTATGCAGATACTATACTGACAGAAGCTCAAAGCTTTGTTTTTAGTACAGGTGAGATTGAAATTAGTTTTACAAATTATAAGTGGATTTCATTAATAAAATTTTTAGTTTATCAACCGTGTATTTGTTTAAATAGGGGGCTTAAAAGACGGCATTCGATATCTAAGGAAATTTCTATGCATTTAATACAGAATTTATGAAAAACTTTTTTACAGATTTTAAGATTCCATCATAATCATAAGATCTTCTATTTACAGAGCCAACCCACTAATATTCAATATTTCTTATTTCTATTTTTTTATTGTTATTTCAATATTTCTCTTCTTATTTATGACAATTTAATGGAACTAACAACAAAAGTCCATTCGTTTTGATTCGGAGCCGTAAATAATTTCAAGTGTCTTCGAATTTTATAGCGCTGTGAATGAACGGCAACAACAACTTTTCACACCACAATAAATTCATTATAAAATTTTAATATTTGAATATTTAAAATTGTTTATATGAAAACAACATTCTTATTTTCGAACAGTGGATACCGAGTTCGAATGAATTTCATCCACCACCATCTGCGCCATTGCATTGCATCCACCTTCATCAACAGCCATAACAATAATGGAAAGAACGAACATCCTATCAATTTTAACAGATACTCAATAATTTATAATGATTTAAAACAACAAATATAATAAACATACTTACGGTCACATAAAAATTTAAAAACTGTACGAGTGAGTATCTACAAAAATCATATATTATAGCAGGGGAGGATTTGGGAATGAATGAACGAACCTTTAAACGACTGAATGAATGGCTTTTTTTAAATCAATTTTCAACTTTTATTGTCCTGCACGAAATTTGTGTTGGCAATAATTTGAAAGGCCATTACATGGGTTTGGTAAAACGATGTCTATTACTCGTATCAATAAAAGTTTGTTTTCATTCTACTTTTCAGGCAAGTAAAAGTAACTGGTCGTATAAATTGATGTGCATATAAGAGAACAAGCAGCAATACTCGGATATTAAATGAGTATGAACATTTCTATCTGGAGGAAATATGTGTTGGTTGTCCTTATGTTTGCAACATAAGGAAAATGATTGAGAAATTTGTAGTAAAAAATCAAAATGTATGGACGACTGGAACCATTAAAATTTGTAATGAAGTGTGAAATCACTCGACCTCTGTCATCAATGATTTTGACCACTTAATGGAAACAATTTATTTTATTATTTTTATATTGACAGATACTTAAAAAATAAATAAAATAAAGCTTTTAAGTATTGCATTGCTACTTATACAAGAAGTAAAGGGTGGGCAAATTTGAGGTTGTGAACTTAATTAACATGTAGCTTTCAGGCAAACTCAATTTAATTTATAATGTAAATTTTAAGAATAAATGTGCGAATTAATAACGATATCTATTCCGTTCACATGTCTTCCACCTCTTCTGTTCGATTTTCAATGTTCAGTATTTGGGGATTTAACGAACCCATAGGATGTGTCTTTATTGTTCGGCCAATTGACAAGTTCATTATGACAGCAACTCCTGACATTGCAAAATAAAACACAAACGATGAAATGAAGCACGGAAATGAATCCGTGAGTTCAGCAGTGTATTGTTTGTTCTGTCCAAATGTCAGAGGATGACCTCTCAATTCTCGACACTTTTCGCTGGTAAAATTTATTCTCGTAAAAAATTATTGATTTTGAACCGGCTTAAATAAATTTACAACATCTTAGACAGTACTGTTTTTTGAGATATACCGTTCTTAAGTGCAAGAATTATTATTTTTACTGGTTTTTTTTTTATAGAGAAGTAACACTCATGCAATTAAGATGTCTAACAACAATGGTAACATTTTCTGTTACCTTCCTTTGGTAAAAGCATGAAGCAAAGAAGAGACATGTGCTGAATGACAGAGTAACACTCATGCTACTTAATTCTGCTATTGGGCGTTGCGTTAATATGCACAGCAGAGTTGTTTTGTGCCTGATCTTATGTTAATACTGTAACTTTTTAGTTAAAGCAGCCATTTCACTTCGACACGATTTTTCTTTTTCCAAATTCCGACGAAGGAAAGCCCTGTTAGCATTGACACATCAGAGACCTTTTTTGTAGGATGAATCATGCCGACGAAAATTCGTGAACTTCGTGAAATTTCGTTGCCTTCAAACAATTAAGACGAGCAAAATAGTTACATTAATTTATTTAATTCGTGCGTGCATCGCTGACGCACAGTAGACCATATTTTTTTTTTGACACTTTTAATTCACTCATATTAAAGTACATACCAGTGTACCACGGGAGACAAGAAATTTTAACTCAGGATTATTTTAAAAATTTCTTCGTAAATGGAAATTTTTAAATGACCATTACTTTTTACAAAATTTTAAAGCAAATAAATTATGTAGACTTATTTTTGTATCTCATAAACTACTAATTATAAAAAAAACAAAGTTTTAGTGTCTCTTGGAAATTTAAAAGAAAATTTTTTCAAAGGCCCGAACTGACGAAGATCTAGTACTTAATAGAACCTCCTTCCCCTCAAAGATATATTTCACTATTTTGCATCCGCAGCCTTTTCTGCAGTCATATGCCCCATTGTATATCAGCCAAGTTCTGCCCGTGTGAAGCAGACCAGTTTTTCTGATCCAAGTTCAGATATTTTGCGCAAAATTTAGGAATTCAAAAGTTAACTAAAAATTTTTTTTCATTTCCCGATTTGCAACGTTCTTTTTGGAAGTATTTTGGGCAAAATTTTTTTCGAAATTCCATTTTTTTTCGAATCTTCTGTGCTACAGCATTCTTCTAATTCGGTATTTTAGCAATAAAACGTCAGCGAAGTAAAATAATAAATAACTTTAACTTAAAAATAATTCCTTGAAATTAACATTAGAGACGCCGCAACCTCTATTTATAAATAACATGCAACTGCAGAGTTGGGCCTCCTACCTCTTTCCACACCTGCCGATTCTCTACACTATCCATCTCTCTATCCAGTTCCAGTGCAATGTATCTCGTATGTAGAGGATTGTCCATGAGCACTGCTGCAAAATAAACAAAAATATATGTATATATACATATATACACATATTTTTATAAGAAAATATTATTTTATGCGTATGGCGATTTTACTTAAAAAACTGTAGTATTTTAGAGCTGTACGGAAATCGATATAAAAAATTTAACATCACTGTACACAAATGTGTTTTAATTTTAAGAGCGAATATTCACAGCCGAGAAGTTGTCGTTTGGTCCCAGTTGTATTCCTATATTTGAATCGTTTATTTCAGAAACACGTCAACTAACATTTTTTTCAAAAATTATATTATTATAAATTATGAATGTCCTACTTTAGTTACACCGTCTTATGCAGGAACCCGTCAACTGTCAAGTCTTTCAAAGGGTTTTATTTTGTTTCGGAGTTTCTGTTTAGGGCAGAAACCCGTCAAGTGAAATCGCATGGCGTGCATTAAATTTTGTGTTCGTCTTTTGAGATAGAGGAATATTCGACTCTATTCGTCACTACTTACTACCCAGTCAGCCGTCATTCATACTTACCCTGTGATCGAGATTTTGTTGGCAACAAACGTCTTGTTCGAAGAGTTTGCACACCAAAGCAGTATGCCGACTTTAGTTCTTAAATCGAATAAATCGGGGCTCTTTACAGTTCACTTGGTGGCCACAATTTTACAAGAAGATTAACAACTCAGATGAAACTTCTCGAAGGAGAATTCGAAAAGAAGATAGGATTCTTTTAAAGTATCCACTTACAAAGAATTTTATTATAATAAAACTGGCCAAGGAAAAGTAGTTGTATAGCACTTTATTGACGGTTTAATATCCTCAACGTTCACACTCAAAAAATATTCAGCAGTTCCGGAGCTCCCAACAGTGATTGTATGACCGTTAGGAAAGATAGAAATCAACGCAAAGAAAATAAATGATCTAAAAAGTTGGCCAAGTTGACTACAAGCAACGAATATTTGTTTGATGAAATCCCCCACTGACATATGACCCAAGCCGACTTCAGTTCGATGTAGTATATGACCATGAATAGAATAAAAATGAAAACAATACCCCGGAATTGTATGCATAGACAATATGTTGCATTGTTTTATGTTTTCTATTTAGCTAATATTTGAACTTTTTTCTGTAATTTTTAATAAATTTAAACATAAAGATAACATGTTTTTTTATTTGCAACTTACAACCGTTTTCAAAACTCAATATTGTAGCTAAAAGTTTTTTTTAATAAAATGTTTTTTTTATTGCAGAAACGCGTTACTTGACAAAAATTAAAAATTTATTTTTTTAAATTATCTCAAAGCATTATTTGTTTTTGAAATGCGTTAAGAAACACTTGAAAATTTACCCAAGCCTTTACTAATTTTAAAATTAGGATGTTTTTTTAGTTTTTAGAAGATTTAAAAAAATGCACTTGACGGGTTTCTGCAGTAAACGATTCATTTATGGATGTAGAGTCAACGCACTAACTACTAAGCGAACAAAAATTAAATAAAAGGAAATAATTACGTTTATTGAAGAACATTGTTCCAAACCATTGTCTGGCACTAAAACTAATTTAATGGCAACATTTTATGATTCTCATAACAGTTCATCAACCACAAAATTGTGAAAGATACGAGTACAACGAGGGTAAAAGATGCGAAGCATTAAAAGGATGTAAAACTAATGACGAGCATTTAGGCAGGTGTATTTAGCAAGTATTCTTTTGTATGATTAACTTATATATGCATGTACATAAATACCGTACTTACGCACATACATACATACAGTACACATACACTCGTACGCTGTTGAATCTAACCTGAAAAGAAAATAAAATTTACCTTAATCACTTCAGCTGAAGTACAATGTAATCAAACACAAATGAATGAAACAGGAACGTGTGTATTGTGAGCTTTGAATGCTCGAAGTTGGTTATACCATCATGGCATTTCTTTATTTACTTTTCATGTTTATTTGTCGTGCGTATTTAAAGAAATTAAATTTTTTTCATAATAAAAATTCAACTTTCCGTGCAATTTTTCTTACCAATATTTCGACCAAGTTTTTATTAAAAAAAAATTTAAGAAGACTTGAACTTAAAGACGAATTTTTATTACATAAATATAATAAAAAATATATTTTAATTATATTATTAATTGACCTTTTTTATTATATTTTTTGCAATATATTTATTAAGCTTGAGGTCTTTTTCTTTTATTTTATTTGGTTTTATTATTCGATATTTCGTTAACAGCTTGTTAACATCATCAGGAATAATATAAATAATAAAATCCTATTATAAATAAAATAAAAGAAAAATACCTCAAGCTTAATAAATATATTGCAAAAAAAAAAAAAAAAAAAAAATATATTTGCAAATATTTGAATATATTTCGCAATAGAAATGGAAGCAAAGGAATCATATTTGATTCCCAATTCACTACGAATTTTAAAAATTTTATGCTTTTAATTTAAATTTTATTGCATTGCAGAAAGAAATTGCAATTATGTTTCTCTTTTAATTTTTATTTTTTTAACTGGCCGATATAAGAAGTTTCGGATTTTATGCCAATTTTAGTTGCGTGTGTTTATGTATGTCACCGGTCATCGAATCGTAACCAAATTTGAGCATTTACTTTAGATGCCATAAGATAATGAACCAATTCGGTTCGTAAAAATTGTATTTTTATCTTGGACCCGCACTCTGTAGGGGTACATGTTATGCATTGTGCTGGAACAAAAGGAAAAGGATAGTAGGAGAAATGACAGTAGGAGAAGCGTCACTATCTTACAACAATGCTTTTGCAAGTTCTTTTTTTTTTATAGCAGTGTTGTAGCGTCTCTGATGTCAAGGAGACGTATTACATTTTTTTAAGCTGCGTTTTAAGTAGCCGTTGTTAGTATTTATTTTACTTCGCCAGTGCTACAGATTACCAACGAAGGAGAGCGTTCTAATGCGCCAGAGGATTGGTTACAGCTGAAGCCGTTACTGTTTACTGACCAGTGACTATGACTTCGCCATTGTTTGTTGATTAATTGTGAATAAAATATTTTATAATTAATTCATGCCTTTTTAACTGAAATGAAAATAATGGTTATTGTTAGTGGAAACTCATTGAATTAAAATAAAAAATTATTTTCAGGATACTCTACCAAATAATTAATTATTTTTTTTAATAAATAAACTAAATATTATGTTATTTTGCGTAAAATATTGCCATTAACTGATATTTTAAATAGAGAAATAAAAAAAATTAAATAATTATTGATATATGAAATTTCTTCGGTCTTTTCATTAATGTATATTTATTTATGTATATTTCTATAGAGTTTCTCTACACCTTTCCAACTATATGCGCTGCATTGCATACGTAGGATACATTCCTTTATTATTGGTCCAAGAAAACTTAATCAATCGTCAAGTAAACAATTTAATTATTTTTATCGCATTTAATTAATTCAGAATTATTCTTAAAACAGTAAACTAACACATTTGTAAATTATTTTAATTTTTTTTTTTTAATTTTTGTAGCCTTTATTTTTTTATTTTTTTGCTAAATTTAATTTTTCATTTCATTTCTTTTCTTTTCCTTAATTTTAAATCAGTAGTCTTAATATTTGTTATCAACGTCATCAGTATTATCATAAACATCATCATCATCCCTGCAGAGGCCATGAAACATTTTTTTTTCTAATGCTTCACATAATCATTTGTATCGATTATTGCACCACCACCAGCTCCAAGTTCTTCAAACAATTCGTTTGATTGATGATTCCTGCCATATGGATTGTTATTTAAATTATTATTGTTGTTGTTGTTATTGTTGCCATTGCTATTTTCACGATTCGGAACGGAAGGATTTGTAGCGAAAGCATTAGCAGCAGACGAATGTACAAGTAAAGGATTTCGAATAAGACGTTGTATTTGTAGAAGGCATCTGGCAAACGGCATATAATTAAATTAATTATTAATTGTGTTTATTAATTTATTCACAGATTTCTTTTTATTGTTATAAACAAACCTTTCCAATCTTTTCCCATTGACATCTTGCACTTCAAACAATTCTGATAAACCATCGTCTTCTTTATGAAACAGGTTGTTTAGACTTGCTGTTGCTGTGCCAGCCCTTTTTCCATTTGTCCAACCTCTGGAATATTGAAATGTTTGACCCATACATGCCATGGAGAATAAAACAATAAACAAAGGCAACGCCACAATACGCAACATGTTTTATATAGTTTTTTTTTTATTGTGCTGAAACGGGGTGGAGAAAAACAGTTTATAGTGGCATCTTTATATATTTGGGTTGTGTCTACGATATGTTTATACTTGAGTTTGAAACCTTTTTTGTACAGGGGAACAAAAGTTTATTACATATAAAAAAAGTCAACTCGTGTTGAAAATTACAACAAAGCAAAATTAGTGAATTTATTTAATTTCAATTTGCAGATTGTTGTCCAAGATAAAAGCATGATTAACATGATGGAATTTTTTCATTTTTTTTAAAAAAAAGTATTTAACAGGAAACGAAATCATAAATTAAAATAAAAAGATCGTAAAGATTTTGGCAAAATTTCAACAAAAAAAACCTAAATTTCTGAATATCTATTCTTTTTTTTTAATTTTTATTTTTGTGAAACGAAAAAAAACAAGCGGGGTTTTAATTTCTGGCGATGCTGAATGTCTACTTAGATATGCGATTAACTTAAATTAAATTTCCGGCTCCAATTTTGTAAAAGTGAAGCTCTAGTAGGCTTCTTTACAAAACTAGTTGGGACAACGAACATTTTTTATTCGATTTATATCATATTTACTCTTTTAAACTG
Organism: Dexiosoma caninum; assembly: GCA_963924685.1. NCBI lineage: Eukaryota > Metazoa > Arthropoda > Insecta > Diptera > Tachinidae > Dexiosoma > Dexiosoma caninum. The sequence goes on along the minus strand of OZ004725.1, from coordinate 122,634,121 downwards.
TTTTACAATTATTATATTTAAAAAGCAAAATGAAGAATTGAATTGCAATATAAGTTTACTTATTATTTTTGATTTATTTGACGCGAGCCAAAATGAATTACCATAATTTATTTGTGTTTATTGTATGGTAAGCTAGCATTGCTCTACTGATGAGTTGGCAGTAACACCAACGAAATGTACATATAAGAGTAGCATAACCATGGAACAAACCTAAATAAATAATCGTAATATAACTTTAATTTTAATTTTTTTAGTTTCTTTTACAAAAAAAAAGAAAGAAACAGCAACTAACGAAATCAATTTCTTCACAAAATTTTCGCAATAACAGATTAAATACTTATGAATGTTTTATATTTCATTTATATATATGTATATTCCTCATTGCTATAAGCTTTAATAATAATTAAATAAGTACTAAGGTGCTATTTATAAATTATTTTCAACTTACAAAATATTATTTAGCTTATATTATTTATTTGCTTGATATTAAAATTATATAAATATAAAATTAATACAATACTCGTATGTACATAGAATGGTAACACGGGCTACCAAAAGTTTCCTAAAACCAATTTCCAAATAAAATTTATTTTATAAAGCATTACCAAATCTAGAAAATTTGTATGCATAATTTAAGGAACCTGGTGTAGAATTTGTAAAAAGACAAAGATTCCAAAAAATTCGAAAAATAGTTGCAGGAAAGTTAAATATTAAATATAATTCATGGCGTAGACCTTTTGTAAACTAATAAAAGAATTGAGTTGCTTTTGTAATAAAATGCTTTATGATATTTTTCATACTGTATGAGAATATCATAAGGTATGTAATAATAAATTTCACATATAGTTTATAAGGGAAAAAGCACAATTAGAATCATATATCTAATTACAAAAAAAATTGTTTCTATTAAAAACACGTTTCTTTTTTATTATGAACAAATTATGTAAATTAATATATAAAATTTTCGAGTTTGCGGTCGCAAAATTTTAATTTTAAATCTAAGAATTATTTCAAAAGTGTTTTATATTCCGAGTTTTTTTCACTTACACTGAATTGACAAATTCTTTATTTGCTTCCAAAATATTTTCGATTTCTTGTGCCACAAATTCAAAGTATCAAGCAAAACTGAATGTTGTAGTGAGATTTGTCTCCAGCTTTTATAGTTGTCTTGAAAGGAACTAAAACAAAAAGGATACAGGATCATTGTAATAATGCTGAAAAGATATACACACGGAGAAAATTTTGTACGATTTTGCTCATACATAAGATAATAAAAATTTTTGTACCCCAAGAGCTCTATTTGAAATCGTATATTAAAACGATCTGCTGGATAGTAATCGATGTTAGTTCAGTAGTTTGGGTACATTGGACAACATTTTTAAGGAACAAAGCGGCAGTTAATGATGACAGTATTTAAAAAATGAGAACTATTAGATAAAGGGAAACTGTAAAAACTTATTAAAATGAACAAAACCAGACTAGTCCCGTTAACAATTTTTTTTAGAAGACAGACAAAAAACTGAACTACCTAAATAGAGACCAGCAAAAATTTCTCTTTCTTTTCACAGGAAAATTTTATCAACTTGAACTTGAATTGGTTTTCTTTTTTTTTAAACATTGACTGGTTATTTTCTACTTTATTTTTTACAATGGACATGTCTGGTTTTATTTGAAGGGTCTGGACATGTCCAGTTTTGAAATTAAAAAAATAATTTTTACATTTTACATAATCCTATATAAATTCCTGCATGTCAGGCTCATAATTCATCACCATCCTCATTATTTTCATCATCAATATCACTCTGGTCGTCATTATTATTTTATTAGGTTATGTTATTATATTGGTTTTACCCCGATTACTTCGATTTTACTTTTGTAAAATTTTCTCCACATCTTTATTTTTATTTTTTTAATTGCATGAATGCATGCAATGCTTTGGAGTAGAGTAGACTTATGTTTTGATATCTTTAGCAATGATATTGCATTTTGTCCGTATTCGACACTGTAAAAACTCGAGACTTTTATCCCGTACCTTATGTGAGTTAATGCAGGTCTGTGCTCATAATTTCGGCGGAATCTGTACTTTCAGTGATTGACGTTTTCAAGGGATACCATAGCAGAAATAATAATTTGGCAAACTGCATTGGACAAGTGCAGCTTTGTTTGCCAACAAGTCGTAGAATTAATAATGCTATGAAATTTGTCTGGTTTTGATTGGAAATAAAAAAACAATTTAATTTTATTCATCTGTTAGAAAGACATGTCCGGTTTTTGTTCGAAAAGTCAGTTCATGTTTTTTTTAAAGTAGCATCGAACTGTTTTCGAAAAAAAATATATTTCATAACTTCATAGATGTGTACTTGGAGAGCACGAAAAAAATTAAAAAAAAAATCATTTACTGAGAGCATGTCTAATTTTCTTCGACAGCTCCTTAATTATCAATTCACTTTACAAGTCTCAGTTAGTAAAAACGTAACACGTTTGCGGCGATCAGCTGGCAAAAGCTGTAACATAAGTAATACTCATTGCTGTTTACTAAAATCGTATCGTTGATATTGTCACTTAGAAAATCTACAGAAAATAGATTTTTACGTTGCAAATGTCAACTTGGCATTACTTACATAAAAATCAAAAGGCGTAGCAGCTGACTGAAGTGCTTGAATTTTTACATATTTAATAAACGACTAAAGTTGAACGTTTAAAAGAAGTTTAACGTTGAATGATACGTTCTTACTAACTAGACCTTCAAACAAGTTTAACGTTTTTAAATTTTTTTAAATTTTTTCAATTTGAGCAACGTTTAAAATTTGTGTTAAAAATTTCTTTTCCTGAAAATAAAATATTTTCAATCTATTTTCCGCATGTAGTAGACTTTTATGAACATTTTTATTGTATCTCCTCCGCAAATAGATTAAATGTTATTAGCTGGCAATTGTTTTTAGCAACTTTACCGAAAAGTAATATTTAAATGGGTGTTAAAAACACTAACAAATTTACGGCCTACTCGTATGGCATGTGTGTTTATATGTGTGTGTGTATATATCATACACGTACGTATGAATAAGTAAATTGAATGCATTTGTTGATTAAAAAAAGTTATCGGCTTCACTTGTTTGAAGGGGTTAGTTAAATCAACCAGCAATTGAAGATAGAAATTAACAAACAAGCTTTTCTTTTCTATTATTTTTTGCCTTTTGACGTCTTAACCAATTTGCCTTAAAGTCACTGCAGATAAAGATGTGATGTAAGAAGAGATTTTTATTTCAATATGTGTACGAGTAGTGGTTTTAAGAAAGTATTTTATTGGCGCATGTAAAGCAATCTCATGATAGAAATTATTTCAAAGATCGATTAATTTAAGGAAAAATTTTTCATGTTTAGAAGCGGATTTGTTTTGCATGAAAAATGTTTTAGTTCAAAAATTGTTCCATTATTAAATATTTTTGTAAAAGATGTCTTATAAGAACTAGATTTTAAATTAAGCCAATGATTAAGTAGAAAAGCAAATTAAAAAATATAATTTTTATATGTTTTTAAATTTTTATTGGTGAAAAGTATTGTTATTCCAGCCTACAATTGCATGAGAACAATTGCTGTAAATTTTATTTGATGGTTCTTTGAATCGGATTTCGAGTACAGCGTTGTCAAGTTAACAGTGCTTAGGGGATGTACCACGAATGCAATGTTCTGCATAACAACTAGTTGCAAACGAATAGTATAGAGAAAATACAAGGCAATGCATGCGCAACTCTGCAGTTGCCTGTCCGTTTTAATGCAAACTAAAATTTCTTACCAATATCTTGGGGCCCATTTGCTTATACAAAATGTTTGTACACTTTTGAGATTTCTACTAATAAATTCGTCTTATTTTTCAAAGAAATTTCAATATTATCAAAATGTCTGCATTTTATCTAAATAGCAATTTTCGAAATGCTTTTGGAATATGAAAGAGGTCCACTTGAAAAAAAATATTTTTTAAGGCGGGGGTGGTTTATCAAATAACTTTGTCGTTTGTGGACCAATTTTCAAAACTCTTATGGAAAAATTCAAGTAACGTTTTTTTACAGCAAAGGCAAATTACCCTCAAAAAAAATGGCCGATAAGATGATGGCGGAGGGTAGCAAAGCGCACCGGGTCAATCTGGTACATGTATATTTGGCGAACGGCAAACAGCTCATGGCAGATGCTTTGTCAGTTCAACATAGAACACGCTCTAATTGAAAATATTTATACTGTAAAAGCAGGCTGACTATTACAGAGGCAAATTTTTTTTGCTTTTACACATCATGTATGCATTTTGCAGTTGTGAATTTGACATTCACACTTTAAAATAGAAAGTGTATGAAAGCAACTTAAGGGGAATATATAAAATAAATCGTGTTACATCGAAATTCTGCGTCTTTTATACCAAATTTAAATTGGCATTTAAAAGATTCTACTATTTCAGTAAATCTCAATTAAGCTTTTAACTGAAAGATATTGCATATCGATTTGAGAAAGGCTAAGTTCTGGTGTCGACGTCACCATTGACAACTGGAATAAGTCTGATTAAAAATTGTAAATAAAAATACCTTTCATAAAACATCTTAAAATGTACTTTGACATTAATAACGATACTCATCAAAGTAAAGTTGCCATTATAAAACAAAAACAAGCAATTCTTTGGTAAAAAAAATCCATGGAAATTTATACGGGATCCTGGGATTTTTTTCTCGGCAAATCCCGAATAAAAACAATGCAAGTAAGTGACGGTAGCACTACGGTACTAACAAACTTGAAAATATAATTATAAATAAAGTTTAAATAAAGATAAAAAAAGTGTAAGTTAAAAAATTTAGAGGAATAAGTGCGACTTTTCGTTGAATTTTCATTAATATTTTGATTCACTAATTCATGTTCGTGGTATGAACGAGTAAAAAGAGGCATCCAATACAATTTCAAGTGAATATGCTTCTTCATACAGTTGCATTCAAGAAAAAAATTTACATTTGGATAGCAACTAGTGGCTGTTTGAGAGAATTTCACGAGCAAAATAAAGTGTTAGAAATTAAATTAATGACATGCGCCCTTAACCAATTTTCTTTTGTAAAGAAGATTTGAAAAATTGTTTTTCCAAATGAACGCAAACTTTTGGTGAGTAAAAGAATTTGAAAAAAAAATCCAAAAAAGGAGGATTATTTCCAATTTAAAATTTGTAAGTTTAATAGTTTAACAAATAATTGTTTATTTGTGATGAACAATATTAAAATCAAAATAAAAAAGTAGAAAAAACAACTTCAGTTCACATTGGAAAAATCAATAATTTTTCCATGTACTGACTAGTTCGACTTTGTGTTGTGAGTTTCAGTTGCAAATCATTGACCGTCTGTCTATTAATTTAATATAAAATTAATTAAAAAGCTGTTTAATCTTTATAAATTATTGTACATCATAAATTTTTCTTTTAATTACAGATCAGTATAATTGAAAACAATTAAACGTCATCAACGCTGTCAGTGTTTCCTAGTGGTTTCACAACAAAATGGAGAACGTTGGACACTTAGGAAGGGTAAGTCATAGTTTTATCTGGCTAAATTGTCGGTCTTTGGAAAATGTAAGACAATTCGTTTTACAAAAACATACATGTAATCGTATCGTATTTAGCACAAGTTCCGCTTATTATTTGACCTTCTACCTTGAAATCGTTTATATAAATAAATTCTTATTTTTATTAAAAAATTATATTAAAAATGTATTGAGTGGAATTTAGTGAAACTTTTCTTGTCGCTGTGTATGTCAGTATAGAATCGAACTGCAAATACAAGTGTTTAGACTTTTAATATGAGTTGTAGCCCCATGAATAAATTGCAGTAAAAAGTACATTCGAGAATATATTTGTAGATAGAATGACAGTTTCAGTAGAAACTATAGGGACCCAACACGTAAGCAAAGTAAAATAATTACTACAAATAGCTACTAAAAAGCTTCAAAATTGAACACGTCTGCTTGACATCAGAAATGCTTCAACATTTCTATGAAGAAAAAAACTTGCAAAAGTCATCTCTCTCACTATCCCTTTCCTCTAGTTCATGTCCTGAGTGCTGGTCCAAGATAAAAACGAAAAAAAATTTTGTAATTAACTATCGGATTTATTTCAACTGTTGTCATCAAATCTTTTCTTTTTGAGCATTAGAGGTGTTAGATTTTGATCTTGATCGTCTTACTAGTTTAAAATTTATTTAAAAAAAAAAAAAACTAGTCGCTTAATTTTTAGAAAACGGCAAAACGTTCTTAAGTTCTAAAATTCATACTGATATCATGAAAATGTATACGGCCGAACTTCTCTATACGTTATAGAGAAAATTTGTTATAGAGAAGATGTCATCAATTAAGGATTGTTTGCATCCAAACAAATTTATTATGAATAGACAAAATTATGCATTTAAGATATATTTTCGTTGTCGACTTTTCAATTTAACTTTATTCAAATAAAATTGTGTCTCAAGAAAAGATTCTTTTCATAGAAAAATACGCTATAGAGAAATTCGTTATAGGCAGATAAAAATAGGGAGGAATACCTTAACAAAATGTAGTGTTCTCAAAAATAATTCGTTCTGAAAAAATGCGTTATATTAAAGTTCGTTATAGCGAAGTACCCTTGTTTTCTCAGAATAGTATTTTCACTCAAAATATTGTTATTTTTACTTTATTTTTTAATTTTATAATTTTGGAATGTGGCCAAATAGCCCCTATTAACTCTTTTAACGTGCTGAGGCTAAAAGGTTAGGTTAGGTCGGCAGGTTGCTGGATCTAAAGAAGGTAAAGATAGGTCCCAGCCCACGGGTCCAATTTATTATGGTCCCACTGTGATACCTGTTGTGAAAAAACTTTCACGTTTTGTAGTGATACAGACCAGAGCCTCTGCTAGGAATCGAACCTAGAACCTCCAACTGATAAACTTGCACACTATTCACTAGACTACCGGGATACCCGGTATTCAGTTAACGCACCAGAATGTGGCGTTTATCTGATTTTCTAATCCTTCATAAAAATTCATAAAATAATGCGAGTTGTTCTGAGCCAAACCTTCGTGATGTATTTATATTTTTCTATAAATTCACTTCCACATATTTTATGGCAATACGTTTGAAAATGGGAGGCCATTCGCTACCGCACAAAATTGCTATACATTTTAATGGAGTGTTGTTTGAAGTTTTGGTTCGAATTCAATGCCCAAGTTTTCTTGCGAATTAATCGTATAATTATGTTCTTCCCAATAGGTGAATTATGGACTTTCGCGCGTCTAGAAGAAACGCAAATGGTAAATAAAATTTTATTAAAGTCGAATAGAGAATGTCCCTTATTTTGGAATTCGATTAAAAAAACAAAACAATTACTGCCGTATTCATGAAATTAGTTTTTTTTTTATTTATGGAAGGTTTAATAAACAAATTTCCATTATTATACTTGGTATAAATGCGAAAAAAGAATTATGAATACGGCAGTAAGACTGAAAGCAATTTCTGCAGGCTTTCAATAACCGTTACCGAAAATCAAATATTTTCCGTAAGGACAATACACCTTATTTCGTGAATACAAGTAAAACGTATTGTATGTTGTGTTTGATTACTCAATTAGTATACATATATTATGTACAAAACGCTAAATTGTCAATACTTATGCAGTTGTCGCCCCAAGTTCAATGTCATAGGCATCTGTTAATTGTGTTTATTATTTACGTTTAAATATACATTCGTATATTATACATTAATATATTAATATATTATATATATGTATATATTCCTCACACAAATACAATAGTTGTATACTTTGTTTTGTTTGCTGGGTTTTATTTTCGTCTCTACAAACAGTGACATTAATATTCCAAACATACTTGGCCCATTGACAACAGACAAGTTAAAAAATAAACTAAACATTACGCTGACCGCTCACTGCTCACTGCAATACAACATGATACTCACTAACAAATTCGAATAGGCGACATATTAACGCTCCGCACCGCACCCCGCACACTTGATTATAATTGTTTTAGAGTTTTTTTTTTTCTTAGTTTGTGTTTAAAACTCTTTGTGGACAGATCTTTTAGGCTTAAATTTAATTAATTTTGAATTTAAATTGATTGCTTTTGATTTTAGCCGGCCACTGCAGGTGTCGTTAATGATAGCCAACTGCAGCTTAAATCTTCGCCAAATATATTGGAAAATTTTTTGTACGAAGATTTTAAATCTAAATTGGATCGTACTCAGCCGAAACGTATGGCTTCACTGCCCGTGCGTAGTCGTCAAGTGGAACGTTCCAATTCACCATTATTTTGTGAGACATTGGAACGGCATGCCTTCATGCAGAATGTTGTCAACACGAAACCTGTCAGCAACTATGAAGCACGTTATTCATCGCCCAGTCAAAAAGAGGCGACCGTGAGAAGGAGTCTTGAAGAGATTTCCAAGGACATTAAGGAAATTGATGATTTTATAACGGCCACTGAAAATGTCTTTCGTAGAGAGAAAGAGATGGATCGTGAGGAAATGCAAAAGAAACGTGCAAAATCCAAAGAAAATCTCAACAAAGAAAATAAGTCTCCATCGCCTAAAGCACTCTCACGCAAGAATTCAGCAAAAAGCTTCAATTATAAAATCAATTCTTTTCGCAATCGTAAAAAGAAGCCGGCTTCACCGCGTTTAATTAAATCACACTTATATTTCCGCAATGGGCGCATAGGCTGCACAGAGGCTGACAATGCTGCTTCCAATGTGGAGAGTACACATGCCTTGATTAAGCATATTCTAAAATATGAAAATGAGAAACCTCTGGTGAGTCCAGATAGTGTAAGGAGAATCTTAAGTGCTGAGCCAGCCACTCTATCATCAATGTCAGATACTTTTATTTTACCGGGAGAGGTAATTGAAGCCTGGAATCTTAAAGAGGAAGAAACATTTGAACTGCAGCATACACAAGATCTTATAACGAAGGCCACTGGAAAAGTCCTATTGGACTTAGAAGACTCTGGAGTACATAATTCCCCACAAACCGAAAGTTTTGGTTCCAGCAATCAACCCCTAATAGATGAAGACGAACAAGATGTTCAGATATGTTACGATGAGTTGCCGGAAATACCCAACGAAGAGCACAATATGAGCGCTGTTATGGACAGTGAAATAGCCCCTGTAAATGCAGATCCTCCTGTTAACGGTAGCATCAATCGCCTGTCCAGTGCTGGTAGTTTAGATTCGGAGGGTCAGCAATTTTTAAGGGACCAAGTGAGACATTTGGTTAGACGTTTCACAGCCAGAGCAAATAAAATGAAAACACGCTTAGAAATGCCACCTACTCCAAGCAGTAGCAGTTCCCCTTCACCACCGCCACTCCCCGCACATACCAAAGATTCCTTGGCCAATTCGATTGCCAGTTCATCCGCGAAGAAGTCAGCTATTATTACACCCCACCAGTCACCAAATAAGAAACGCCTCTTTGTAGCTGATACACCAAGATCGAATGTTTGGCTTTGTTCTAGTGTATGCAGCAGCAATGATAATCAAAAGACTTTGGATCCCCAGGGTAAAATGTATATATCATGGTTATGTGTCGTATCCATATCGTTTCTTTATAATGCCTGGGTTATACCTTTGCGCTCAACATTTCCATTTCAAACTCCTGAAAATACAAACATGTGGTTGATCATGGATTTCTGTGCTGATATTATTTATCTAGTGGATGTGGTCTTCTTTAAGCATCGCATAATGTATTTGTTTGAAGGTTTTTGGGTAAAGGATAAAAACCTTACCAGGAAGAATTATATGAGGAAATTGCAATTTAAGGTTACTTTAACATCTGGAAAGAATAATTATCTCTTATAAGAGAATAACTTCTTGAATAATAAATTTTTCTTTATCATAGTTGGATCTCTTGGCTTTGCTGCCCTTGGAATTGTTGTACTTCAAATATGGCACTAAGGCAGTTTATCTTCGATTTCCTCGCTTCTTGAAGGTACAGAGTTTCTGGGAATTTTTTAAGCTTTTGGATCGCGTTATATCTTCACCACATATTGTGAGTATTTCCGCATTTCTTAAATGCTTTTGCAATTTAAATTGTTCTTTCTTCTTTTCCAATACCGCAGGTTCGTATCGCAAAAACTTTACTTTATATGCTGTACATGATTCATTTGACCGCAACTTTATATTATGCCTACAGTGACTATCAAGGTGAGTATAGATGTTCACAACAGCGGTGAGCAATGAGTACTGAAAAAATGAGTAAAGCTGAATCATGCATACATAAATTTAAGTGTATAGTACTCATCGTACTCATAGTCGTACATAAAGTCCCAAGTAGTCTCATACTCATACTCATGAAGGAGATGTCTATGACGTCTACTCTCTTATTTTTAAAAGTTCATAAGTGAGCATGAGTAGCGAAAAAACTATTCATTGCTGTTCTCTCGGGTAACACTAATAATTTAATAAATCCCATATCCAGCTAAAATACGTACTATTTACGAAATATATACATACATTCATGTCTATTCATATGGGCAACTTTAATATTGATTTAGTAAAAACCTCAACTAGGAAGTACTATGCTCATGAGTGTGGCTAATTCGTATGCCTTAATGTCATATGGTTTTCTCGTTATTTTTAAAACATCTTCAGAACAAAAATGAGTCTTAAGATATGAGTGCATAGAACACTGGTGGAATATGTGGGCTAAAAAGACATGATTAGGCATGACGGACCCTCCATCAGGTCAATAAGATGTACATATCGACATAAAACATTTTTTTTATTAATAAGGAAGTTAATGTTTCAGAAAAATTGTATAATTTATTTTCGATTTTATAGCGAATCGATATACTTTCAATTGTACAGCAATAAAACAGGTATTCTTCACATATAATTGCACAACAGGTAGCATTTTCTGTTGCGTAGCTTATTTGCACACAAATCGTATGTAATTATGACTCTTTCTGTTTATTTATATTTTATGACTTGCAAATGTTCATATGTATATGGAGATGTACAGTGTACACATGTACATATATTAAGTGTACAGCTAATTTTTAAGAAAAATGCAAAAAATATATGCCCTATCCCAGCAAAAAATACTGCATTGCAGTGAGTAGGTTTATAAGGGAATATTGAGGTAGTATTCGATTACAAACCTGCTTATGTATGGCATGACATTTGTTCGAAATGTCCCACTTTGGAACATTTACTTTTAAATGCGTTTGCAGCGCAGGGCATATATGGTGAAATCATGGATTCTGAAAGCATTCATTCGATTTCGTTCCGTCGGTTCATTCTGTTTGTTGCAATTCGTAAAATTTATCTTCCTTAGCCTTCAAGATCGCTATAATCTCAGCATATAATACAGACACACGCTTATACACACATGCATAAATATATGAATGAATTGCAGAGATATGAGAATAATAACTTATCCGAGAATAATAATCGCTTTCTGTAATTTGTTTATTAAAGTGCCCTCGCTGCCATCGCCAAATTTTGCACCGACAGTACAATGCCGGTATATTTCTATTCAGAAAAGCTACCTGAATATTTTCATCTGATCATTAAAAAACTGTATATTTATAGGTCTGGGAATTAATCGGTGGGTCTTTAGTGGTAAGGGGCACCCGTATGTCAGATGTTTTGCATTTGCCACAAAAACCGCCACTTCTATAGGTGAGTTTAAAATGGAGCACCTCGAAATGAAAGCGGAGTAGAAAAAATTAATGTATTAAAACAATTTCTTTTTTTCTCATTAATTTCGCTCTAGGGAAAAATCCCAAACCTGAACAGGAAGGGGAATTTGTATTCATGACCGCCGCCTGGTTAATGGGTGTCTTTGTGTTCGCTTTACTAATAGGTCAAATACGCGATATCATATCTACGGCCACCAGAACCAAACATGAATACCGGCAATTAGAAGATGAGACTCTAGAATATATGCGGCGCTTGAACTTGCCCGGCGAAGTGCAGAAGAGAGTAAAAATGTGGTTTAAATTCACTTGGGATCAGCAGCGTACGTTAGATGAATCTAATATATTGGACTCATTGCCAATTAATTTAAAAACTGATATAGCCATATCGGTGCATATACAAACCTTATCGAAAGTTCAATTATTTGCTGATTGTGAAGAAGCTTTATTACGAGACTTGGTGTTAAAATTGAGAGCCGTAACTTTTTTGCCCAGCGATTATGTGTGTCGTAAAGGAGAGGTAGGTCGTGAGATGTACATTATTAAATTGGGCCAAGTCCAAGTAATGGGAGGACCCAACAGCGATACAGTATTGGCTACCCTTTCCGAGGGCTCCGTATTTGGTGAAATTAGTTTATTGGGTATTAATGGTGCCGATCGGCGTACCGCTGATGTACGCTCGAAAGGTTATGCCAATTTATTTGTCCTATCAAAAAGTGACCTCAACGAAGTTATTGTTTATTATCCTACTGCTCAGGCTATATTGAAAAAACGTGCCCGAGCTTTAATGCGTAAAAATGCTGCTAGAGAAAAAGAAGAAAAAGCTCGTCGTGCCGAACAGGCCGATGTTGTTATTGGAAATCCTAAAACACCCGAAAATCCACCGAAACTTTTACAAACTGTTATACAAGCTTTACCGTACGAGTCGCCTGCTGTTCTGCTTATAACAAGAGGATCGAAACGTATTCGCAAAAATCGTCACTCCATGAAGTTGGAAACTGTAGAAGACCGTGAGTTGGAAGATATCAATGATGAACATCACATTAAAGCCAGAGATAGTTTTATGTTACGCAAAGACTCTCGATCATATTCGCCTGACTTGTTGGCATCAATACAACAGGAATTAGAAAACAAAAATAAATTCATCAATTTAACCGACTCGGAGAAAGCTTTAATTATATCAACCTCCAGCATGGACTCGGTGATTGTGGAGAATATTGAGGAGTATGGAAAGTAAACTACCAGAATTATATACAACAGTATTACATATGTACATAGTACGTACGTACATGTATGGGAAGTAATAAGGTTTATGCTACCAGAATTGCTATGAATGTTTTCTATTAAATTAATATATTTTTGATGTTATATACATATATTGTGCATGGAAGCGCATTGCGCAAAAATTTAATAATTATGTACTTTTATTGAAAACAATAAGTTGTTTGAATTACTGGGTAACATGAAAATTTAACCGCTAAAGGGGTGCCGCTCTTTCACTGCAGCTGTAATGATATCGTTCCAAGTTTCTTATACGCCTTTAACGGCCTACGTAGTGGGGCTAAAATAGATATTGAATTTATGTTGATGTCAAAATATTTTTTCTTGGAACGTTGGTCATACGAAATTATGAGTAGTAGTTTTTAATTATTCTCAGCAAACGTTTTTATTTGGTGCCATTTTTATGGACTTGCTTAAAATATGAATATTTATATTCAGATCTTTTATCGTCAGACCATATAGAATTTACAATTACTATTTTAAAAGCCAAACTCTCCGCCCGTCAGCCACGCTAATGGGAAATTTGATACGTTCGACTTTTTTTGGTACTATTTTTATTTAAAAATTACCGTTGTATGCCCCTAACAAATTTGATTCTCACAACTCATGGCAAATCATTGCCATCTGATCTACTCACTATTTATACCGCCTACATCCGACCGAAGTTACTCGACCGTGTACAGGAGAGAGCGAAGAAACTCATAGGAGACAGTAGGGCAGCCAACTCTATTAACTCTCTTGAGCATCGTCGCAAAATGGGGTGCGTTTCGTTGTTCTATCGTTACTATAATGGGATGTGTTCTGATGAAATCAGGGAACTTGATCCCGAAACCCGGTCATTGACGCGTTCATCATTAAGAGCGCATCCATTTGAGGTCAACTTGGCAGCGAACCGCACTACAGGGAGAACTAATTTTTCGGCCGAACATCGCGTATGTGGCACAAACTCCCTGCCGAGGTCTTTCCTGTCACTTATGACGTGGGAAAATTCAAATCAAATGTCCATAAACACTACTCCCTCTATCCTCCTCCCATAACCTAATTTCCTAGTTCCAGCACAATGCATCGCATGTGTAGGGGTCATCTCTGCTGGTTCCAGATAAAAAAAAAATGTTAAATAAACCATGTTTTCTCCATACATTGGGGTTAGTCTTGGACTAGTCCTACTCCTCTATGGACTACACTATATACGCATATGTGGACTAGTCACATTATTTGCAGGGTGATAAAGGGCTTCTTACCTGTTTGTGTTTACGAGTATAATAATTTCAAGGCTCTGATGTGTATGTGCTTGGACTTGAAACGTATGGCAGTTTAAAGAATCCATATCAGAAAGAGACAAGTTTCAAATAAAACACTCAAAAATATTCTTGTTTTATAACTGAAACAAAACAAATCTTTTACATATTTTATTTATGTTTATAACTTTAAAACAGAAAATAATTAGTATGCATGGACGAAAAAGGAAATAAAAATAAAATATTCCTACGTGTTTAAATTGTACATCAATTTTATAATTTTTGATTATAAGTTGCATATAAATATAATGTTGGTTAAAAGAACTTAACTTATAATTTCTCTCATTGTTTATTTAATTTGATAAAACTCCGTATTTCTAACTAATGATTTGTTATCTACAATTTTGATTCAATGCGTACAATATACGAGCATATTTTCAAGATTTTCTGTTATTCTGACAAGCATAAGTACACTCAATAAAAAGCTCATAACATTAGGCGCTAAAAATATGCTTTTTGTTTTATTTATAAGAAATAATTTACAATTCAAATACATACATATATTTATATGAGATTTATCTAAAACGGAAACCAAAGTAAATGTCATAAAAATAATTTGTTTCCTCGTATTGTAATACGAAAATTATAATCAGCAAATGATTAAAGTAATCACCAAATATCAAAGTTCAGGTGAAGAAAAAGACTTCAAAGCACCTTTGCGTGTTATGTACATTAAGTCCGTGTCAGATATATGATTTTCGCTAATTTGTATATAGTGCATGATGAATGCCGACCTGGTTATTAATTTATTACAATGGTATGTAAATTCCTATGCATTATGTATATGTATATGAAATTTAAACATAATTGGTCTGAAAAGGTTGAAGTTTCCTTCTTCTATCCAATATTTTAATATTTTTTTTTATTAAATTTCTTGTGAACGCAACAAAACTTTTATTTTTTTTTAAATAATTGTATAATACTTAGCTGCTGGTGTTTTTTAAACACACATGAATTTAGCATAAATTTTACTGTTCAATTAATTTACAATATATTATTTAATAATATGTAAAGTGTTTTAATATAAAAGATTTTATTTTTATGTCCGTCTGCTTTATAAGTTTTTTACATTTCTGTCTATTAATACGGAGTCGGCATGCACAATGGGTTCGGTCGCAAAATAAATGGCACTACGTTGAAACTATTATAAGAGTTGTTTAAAGGGCATGACCGTGCAGTCAAGGAAAATTCATTAGGCAGGTAAACGTGTTAGCTATTTCGCCCGTTAGCTGATTAACGGTTTTTAACGTTTTTGAAGGCCAAACATCAAAGTTTGTTTACTTTTGGAAAAGTAAAGAAATATGGTTGTGAATAATTTAATAATTATAATAATATAAAAGCAATTTAAATTACACAAATTTAACAGGTTACCAATAGTAACAAAACTTCCGTTTACAAAAAATTTGACGTTCGACCAGCAAAGCGAATGAATAAAAAATTCGGTTGTTTTAACCTGTATTGTACATGTAACACCAAACGCTGTCAATGAATTTAATAATTTTGTAAAAGTCTAGTTTAACCATGACATTTATTTTGCGATCAGAGAAACATTGACATGTTTTGTATTTTTTTTAATATATTTTTTTAAGTGTATGTGTGTATGTCAATATATTTTAAAATATTTCAGCATATTTTAGAACAGGTCCATACACATCAAGTTTACTTATCTTGAACCAGCATTTGCGTTCAGACACGAACACTTTTTTGTACCCATATCCATTTTAATTTCGCCTCTCTGCCAAAACTTGATGTGTGTGAACCACGAGTTATAAGCTGGTTTAAAAAGCATATTCTATTAAAAAGCGCCTGCTATAAAATTATAATTTGGTGTTGAAATTTGGACGACATCTATTAGTGTGATGAATTTTTATTCTTACATAAAAATTGTTACTGATCTATTTCTTTAAAGAGTATACATTTGTTTTCTGTAACTTGCTTGATTTGATTATATATTGTATTTGTTCTTTTTTCATACATGTATATAGTAGGTATATATAGTTCTTTTAAACTTTTGCAGGATTTGGCCTGGTATAATCCATATGTGTATAAGAATATAAAAGGCGGTTGTAGGGATATTGGGCTGCTGGCCATAATTCTGGTTTTTCAGTTAAGGTATCAGATAAAGCTTGCAAAAGCACATCTATTTATTAATTTACGGTGTGTAATTAAAAAGTTAATTTATATTTAAAATATTAATTAATTTAATGATTCAATATGACTCCATGAAATACTCACGTATAACTTTCTGTTTCAAATCCAATGGAATGATACCCAATTCATTTTCACGTTCAAAGAAATCCATTAGCTTTTTGATTTCTCTTTGGGCCTCATCGCCATGCGCTAAGGATTCAGTAAACATGATCTGAAATATGCAAATAAATATAGCATATATAGAGAAATTTGGCATTACAACCGACCAGACCAAAAAATTCATTTAGATTTAGTTTACTGTAAACATTTTATTGCCGTTAAATTACTCGTGCGTGCATATGTATTTAGGTATGTTTATGTTTACTGGTAAGCAGTATCTACATATATCTGTAACTTGAATTCCATTGCTAATTTTCCTTATAATTGTGCGTAACTACCATATTTAGCTCTTTCAAAAGTGTACTTTTTCAAAAAGATCATCTTCAGTAAAAAAAAACACCCCAAACAAAAAAGTAACCTTTCGAAAAAAATCAAAAATTGGGCCTTTTCGAAAATATAACTGTTTAAAAATTTATCATCCAGAAAAAAATACTAAATTCAAAATGATTTTTCTAAAGACTATATTTCAAAATGTAAAAGTCGAAAAGATAAACTGCCATAAATATAAAGTAACGATCGAATTTTTCTGGCAAATATAAGCAAAATAGAGACCCCAACACGGGGAAGAACGGTATTAATTATCCTTATTTATTATTTCCCTTCACAAGCCATATATGGGCTGCTGACTGTTAACATGTTGAATTTAGTGTTTTTTTTTTTTTGGTAATTTAAAGTTCTATCGGGTTGAAAAAAGCCCTATGTATTAATATCACTGTTTTCTCTTTTAACTTTTGGAAATAGAATTCGAGAATATCACTTCACAACTACATATAAGTAATTGAGTTACTCGTTTTTAATCAGCTACATATACAGTTCTTCTCTTCTGCAATTTGCTTTCGAAAAATATTAGTTAAATTTTTCCCAATGAAGTCGTTGGTCAGTAAAATCTTTTTTCTTAATTGAATACTTGAATAATTTTGATTGATTTTGGTGATGCCATAAATTGGTCAAATGGTAAAAAATTCGGACATATATTCTATTAAAACTGTTAATTGATCCTACAATTTTCGTGATAATGTAATCTAATTATTAATTATTAATTTAATTAAATAATTATTATTTTAATTGAATCTGCGTTTTTTTAATTTGATCTTGATTTTACTTTTTTCTGTGTGGTTACTTACTCGCGCTAATTTGTAAATAATTTCTTCCAAATTATATTCCTTATGCTGGCAATCAGGGATTTTGGGACGTCTGTTTTCTTTTTCGTAATCCGAAATGTCTTCAAAAATAAAACGTAAATACTTTATTGACAATTATTTTCCAGTAGACAAAAAATGCGGCTCGTACTTACCTTGCCGACCCTCGGCATTATTCATCGCTTGCAATTTATGCCACAGGGAAATGCTGTCTAAACTTTTAGCGATATGTACACTGTCGGCATCATCAATATTCAAATAAGGTACCATGGGTTTCAGAGTTGTAGTTGTGGTGGACGTAGTTGTTGTCGAAGTTGTGGTAGGCAGAGGTTTCGATATGTAGCTTTTCTGTAAAACGTTACAAAAATACAAAATTTTATTTTCTGTCATTTCGATAATATTGGAAATGGGCTTATCACCTTGATAGTATTGTGCCTAATTTCTTCAGGGAATATTCGGTTGGCATAAGACTTTTGTAAATATTCAATGCCCACACGTATTTCATGCAAGAATTTTAAAGCATCTTCACGAGTCATCTGAAATTGTCAATTGAATTCGTAATGGCTTAAAAATGATTTTCTTGAGTTTTCTTGTGATCTTTTACCAAATCTTGTTGTATTAGCTCTTCTACAGCTCGTGCCACACCAGCCTCATCGCCAGTCCAGAAAACATATTGAGCCATATCGAATGATGAATACTGGCCATTGCCGTGCCTTAATAAGTTCTCGGCCGTCTGTAGAGTAAATAATTTATTTGTTATTTACAGACTTTGAAAAAGAAATTTGAGAAATTGACAAAGAAAACAAAAAGATTTCCTTTCTTTGGATTGGGGTGCATAAGAATTTTGTTTGCAGTTTGTATTTTAAGCCGATTGGGTTTTTGAATGCATTTAAGCCGAATTAAAAGTCCTCCTTATTTCTTAAGGAGGAACGGTAAACGTGTGTGTTTCTTTAAGCAATCTGTTTATAATATGAATACATATATATAAAAACCTTGGGAGTCATATGGCCAACTGAACGGCGGGAAGCCGGACTACGTAGGGCCGATTCATCTATAATTACATCTCCAATTAATTGCCGCTCGGGCTCTTCTTCTTTATTGGTTTTCTTATTTGATTTGACGGGTCTCATTGGGTGCAGTTGTGGCGGGGCACGTGTAGCGGGAGTTTCTTCGGCTACTTCCGATATTTGAGTGGGTTCTGCTCCTTCAGCATGTTGCTGACTTTCAGCAGGTTCATCTATTTGTTCATTGGGTACATCAATTCCATCTACTGATTCTTCTACCGTATCTGAAGGTTTTTCTTCTTCGTTCTCTTCATTATCACCATCGTCATCATCATCTTCTGCTGAACCGGCAGAATTTGCCTCGGGAGCAGGTGTAGTTGTGGTAGTAGTGCTAGTAGATGTTGTTGTAGAAGCAGTTGTTGTTGTCGTAGGAAGAACTTCAGGATTTTGGCCATAAACTAAACGTGCGGCACCATGCATACCACCCAAACGGCACTAAGAAGCAGTTTGTTCAGTATAAATTTGCTCTGAACTGAAATTTCGAAAAGTAGTTTAAATAATCTCTAAAATCATTTACCTTAGCTTTCGGTTTATCGTGATTAGTTTCAGTTTTGCCACCATCATTAGTCTGCAAAGTGGGAGGGCGATGAACACTCGTACCCTTTGGCTCACCACCAGGTATTTCGGGAGTTTCGCCAACATTTTCCACAGTAGCTTGTACTGGACCTTGAGTACTTTGTACGTTTGACATAGCTGATTCTAGTTGTTGCTCAAGTTCGGGTAAGGTGGCCTCTACTAAAGGAACAGCCTCGTCCACCACCAATTCATCTTTCTTTTGATGATTAAATTTCAAGTCCTCATCCTTATGCTCTTCACGCAGCTGTTCCAATTGCAAAACATCATCATCGGTCTTAAAATTTACAATCAAAGATTTTTTAGTGATTTAGAAGTCGATATGCAAGTATTCAATACGCATTTACCTGCGGGAAACCCATATTTTTATTAATAATTTCAACTTCAGTGGATCCTATAAGAAAATGATGTTGCAACAACTTAAAAATATATTTTATTTATTGTATTTTTAAACGTATTTAAATAACTATGAACGCATATAACATTCTCTTACTATGCATGTATACATGACACAAATACATTGCCATATATACATGTGAGTGAGATTATTTTACATAATAAATCCCATATCAAAGACTATAAATATATATATAGTCTTATGTCTTATAGTCTTATAGTCTTTGCCCATAGATAGAAATACAGCCAGCGAAAATTCGTTAAACGCAAGTTGATGCACTTCACAACATTCGTTACTATTTCAGATGTCGAATTCAGGTCAACAACGTCGAATCACACAGCATTTTTCTTTACAAACTGCCGAGACGATTGAAGGTTTTGACAATTGTGTCTGTTTCTTGCTAATTATTGCCAATAACAGGAAGACTAGTTTTTCCTGGAAAATTCTTTATCTTATTCTATATATAAAAATAAAAGTCCAAACTCATCGGCTGACTTAATGAAGGAGAGCCCAACCGCCAAGAGATGGAGACTTCGATACGCATATACATCCATAGATAAACAGCTCATTAATGGATAAAAAGGGCAAACCTGGGTGAAATCGGTAACATAAGATAAGCATATAAATTCTGGTTAAAATAATCATTTAGAGATTAAAAAAGGGTAAAACTGAATTTTGGTACTTTTTTGCAACCCATATATGTATCGTATTAAGTGTTGAACATAGAACAATGCTTTCTCCGTATTCTTTTCATCTAGAATGCATTTTCTTACTTTTCATTTCGTTTCATTTATGAATTCCTTTCAAAAAGACCTAGCCTAATAGGCCATAATCGGTCCCACTATTCTACTCATGAAATTCGTAATTTGAACATATAGTAGTAAAATTGTATCTAGTATTCACTATAAACAAAATATGGCGGACACCAATAAATGTCGTACTGCTATTTTTTACCCATTGCCATGTGTATTAAATGAAAGGAATTTTGAAAAAAGTGCTTTTTTATATACCACTTTATACTTTGTGGAAAAACTACTATTTGAAAAGTTTACTTATAGAAAAAAGCCCTTTTTGGGAAATGAACTTTTTTGAAAAGTACTTTTTATAAAAAAAAGTGGGCGACATTATTAAAGTTGGTGTGGGGGCAGCATAGCGCACCTCGTTAATCTAGTTCATACATATTTTTCATTTTGCATTTTTAACTGGTAGCAGTCAGATAACTGGTAGCGAGGCGATTTAAATATTTTACTTATTATTATCGCTTGGTTTTGAACGCTTCCCCTTTCTGAATCATCTCAAGTGTAGCATTTTGTTTTTCACAAGAATGAGTTACAAGAAGGCATGGCATGCGTCAATAATCTGTATAATCCACTTTGTTTTATTTTGGTAATGGCGCTGTAAAATCCATTGTTTGAGAGTTAGTCTACATATGTATGTAGCCTAATGTCGTGTTATATTTGAAAGCACATTTAAAACAAAAGTGTTCAGACCTGTGTGTTCTCTTGTGTGATAGTCTTTTTTTAAACTTTGCTCAACAAAATGTATCAATGAAATCGTATTCTTTTGGTATTAAGTCTATTACTCTTACCATAGAAACCAATTATGGGCAATTTTCGTTATTTTTATAATTAAATAACACAACTAATTGAAGAGTTAATCGCTTTTGTATACTGCTATTAAAAATCGATAATTAAAAATTTTGCAAGTGCTCATTTATGTATATGAGTATGTACTGGCAGGAGGACAAATCAAATGCATAGCAAATGTTAAACTAATAATTTTGGCAGATATTATTAACCTCCGCCCAGGCACAAATTTAATTTAATAATAAGTATGTTTTATGATATATAATTCTATAATTCCTTCAACACAAAAAAAAAACAGACACACACAATTAAAATTAATGTTCTGTTTCTTACAAATTAACGCGTTAATATAACACGCAGCAGTTCTGTTTTGAAAATTAACAAAACTCGCAAACGCAGAGTTGTGCAATAATTAAACGGTATTCCTTCATATCACTACACTATCCATTTCTAACTAGTTCTGGTTCAATGCACTGCATCCATCGGGGCCATTCGTGTGTCCAAGGAAAAAAATACAGATAAAATTAATGTTTTCCAATTGATTGTTTTATTATTTGTCTTTTAATTGCTCAAAGATCCAAATAACCTTCAATATCGGAAGTTAGAGTTATTTAGCTTCGGAAAAAAATTTATTTTTCTTTCAATAAAATTGTATTAGCCACCTGTCTTACGGCCAGGCCTGTACTGTGTTACGGGTTACTAGGGTTCAGTAAGGGACGAGTTCGATTACTGGTGGGAGAGCATTCTTAGAGAATGGCTCTATCTACCAACGACTATTGTAGAAGATGTAATGATCTGGAGGAGGAGACTTCCAATGTTCTGCACGGGCTGATATTCGCTAGAGGAACTTTGCTTCTATAACGTGGCGGTTTTGTATAAACTGTTACGTCTGAACCTAACCAGTCTATTTATATTCCTAAGGGAAACTGCCGGATTAAGTGATGCACCGCAGCCAGTAGAATGATCCTAGTTCTATCTCGCACTGGATCATGGAGGATACCTAAGCTGTCATAAAATTCTATTGTTTTCCCAATAGTTTTCAACCTTTAAGCTCTTTAACCATCATTTCCAATAGTCAAATAGATATCTTATATTACATATTATTATTTTCAAATGAAATGGAAAAAGTATGATTTTTTTGTACTTTGTTTAACTTTTTAGTTAATAATAATTTTTTAATACTGTAAAGAATAAAATTGTCATACTTACTGTGTAAACGTGGCATTGTCAGTGCGGGGAAAGACAAGCTGAAATCCAGCAGAGACATCAAAACAGTAAAAAGAACCAGTACAAAAGCTGGACTATATAAATCCATATTAAATCACAATTTATTTATCGAGCTAGAGAAATAAAAAACGTAAAACCAAAGCATGAATAGATAACCAAATATTATGCAATGGAGATCGGTTATAACGAACACCTGTTATAATGAACAAACTCTGCAGTCCCAAGAGTCTTGCTCTAATATTTCTTACAAATTAGTACGATTATAGCAATTTTCGTTTATATCGAACTGTTTCTAAAGCCCTTATGACACTACGAGTACATTTTTTTGCTTTGTTCGAATTTCAGAGAAGAGCGCAAATAAAACTTAATCAGGTGCAAATAGTATAACCATATTAAGATAGATGCAAAAACGTCTATAACGTCCACTAGTGTTATCGATAAAAAATTACTAAAAATGTAAAAAGTTTCAACTAAAAACTTAAAATGTTTTGTATGTTGACAACTTAGCGATTTATGCACAATGTCTGCGATTTTGAGCTTAGTTTTTGACCGATTATTTTTCTTTGACGTTTTTTTTTTAGAAAAAATAAAGAAGCAACACTTAAAAAGTGTAAATATTATATTGTATTTGTTTCTTTCAGGCTTTGAGGTCCCTTTCTATCAATTTTATATTAATTAATGAAAAATAAATATAGTGGCATACGTACTTTAAGTTCAATCAACAGAAATGCATAGAAGTTCATACGGCTATAACGATAAAAAATCACAAATTCCCTAAATATATCTTTAAAAAAATAAAAAAAAAAACATGGAATAAAAGCAAAATGTATGAAATTCTAAAGTCTACATTGTACACAATTTTAAAAAACAAAGAAAATATTATTATCAACACTACCAATAAACAATTATTCACTCCGCATATAACGAACAAAATTTTCAGATCCCGCGAAGTTCGTTATAACCGAACTCCATTGTGATTATACTGTTACAAAACTTTTTGAATTTTTCATTTTAATTCTTAGTAACATAATGTAATTAAACCATGTGGCATCATTACGTCAGGTGATTATATTTTATCTCCTTAATTTTGCGACATAAAATGTCAAAGTTCTAACAAACACATTTCTTTAACAATTTTTATTATTAACAAATATAATAATAATAATAATGATAATTTTATTGCACTCGGTATTTTGTTTAAAAAAAATATTTTATTTGTGCTTAAATATTGGGAGTGCAATTATTTCTGATATTTTATGTCGCAAATCACGAACGCCTGTAAAAGCTTTCTTGCTACCACCTTAGTAATTGCATCATGCTTAATGACAACAAGCTTAATAATTCGAATATTTTTAAAATACACCTATTAATTCTTTCAAAATATTTATTATGTTATTATATTTAAGTCCAGAAAAGTTCAATATCACATAAAATGGAAAATAACACAGAAAATAAACTGAAATATTGCCCTGCCGAAATAACTCTTCCAAAGAAGTCAGAGGCTATAATTACTATAAAATTTAAGCAAATTTATTGTCTAAAAATAGCATATAGTAGAATTAAAGAATAACAAAAAAAACTTTTCGGAATCAATAAGACAATAAAATAAATAACCTTAACAACTAATGATGAAACGTTTGTAATAAACAAGAAACAAAAAGCAAAAATAAAATACGAATACAGCTAAGAAAACAAAATGTCAATACAAATACAATTCTTGTAGAAATTCTTAAAACAACATAAAATATGTAAAAACAAAGCAAATAAACCAATGAACCAGTAATCTTGCGAACCAAAGCTCATCAAAAAAAATAAAAAAACAAAAAACAAAAAACAAAAAAAAATGTGGTGGTTTAACAAGGCGGAAGTTACCACAATTTTAACACGAAACCACTCTCTCACTCTCATTTGTTACATTATTGTGCTTGACTGCACTGCAAGCATACCTGCAGATAATATTGGACTACGTGGTCCATTGCAGCTGAAATGGACTGGTTACCAACATGGCCCTATGTCATTGAAATAAAGCACCGTATTATTATACGAGAAGTGTTCATGATTTTCTTCATTTTTACGATTACTCCGTCGCATTAAAATTAATCTCTAAGCTGCACCATAGAGTAATTACATGGTCGACCCCTAAGACATCGTAACGTTAAATACACCTTGTTCGCTCAATACATATCTGTTAGTGCTGGACTAGTTCTAGTCTTCTATGGACTACACTTTACATGCATTTATAGACTAGTCACGTTATCTGCAGGGATAGTACACACATACATATTTACATAATACAATATTTCATATGCAAAACTGAAAAGTATGCAATCCTTTTTCTTTTTTAATTTCCATTTCAATATAATTCATATCATCATTTTAGCGTCAGAGCTTTTCAATTTTATATTGAAAGTATAGAATATGACAACGCTGATATACCAACTTTAGGTACGCCAACTTACAATTTCTTCGACGAAATATTTATCTTTTGTTAGTTTTGAATTGTGAAAGGAAAAAATTAGTACGCCACAACTTTACAAACCAAATCTCACAAAAAGACAGTTTGTGTTGGAACCCAATCATTGTCTACCAATGTATAGACTAATTGTAAAAAGGTTAAGAAAAAGTTAAATAGATTTAAAATGGAATAAAAAATATTTATTGTTTCAAATTCGGTTGCTGTTAAAAATTAACAAAAGTATTCGATTTTGAATGTGAAAAAATTATACGGCAATTGTTGCTTTCGAATAAATATAAACCGTAATCTCTGAAATTCGAAATAACAAGTACACTTACTTTTTCGTGACAATATTTATAAAGATAGCACAAAAATGTAGCCACTGTTTAGATGATGATGTTCTCCCAAATAGTAACATTTAGATTATTTATATAATTTTTATTTTAAAAATTATATTTTAATTTTTTTAGTATTTAAGAAAAATTTTAAATCCCCTATAACTCTTTTTTTACTGATAAAAAAAAGATGTTCAAACCTTTTTCTTGGAACTCGTTCTATTGGGAGTCCCGACAGTGCTTTTGCCAAAAAATATTAAATTGAAATTCTACTTTTTTGAGATAATAATACACCATAATTATTAAAAGGTATCAAGTAAAATAGAGATTTAAAGCCAATTTGCTTTCTTACAAGGTCAGACAGAACGGGCGCCGACCCAATTATCTAAATATATATGTATATGTACATATGTATGTATTTACTATTCAAGTACATATGTATATGTATGTATACGCACCATATAAAGCAATTTTTGCTTGCCAATTCAAATCATTTTCTATTAGTCAAACTACAAATAAAAAGCAAAATATATAAATGTATTACATTCGGTTATTTTAAATATGGGCATTTCCCCTAAAAGATCTACTGGGATCGAAATTAATATGTTAATAAACAAATGATTTTTTTGTAACATTCTACCGAAAAATATTAAACTTTTAAGAATATAATGTATTTTTACTTTGTCGTGTTTGTTACTTTGGGAAAATTGGTGTGGAAACCGAAAATTTATTTCAATAATATAAAACATATAAAATATACGAATCTAATTTTTATAATATACATATTATTTATAATTTAATTTAAAAAGAAAAGACAACTTAAATATGTAAAAATTTAAATTATTGAGATGTGTTGTCTGAATGAATGGAGTCGTCTCACTTTCAAAATCAATGGCTCAATTATTACATACTAATTCATACGATGTAAACTTAAAAAAACTAACAAACATGGTAGGAAAATATGTCCCGTGCTAAATCTTTTAAATATGAAATCATCAGCAGAAAATCAGATTATTCCATTTTAGTTTACAAAGAATTCCTTTCAAAAATGATGTTCTAATTCGGAAATTTTTAAATTTTTCCAAATGCAGTAGAAAGAGATTTCTAAATGTTGTCCCGTTAGTAATAACATGTTCATAGTTTATACATCAGCAACAAAAAATCGATAAAAGCTACCTTTTGCACAATACATAGTCCCATCAAAGTGCTATAAAAAATGGAAAAACGAAAAAGAAAGTTTAAGATTTTTTTATTTTACTACACTTCACAAGCGAGCGAATGGTTCGTTCTAGAACCTGGAAATGCCCATATTACAATATATGGTATCCCTTTAACACTACACACCTTTAAAGCCCTGCATGTAATAATAAGTTACCAAATACGTATGAAAAATTAAAAGTTTGTTTTTATTTCTTAACAAAATAAAACACAATCACACAAAACTACAAAAAAAATTATAAAAAATTTAAAAAATTGAAATTGAAACAAAAATCTGTTTTATTGT
This sequence comes from Dexiosoma caninum, assembly GCA_963924685.1. Classification (NCBI taxonomy): domain Eukaryota; kingdom Metazoa; phylum Arthropoda; class Insecta; order Diptera; family Tachinidae; genus Dexiosoma; species Dexiosoma caninum. The sequence continues at coordinate 122,607,257 of OZ004725.1, read as the reverse complement.
TTTCAAACGCCAAGATTTGCGGTTAAAAAGATGACGATTTTATTAAGTGGCGCTGAAAAGGCATTCCTCTATGGTGTAATAATGCATTCAATGTAAAAATCAATTACATACACTTGAAATTCTTAAAATTCTAATTTCCAAAAATTTTTAATACTTATACGCCACAGAGCGGTACCAAAATAAAATATCACTCATACGACTTCTTGGTAAACAATCACCTTTTTAAGAATAATAATAATTTTGCTATGTACAATCTTAAATTTTCTTGAAATTAAAATCCAATCAATTAATGTATCGAGTATATATTTTGTTGACCCGTTTTAACATCTACATATAAGTACATACATGCATATACATATGTATATAAGAATATTTTTTTTTGAAAATTTCGTGTTGTTAGTAATTGCGTTTCACTTTACCCACAAATAATTTTGTTTTTATTTTAAATTTTTCTTTTGCGTTTACGTCCGTACTTGCCAAATGTTACAAAGACTTTAAATTTTTAAAAGCCATGAAATAAGAAATTTCCTTTTGATTTTCCTGAACTTATGACATCTGGTTCGTAGAAAAAAGCTTGCAATTCACAAAAAAAAAGCTTAGAATCCATTCACTTATAACTACTGATAAACAGTAAAGAACAAAACGGTAAAACGGTTTTAAATAATTTAGATATACAGTTTTTACTCCGTATGAAATTATGTGTGTTCATTATTCAATTTGTTGTTGAAATAAAAATTTTAATTATATTATTAATTGTCCTTTTTTATTATATTTTTTGAAATATATTTAAGCTTGAAGTATTTTTTTATTTTATTTTGTTTTATTATTTGATATTTCATTAACAGCTTGTTAACTTCATCAGGAATAATAGGCAATTTTAATAATAAAAATTTTAAAAATTTGTATTCTATATTTTCTTAACAAATTAATAAGAACTGATGTGATCATAGAGCCGAAGCAGTGATTACAAAGAGCTCTACATGGGCTTTTATTTTTTGTTTGGGTTAAAAAAAAAACCTGTAATATAAGTACATACATAGTATATAAAATGTAATATACAAATACATCAGCGATACACTACTGACTGAATTATCTTCCCTCAGCTTAAAGAAAAGCAAATTTCGAAATTTTGTAAGTAGTTTGCCTTCCGGCGAAATTGAAAACTGACAGTTGGTTACGTAATATTTTCGGATGTAAATAAGTTAGAAATATATAGAATGACGATGCCTTAAAAGTTAATAAAACAATAATAAACTGACAGGTGTTGGATATTTTTTGATATCCGTACTTCCATGACATTAAAACGTGTAAAAGCTGGATTTTTGTAGTGATTTTTGGGTACCACGTTTGTTAGCTCGAATAAATTGTTTAATTAATTAAATTAGTAAATATTTGTATTTATGAATTTCACAATCTATGGTTCAGATGATTATTAAAAATTTTTTTTTTCTTGAAAGGGACTGAAAAATGTTTTATGATAATAGATTGATTAAGTTTACTAAATCTGTTGAGTCAAAATAAAAAAGAAATTAGGGAAGGGTTCCTGATTCACTGCAGTAACTGCACGAAAATTATATACAACAGACTAATCAGACTACGATAATTTGCTGTTCACTGTACTAATGTTAGATTAACCCGGTGCACTTCGCTAATTCCTTATTGAATCCATATGAAAAGAAGAATTTTGGAAATTGATCCACAAACGACGAAGTTATTTGATATTCACTTTTTAAAGATCGGCACTTAGTCCACACCTTCTAAAATTTTTGTTTACCTTTTCCATATGCAAAATGACTTTTGAAAATTATTCTACAAATGGCAAAAAATATTTGATAATCAATTTTTTGTGCGGCCACGTTTCCTTTCTTAAACAATTTCCAAAAAACAAAAAAATGTAGTGGCCTTTTTCTATATGCAAAATAATTTTGAAAATTGGTCCACCAAAGGCGAAGTAATGCTCGTTTATATTATAAAATCTGTTACAAACATGTGGAAGGAGTAACATAATTTAAAAAAGTGGCCGTCGTTAAAAAATGTAGCCTATAATTCATTCACGAGTCAAGAGTTAAAAGTTGTGAAAATTTCAGGAAGATCGGTCCAGAGTTCCGCTTTCCTATACGGTGCAAACAAAGAAGCATGCAAACGCACATTCCGTTTTATATACATATGTATGTATGTATGTATATAGACGTTTGAATATAAATGTGTGCACGTGTGTGTGTATTTTTGGCTATTTTATTTAAAAGAAAAGAGCTAAAGCTTAAACAATTTTATATTATGAGAATAAATATTTTATTTTTGTAGCAGGTTAAGTTAACATTTCTGTATATATATACCCACGCACAATACATAATAACTAATTTTTCGCTTCCTTTTTAGTTTCCTTTATTTGAGTTTTCCCTCGTTTTCATGTGTTTATGTATTTTATATATAAACTAATTCTATCCTGCTTTTGTAACAATGGTTTGGGGTTGTTCTATTTTTAGCTCTACAGAAGCTGATTAACAGGACTTTACTTCCTTTTGCTTACCAGTATGAAATAACAGCAACTGCTGGTAATCAAATTTGAGATGAGGAAAACATATGGGGCTTAAAGGGAATTTGTTTTATAAAGTTCAGTTTTTGGACTTTTTAATAAATAAAAACCTTTTGCATATGGAAAAGCTCAACTAAAATTTTATTCTAAATAAGTTAAGGTGTGGTCATCTTTAAAAAGTAAATAATAAATAACTTCGCCGTGTGTGTACAAATTTCCAAAATTGATCTTTCATATAGAAAAACTCCGCTAACATTTTTTTAAGGGGGAAAGGCAAAAATTCCGCCAAAAATGGTCTATAAGGGGTAGTGAAGCGCACCGGGTTAATCTAGTTTATGTATATTTGGCGAACGACAAACAAAATTGACTTTCAATACAGCTCATGTCAGATGCTTTGTCAGTTCCAAATGGAACACGCTCTAATTGAAAACATTTACACTGTAAAATCAGGGTGACTTTTACAAAGGCACATTTTTTTTTTCTTTTACACTCCATGTATACATCATGCAGTTTGACATTCGCCCTTTAAAATAAAAAGTGACTAAAAGCAGCTTAAAGTGAATATATAAAATAAATCGTGTTACCAATATTTAATAACTCTATGGATGCATTCAATATTCGAACGAAACGAATTTTATGCCTACCGAAGTATTAAAACTAAAACAAATAGTTTTAATTATTTTTTTAATATTAATAGAAAAAAAATTTACTTTTTAGTATAATAAAGTTGTTTCACGAGAAATGCACTGAACAAATTAACTACAGCCAGGGAAAGGATCAACACGATTTTTACGTAAAACGAATTGAATTTTACGGTTCATGTCCTCATCGTATATTGCTTTACATTTCTCGTAATTCACACGTCGTCTTACCTAAAAATATTAAATAGTAAAAATTATTTAAATGGTTTTTGAAAATTTTTACTTGACATGGTTTTTCGTAATAACGTGTGCGACGATATTGATCCAGAATTTCCTCTTTACCCAATATCCGATTTAACAGACGACAGGCTTCATCCACATTATTATTTTGCACCAGAATAGTGCGTGCTATAAATCTTGCGTGTCTCATATTTAAAAAAAAATTTTAATTAATGTATTACTTCTTACGCAAAGTTAAATAACTCTCTTCTAAAGAAATGTCAAAATCATATGTACACATTTATCTAAGACTCTCGAACTGTATTCATTCACAATTATATGTATATTATTTTTCTGCCACAAAGTTGATTATTTTAGTAGCAAAGTAATATTTGCGAACATTAGTACGAACCCTTTTGATAGTGTATGTTTTTGAATGGATTGAAAACAAGCTGTGTCAATTACGAATAAGGAATAATTTTTTGGAATAAATAATTTTTATAAATCCAACGTAAAGCAACTTCTTAAATCATTTTCTACTCTTGCTATCAACAACAAATTATATAGTAAAAATTTTATGCTTTGGAAAACGTCAAGGTGTGAAAAGAAAACAATTTGAAGAAAATAATATGTATTGATGTTTTCAGTTGGTTGGTTGTGCATGTTTTTTACTCCAGACTTTTCATTTCTTATTTGTGTTCATTTATTTTTTTTAATATCTTACATTATAAAAAAGTAATGAATTAGAATTATTTATATACTGAAAGAAAATTTTTTTTGCATATATTGATATTACGAGTTGCCTTTTTCCACTCGCTTTATGGAGGACGTCATTAAATTGTATACAAATTTTCATCAATTATATTGTATTGTTTTGGTTTTTTACGTTTCGCTAATATATATGTAAGTACATACGGCTAAGAATAAATGCAAAAAAGTTAGCATATGACTCAACCACCTTTGCAACTTGGTAGATGATTAAGTACAAGTTAAACTAAGGCAGCCTAAACAAAGTGAATGTGTGCATGTGTTATGTGAATTTAATACACTTCTCTCCTTCCTGTTTGCAGTTCAACCTGATATACATACATTGCCTGTGCTGGAGGTAATTTTTTGTTGTTGCTGAAAAGGGGTTGAGTTTTTCAAGCCAAGCTTGAATTACATAAAAGTGGTTGCTATTTTGAAAATGGTAAATATACAACCTATCCCTCCATTATTATGCAGTACGCCTCCGCCTATTGATTTCGGTGAGGAAGATGAAGACGTTGATGTTTTGCAGCCCTCTCTTGTCGATATGGAAGATGTCGTTTTTGGTGACTTTCTAACTGAAGATGACATAAAAAGTAATGGTAAGAGGTTCATATTATATTATTAATCTTTAATAAGTAGATACTTGTGAAAGTATGAAATATTTTCTGAATTTGGAAACGATTTGTTGGGAAGGTTTTCGTGAAATATTGAATGATGTATGTAACTATAGAAAAAGATAACCTTAACATTTATTTATTTATTGCAGTATTTTAATCGAATAATACTGATATTTTAATTTCAAACCATTTTACAATATTATATTTAATTAAAACATTTTTCCACTATAGAACCTCTACCTTCACCTAGATCGCCTTCTGTTTGTGATTTACCGTCAATCAGTATTTACGATGGGTTCATTTCACACGACGAAGAAAACATAACAAATCACATTAGGACATCGCCATGCCCACCAACAGATAATCAAAGAAATAAAGATTCTGAAAATTGTACAAAATCAAGCTTAACAGAGGCATTTAATTTTAACGTACGAAATACAAACAACAATGAGACTAAAAATATTTGCGAAAAAGAAGTCGAAAGTCCAACGATAGATTCTGATACTCATATTTCAACGGAAGGGTTAACGAAAGTGGAAAATGAGCGCAAAACATCAGGTATTTTCGACACGCAATCAAATAGATGTCCACGAATTAGCAAGAATGTTTGTTCAGGAGATGCTATTGATTTGGAGGCTACATGTCTAAAAGTTGGAAATAAATTAAAACATATAAGCAGTATACAAAATTCTGTTTCTATTGAAGATATTGCGGATGATTTTAGTGACGATGAATTGTATTCTCCAAAATCTCCTAAAAATTTTCTTGAAGAAGAAAATTGCAATAATTATTTTAAAATAGAAGAAATAAAGCCAGTAAAGAATATTGCAGGAAATGAAAGACAATTTGATTCTAAAGACGTATACTCAAAACATTTAGATACGTTAACCAACAATGAAACTGCTTCATTAGGAAACGAAAAAAACAATGAACTCAAATCTTTATCCTGCAATCTTTTTGTGCAAAATAAATTAGAAATACCGCCGTCCCTACGGGAAGAATCAAATAGTACCGATTATGATGATGATGCTGACGATTTCGGAGATTTTGCAGATTTTCATGAGACTCATTTCATAAATAATACAGTACCTGTAACTGACATTAACATCGAGCAAAATAACGGTACAGAACTGAATACCGAAGTCTATACGCATATAACGAAGGTACATGCAGACAACATACATGAAGCAAAAGACCAAGAACTGTTAAAGGCATCCGAAAGTTTAAGTAAAGAAATTCATGATTTAAAATCTAATGATGCAGCGGCATCTAATAAATTACAAGCCACCCCCAACATAACGCCTAATGTAAACTCATTAAACTTACAAACAATATCTCAGGAACTGTCGTCACCTGCAGAAACTGGAAATAGGCAGTCATTTAAAGAATTTTGCCATAATAACAATAGCTCTGACGGTGTGATCGCAGCACTTGAAATATATGAAGACAAAGAAGATTTTGGAAATTTTGCAGAATTTCCTAATAGTCCTGAAGAAGAAAATTCTCAGAATTCTCCGAACGGTGATGACGATGAGTTTGATGATTTTGCTGATTTTGAATCACATAAAGAAGTTAAAAAATTAGACAGTAAAACTTTATCACCAGTCACAGACGAAAATCACGTTGAGGAAAACGATGATGATGATTTCGGAGATTTTAATACAGCCGATCCAATTACAGGAACTGTGTCTAACATAACAGTCAATAAAACTAGTCAAAATACAGCTGCAGGAAGTATCCCTGCGATACCATCTTATAATCTTAATGAACGCATATCAAAAATATTACAATTAATGTTTTCGCCCCCAATTGATATAGCCAAAAACCCTTCTGATGAACCAAAACCTAACAAGATACAAGACATACCTTTCACATCTATCGATGCGGCTAAAGCTTTAGAATATCAGTGGCTCATTTCGGATACAAGACATGCGTTTATAAGGTCTTTGGGTATAGACTCTAAAAATATTGTAAGTTGTTTTATTTGCGAAAGCTTTTTTATTTTTATTTTATTGAAATTCAATTTTTAGCTGTTTGGTGATAATTGGAATCCATCCTTACCTCGTTTTGCTGCAAATTTGAGTTTTAATCCCTTAAAACCCATGAAACCTGTACAATCATCCAGTAGTCCAGGAGATGCTAGTTCGTTGTTAGAGCCAATTCCTATTACTAGCTCCGTCACGATTCAGGCATTGGAAATATCAAGCAATACGCAAAAAGAGACGTTGCATTTAGATTGGAAATCTTCAACAGAGCAAAATAACGATGGTAAGTGTTTTTTTTTCTACTGTACAACATGGATCTTTAAGCATATTCGTATTGAATTACTTAATATTAAAAGCAAATGGTCAAGTGCCCAGGGGATATCCCCTACGTATGCAATACATTGCACTGGAAATCAGTAAAAAGAGCAATAGTATAAGGGAATAGACAAATTTTATAACATGTATTAATGTGTATGGTAAGGCCTGCTGTAGAAAAGCCCTAACTCACATTTTTTTTCCAAAATGACTTCTTATATGATTGATATTCATTTCCCACAAATGCCCCTTATCACAAAAAATTTGTAAGGAAAATAACAGTTTTACAAGCATTTACGATTTGATAAATTGATATTATAATAATAACAGTTTCTGCTGTCATGTCATTTCGATAACAAAATGTTTGTTGTATATAGAACATTTTTGAAGAACCTTTTTTACTTTATTCTATTTGTATATTACGCAATTCTCAAATATCTTTTGGGAGTTCTTGTATAAACATTTGGAATTTGTTAGCTTCTCTTTCAGGGATTTGGTTTAAGGTCTACTCACGATTTTGATATTAAAGTTTTGGTATTTTATCGATCTATAAAAATTTGTGATATGATTAAGAAATTTCTACAACGGCTTCTAAATAAGGCACAAAGTATAAGGGAACCTTGGCGAATAGATAAAAATTTGTATCTTAAGTAAAACCATAACCATTGCATTTATTATACATTATAAATATTAATTCCTATTACAGCTTTCGAAGACAATAATTTTATTCCAGTTTCCACTGCTATGCCTTTTATAACCAATGAACCACCACCAACAGAACCGGAATCCCTAACAATATTTGAGAATCCTGTAGAGGATGATGATAAATTGTCAAAAACTCCCCCTATTAGCGAAATGGAGTCGGTAACAGCATTTCCTTCAGTTGTACCAACTCCCGCAATAGACATAAAACTACCAACGACATCCGTAGATCTAGAAGAAAATTTAAAAAACACATTAAACATAAATGAAGTTGTTGTTACATCAACATTTACTGGATCCATTAAAGAAACACATATTTATACACCGCCTCAGTCAAATGATTTTGAAAGCAAGCATGATAATGTGGCACTGCCGACGTCGGTACCCTCACCGACAAAGGTTTCACCTATCGATTTTGATTATGAAAAAGCTGCTATGGGAGTAATAATAGATGAAACAGTGGTTAAGAAAGAATACAGAGATGTAGAGTATAATCCTCCTTTTACCATGGATTCTCTCAATAAATCTGCTTCAAGTAAAATTGACATATTTGAGCCAAAGAGTTATGCTAACGCCAATGCGAACATCTTAACTTCAACTGATGTTAATACTGTTGATGAAGAGGGCGACGACTCTTGTGACGATTTTAGTGAATTTCAATCGGTGTCAAGCGACGTTGCCATGCCAGAAACAACAACTACACCAAAGAGCATAAAACCTTCAGAACTATCTAGGACTACAGCTATTTCACATGGCGGCATGATTTTAAGTCCGGCCATATTAATACCGCAGGCTATATACATGGAAAATCAAAAGCCGAAAATTGAATGGGGTGTTGCTGCCGCCTCCATAAATCCCGAAGAATTAGCCCGTATAGAAGAATTATTTCCAGAACCAAAATTGCTCAAATCATGTAATGGTTCTAGTTCGTCTCAAAAATCTACTCCAACCCACCAAATGGCCTCTACACCCTCTATTAGTGCCACCGTAGCCAATAAAGAATTAGAATGCAATGTCGACGACGAAGACTGGTCAGATTTCATTTCAGTAAACGTAACAAATAATACGTCTGCTAATAAAACCGGTAGCAATAATAATAGTTTCGCCAAAAGTCCAGCTGGGTCTCCGTTTCCGCAGCGATCTCCGCTTATACATCGAATAGCAGCATCAGCAGTTAGCAATTCCAATAATGATGATGAGTGGTCCGAATTTGTTTCAAGCGCTCCACCAACCAACTCCAATCAACATCCAACCTCATATAGAGTTCCTCAATTTAATAGTGGTGCCTGGCAGAATGCCAATTTCTATAACAATCCTTTAAGCATGTATCACAAAGGGCCCTTAGACATACCAACAGCGTCAGCAACAACACCTCCTACTCAAAAATATTCATATAACAATAACAATAACAACTACAATATCTCACAACAGCCATACCAAATTGCAAATAATTCGCCACCAGTTATGTTGTCGAACAAGCAACAAACACCCAACAATGCATATCAACAGCAAATACATGTTATGCAAAACTTCTCTACAGCACCAGTACCTACGCCTGAACGTCTTTCAACATCAGTATCAGTCGCCAAAAACAATCAATTTCAATCCATAGGCTCGGCCAAAGTAGCACCAAGTATAGCCTTAATTCCCGATTTGGGCTTTGTGGCACCAGCTATACCCACGCACACCTCGTTCATCAACTCTTTACCCAAACCAAGTATTAATATGAAAAAATGACGTTTGCTAAATCATAATCAACATGAAAATCACACTAAAGACAGCCAAAACTCCCAATTGAAACCAAAACATTCCCATTCAACAAATTGTTTTCAAAAGACGACGAATAAGTTAACGACAACCGCCATGATATCGAAACATACTTATCGTTCCAATAATACAAATGTCAGTATATCTCGATACAGTGATGATATTCTAATATAGAAGCAAACAAACAAATAAAAAGAAATTGAATGATAATTAGTCCCCATTTCTATGTAAAATTGTTTCTTATCTTCACTTTGTTTTCTAATTTATTTAATATAGAATTTGTATAATTTATTATATATTTTCTATGCAATTTTTCATTGAAAACTTTTAAATGTAACAAAAATCGGTAAATTGTACTTAAACGTGTTTTTGCTTGAGTTAAGTTTTATCTATTGTACATCAATTTAAGTATTTGTTAAACCAAAAAAGTTCTCTTGATGGAATTGTTTTTTGGCATTATTTATTACATTTTTTATTAACTATAAAATATTCCTATACTGTAAATAAAATAATCCCCATTTATTTATGTATAAGACTTTAGAATATTTAAGATACAATGTTTTTGTTTCCTTGTTTTAATTTAATCCTCGATTTTAAATCTGTTCCTTAAAGGACGAAATTCAATTACATTATAATTATAATTTTCAATTGTTTTTAAAAATATAATAAAAATTAATCAGCATAATATTAAAAATAGATAAAACAAAGCATTATACACAGTTAAATTAAATATAAATATATTGTTATTATACATAAAATTCGAATGCATCAAGATTTGCAATCAATATATTATCATGTAAGTATTTTGTGAAATATGGCTTGAAAATCAACAAGTCATATAAATTTTAACGTTAATAAATGTGAACGTTTGGATATTTATGTATTATGAGGTGAGAAAATTTTAAGGTCTTTAAAAAAATTCAATTCAACCGCGATGCCCCGCTCCTACAAATATAATATTTATTTCCGTATAATATTATTGAACTGATATCTGCGAAATTCTAAACATACGTGCTATCATACAATTTTAATATAAACTTTCGAAATGGCAGTGTTGTCATATCTGGAAAAAATTAAAATTTTGCTAGACGATCCATTTGAACTAAAAGTCAATTTTTAATTTTTTAAATGTTAGTAGACAGGGTTATTGTATTTTCTCTGTCGATATATATATTTTTGGCACAATTTTTGTTTTCTAATCTATTACAATTTACTAAAAATTACAATTCGATACATATTGCATGAGACGATTTGCTACCGCGATACTTACGTCTTAATTTTATCTACATATCGAGCCTTTGGTGCAATACCGTAGTAACTCAAAATTTTAATTTTTTGAGCTGGGTATGCAGAAATGATCTTTGGGGAAATATATATCTAAAGGAAAAAATATTCTGGTTCTATCTCTAACTGTTCAGATTCTACAGCTACAAATGTCTTTATTGCCTCCAGCTATTTCCACCAATATTTATTTGCAATAATGAAATATTTCCTTTATGACAAGAAATTTACAAACAGAAAACAATACAAAATAAGCCTCTTTATTTAAAAACTTGTAAAAAAATAACTTTAGTAAACAAAAATACTATCAAAAAGATGGCTCAAAACTTAAAATGCATTTTTCTCAGTTCACGATTTTTTAAACAAAACTGACCCGCAGAGGATATTAAAAAAAATTTACGAAAACAACAAAATTAAAGCTCTACCGCCTTCCTAATTTGGTTTTTAGAAAATGGAAAACTCAACACAAGAACATATTTTAAAAGTGCCACAGAGACAATAATATGTATCCATAGTAATGATTTATTTTATGTCATTGAACCAAATCATTTGTTTGATATTTTAATAAATCGAAAAATTATTCAAGAACTTTAAATATACATACATATTATATTTTAGAATAACATTTTATGCCGCAGTTATAAAAAGAATACAAACAAAATGACGGAGCAAAATTCATCATACAGGTTAAATGAATTCGGGTCAATCGACTATAGAAAACCATTGGGCAAACAGCAAGATATGAGAACATCCACTTATTTGGGACATAAATTTATAGATGACACTATGCTAGGAAATAAATTACAAGCTAAATATAATGAAACTAGGTCTTACGAGAAAGATTATGTACTAGAAAAAAATAAAACAACGCAATATAATTCCAACTACATTTGGAAGGTAACGAATGTAACAACATTTATGTATGTATTTAGTCTCGAAGTTAAGTTTTCAACACCCCTTATTATTTAAACAGTTTGGAAATCCTGATGAAGTCCGTAACGTATCTTTACAACAAAACATTCACTACATAAAGCCTTTTTATGAATGCAATCTGAAGTTTCTTAAGCGGCCCATGCGACCGCCTAGTAGTGTTACACACTCTGATTATTTGTGGCAATCGGGAATTGCTAGTTTACCCGCAGAACGTGCATATGTACCTGCTGCTGTGCCTAGCACAAAAATCATTATAGATCGTAATAAAGCCGGCTATTCGAAGTATTTGGATCCATCAGCTACTATTACCAATTTAGATTACTGTTATCGTTGTCCGCAAGCTATTTTCGGCGGTATTGGTGCCAAAGATCATATAACATTTTGGAATTGGAAAGATATTGAGTTTCACAATAAAAATGTCTTTCGTGTGAAGAATGCACAATTATGCGATAAACTACCATCGAAAGAATGCACTAAAAGGCATTGTGAATTTCCCAACAGAGTGCAGGCAGTGCCAAATGCGGGGCGCACTACAGAAGTAAGAGAAAATTATATAAATCCAAATAAACGGAGTATTGCATTTGCTGATGGGCATTTTAAAAAAGATTTAACTTTTGTTAAAAGTGAACCCGAAATAATCAAAACCGAATATAATATTTTGGGTTCAGGGGAATGTGTACAAAAATATGTTTGAAAGAAGTTAAGTCGTACGAAAGTTTAAGAAATAATTTGTAATACTCTAATTGCTTTAAATACAACTTTAAATAAAATTTATACATTTTGAAGAAGGATTTTTATTTTATTACGCCTTCAAATTATAATCAAATACAATAATTTCCCTATGATGCAATTATAATAGAATTATTTTTTTGAATTGTATGTAAGTCCAAAATTTCGAATATGGTTCTTAATAAATAATTGTTATAAAAGTTGTAATGATCATACCTTTTCAGAACTGTAATAATAATAAATTTTAAAAACATTTTTAATTTATCTCTATTTTCGAACATAGCTAAAATAATCTGAAGTATGCAATTATTATTCAATAATGGTATGGTCGTTTATTTTCAGTTAATGTGATATACACAGATGTTTGCAAAAGAATAATAAATAATTATGCCATGATGACGTTAGCTCAGCTAAAAAAGATTTAGCTGAGAGAAACCCATTCACAAATATCTCTTCACATTGCCAATCAATCATTTAATGTTTTCTCTCTTGACTGCGAAAAGACCACCCACTCATGATGATGTAGTGAACGAAACAAAAATATAATTATGCATTAAAATTTGTCTAATTGTATCAATTATTCCTATGAATCATCCATTCATTCACGCATTAATGTCTAGTGAATGTCTTCATCACCCTCCAGAATTTTACGACACGAGCAAGAAGGAAAATATCGTAAAACATATTTTCTCACCAATTTGATAAATTTTTATAAGCAAAAATTAAGAAAAAAATTATAATATTGTCTTATACTCAATTAATTACTCTTTTCATAGAGTGCATATAAACATGCATAGGAAAGGGAAAAACCAATTGTTTCAAACGTTAATTTAATGACATATTTACAATTAGACGCCAGTTTATTGGAGAACTTCATAGAATGAAGTCTGTTTTACGAATAAAAAATGTGTAAAGCGAATTCGATAAAGTACTCTTTATCTACTTATACAATTGTAGTTAATAACGTTTTTACTCGTGCACATGTATTTACATTTTAAAGTTAACTGCTTCGAAGGAAAAGTGTTAAAAACAGCACAGTGGATACGGACGTTAGCAAAATAAATTACATATATTAAATTTGTAACTTACAAACTACGGATGGAATGTCGTCAGAAGTTTAGCATAATATGAATTCTTATTATATTCTTAATTGGCCTTTTTTATTATATTGAAATATATTTATTAAGCTCGAGGCCTTTATTTGGTATTTTATTTGGTTTTATTCCTCGATATTAACAGCTTGTTAACATTATTTATTAATATTATTATTTATATGATTATTCCTGATGATGTTAACAAGCTGTTAACGAAATATCGAAGAATAAAACCAAATAAAATACCAAAAAAAGACCTCGAGCTTAATAAATATATTTCAATATAATATAAATTCTTAAAAATTTAATTTGATAGTTATGAAAATATGGGTTTGGAAATATTTCAATATGATCTACTTAGTCCAACTCCTTAAAACTTAATAAAATAAATTAATTATGAAAAATATTGAAATAAAATTTTCAGCCGTACGAAATAATTGTTGTTAAGAGGACAAAGTATCCATACATACATATATCGAGCCATAACCGCCAAAAAACCATGATTGTCGATTTAATTTTTTTGATAAAATTCCATAGTTCTCGAACAGTTGCATCATCTTACAAAAATGTCATAGCTATAAAATGTCCTGTTACGTTTTTACAGCGAACACGATTTAAAAGTATGTACAGTTTATATATGTAAAGATTGAAAGAAAAAGCCTTCTCCTGTAAAATTTGGTTTTTGGGGCTTACGTCTTTTTGGCATTTATGGCTCGATACGTAGTACATATACTATATATACATATATATATAATATATGGATATTATCTCCACAAATTAGCCGAATTAATAATGAATCGAAAAAGACATTTTCAAATTAACTGACTGATTTATCGAGCAGAATTAATTTTTAAAATGATCGATACAGCTACGCATATTTACCTATCAGTGATGAGATTTAAAATTTTGTCAATGTTTTTGTGTTGTTTGAAATTAAGTGGTAAAAGTACCAAGCCCCAAATTTAAAAAAATATAATTATAATACGTTGGCAATAAAATTCAATTATAAATACACATATATAATTACGTAAGTATGTACGTACGTATATACAGTTGATGTACATACGGAAATCTGACAATAGAACAAAAGGTAAAAAATAAATAATTTTGTAATGATGGTAATTAATCGCTGAAAACTAATATGACTAAACTAAACTAAATATGACTCGAAGAAGACTTACGATAAAATGACTAGAAAACGATTCGAAAAATATTCGACTTTAATGAGTATCAATGATTGCACAATTGTACCATAAATTCCATCCCTGTTTAATATTATTTTAATTTAATGGCCTGCTCTCTCTTTGGATAGGAATACCAACACATACACACAGTGCGCTTGATTCAACAGATAACTTGTTTCTAAACGTGGTTACTAAAATATTAATTAATGACTGAATAGTTTTCAGTCACTAAACGTGTATGCAAAAGCAGCAATATCTAGATATTCGTACTTCTTTATTACCTCTTGGTTTGTTTTGCTATTTTACTTTACCAAACAACAATTACAAAAACTAAAATAATCCAAACATATTTTAGTAAACAGAAAAAGTGAAAATTGAAAATTGATATCAAAACAAAAAGTTGTGCATAAACAAAAGTGAAATTCATAATACAAACAAAAGAAAATATGTACTAAGTTGCATAGTATCTTAAAGTTATATTACAATTTATAGTGGAAAAACTGTACGTACTAAACAGTGTGAATACAAAAAATACGAAAAATACACAATGACTTATGAAGTAGAGCGCGCTTTGGCATGTTTTTACCCTTTGGTTATAACGTCTTCGGTAATATGCTGCATAACATCAGCCGTTGGCTGGTCACATTGGCGCTACGTGCTCAATGCCTGTCCCGATACTAATTGCGGTTGCTATCTGCATGCCCAATCCACTTACCATTCATTCCAAGGCGGTCCAATAGCATACTGTCATTATGCTACTTATGGTCTACTGCTGCCTTTGCTATTCTGTATTGTTTTGGGCATTTACCATGTGTATCGTGTGTGTATGGGAACTGCCAAGAGGAAAACAGGAACTACAACAATTAGGCAGAGGTCAGTAGCATGTTTTTTTGTAGATAAATAAATTTATAATAATTTATGTATGTACATATAGACTATCTTAACCATAAAACAAACATTCATTCCGACTCGCAGTGAATAAATAAAAAACAATATCATACATAATAATTTATTTAATAATACATATTGCAAATACATACATATGTATCAAGCAAGTGTCATGAACGGTGGTCATAGGTTAAGTAACATAAATAAATAAATTAAATAAATGACAGTATAGCAAGTAGCCTGCAAAAAAACAATATTGTTTTAATAAATGATGATTCAATTAAATTAAAACTTTTTTAAAAATTAAATTTAATTATTGCCTGTTTTTTTTATTATAAACGAAAGTTTCTTTCGAAAAATTATATAGAAAAAAAATTAAATTGTTTGGTTGTGAGAGCAACAGGTACGGGAATTGATCAGTTTTTTTATTTAATCGAGATTCTGATCCTCAAATATAAAATAAAATATAAAAAATATATAAAATATAAGAGTAACTTCACTACCTGGTGTACCATCCTCCAGCCCAAACGGCTAAAGCTATAGATATCAAATTAGGTATGTATACTCCTCTTTTAATGGTGGTAAAAAGGGAAAACGTATAAACGGGTAAAACCGATAACCTAATATCTCAGAAACTGAGAGAGGCAGAATAAAACTTACAAAAGCATATGAATGCTGCTGTTTGGTACTTTGGTACCCTATATACATATATACATTTAGTGAGTAAAACGGCGAAAGTTGTAATTTGGTACCTCTCTTTGCAACCATATACATATCTCCAAATATATTGCACATGGAACGAAGCGGACTACTATATTATATTTATTTTATTTTTATGATATGGGTAACAATGAAACGGATTTTTGAGAAGGAAACTAAAAATAAAGTGGAATGTGTACTTTTCAGAAAAACTGCCTTTTTAAAACGTACTTTTTTTACACATACATATGTATAGCTTTTTCAAAATATAATTTTTAGAAATGGTTCTTTTTTACAGCGCAATTTAAAAAAAAATCTCTTTAGAAAATAATAATGGATTAAATGGAAGAAAATTCAATTGAATTCAGAAATGAAATTCCGCCGTATTAATTAACAGCACTTGCAACTATAGTGTTGTGCAAGTATTAAGCAGGGGCAAAAAAAATTACAACAAAAGATCTAGTCGCGGATATCTCCTATACGTGGACATTTCTAATAGTCGGACGAATTTTCTCACCCTTGTTTAAAATTACAATAGAAAACCATTTCATTTCATTGTTTTTAACGGTCATGTCAAACTAACGAATTTTATCGAAGCTGAGTGTAATTTCTCTGTATATCTGTAATGATCTTTATTCATATTAAATAAAATAAACTTTTACTGTCGTATTAAAAAAAACTACATGTGCCAAGAGTATATGGCTACTGTTCAATTTTCCAGAGTTGTAAGATGAACGTAAGTATATAAATACATCAAGTCATCTGAGAAAAAAAATGAGGCGATAGATTCAAATTTCAACATTTTCTTTTCTGAAGAATTGCAAATATTTTATATGCTCTGAAATTCTAGTTTACTACATCGTAATAAATGTAAATGAGTAAAATATGTTTAATTTTTTCAGGAGAAAAAATTTAATTAATTTAAATTCTCTGTACGAAAACAATTACGATTTACAGAACTTCGACTTTCTTAAAACAAAACTTTGCACATCTCTCGAAATGGAAGCCTTTTTGACAAACTTCATATACCTCAATTTCGCTTATTTATCTATATATATCGACGATTTACAAGTTCAATGATGAAGGGAAATGTTTGTATTTATTCCGTGATTTGTGTGGATGTGAGATGTGCATATCGAGCCTTTGGTACAATACCGCAGTAACTCAAAATTTTAATTTTTTGAGCTGGGTATTCAGAAATGATCTTGGGGGAAATATATATCTAAAAGAAAAAAGATTGTCTTTATGCCTCCAGCTATTTCCAACAATATTTATTTGCAATAATGAAATATTTCCTTTATGACAAGAAATTTATAAACAGAAAACATTACATTAGTAAACGAAAATACTATCAAAAAGATGGCTCAAAACTTCAAATGCATTTTTCTCAGTTCATGATTTTTTTAATTACAACGGTATTGCTCGATATGTATATCGTCACATAAAATTCACGGTGTCCTTTCTAACAGACAATTCAAAATTTACTTTTTTATTTGTCCTGGTCACCTCGCAAAATTTAAATTTTACCACAAAAAAAATTCGTTGATCTTTTTTTCTTATAATGCAAAATGTTGTGGTAATTGTCAATATTTAAAGAAACTTTTTGCTTCTCCTGATATGTAAACACAAATACCAAAAAGCATTCATGTTTTTTTTTTCAAATTAATTCTTCTATTCAATTTTTATCTTTATACAGATCTGGGGACATGGTGGTTGTAACTACGGAATCGGAACTTACTGATAATGATATATCGCCATATTATTGGTTACCAACCAGCATCATTGCGTGTTTTATGGCTGTCTACACTTTAGTATACGCCAGCATTTATACAGATGGTTTTGATGCAACATGTAAACAGTATCGTGAGTCGTTGCTAAAGGAAATTCAGGGTGTAGGCAATATTGTGCCCGTTATTAAAAGTCGTCTTTCGTGTTCAGCAATATTTGATTTTATGGATTATTTGGTGCAGAGTTCATCCTTTGAAAGGCGTAAATATGGTTACATAAACAGTTCTGTGTGTTTTCATATGACTTTAATTTTTGCCTGGATTGCGGTGTTCGGTTGGATTGTTATAGCTGTTACTAATATAGTACAAACGAAACGGACAAAAGCTGCTAGAGTTTAAATTTCGACAAAATTTTTTTTATTAATATATAATATTTAATAATCATATACATATATTAATTAAAATTTTTATATTCATTAATATTTATTATTTCTTAATTTTTATTGTATTAAGTATAACGGAAATTTAGATTTCGACAAAAGAAAAGCAACGTTAGGATTGTTAGATATGAGTAGGGCGAACAACGTTCGTCATTTGCTGAATTTTGCTTATGCTGCATATTTGAAGCTTTTCAAGCAGTAGTGTTTAATTTCACATGGTTCGTAAAAAAAATTTAAACTTGTGTAACTTTGTACCATGATTGGCAATTCTGAACATATTATTTTTCAAGACCTGAATTTAGGGATATAAGGGTGATACACCAGTTATTTCGTAAATTCACAAATTTATATAATTTATTGCATTGCAAATAAGTTTTTCTTATCAACCGCTGATCTCATTGTGATTAAACTTGGCAGCAGTGGGCATTTTTCAATGCCTATCATTACCTGGGTTTTATATTAATTAAAGGGTGTGGATACCCTATCATTTTGCGTACTTGCTTCTTCCATCTGCCATATGGCTATTTGATAACAAACAAAAACAAATTGACAGATTTTTAAATGGGCATTGGATTTTTTAAAAGTAATTTTTGATCACAATTTTTAATGTTATAAAGAAATCGAAATGTCTCATCCTGTTCCAACAGTTACCCAACCACGAAAGTATCCTTTTAAAGATATGAACTTAGCTGATCACACCGTTCTAAACACAATTGAAGGGAGATTCGATTGTGTGAAATGCAATCGTTCCAGGAAGTTCTTTTGTTACAGTTGCTATATACCTGTAGGAAATCTAAATGCTGTATTACCTCACGTAGATCTCCCTATCAAGATAGACATCATTAAACATAAGAAAGAAATAGACGGTAAAAGTACGGCCGTACATGCAGCAGTATTAGCAACCGGAAAAGTAAACATATACACATATCCCAATATACCCGATTACACAAAAGAAGCCAACGTTGTTCTGATATTTCCCAGTGTCGAAAGTATAACTGTTGCTGAACTTTTTCAGCGTAATGTGAGACTTCGCAAAGAGAATAATTTTGGCTTTCCTAAAGGATACAATGTCGGTACATTGCTTAAGAGACGAGTGCAGGAAGTTATAGGAGACGATTTAGTACACCAGGTGGACGAATTTCAACAATGTACATTTGAAAATTTGCCTATTAAAACAGCAGTATTCATAGACAGTACATGGAATCAAAGCAGAGGAATATATAAAGATGAAAGAGTAAAATCTTTAAAGCCAATAGTTTTACAAAACAGATGCTCGCAATTTTGGCGTCATCAAAAAGGTAGTCCACGCTGGTATCTCGCAACCATTGAAGCTATACATCAATTCCTATTGGAAGTACATGTCAACGCTTGGGGCTTAAACGCACAATACAGGGGATTGGATAACTTAGAAATAGAATTAGATTTTTATAAAACTATACACCTATTTAACGATCATGCCGACAATACGGCACCAACAGCTCCATACAACGGCCATTATGATAACTTAATGTACTTTTTTGCTAATATGTATGATTTAATACACAAATATTACGATCACAATGAACTTAAATCATATCGAAGACCTATTTGAAAACTGGAATAAATTATTGCAATACTTAATTTTATTGAACTTATTCATGTTTTAAATCTAAAAAGAAATTATGAATCAAATTTCAAGTTACTTTTTCTTTTTTTGTTTTGTTTCCTCTTGGGTGCTGCCACTATCGGAATGTTCAGGTCTGGGTTTTTGCCAGTTTAAGGGATTCCGTCTGAACATTGACCACGGTGGTATGGTCAACTATAAAATACATAAAATGTTTCATACCTTCAAAATAATAACAAATTTTAAACTCACCAAAGAGGCCAGAACAAGTCCAGCTCCCAAAATATATACAGTTTGGGAAAATTGTTGGATGATAGCACCCCAAATTAAACCAACAATACCAAACAGAGTAATAATAAAGCGAGAATATTTCTCTGCCTTGTACTGGCCGATAAAATCCTAAGAAATCAAGCAAAGAAAAAATTAAGCATATTCGTAAACAGATATCGTCTATACATGTACTTACCATATGAGTTTCAATATTAAGCATTTTGTATGATAAAAAATATCTTGGAAATAAACACGTCTACAATATATTCTGGCAAATAGTGCTGCTTCTTTTTTAACTATTAGTAGAGTTGTAAAACTATGAAGTACTCAATACTTTTTTCATATAAAACGAATACATTACAAAAGTCAAGGTCTATTTATTAGATCGATGCAGCTCTACAACAATGAACAACACAAAAAACAACAGGCATTTTGTTTGTGTTAATTAATTATCTCACAAGTAAACACACACAGCCTACAATAACAAGAAAAACATTAATTTCGTTTATGTATGCCTAAATTGCTTTTGCAACCCTCTCTCAAAATAAAGAAATGAGTAAAATTGTTAATTGCTCGATCGAAATTAAACAAATGAGTAAAATGTAAACAAATTTTGACAGTCGAGTATAAAATACTTGTAAAATACATGGCAAGTTGCGCAGTCCTAATAAATAGACTTTGACAAAAGTGAACAAGAAAATTTAGAAAGAATGAGTTAATTACTTTTTCAGAATATCGAAAAATATATTAAAAATTAAACAGTTTTCAAATGTTAATTAAAAAAAAAAATTTAAGTTTTTAGCATATAATTTTTAATTTTAATAAAACCCATATTTAGATAGATTAAACACTATTTTAACAACCATCTGCCAGATTTGATGATTAAGCGTCATTTTGACGATTTTTAGTCTTGCAAATAGCCGGTTTTTCAATAGTCTAAAATTCTGCGTTATTTGGTATCATCGAGCAACGACTGACGATTTTTCAAAACTCAAATGACAATTTCAATATTTTGTAAATTTTTTTCTATTTCATCTGGCAGGCCTACAGATAAAAACGATTTTTTTTTTAATAACTGTGGCATCCTTGTTCTTGTGAAACCGCTTTACATTTACAGCAAAGGAAAATTTCCGCTATATTTATATCTACTTTTAAACTTCAAGTTGCACATTCATACATATTTGAATCTGTATATGCATTGAAAAAGTGAAGAATTCAAGGTATAAGAATATTCGCTAAATTTTCTAAAAATGCAAACATTCGCAAGAACAAACTATTAAAGATGCTTCCTCAAAATGTTTAGCAATATAAAAAAACAAACAGCTAAAAATGCATTTAGCTAACGTTTAGCGATATGTTCGCTTTCGATACTTCTGAAGATTTGCCATTGATATTATAATCTAACTTTCGAAATCGAAAGGTTTGCTGCCACAAACTGAGCGACAGGTAACATTCGAAGGCTAATACGATATCACTTTGTTCTGTATGAACTTTCCGTATACATATATCAAATTTACCTGTTTGTGTTTCTGATTGTAATATCATTTGGAATCTATAAAAGAAAACCTCAAAATGTATATATTTTTGCATGTATGCACATTTTAGAACTTTTTAAATTTAAGAACATATTCATGCATACATCCAATATTAATGAAATTTTAATACACTTTAAATTTTTCGTATCTTAAATATTAGCTTTCATTTTATAATAGTGTTTAAATGATAAAAAAAAGTGCCGCTAATACGACGGAGAAAAATCAACTCAATAAACTACGAATATTTATTTTAGTCATTAGACAACTCAGTCATTATCTGTTAACTCCAAGAATTGAGTGCAAACGTCTCGGCTGCATTCACCTTTGCTGTTATACAAGAATTTGTAATAGTGACCATCAGCGCATATTGCTAATCAGGAAACAGGAATTTAATAAAAGTATATGCCAATTATAATATACACACACATACCAATGACAGAATTGGGATCTGCACCAAAAGCACAAATGCAAGGTGGTTCTTTGGGTATCGAGAACTTAACAAAACTCCATTGACTCGAAAAATATTTTGGTACTATTGGTAAAGCAGGCTCTTTGGATTTATTCTCATCCAAATTGAATACGTGAATAGTACCATGATCAGATGATACTACTAGCATAGTTGATGTACGATTAAAGTTTATGCAGTAAATAGTCGCTTGATTGCTGCCACGTCTGAGTTCGTTTATCTTTTTGCCCGTTTCAGTATCAAAGATTCGAATTAGCGTACCCTTTTCACTAGCTGTAGCTAAACGAGTGCCTTGTAGATTGAATGCGATACAAGAAATATTGGCTTCATGTGCTACCACTTCAATAGGTGCACGTTCAGTGTTACCTAAATCAACAATCTGTAATAGTATTTAAAAATTATTAAGTCAAATATACTCTGTATATTTTCAAAAAAGGACCAAGAGTGCAATATGGGGAAATTTCTGCCTCTCCGAGACGTTCAGTAGGTAAGAGGAAAATTACTGTCCGTTTGTTTAGAAAAAGACAGGCTATGTATATATTCAAAATAAGGGTACTAACAGATTTTAATGAAATATAAAACATAGATAGGGGTGCGTATGGGACACACAGGCTATATATTTTTTCTCAAATACGCAAAGGAGGCGACGTGGGAGATAATACCTGCCTCTCCGAAACTGTTCAACCGATATAGATAATAACGTGAATGAAGCCGCGGGTAAAAGCTAGTTTGATATAAAAGTGTATATCTATTTATAGTATTTATACTCTTTATGACATTTTATTAATAACAGCTGGTGCTTAGTGAAGCAAGACTTTTATGAAGCATGTTAAAAAGTAAATGAGTCATTTTTAATATATATATTAAAAAAAACTTATAATATTACCTGTACATGACCTGTTCGGCGTGCTGGGAATGCCAATAAACTTTTATTGCTATGAGGGCACAAAACACAGAGACCATGAGGATTACCATTAGTTTCAAAAACATGCAATTGCCTTGGTTGTTGTGTAAAGGTATATACCTTTATGAAACCTGCGAATACCACAACAATACGATCTCGTCTTAAACGCACCGATTTAACAGGCTGATTAAAATCCAAAGAGATTGCAGGGGCTTTTTTTAAATCATCCCATATTATTAATTTATTTGGAGGATATAAAGGCCGAATACCACCGCCAACAACGGCCAAATAATTGCATCGAAATAACATTTCCACAAAACTTAAACCACCTTCGGGGTAGTATTGACGTTCATTTCCCTTTAATGGATCGCTATTAAACACTCTGAAGCCGGAATCAGTAGCACACGCAAAACATCCTAGAAACATGAATGAGAAAGGTTTTTGTTCGGTTTGTTGTACAAATATAGTTATTAAAAAGTCAACAAACCTTGATCTTGATTAAAACCCACATAAAGCAAGCCATTGCCGTACGGATTATGATCCACCAAATTCATGGTGTTTCCTTTTTACTGTTTTATCTTCAATCTTTATCTTCTTGGCCTAACGTTTCTATTTATCACAATTTTTTGTTTATTGAAATCTAGAATATTTGATAATCTAATGATTTCACATTGGTTTATTCTGATATTGCTATATATATTATAAACTTACACAAACTTGTATGTTTTGTAATGGTATTTTTCTTCAATTTTAATTAATTTTTGTTAAGTAAAACACTGTTGTTCAGTTCATGCGAAATGTATATTTGTATATAAATTTTCTTTCTTCCTATCTTTTGTTATGGTATGTTACAGAGTTGCCCAGCTATTATATAGTTCAACACAAGGTTTATTAATACAAGGGTTTATTAACACAAGGTTCTCGCAAGGCGAATTCGTCAATTCGCTTTTCGTCCAAACGTCAATTTTTTTGTATACACGTTTTTTTAAATTCAACATAAACTAAGAAGAACGTGTTAAATTAGTGTAATATAAGGTAAAATTAAATTAATTATTACAAAAAGTAATATACTTTGCATTATTCTTATTATAGTACTATATTATTACAATTATTAAATCACTTTTCTTAATTTTCTCATAAAAGTAAACAAACTTTGACGTTCGGCTCAAAAAATACTTTACAAATTCTTGTATCAGCTGACGGACAAATTTGCTAGTGAGTTTACCTGGCAATGAATTTGCCTTGATTAATACCAAGGTTTATTAATACAAGGCTGTCGCAAGGCGAATTTGTCAATTCGCTTTTCGTCCAAACGTAAATTTTTTTTGTATACACGTGTTTTATTAAATTCAACAAAACCAAAGAAGAACGTGTTAAATTAGTGTAATTAATACAAGGCTGTCGCAAGGCGAATTCGTCAATTCGCTTTTCGTCCAAACGTCATTTTTTTTGTATACACGTGTTTTATTAAATTCAACAAAACCAAAGAAGAACGTGTTAAATTAGTGAAATATGAGTTAAAATTAAATTAATTATTAGTCTCACTTCTATTTTCATTTTCACCTTTATTAAATTTTTTTATTATATTTATTTCTGAGCGATGGTCTTTTTATACAAATTTTTAACAATTATTTATTTTCAATATTTCGCTACCAAATAGGTAGCATCGTCAGGAAATAATAATTTGTATTAATAAAAATATTTTTTTAAAAGAAGAAAAAGAAAATATTTTTGAAAGGAAATGAAAATTTTTTGTCATTGATATTAAAAATATTCTTTATACACTTAATCTTGCCACTATCTGCATTTATAAGGTTCCATAGTAATTTCCTTTGAAGAATCCCATTTTCTTCGCATCAACTAAGTACAGGGTAACTTGGCAAAGAAAAACTTGGAAATGAGCGAGAGTGAAACTGAATATACTCCTAATATTAGTACGGGCGAAGAAAATGTTGAAGCAGATGCTCTTGACTCTACAACTGCCGACGAACAGAATAACAAAGATGGGAGACCATCTTGTAAATTTGGAAGGCAATGCTTTAGGTATTTCAAATTTAATTGCGTTGTACGTGCGTATGTATATTATAAAATATTTCTAGAAGAAATTCAATGCACCGATCAGGCATGGCTCATCCGGGAGATATAGACTATATTATTCCAAATATGCCC
Organism: Dexiosoma caninum; assembly: GCA_963924685.1. NCBI lineage: Eukaryota > Metazoa > Arthropoda > Insecta > Diptera > Tachinidae > Dexiosoma > Dexiosoma caninum. Next base: position 122,581,803 of record OZ004725.1, on the reverse strand, counting down.
GAACCTACGCAAGATGCTTCCAAATGCAAATATGGTAGACAATGTTATAGACTTAATCCGGAACATTTTAAAAATTTTACACATCCTCGCAATAGTAAGTTCTTAAAAATATACAGCCGTATTAATAAAAATTTTAAAGCATTTTTAAGCAAAATTCTTTAAAATGGTATTAATAAACGAATTTTAGCTTAAAATTAACATTTTAAACCTTGTGTAAATATGGAAATTTTAAAATTGGTTCGACCCTGTTTTAAAGCTATTTTAAGATGTCATAATGTGCAGTGTTTGTTTTCATTGTGATTGTTATTTGTGAAAAAAAATTCGAACCAACTTTCCGAACGTTTGCGTTTGCAGTGCTCCTTTTTCCATTTTTATTGCTTTTTTATATTATTATTAATGTTACACAAATTTCAAATAAAACTAACGTTGACTAGTAGTGATGTGTAAACAATCAAAACAAATAGTATGAAACTGGTTATTCAAATACTCTTTTTAACTGCAATTAAATAAGTCACTAAAATTGCAATCTTACCAAGCGATATTTATACTGTTATTAGTTTTTTGTTTAATATACAACTTATCATACATTTTTCTTTCTATAAACAACAATATTCTTATTAAACACCACAATAAAACTATTTAGATACGATTACTGCGAGAATTAATAATCACGGTTTTGCATCATTAGGAGTCAAGTGGTAAATGAAAAATCTAGGGCTGACATCCTTTTTTTTAAAAACCTTAAAACGTATGTTAGTTAAAATACTGATTATTAATATCAATGTTTAAAAAACTTGTTTTAGGATTAAAAAGCGTTTTAACTAATATGTATTTTAAACCTTATTTAAGACTTTTTTATTAATACGGCTGATAAAATATATGATCTTGAGTTTAAACAAATTTTCAAAAATTTACAGTTAACATACAGCAAAATTACGTGAAATATGTTATAAAACGTCAGAAGAACAGAAGGAATAATGATGATAGTGTCAATTACGGCAGTGATGAGGATCCGTTTGCTGGTGATTCAGATGGTTCAGAATATTTGCCAAGTGATCATGATTCATGAATAAATTTAATTTTTTTTAACTGTAGAATTTAAGACATTTATTCTTTCGTTACTGCTAATTAACCTCATCACTTTGCTAATTAAACTGGTCACATTTATACCCATGTATTTAAAAATAGGCTCTTTCCTAATATACATATATTCAGTGCGATCAACGAAAAATTGTTTTCAATCCATCCAATTTGAAATCGATTTCTCGCGGTTATTGTCGGTCCTTGTCTTTATATCATGTTAGTATTTCATATGCCATAATATTGGAATATTTTTAACAAAGGTTGTAATCTGTGGTAGCCGTATAGTGGTACAGATCAAATAATAAAACAGATTCCACATTTAATTAACAAGACCGCTGAGGGAGACCAAATGGTAAATCAAACTACTTATTAGTGTTAAGTCCCCGTCCATACTGTGAAGCATATGCTGCAAAACTTTGAGTTTGTTGAGTCCCCGTCCATATTGTGAAGCATATGCTGCAAGAAGAGTGGAAGTATGTACGTTGTTTCATGTACATACAGTTTTTGTTGAATTTCTTATTTCCATCTTTTGACATGAGGTGTATTTGACGTTTCATTTTATTTCTTTTCGTTTGGTATACTGTTAACATCTATCATAATAATAGCTACCCTGCTTTATTGTTACTTTTTTGTAAAATATAATCAAAAATTTAAAAAAAAAATATAAAATTATTATATAATTTTTCTTCTTAGCGTCCATTTTGCTTCAAATTATACCTTGTGCTTCAAATTTCTATCCAAAAAAAAATATTCACACCTATCACAGGGTAGTTATTTTATATTTACATTCGGTATTGAGAAATGTCAAAAGAAATTAAAAAAAGAAGATAGAAGGGAGGAATAAAAAATACTAAACATGAAGCAAAAGATTCATGTATGGACACTGCTGCAGTTTCAAAAGAGAATTCAAAAAATTTTTGCAGCAAAAACTCAACAGTATGGACGGGGACTTACTAATTATATTTCAACAACTCGAAAACTATGAGTTGCCGAGACTTTTTTTCATTTTATATTTGCTTCCCAATTTCAAGTTTTCTATCATACTATATAATACTTTTATTTAGAGAAACACAAGTGAAGGAGATTTTAGCCGAAAATCCACTGACAAAATTAATTCTTATTGGCATATAAAGTAAGAAATACTGTAATGTTTTAAAATTTACCCTCTAGTATTGTTATATAAATATAGAAAAATTCTTACCTTGACACAAACATCATCCCTTCAGACAAATTTCAGTTGCCATTCCAAAATTTTCATTTGATATGCGTTATGTATTATGCATTTTTTTTCCTGAAGATGTTTACCGAAGGTTAACGAAATATCGAGAATATATATAGAAATAATAAATATAAAGAGAAAAAACCTTAAAACTTAAAAAAAAATAGATTGTTCAAATAATAAAAAAGGTTGAAAAAAGTATTAAGAATAAGTATTTTATAAATAGACGGTGGGCTTAGTCCTGATCTGGTAACTCTGATTAAAAAAAACACAAATACAGCTGGCATTGAAAAATGCCAAGCGTTCAACTATAGAATTTTGTGGTTCAACGAAAACTTTAAATCCATTATTTAAGAAAAATATTTAAATTTTGTTTTTAAAATGATTGAGCATAAGAATAACAGCTCTGTGGACTCGAAAGGAGAAAAACTGTGCTTTGATAAAAGTGAATTTCTTAAGGTAACTGTTAAAAGTGAAATTGATTAAAATAAAAACTAATTTCAGTAGTACTTGCTTGCTTTAGCCAAATTTTTCTGTGGATGAATTTTTACACAAAAATCGAAACGTATCCAGTTTAGAACTATTGAGAGATAATTTGGGTATATATCTTAAAAATTTGAGAGCTTCTATGATCGAACTTATTAACGAAGATTATGCTGATTTTGTTAGTCTCTCGGCAAATCTTGTTGGATTAGATCAATCTATTGACTCTATACAAAATCCTTTGGAAGAATTTCGTAATGAAATTACTCGCATTCAAGCCATAATTGATGAAAATATTAATGAAATTAACAATAAATTGGAAAGTAAACGACAATTAAGGGAGCTGAAAAGAAATCTGCAAAGTTTAAAGAAGGTGTACGATTCAACTCAAAAATTAGAAGATTTGCTGGCAAATCAGTTAAGTGGTAACCATGTAAAATCGATTGACTTGGAAAGAGCTGCTTTGGAATTAGTGCAATTAAAATTTAACGAAAAATTTTGTGCAGAGTATTTAAATGTAGAACAATTAAATACAGTATGTAAATTGGAAAGTTCTGTGCATCAAAAATTACGCCTGCTATTTAATGAAGCATTACAAACATCTAACTCTACTTCCACGGAATTATTAGAACGATGCCTTCGTATTTATGTAACACTTGATGCTTGTTCAGTTGCCGAAGTCGCATTTAAGGAAGATGTTGTTTCTACCTATATGACGGATATAATTAGCGAACATAGTTTACAACAAAGTCCTCAAGGTTTAGCTGGAATTTATAGTAAAATTTTAAATTTCATTTCACTACATATGACCGATTTGTTGCGATTAACCAAGTATACAGACAAAATAAAAGGATTTAATTTTTTGATACATAGCTTTTGGTCTGACGTTGAAATGCGCTTGGAAACACATATGTCGTCTATATTTGCTCCTGGAAATTCTGAAGTATTTTATGGTAAATATAAATGTACTCGTGATTTTCTAAGCAAAATCGAAGTTATTTTGGTGGATGAAAATGCTATTGCTGCTTTTAGGCATCACAAACAGACCAAAAGTTTTCAAGCTAGATGGAACTTGCCTGTATATTTTCAAATTTGTTTTCAGGTAATAAAAGTACTTTAGATTTTATATTATATATTTCAAAATTATCGAAAATATTGAAAATTATCTCAACAATAGGAAATTGCGGGGCAATTTGAATCTGTTTTAGAGCCCGTTCTTACAGAAGAAACTTTGAATAATTCTCCAGAACATTATGAACTTAAACCATTTACTTATGCTCATCAGGCAATTGTACGATGCTGGTCAGAAGGCGTATATTTGTATGAAGTATTTCCAAAATTCTATAAATTACACATCCAAATAATTCTAAGATTATCACATTGGATTAGTGATGTGCTGAGTGTACTAAAAAACAAAAATAATTTAAATGCCACACAAAATAAGCAAAGTAACATTTTAGTGGCATTGCATAGCGATATTGTAAAACTAATTGTTGACTTGTCACAGCAGCAAACAATAGTTCTTACAAGTCTATGTTCATCATCAACAATTCAGGAAAATACACAACAACTTGGTGTAATTAGGGATTCGGTAGGAAAATCTTTTGCTGATTTAAACGATACTTTAAAAGGACATTTAATTGAAATACAAAAATCACTAATAGACAATTTGATTTTATATTGTGGTCCACAAAATGTCAAACAAGTCAATGACCTACCACGTTTATATCGTAAAACTAATCGGGATGTACCAACGCGATGCTCTACGTATGTTGAACAAATGCTTAAACCTCTAAAATTCTTTAAAGAGGAGTACGAAGCAAAGCTTACTAAAGTCGTAGTTAAGAATGTGTTGAGGAGCGTGTTAAACAAGATAACCACAGAGTAAATATTATATTTTGTACATTTTCTAGGTATATTAAATCCAATAACAAAATGTTTTCCTTTTTAAAGTTATCTATTGGCCGTGAATGAAGTATTGACTTCAGTACAAAAAACCGAGGAATCCTTAAGACGTTTGCGGAACCTTAAAGGTGGTACTTCTTCAAGTTCTTTAGCAAATCAATCTACATCATCAATTGCAATGTCTGATGATGATAAGATTCGTTTACAATTACGTGTTGACGTTTCAGCTTGGACTAAGGAATTGTCAAAACTTGATTTTATGCCAAGCGATGTAAACAAATTACTCGAATTGAATTCAATAGTTGATGAAAGTATTAAACCTAAATAAACAATAACTTATTATTGCAAAAAATACAATAACTTAATATATTAATATTTACAACACATACTATATGTATGTATGTGAAATGAGTGCATAGTATTTTTGGTAAAGCTATAATACTAAGTTCGAAATTGAAAGCAGAAACGACACAAATAATTTTCTATTATGCTATTGATTTTGTTAAAAATTATATACATAAGTTATTAGCTTCTGTTTAGCTTACAATATTTATGTTAACATTTTTCTTGGCACGCATTAAATTACATCAGTTTTAGTGTTAATTGACACAATACTTGATTTATTATTATTTAAATATAAATTTTTATTTACTTTTTATTTACAAGGCACATTATAAAAATATATCGACAATGTGTAGTAAAAAAATAATTAGCACATTTTTCTTACTTAAGTAAATGCAAGTAAATTTACAAAGTAATTAAAAAGGTCATAAAAATTGAAAATGAAAAATTAGCAAGTTTTTATAATATTAAATACGATTCAGTTAGTCTAATAGATAGTAGGTTTAACAAGTATAAATGCGAAATATCCTGGTACTAATCTTTTAAAGATTTAGTTTCATATACGCAGCAAAGTTTCACTTCTTACTTATTTGCCCCTGTGAAAATTTTTTGAAAAAAGAATATACATTATACATATATATAAATATATAATGATGTATTATCTATAATTTAGGAATAAAAAAACAGTAATTAACAAACATAATATTTTTGTTTTAAAGCAAAAGATGGAAAAGAAACATAAATTTCGTACATAGTAGGGGTAGCTTGCAGGTGTAATGTATAAAAAATTATAAGCATGTAAAAACATGAAACATACAGGTGTTAAATAAGCAATCTATTCAAGAATGTTTGATTTACAGTTTTAACTCTTCGGTGTCCGGTAATTTTGTAAAGAATGATTCTACACGTTCATCTGTTACGGCTTCCAAAGTTTTCGGTGACCATTGGGGTTTTTGATCTTTGTCGATAAGTAGTGCACGTACACCTTCCTTGAAGTCGCTATTTTCTAAATGGCGAACAACGATGCGGTACTCCATGTTCAGACATTGAGGCAAAGATAGCTTGGCTCCTAACTCCAACTGATGAAAAGTCACTTTTAATGATGTGGGTGACATTTTAAGTAAAACCTTTAATATAAACAAAAGAATTAATTATTGTAGTTAGTTAGGGAAACACGTACACATATTAAAATTATTGAATAATTTTGTTTCTCTAACAAAACGTTTCGTTTCTGTATACAATCACATAGCAAATTTTGTAAAAAATTATTTATTAAAGCAATTTAAGCCAAATTATTCTCAAGGCAATTCATAAAATTTTTTAAATTTTGTGTTATACACATCTACCCTTTAGAGTTTAAAAATATTTATTAAATTGATTTATTATTTTTGCCTTTATAGATTTATTAATGTTATTCATTACTTATTTATCTGTATAAATCATATATGGCCCCATGTGCTCGGTCAATTTATTGATTTAAATAAAAAATTCAACAAATAGCATCAGATCTGTAAAAGAATAATTCTTTTTTTTTTAATTTACTATATCGATAATAAGGTTTTAATTTTTTGAATATATCAGTTTTAAATTGAGTTGCAGAGTTTGTTGATAAAAAAATATTAAAATTTCTGGTTAGACACTCCTCAAAAAAGTAGATAAAGAATGTTCGTATAGTGATACATGTTGTGAAAAAACTACGACTATTGTCAAATCTTTACGATGCATTTTCTGCAACACTTCCAATCACCAAAATTATTATGAGAAATTTTGCTGAAAATTAATTAAAGTGTGAAAACAGTTGCCTACTGATGGCTCGATTATAAAGTGGAGATGAATTTTAGTTGCGTTGCTGGGAACCAAAAATTTGTGTTTGCCAAACCAGCACTAATCTCAGTTGCCATTCACACTATAGTATTTAAATTAAAAATCAAATCATTCGTTTACAGCGCTGGAAAATACATATTTTTTTTTTTTTAAATTGAAAAACTGATAAGATGTTTAAAGTCATATGAATATGACTTACTTTTACCTTGGAGTTAGAAACGTTTATGACCATAATTCTGTTTATGGTTTATTTATTAATTTTTAATTAAAAAACAAAAAGAATGCTACTAAAAAATTGTTTAAACAAGGATTAAGATTAATAGCCGAAGATAATTTCTAAAGATAATAACAATGGATATAGTCATCATGATACATGTATGTTTTTTCCGTCGTTGTTATGCGCTCGTTCCAATTTTTTTTTAAATTTTTGTACTGAACTGATTCTTCACTTGAAACAGTAACTTAAAAATGTAATCATTGTAATATCGTGATTGTAAGCGACTTGTATGATCCCACCCGTATATGGGAAACGCGATTAGCTACTCAATAACAATATGCCAAACAAATTTCGGAGACAACCCTTAATAGACATTGTTTGAATGCATTGCATCAAACACACAACAAATAGTAAATAATTAATAAAAAAAACAAGAATATCCTGAATAACAATGTAACTTAACAATAACAATTTAATTGACATTATGACTAAGCAAAAATCTTCTGATTTTTATTCAATTTATGTGCTACATTGATGAATTGCTTGCTATATCGTTGCATTTTTTACTCTCTGTACCCTATTTCAACAATTTTCGCTATAATATAATTGTTTGCTTTCAATCTTTGAAATAAATTAAATTTTTAAATTGTATGATTTTTTTTGTATTGTATGTATGTACATACCAGGGATGCCACGGCCCTGATTTTTGCACATCCCGGCAATTTGCTCTTCACACAGTTAAAAGTAAATATCTTCCGACTTTAAAGATTTAACTAATTCAAGTTTTCAATAGGTTTGTTTACTTGCTAATTATTATAAATATCTTACATTCAGAAAAATGTTCTGAAATTAACTATGCTTGATATATATTATAGAGAAAAGTAGTTCAAATACATATAACAAAAAAATATTAAAAATACGATCGTTCGAAAATTATTGCTGAAAAATCCCGGCATTTTGGAATTTAATGTTTGGCATCCCTAGTACATATACGCATACATATGTAGATTTTTCATACTTAAATATTGCACTGCATAAATTAATAAATCATTTAACTGCTGATTGTTTATAGGCAATAATAAAATATTGAATATAAAATGATCTACTTATGAATTTATGAGTAAATAATTTTTAAAGGCAGTGCTGATATTATTTCAATACTTACGTCCACAGTTTTATTCGCCCATTCACTACCATCGACTTTAAGATTTTCAATAATTTCCTCTACGGTTTCAGCAGTAAAGCATTTATTAATTTGTTGCAAATGTGGTTCCAGAGCAAAAGGTCTTGTTGATGGACTATTAAAATTATTCAAAATTTCGGAAACTTCTTCGGCGTCAGGACAATTGAGTAAAGCTGTTTCGAGTTTACCAATACCTGAGCTTTCGCAGTAATGTGTAGCAATGCCAGCCTTGAACACATCTTCACCTTTTAGACGTACACCAGTAAGACCCAAATATAGTCCAAGTTTTCCCTCTAAACGAGGTAAAAAATATGAACCTCCCACATCGGGAAAGAGGCCGATTGCTGTTTCTGGCATGGCAAAGAGAGTACGCTCCGTTGCGACACGATACTTTCCATGAACTGACAATCCAACGCCTCCGCCCATGGTAATACCATCAATAAGTGCAATATAAGGAATAGTATAATTGCCTATTAAAGCATTTGTAGTATATTCTTCACGGAAGAAACTTTTCGACTCTTCGCTGGGACCAGATTCAACTACCGCCCGTACATCGCCTCCGGCACAGAAAGCTTTCTCACCGGTACCCTTTATTATCACTAACGATTTGGTCGTTTCACATTTCTTCAAGTGTTTATTGATTTTGCGTATCATATCCAAATTAATTGCATTCAAAGCTTTAGGCCGGTTGATAATAATCAGGCCTACAATAAACTCGGTTTATATCATAAGATGTTCAATAAAAATACTGACCTTTATCAGATGATTCTGTGGCTAAAACTGATCCAGACATCTTACGCATAACTTGCGTGTTAACATTGTTACAAAATAACGGTACGGTGCGATGCCCGAAACCATATATTATCCGTTGAATAGGCTGGATGAAAAAATACAAGTAGATTAACAGTTCGACCCATATTTACAAGTTATAAAAAAAACTAAACTGCTCCTTTTCATTCGATTTAATAATATTTTAAGTGTGTTTAAGTAATGAATAAATTAATGTATTTACTTAATTCTCAAAATTAAGTTCACTTACCATATTTCACGATCCGCTTAAATACCTCCCTTAAGATCGGAAGAATTGCGCAATACAATTATACTTCGTGAAACGAATTATTCAAGAGAACTGATTGGAACTACCAAATTATGTCCGTGCTATCGAGACGGAAAAATTTCTAGAAAACTTGTATTTTTCTAAAGATTAACAAATGTACTTCAATTTGGATTGTTTATCGTAAATGTCAAAGCACAGCTGACGGAAAGTGAACACAGGGTTCACTGGAAAATTTAAACTCGTCAGTCGTAAAGCCGGTCAGGCAGGTATTGATGCCGATAAGTTCAAAGGCGACTAACAGCCGCCGCCAATTCCAATTTTATTTTTCAGGTTTAATATAAAATAAAAAAACTCATTAATATGAAGAACAGCTCATGCGCCATAGTAGTTTTTTTTAAGCGCGTCCGGCTTGTGCTTTTTTCGCTCGCACTAGTTAGTTGATTTTCTTTAAATGAGGTTTGGAAATTTTCGTTGTTAATAATAAAGTTTCTGCTTATACGAAGGCTTAGGTCGTTTTGACGTCAGTCACAAAAACAATTATAAAATTAGTGTTAATAAATTTTTGTGTAGCTATAAAAATTATTCATCAATAAAATACTATTTCCGAATTTTTAAGTAATTCAATTCAATCCGAGTATCTGCAATATGTATAATATTTAGTATATACTGAATCTCCGTTTAACGAGATTACTCAATTTGAAAGGAATAAACAATTGTAACCATTATCTATATATCTCTATATTTTCCAAATATATTGCGAAACATTTGGGAATGAGTGGTAAACACTTTACATGGATTAAAAAATCTATAGTGATTAGATTGTTTTAATTTTATTTGTAAGAGTATAATACATATGACTGGGTAGTTAATTTCCAGTGATTTATCTTTTAAAGTGCAAATTTGGTATTACATTAAATTGATTTGCAAACCAACATAAACATTAACTTTGAACTTCTATATAAATATGTGTGTAAATAATATGTATACGTATTTAAATATTTTTGCTAATCAGAGTGAACTTTTTTAGTGGCTGGCAAAGTTTTTTTTAATGCCTTGTTAGCGGTGTCCATGGTATTGTCATAATCATTTAGTTTTCTGGCCAAGAAATAAATTTCTGCTAAGGCAATAATTAAAGCACACATAATGCCCAACAATAATCGTAACCCAAATTCCATATTTCCTATAATTAAATGAATGCCAAGAAAACCAAAGGCAAAACCAGCGGCCACAGAGAAAATAAACTGAAGAACCGCTATAATTTGACTGTTAATGGCTTTAACTGAAAATAAAACCAAAATAAGGAAAATAAACAACTAACATTTTTATTGTTAGATATACCCACTTTGATAGGCTACTGTGTCCTCGGGATAGTGTTTGAGTACGGCGTCAACATTTTTGGTCATTTTGCGATATTCCAGATTTTGTTGTTCTTCTCGTAGTTTTTGGCATCGTGCTTCCAATTCAGGATTTCTCTCAATAATTTCATTTTTAGGCAACTCCAGTTGACACTGTTCTAATAGATCATTAAGATAAACATGCAAACCTTGTTCTTTACGTAAACTAGCCAAACAATTATTTAACCAACGTAAATCACTTAAATACAAATGCATTTCTTCGTACGATTTAGTTTCGCTTTGATTGGATGTTTTAACTTCAGTGACTTTTGGTGAATTTGTTGAAATTTCTACTTTAAGTAGTTCTTTTAAAAGTTTAATATCTATGCCCTCATTACTATTGATTTGGTTATCGTGGACCGTTTCCACATTTGAAGGAGGCCGTATAGAGCGTGTTTGTAGAAATTTGTTTATATTTTCGGGCACTTCACTCAAAGAGCTGCTATATTTTGTAAGTATATCTAAAAGCTTCTTAGATGCTCTCACCTTCACACGATTATCTTTAATGGTAGTTATGGAGCCCATTTTAATAACACTAGTTGGCTATATTAAGTTTTAATTGTAAGTCTGAATATAGATCAGAAATTTCTTCCTCTTTCACAGTAAAAGAGTTTTCCAACCGTTCGTAAGTATCTTTAAGTTGCCTATCAATTTCTGCCTTACGTTGGGATCTTTCTAAACGAGCTACTTTTAAAGATTCGCTAGACTGTAGGTAGAAATTTTAAATATTAATAAATTAAAAAATCTGTAAGTAATATTTTTACTACCTCGTTGGATTTTTGCAATACAGCTATTGTATTTTCGACACCGTCAAGGAGACTTTTCAGCTCCACTGAAATATTATTCAAGTTTGCAGCTCCAACTTTAATGCACTTATCCGATATTTCGTATTTCAATGATCCTAAAGTCTCTGTAACTTTAAAAAGTGATTCTACCTCGGAATCGTTACGTTGTAATTCAAAATTATTAAGAAATGTTTCGATTTCACCATTGACAAACACTCTATGATTTAATATACGGTATTGCGAGTTGTAAATATCTGCAAAAATTAGAAACAATATAAAATTTTCTAATTTTCTTTACAAGTGCAATTATCTACCTTTTCCAAGTTGTGTTATCATTTTTCTTTGGCAGCCTTTCTCCAAAAAGGCACATGACTACAGTAGTGAAAATTTTGCTAACTGCATTATGTTCAAGGCGAATTCATAACTGGTCGACTATTTTGCCTTATGAGTTTGAATTATTTTGACAGTACACAATGATTTTTGTTTGTTGATGTACTACTGAGTTTACGTGGTATCAATTCACCTTGATTATGTTGTTTACTTATCAAAGTTGTGTTCAACTCGAAGCATGTTAATACGTAAACTGTTTGAAAAACTTAAATAAAATCAAGGTTTATTAATACAAGGTTGTCGCAAGACGAATTCTTCAATTCACTGTTCGTCCAAACGTCAAATTTTTGTATACATGTGTTTTGTTGAATATAAACTAACATAAAAAAGAACGTGTGATATTAGTGTAATATGAGTTACAATTAAATTAATTATTATAAAAAGTAATATGTTTTCCATTCTTATTATTATAATATTATATTATTATAATTATCAAATTATTTACAACCACTTTTCTTAACTTGCTCACAAAAGTAAACAAACTTTGACGTTCGGCACAAAAATATGTTACAAGTTCTTGTATCAGTTGACGGGCGAATTTGCAAGTGAGTTTATATGGTAATGATTTTATCATCGTTTAAGCCAACCTCTTCATTTTTGAGTTGAAAACTTGAAAAATCATCTGGCAGAAAAATGAAAATCGCGATTTGCGGGTGTTGTAAAAAATAATTAATTTTTATTTTTTTTTATTTAATTGCTAAGTTTATAAATTTGTGCTTTTAAAATGAGCGAAGAGTTCAAATTGCCAAAACGTTCGCGCAAACGTACACGTGATGTTAAACGTAAAGCTCGTCCAGAATTAGACAAAGAAGGCTGGACTGCATTACATTATGCCGACTGCTTTGAACCTTTTTGTAAGGTCAAAGACAATGTTGAACGCATAAGTGAGCATAATGTAAGTTGTGAAGAGTTTATAAAACGCTTTGAGGGTCCTTACAAGCCGGCAGTGATTGAACATTGCCAGGAGGGGTGGCAGGCTTTGGATAAGTGGACGCTTCCACGATTGTCCAAAAAGTATCGGAATCAAAAGTTCAAGTGTGGTGAAGATAATGAAGGCTACAGCGTTAAAATGAAGATGAAATATTATATAGAATATATGCAAACATCAAAGGATGACAGTCCTTTATATATATTTGATAGTAGTTTTGGAGAGCATCATAGGCGTCGGAAATTATTAGAAGATTATGTGGTACCTCAATATTTTCGCGATGATTTATTTAAATACTGTGGAGAAGAGCGCCGTCCACCATATCGTTGGTTCGTAATGGGCCCCTCTAGGTCAGGCACTGGCATACATATTGACCCATTGGGCACTAGTGCTTGGAATGCTTTAATCAGCGGCCACAAACGTTGGTGCCTATTTCCCACTCAGACACCAAAAGAATTGCTTAAAGTGCCTTCTAACTTGGGAGGCAAACAAAGGGATGAAGCTATAACATGGTTTAGCACCATCTACCCTCGAACTAAGCAATTGGCTTGGCCAAAGGAATATGCTCCTCTAGAAATTCTACAAAAGGCTGGGGAAACTGTTTTCGTACCAGGAGGATGGTGGCATGTTGTATTAAATCTGGATGATACGATAGCAGTAACGCAAAACTTCTGTAGCCGTACAAATTTTCCAATCGTGTGGCATAAAACAGTTCGAGGTCGTCCAAAATTGTCACGTAAATGGTTGCGTGTTTTGCGCGAGAAAGACCCAGAGTTAGCTAAAATTGCTGAGAATATTAATATAGACCAAAGTACAGGTTTTGCCTCTGATAGTTCCAGCAATTCGAGTTCTTCTTCATCAAGCTCATCGTCATCTGGCACTGACACTGATGGTGGAGGCAATCCAAGCGAAGATGATTCTTGTTCCTCGAATACAGACAGTGGTCAAGAGAGTTTAACTGCCAAAAAGAAAAAAAAGCGTCGAATGGGCGGAAATATGTCGTCGAACTTATGATGGCCGCCACATTGGTGGAGTTGTAGTAGATATAGTCAATCTAATAATGGCAACCCTAAAACTTACCACAATTCGAATTCAATAAAGCGAGGAAAACATTCTACGGTTGCTAACGTGCAGGCCAATAAAGATCAAGAGCGACAAAAGAGTAACAATTGTATGGTTAAGTATCTCAATTGGCATCTACTACGCTTAGGCCTTATTAAAAATAGTTAACATTATTAATAATGCCCTTATTCAACATGTAGAACATTTAGTAGTTGTTAACAAAAATGCGAATTATCATTTTCTTGTTCCACTACCACCATATAACGAATCCGGTATATGCTGCCTATGATGTTTGTATTTAGATTTTAAATATAGTGTATCCAAGTATTAACGCGAGATTTGACTTTGTCACTATTTCTTGCAGTAAGTAGCTGAATTCTTACGATTAAATTTATTTTGTTAAAACACTAAGTGTATTTATTAATTTGCTGAACGACATTTTAAAAATTTTCACAAAAAGTCACAATCAGAATATTTGAAATCATGCGTTAATTTTCGGATACTACATTTGTTTAAGTTCTTTATAATTTAATAAGTTTCCTTTCTTTACTTTTCTCCTGTAGTATTTTACGACCCGGTCTCTAATTTAATTAATTTTTCGTGATCCACAAACGAAATATTTTTATGTTAAAAGTAGATCACAAGACATACATTGATTTGATTATGAATAATTTACATTTATGATTAATATTAACAATAAATAAAGCTTATTTAAATGAAATTCGAGAATTTTATTGGCAAAAATTGCAAAAAAGTTTAGTGGCTTGAAAAATATGTATGCATAAAAAATTATGTGCATAAAAATATGCGTGTATAAAAAAATATATGCATAACGCGAATCAATTGAAATATTATAATGGCAGTTGCAATTTGTCTGAAGGCCTCCTTGTACATTGTAGTTTTTATTTATTAAAATTTCCTAAATTCTAAATGTAAACAAGATGTCTAAACCTTTTGCTATTTGTTTGGAGAGTAAGTAAGGTAAAATTTTTTTCTTTTTTTTACAAAAAAATTTAATTGCTTAAACTTAAAGCATTGTTACCGATTTTAATTATATATTGCAAAATGCAGCATTTCTCACTTCATATTCTTATAAGAATTTATTTTGTCAGTGGGTGGATGCTTCTGGTTAGAATATTCGGCTTAAATCTACTTCACTAATGTCTCTCAAAATAAAAAAAATTATGTAGTATGATAGAAATTTGAAAATTACGTAGGAAATATAAAATTAAAACGGTCACATAGTTTTCGACTTGTGGACCTCTGCAGTTTTCATATAAAAATGCAATTTTCCATTACATTGCCACTGTTGATATATTTGACAGCTTTTGAATCTTTCTATGTGTGCAAAATCTATTTAAAACTTCTTAACTTTTTTTAAGTATCTATTAAGTGTTACATAATTTACATCACAATGTTACCGAAATACAGTAAGGAAAGAAATATATATTTATGTATGTAGTTTATTCAAATAAATTCTTATTCACATTAATGTAACTTACATGTTTAATTCGAATTCCATATATTCACATACATATTTTGGTATTCATTTCATATCTACTTAGTAGTGGTTTTATTTATTTCCGTGGAAAGTAAAACGAATGATCTCAGTATGTTTTTTACGCAGGGAAGATTTCTGTTTGTTTACTATGATGTCAAAAAGCCACAAAATACTTCCAACAAAGGTGGATCAGGTTGCTTTGATTTCAATTTCCTATGTTTGTACTAACTATTTGGCTGTTTATTACGGAACACGTAAAGGAAGTACACTATAGAAAAAAGCAAAATATTTGCTTTAGTTATCAATGATAATTCCCGAATTTATTTTATAGGACAGCAATTAAAGCTGACCAGTATAGTTCTAATTTATTCCATAAATCCTACTCATATATGCGGCTGTAATACCTATAAAAAATCAAGAATGTAATACTAAGTTTGTGCTGTCTTATTACTCTTTGCCTCTAGGAATCATGGAATATATTTATTTCCGAAATGATTTTAATGCTTTTCTTAAACTAATGTGAAAATAAATAACAATTTCCTAACAAGTTGTTTCGTAGAGTTCACAAAGGTCTACTAAATTGTTCAATTTGCAGAAAGTTAATATAAAATTTATAAAAATTTTTTTTAATTGACGTACTAGTCTGTGTTGTGTTAAAAAATTCGTATAACTTTATTCTCCGTTACTGTTTTTAGTTGCGATTTCGAGTAGCTGCAGCATTGCACATCCCCCACCATCAGTTAATGACGAAACTGCTTAGTGAGCACAACTTCTGTATTTTTTTTCTAACCTGGTGTGTGAGACCGTGAGTCACCGTGTATGTAAACATTATTTTCCTTAATTAATATGTGATTTTTTATTTTTTTCTTAATTTAAAAAAATGTATTGCTAAAACATTGTTATTTTTAATGCATTTGTGAATTTTAATATTGAAATAAAAGAGCTTAAAATGATTAAATATCTTTGTTTTATTGTCAAAGTGCATAAATAAAAAAAAACATTAACTCTTAGCAACACGTTTCGAAAAATCTTCAGTTAAAAATCCCGGTGCATGAGACCGGCGTCACCATTAATCAAAGTGAAATTTGCGTCACCATTGGTGGGTTAACAATTCTTTATCTGACCTAATTTGGCATCTTAAATGTTAACGAGATATAAACAACATACTGGAATCATGAAACATTCATTGGTTCTCAGCACTCACTGAAATGACGAGCTGTTTTGTTAAATTGGAACACATGCTCGCCAATGACAGTTCTGTGTTAAAATCATGCGTTAATTTGTTCAGTTAACAAATTCTTTTGCATGTCGTTTTTTGCTGGATTGCTTTGAATAACTGAAAAGTCAAGTTGAAACGATTTTTCCCGAATTTTATTATTTCTTGCCTTCCACAAAACATACACATACATATGTACGTACATCCAGTTACACACATGTATAAAAAAATATTTTCATATCAATTGTTAAATTTTAATTACATAATTGCAAAAATTATTTTGTGCTGCAAGTTGTATTTGTTTCGCTAGCAAACTTTATGTTTTGAATACGATGGGAATTTTTTTTCGTACTCTGCTTATAATATGACTAGAGATGTTGGATATGGAATTTACTAGACATCAGATGCGTATATTTTATATTCTATAGAACTAAGTGTATAAATTATTTTCAATATAATAAAAAAGAGAATACAACGGTTTCTAATTTCTTCCCTGCGCTTTTTCTCTCTGCAAATCTCTTTAAAAGTAAAAAGTGCAATTTCTTCCCAATAGTTTTTAAATTATTTATTGTTATCTTTATGGTTTTTGTAATTATTGTTGTTGATTTCTTAAGTTTTTTCCTTTTCTTGAATGAGTAGTCTATACGTCTGTCTTGTGTAGGCATGCGGGTTTGTCTGTATTTGTATTGTTTTGATTGTATGATTGAATGGCTTTTGCAGTTACAAATATTGTATAATGCTTCTTAATTGATGTAAAAATTAATAGAATTTTTTTTGTATATTGTTTTGCCAGCACTATGATATTTTAAAACAAGCAATGAACATAACTTAATCAATATACTGCGCTAACCAACGGAAGCCTTCACCATAGCCTTGCCTTTTCAGTACAGAGCACATAAACAATTCTAAGGCGCGTCCAGGTAAATCGCACCGTGATACTTTACCCTATAATTAAAAGATTAAACAATTATTGTTATAATTTCGTCCAATACTCATTGTATGAAATTTAAAAAAATACCTTGCCGGTGGTTAATTGGTAGAGACCAAACACATTTCTCAGTTCGTCTTCACTGGCAGCACCGGCTTTATCGATTTTATTACCTAAAATCAATACAGGACAATTTGACAAGGTCTCATCTGTGAGGAGAGAATCTAACTCATTTCTACTCTCTTGGAAGCGACCTCGATCCCATGCATCTATCAAGAAAACTATAGCATCGACAGCTGGGAAGTAATCTCTCCACACACGACGTGCTAAAAGTACAAACAAAATATAAGTACATATGTTTTATTAATGAATACCTTTCTGTATATTATTTATTTTGCAATACGTGTAACATTCTATTTCCACTTTTCAAAAATGTCATAAATTCAATAAGTAATTTTCTAGATGATGCGACATTCCGTTCGACAGCGTTATGAAGTTCAATACGAACCGAATAAATGGTATGGTATTACCATTATTTACGTATTTCAATACATAAAGCCAAATTATAACAATGTATTGATTAGTTTAACAGTCCATGTTAATTCTACAATAGTTACAAAAATAAAAAAAAATTTCTTAAAAACTAAAATAAAAATGTATATTAAACCATGGAAAATGATGACTCCCATGTTAAAATTGCAATAGAACCCTATATAGTCTGTTCTGCCAATTTTAAATTTTCAAGAAAAATTGATAAATGTAAAAGCAGACATGCGTTTTATGCTTTAAACAACAATCATTGGAAATTGTTGATAAAATTTTTTCCTGTTAAAACCAGGGACCGTAACAATTATTACATTTATTATAAAAATCACAATATAATTATTATTTCTTGATTTCTATTTTTTTTTTTAGCAGAAATAATTGTTATTTTCTGATTTAAATTTTTTTTGGCAAGAAGATCAAAATGGTGCTTGTACTTGAATATCCGATATATTCTAGTGATTAATTTTTTCCTTTGAATATACAAAATTAATTATTATTTTCGGTCCCTGGTTAAAACATAATTCCATTATAACCGAGTGTCATTTTATAAACAATTTATTGCCTTTTTCTCACAAAATCAGAACGCATAATTAAAACAAACTCACCTTGTGTGTGACCGCCCAGATCAAAAGTAGTGAAACGCATACTGCCAATGGACAATTCTTCCGACGCTAAAAAGGAAAAGAAATACATATACATAAATATATATAAAATAAAACATAATTCAGATGTATACAAATTTAAACTCTTTTATAAAATACTTACTTGGATGCAAAGTTGGTACATGCTGGGCTAATTTATCATCTTTGAGCATGTGCAACAATGTTGTTTTACCCGCATTATCTAGACCAAGGAACAATAATTTACCAGATTTTTTCCAAAGACCTATTTAGAATAAAAAACATACATTTTTATATTATTAAAAAAAAAGAAAAAACCGCTTGCTCCTGGTCCATATTATGTAAGGTTTAGGTGAAGACTTAAAATTAGCTTAGTATATTTATTTCCTACAATTTGCTTGACATTTTCTTATTAATTTGATAAGTGTTGACAAGAAAACACAGTTCAAAATCTTTGCGCGGCGTAGGATCACCACTTCTTTTAAGTATAATTTTCATAATATATAATGAATCAATAATCTTACAAACGAACTTATTTTGGGAACAGAATCATACTAATTATATTCTAGCTATCACATACGGAACTAAAATAATTAAAAAAAACAAGGACCACAGTAAACAGTCAACAGCAATGGTCAAGGTTAATATCAAACTATAAATTGTAAATATGTTATATCAGGCAAAACATAAATTGTATTTGATTAACAATTTCATTTAAAAAGCCGACATCTTGACAGGATTTTGAAAATACTTGGTACATTTGTCAATATATGATATTAATATAAATTGTAATTCAACTTTATTCTTAATTAAAATTATTATTTGATAAGTACCAATACAGTTACAGTTTTACGTCATTCCTTCTTTATTTTAAGCGTTTTTAACGAGTAGGGCATGATTGCCGACGTAAATGATTAGATCTACCAGCTTATTAAATACATATGTACATATTATACTGTTCAGGTGGCCTAAAAACCTGATCGCAAATAATACTGACTGGCCGCAATGTTGTCACACGGTGTACAGATTGACAATTGCAATATTTTACGTTTAATTTCTTTGCTTTGTTGGTAACAATCTTCTTAATTAATATATAAGTTTACTATTGTACAATAAGGTACATATGTATGATTAATAAATATCTATACAACGTAGTATGTACATATTTGCGACTTACCCAAGTATCCTAGAACACCAGTGAACCAATCCAGAATGAACATTTTTATGTTGTAGTTTTTCTGTGCTTTCCTTCTACAAAAATTAAAACGGGAATGGAAGGTTTACTTAGTGGATTTGTAAGTGACAAGCGTAGAATTGCGGTAGCGCCGTTGATTGTATATTTTCTTTTGCTGCCTACTAAGCTATAAGAAAAGTGAAAAGAGAAATTTGCCATAATTACGACATTCAATATATATATAAACTAATAGCTAGCAAAGTTAAGATAATAAAAGTAAAAAAGAATAAATTAAATTCTGAAGTTGTCACAGTCACCTGAACTCCCCACCCATTCATACAAATACTAAATAATTTAACCCAGGACTATTATTCGACTATAGACAAACAAACAGAATGAACGTAAGCCTTGACATAAATACATACAATCCACGGTCTACTTTTTTTGTTTGTGTAAAAGCAATAATTTTTAAATCCTGAGAAAAAAATTAAATTGACGTTTTATTAAACAAAGAAAATTGTACTTTAGACTCTTAACACGCAATAAGCATCCAGAAATTAAGAACAAAAAATTAAAGTCTGCCTCTAATAGCGACCTCTGGATTTTGTTCTATTACACTTTATTGTTCGCTTTATTTTTGACGAATCATTTTGATACTAATCACACCACCACTATCTAAATACATACTTGTCTGCCAACGAACCAGTCACCCAAGTAAGCATTTTTTTCTTTATTTTTTGCTTGTGAGAAAATTGTTTCTTTCGTCAAGGGACATGTTGAACATTGACTTACCTAATACAAATAAATTATTAATATAAGTTTTTAGCTAAATGGTGCAAATACTTAAATAATTAATACAAAAATGTTTTCGTTTTAATAATTTTACACTAAATTATCCCGTTTTTTTTATTTAACCACGAATATTGAAAAAGAAGACACGACAGCAGCAGCTGGTGGCAGTTGCAGAAAAGGGTAGTAAATATGAAAAAGTATTAAAAGTATGTGTTCAGTGGAAAGCAATGACGAAGGGCACAGGATAAGGAATGCAAAAATAAATTATAGATACTACAAGTTAAAGTTTAAAATTTTTTAAATTTATTCCAGAGTTTATAACAAACATACTTTCATAAAAATAACAATAAAAAGATAAATTTCAAAGATGTCTTAAAACTACAATATATTTAGTATTAGTGTTAGTGTCTTACAGTGCTTTAAAAATATATAATTTTTTTTTTGGTGAATGACTGTTAACATGCTTGCTCCCAGCACAACATTATTGGACAGTATCAAAATATGTGCTTAGAAATTACATTTAAAACTAGAAAAATAAAAATAATAAAGAATTACACCTATTGGCAATTTGATATTTGCAACAGATATTAACACGTAGTATAATGCTGCATATAGAGTAAGGGTGAGTAGTAGTTGTATTAAATATTAAACAAAATAAAACAGTTTTGATGGTTATTACTGTTATTATTATAATTATTATGTAAACGGCTGGGGAGCCATGAAACGTAACGAAATCATATATTCACATACTTATTTCTGTACATAGTATATACTTATGTATATTCATTTTTAAATATTTTAGTATTTTTTATTTTTCTCTATCATTAGTATTAAATTTTCTGCCGATATATCATTTAAATTTTTCGGCCTTATGGGCTTTATTATTGCAGAATTGTAAATAAATAAAAAAAAAAATAAATAAATAAATAAGAAAAAAAAATCGTTGACATCAAAGCATTGTCAAGATTATGTAGAGAGCATGTAAAACTTATCATTGCCTCAAAGCTAGGTCAGCTCTCAAAATTCTTACAGTTACTTTCCAAAAGAAATTTCGATTCCCCGAAATTTAAGTTTAAGCAAAATTCTACTACCATAACGATTCAAGTTCAAAAGCTTGTTAAAATGAATACGTAAATATTTAAGATTGTCTAGAAATGGAATTTCCTGTCATTCAAGATTCTTTCAGGTACCAGTACTATCCTTATACAAAAGGCTTTACTTTTGGATGAAGTTATTTTTATACCCCAAATTTAATTCGATAAAATATAATTAAATATGTCTTAATTAATGTATGATTTGGATAAGTTCCATGAGTGTAAATAATTTTAGTTGAACAGTTAAATTGTATGATTAGAATTAAATTTTTGAAATCACTTGATTTGAAATAATGTTGTTTTCAGAACAGGCCTGAAGACAACATTTTTCCCTCTAAGTAAGCAAACTAATAATTTTGAATAATTGAAGTCCCTATATCTAAATCCATCTGGATTCGAATAACTTTTTCAAAGAGATTGCTAAATTAAATAGAACATAGTGCAATTCAGAATTATGTTTAAATTTTCATCATAATTACTTATATAGTTTCGGAGAGGTATATAAATATGTCCTATATGTACTTTTATGCTCAGGTCTATCCGCGTTTATAATTTCATCGTAATCATCCAGGTAATTTCCTTCTGTACGTAGATCTTTCTGTGTTTGAAATTTCATCACAATCGGTTAAAGAGCTTCAATTTGAAGGGAGGCATACATTTAATTTGAAGTTTGTAAAATAAAAAGCAAGTTCTTTAAAAAAATATGTTTTGCTTTTTCTGAATTGGTAGACCATTTGTTTGTGGAAGAATCACAATCCGGCAGCATTTTTATTTTATTTGCTCCACCTGGTGTTGCATAGAGAAAGCCATATTCTTACCCGTTAAAATTACAGCAAACACATGCATATACAATTAAAAATTTAAACTTTCTATCCTTGAAAGTTAACAGAAAGACTCGTGAGGTGTTGAAGTGGAAATATTTATTTTGAAAAATTTGTAGTTTTTTAAATTTACAATCCAAGCCACAACTACAATAACATAATTTTATAATTAAAATGAAAAAAAATAATTTTATAGTTAAATTAGATTTGAATACAGATTGTTATGTTTTTATTCATATTTTTGAGTATATGTATATAGTTAATTACAATATTTAATACATTATTTCTGATAAATATTTTGTTAATTATTGTCTATATCATGACGTCTCATTGCCTGCAATGTGATATCTTCTACTTGAACATAATCGGGAGTTTCTAATGCATAGACAACAGCTTGAGCTACATCTTCTGCATTTAACTTGGGCAAATCAGCAACTGTTTGGGAATAAACCTTTAGAAAGTCCGTGTCCACAAGTCCAGGATTAATGCTCTAAAAATTATTATTTTTTCTTTATTAATATTGGACATAATATTATAAATAGGAATACAGCATAAAAATTTTTTTTTATTAAAATTTAAAGAAAATATTTTAATTTTTGATCAGTAATGTGTTAATTTGTTCTCCTATCTTTTAATGAAAATATTTTATTCGCGCTTTTTAACTGAGAACGGCAAAATTGTCAAGATAAGTTTTAGCTTAGCGGGGGTAAAAATCTACATATAGTGAAACTTCTCGTAATGGACACCTATAGCCGGACATCTGCGATAACCGAACAAACTTTGTAGAGCTGAGATTTTTAGCAGTTTTTCTGTACAAAATAGATTCGCATAACCACACACTCTATTTTAAAAAATTGTGCTCAAAAAGCCACTCATAAGCGGACTGAAGCGTTAATTTTAAAAATTCGACTTGATTGAAACTTGAATTTCTTAATTTGGAAACGCTGATTCATATTTGTGTTAACGCCTTTGAATTTTTGCGACTTCCCTGTAAACACAGCTGTACTCATGTGTTGAGGATGCAATAAAACTTGCTGTTTATTTTAAGAAATTGTTTTCTTGTGGTGGCTACCGACGATGCAAGATGTTTATTTAACCAGGCAAGTTTCGTTGTGGGTTGCATAGTTTGTAGTCTTGTTTATGGTTTCTATTCGGTCGAATATCGCGTATGTGGAACAAACTCCCTGCCGAGGGCTTTCCTGTCACTTTTGACGTGGGAAAATTCAAATCAAATGTCCATAAACACTACAACCTCTATCCTCCTTCTCATAACCAAATTTCCTAGTTCCAGCATAATGCGGCGCATGTGTAAGGGTCATCCCCTGAGTGCTGGTCCAAGATAAAAAAAGGAAAAGAAATTCGTGTTGCTTTCGACGTTTCAAAAACATCTAAATATTTTGATACTAGTTGCATTGATGTTGTTTGGATAGTGTAAATCGTTGTTTAGTGTTTTTACTAACGTCCGTAGAAACAAGCAAGCTTTAAAGGTGTATTTTTTTAACCGCGTTTCTCCAGCGATATTCAATTCAAAATTGAGTATGCATAACATAATTTAATTGTCTGTAGCTTGGATTAGCTCGTGTTGTCAGCTTTAGAGCTACAAAAGATACAAACAAAACAAACCAAATCGCTTCAGCTAACCATATAAAAACATAGACAAATAATCGTATTGCATTTTGACTACCTTTGAATAAAAGAAAGAATAGTTACATAAAATATTTAAAATAATAAATGTGTACTTCTTATAAACGGACAAAAATACTGGGACGGCATGTCCGGTTATGGGAGGTTTCACTGTATAATGTAAAAATTTTATTTAATCAGAGTAATTTAATTCATACTGGGTGTATGCTTTTTGCAATTAACCACCTCAGCCAGCAGCACAACTGTGTGTCGTTGAAAGGGGCAATTGTTGAATTTAATAGTTTCCTAAATGTGGTGAGTTCCCTTCAACCGCCGGCATTCATAACAACTACCCCATCCTGTTACCCATTGGAAAATTGTTTGCTAGGTTTATCTATTTTAATGGCAACATTAATTCATTCATAAATACATCTTTATTTTGTCACTATCAGCGTTATTCTTAAATAACCATAGTTTTTAATATATTCCATTAAATTGCTTGTGTTGTTCTTGTTCGCGTTGTTGTTTTCGCTATAAATTTTTTTCGCATGATATTTTTTGCGCTCTCGTTCGTTTCTTTTTTTTTTTTTAATGTTTTTATGAATCCAATATAAACGTCAGTTAAATTACATTTTAATTGCAAATTACGGAATATAAAAGAACTATATATTTTGTTTCATGGCAATAGCGACGATGAATATGGCGATAAACTTGTTCATAGATGTTGACGATGGTGATGATGACGACGGTGATGATGATGGCTATTTCCATAACTATGCTTCACATACATACATGTACGTATGTACGTATGTATAAAATACTGGCACAGTAATTTTGACGATGTGAATAAGTGTCCTAGAGAGTAAAAGCAACAAGCAAAGTTTTGTACTTGTTTCCCATTTAATTACCCGCAGGCACTGACTGCGTACAATCACACACACACTCTAATATATTCTTACTTATATATGCATACATACATACAAAAACAACAACTATTCTATGTATGTGACGCTTTGCTGATGATACTATTCAAATAAGGGGTTTATTTTCCAAGCGGAAAACTTAAAGTTAAAATATCAGCGTCTTTCTAATATCTATGAAATTGGCTTTATTTATCTAAAAGCAAAAATATTTTTATTAAAAACTAAACGTTGTTTTGTAAAGGAAAATGTTAATGTTTGAATATGTTTGTTTTTAATGTTTAATAATGCAACGGTTTCTTAAATTGACTAGAAAGGATAGGCGGTTTTCCGCTGAAATCACGCGACTGCGGTTCAATTAAATTATCCAAATGCAATTAATCAAGATTCATCATACTAGCTATTATATATACATATGTCTTCATAGAAATGGATAGTTATATCTACATTAGGATGGATTAAATTGTAGGGATGAAAAAAAAACTGAAAATTCGTATAGCAAAAATAATATCTACAGAAAATTCTAAGAATCTTTTCAGAAGAAACTATAGCTCTAAAATCGAATCTTATTCTGCGCAAATCCTCATAAAGATTTGAATCCACACTAGTCGATGTGTTTATTTTAAAAAAAAGCTGGTCTCTACATGTATAAAAATCACCAACTTTGTCCAATTTCGATCTATTTTTTTCCGGAATATTGTATTTTTTGAATGATGTGATTGTGTTTTTTAATACAGCTATACAGTTTATAGAATAATGGGAGCAGAAAATCTTTAGGTCGATCACAGATACAAGGTTTCTTGGAAATTTTTTCTTAGAATTTCACGTAGATTACTTTTCTTTGCCATTCGATTTTTGACGAAAAAATTCACCCCTGCTAATGTACATATATTTATATTGGCGTACGTACCAAGTCTTTTCGACGTATCAACCAAAAACTTTTTACGTTTGTTTAAATGCTTCTTTCTGAAAAAAAAGTTAACCGTTTTTACTGTTTTTATAAAAAAAACTAGCTTTTACTCGCGGCTTCGCTCACGTCCAAATTTTCTTTCCCTATAAACTATCGTTGGAATATTTCAAACAATAAACATAATTAAATTATCGAAATCGATCCAGCAGTTTTTCCGTGTTCTTCTGTACTTAGATCTAGGTTAGGTTAGTTTAAAAGGCCGTTGACCAAGATGGGTTGATGAAAGTAGCACCGTAGGTGTCGTTTTGCCACCGTAGAAACCAGAGGACGTCACAGCCACCATTCAGATCTATCTATGCTTTCAATTTTATTAAAATCCATTTCATATTCAAAAGAATCGTTTAAAAACATCGGATTGCTTCGTGGGAATTTCTTCCCCGATTACTTTTAATAAATATTTATTTCCTAAAGAATACAACATTTTTTTAAAAGTCGAAAAAATTAAAAAAATTTTCTTAATACTTGTTTTTTAACCTTTTTTTTTTCGAACAATCTATTTAATTAAGCTTTAAGGGTTTTTATTTCTTATTTTTATATAATTCGATATTTCGTTAACCTTCGGTTAACATCTTGAACTAGAGGTATAAATTAAATATAATTTCGTTTACTTCTCCCATTTCAACTGTGCGAGTACGTCACCGAAAGTATTGTATAGAACAGAAGTGGCCATAAGACAGCTCTTGAAGTCGATCGGAGTGGCTCTTGTGCACAATGTATAATAATTTTATGCAAACATTTTAATAAATTTATTAATAAATATAATAAAAAAGTGCAATGTAGAGTGGAAAAATAAGTCTTTATTGTGTTTAAATTTTTGAAATTAAGGAGTGCCCTGCACGCAATAAGAAATTAAAAAAAAACTTTTACTTGCAATTGCACACCAATTCATTCTCATTTTTATTTGAAATCACCAATACATTTGAATTTCTCTTTGTGGGCACCACTGCTTTAAACTGATTGGCGCCAATATTACATGAATCCTGTATATATATACATATGTATGTATGTATTGCTTTCAAAAATTAACAGAAAATGTTTCTTTAAAACATTAATTCGTAAACGTGGCTCTCAAAGTTAGTATAGCCGGCCTCCCCTATAGAAGCAGCCTCTGAATTTATTGCTTCAACTCTCAGAAGACTCTTTGTTCAAATACTCACGAAGGAAGACGTCGTTAAGCACTTTGGCAAAAGCAATGAAATCGTATTTTTCAAGTCCTTTTTCAGAAACTTCCGTTTCCGCTGTTTACGATTTCTTGTCGTCGTAATACGCAAAAAAAATTACCCTATAATTGCATTTGAATATTCACAACTGTCCAGTCTTTTAGTTGAAATCGAAGTGCTTACCACTAAAAATTTTAATTTTTCATTTTCCAACATTTGTTGCTGCTGTTTTTGTGAAGAGTTTTTATTTGTGTGTGTATATATATGTTTGTGCGTGTGGGTATGTGCGTTCCTGCTATATGTGAATTTACATTTTTATTACTATCAAGCGTTGAAAAGCATCAAGCGGCAACAGAATACTGCCGTTTCTGATATGGATGTTAAAAAATATAGTTTCTATATACGAGAGAGCTTACACCAATACAATTACAAATTCAAACACATGTATACAATTATACGGATTAAAAAATTCATAATAAAAAAGTTTTAAAACTTAAAAGTAAAAAACTGTGAAATTGAACCATAACAATGGTGGGCAAAAATGTAGCAATTTTTTTTATTTATTTATTGAATTGTGTAATTAAATCTTTATTGTGTGAATATATATATGGAATTTAGTAATTGTAGATTTTTAAAGAATATTTTTTGCTCACACTTGTAGCAGCCGGTTCATAACCCACAAAACAAATAGAATAGACGTATTACAGTATTATCTCGATTAAGCGGACACATATATAATCCGTACACAACGACAAACCGGACAGTTTACTTTTTTACTCCACTATCCAGGGCAGTAAATTTTTTTTCTCCTATTCAATCATGTAATTGATAATCTTTGTATAATAACGAAACGTTTTGCCTTAGAATTTTTCCATTTTTACTTTATTTAGTTTCAGTGTACACATTTGGTGTACAAAATATTTCATACTTATTAAATTTTAATTAAACTACATAGAAATTTCCAATTTCCTTGATATTATTGGACTTTGTAGAACAATGGGAAATGCAAGCAATATTAATAATAAAAAAAAAAATTGTGAAATATTGCATGAACTTGATATTGGCAACTCAATAAGATATGTTGCAGAGAAATTTGGCATATAAACATCGACAGCGTTTGATATTAAAAAAATCGTGCTGCTTTAAGAAAATTTGACTGACTTGTCAATTTTGTGACTCACATGTAATTGTGCATGTCTGTCAAAATTACCATTTTACCGAAGATTTATACTATTTGCTTGGAAACGTACTTGTTATATTACGTGTGCCACAGTTATTGTTTGTTTGCAATGACAAATTTTATTAAATTTGGTGTTTGTTATTGAAATGTTATTGAAATGTATTTAAAAACTAACACAATTGCAGTGTGCAGTCTGGTGTCAGTTGGTATGTCTGATGAAAATAGAACCCGATCTAGTTGACTTTGCTTCTGTAAAAGGCAGACGACATTGTTTTAAAGTATCATATGACATGTTTGTATTTTGCGGTGGAAAATTTGACAAGTCAGATATAAAAAACATGTCGTCTAATGGGGGCATAGGACTTTTAATGGAAGTGCTAAGAAAACATTATAAAAATCTTTCTATTTAAAATTTAAATTATAAATCGTATTAAACATAATCGCACCTTATAGGGAAGAGAGAGAACCTGGAAGATGGAGAGCGTTCTTAAAAAAAACCAAAACAGAAATTATCATCATCAACATTAACGGACACTCTAGTATTATGGACATGCTCAGGATTTACGCTGCCCGAATTATCGTGGTAGCACTGTGTCATGCTGACCACTGAATGTGATCGAAACCATGCCATATCTCCGCTTAAATTTGAATTGAAAAATTACTTAAGCAAAAGTGCTTCTTCATACCTTCTGCCTACGTAGTAAAATCAGCATTCGGCTGAACCGAACTTGGAGCAGAAGGTGTCGATATGATGTATATCACAAAGTCAGCATTTTGACAACTTTAATCGGAATTTGCCAAGTTTGATTTTTTTAGACAATACAGGTACTGTATACTACTGGATATGCAAAGACCTTTTTTCATTTTGAACTTCTACTTTCGGAGGATATTAGGAGGGATTTTTCATTGATTACGAGGAGATCTATGTATGTCGTCGGAATGCAAACATAAATGCGACCTTATTTTTAGATATTTTCGGAACTTTATTATTTTGATTATCGACTGATGAATATAAACTTCAACGTATTTCAAATAAGTTATGTAAAAATTTTTCTGCAAATATTTTTTCTCCACAATATTTCTACAACCACTTCTGTCAAGTTTACACTTCGTATTTGCATGCATTTGTGAATGCGTTTGACTGCTTTACGCTACGAGTATTTCATTCATGGAACTCAACATTTAGTTTTGTTTTTTCCTCTTCTCTCTATTGGTTTATTGTGTATAAATTTGTAGTTGTTTTTGTTGTTGTTTGTTTTTTGAACAACTTTATCTTTTTGTTGTTCTGTTGTTGAATGGTCGCTGATGTTGCTGGATATGTCAACAACACATAGACATAAAAGGAAATTAAGAAAAAAAAAAAAGAAAAACCATGAAATGGAAAAGTAAAAAACAATTCGAAAGGAAAATAACAAAAGTCTGTTTGATTGTTCCGTTTTCATTTTACATGTGTGATGTTTTGTTGGTCAGATTATGAAGTGGAAAAAGCTGCCGTTGATGAGGACAACAACGATGACAGACCCACACACACAATCTTATACATAAATAAAATAAAATAAAATAAAATAGATGTAATGGGCATAAAGTGGGTTGTGCTAAAAAATGATTGTTTTTACTGATAATTCAGTTTCGGTTCTTTATATTTAAACACTTGATTGAAATTCAAACACAAAAGCACAAAACTATAAAATGCACACAACCACGCTCACACATGCATACGTATGTATGTATGTACAGTTGCACTGACAAGATTATTTAAATGTGAAAAACAAAGAATTTAAATGCTGGCAAGTGAAAACCTCAAAATCCTCACTATGGATGCTGCAAATAAACAGTACCACTCGCTATAAAATAAATTAACTGCATAAAAACAGCACATTGCTGGACAACAAAAAAAACCTTGCAAATCGTATCCTATAAGTGTCCTTCATAAATGAATGCTGGCTGTTCTTTCTTATACTCGGCGATGAGTGTGCGATTTTCTTAAATCCTTAACAAATGCCACATGTGCCAGTTTATGTGTGTGTGCGTGCGTGTGTGTATAATTGATTGCTTCTCTCCTTTAATTTGGAGTTGCTTGGTTATTTTACATGAGTCAATATTTACTTACTGTTAATTTTATATTTAATTTGAGAAAATATATCTCCTGACGCACTGTTTCACACAGTCCTGTAATTGCGTGTTTTGTTGCTGGATAAACACTGAACATGGGCACGGGTACGGTCGGTATTCGATGTCCCAGGATGCTGAAGTCGAGTTACATTTTTGCGTAGTTGCAGAAAACATATAAAAAACAAGAAAAGTAAAAAAAGTTGTGGTGATTATTAGGGTTTTCGTTCATATTAATCATTTAAGCTTTTAAATTAATCGAATAAACTTTATATTCCGTTTGATCTATTCGAGTAATTTTAAAATTTTTTTTACAAGGAAAGTAAAAACCGGTTTCGTCTTTGTATTCTGTAGCAGCATCAGAGGCGTTGCAACACTGATATAAACAAAAAACGTACAAAAGTAGAGGTGTATGACAGTGAAGCTTCACCATCTGCCATCTCCCTTACTATCCCTTTCCTCTAGTTCCGGCACAATGCATTGCATGTGTGGGGCTCCTCCCCTGAGTGCTGGTCCCAGATAAAAAAATGACCGCCTACATTTAAAACTACAAAATTCTTTTCCGGGAAGGCATACTAGAGTTTATTTTTTTTTGGCCGATATAAGTTTAGATTATCCTATATCCTAATAATATTATAATGTTATTATATAGAGGAAATGAAATATTAAAATGTGTGCTGAAATATATAAATTATTATTCCAATAGATTGCTTTCGTAATTTATGTATTACGTTCTATGGATAAAGTGATTTCCATTGTCGGGTGCTGCCATTATTTAAACACATCGCTGTATGTGTGTCTCTTCGCTGACGATACATTCCTCAAATATCGATTTTTGATATTTTCTCCATTAATCGCTCAAACATTATTCGAATGATGATGACTCTATTGTGTATACAATTTTCAAGACGTATGTAAATGTCTATATAGCGGAATAAGACTTTCTTGTACTCGTGTAATTAAAATAAACTGATGTTTAAAATAACTATACTTAAGGATAAAAATTAATACGCCAACCATCACACATATTGAATCGTCTCTTGCAAAAATTTATAGTTTTTGTTAAGTGTCTGATAAACAGTTCAATGTGTTTGTTCACCAAACTGTGTGCGAGCATGTGAGCCGGTATGCGTATGTTTGTGTATGTGAAGGATATCAATTGCGTTTGTGTGCCATTAAGTGCATAAGAAGAGCATCGCTTGACAGTTTAATGAAATTGAACCATCAAGAGTGATTAAAATTTGCTGCAATATTTTTTATACGATAATCTTTTTTTAAACGTTAAATTGTGTCAATCAATAACATGCTTTAATTTGCTGTTTGCTTAAAATAAAAAATATAATAGAGAGATTTTTTAAGGATATTTATGAGAGTTATTTATGCAAGTTTTTTTTTTGTGTTTTTTCCATAAAAATATTTTCTTATTTAATTACACTTTCAGCCAATACTGTGTTAGTTATGCCATTTAAGCCAAAACGATACAGTAGATCTTAAATTAATTTGAAAGGCGATTATAATGGCCAATATATGTATTGATGATGTTGACCAGCTTCAATTGGAGTGGAAAAACTGTTTCAATAATTAAAAAAATATTCTTTTCTATAATGTTTTTGGTATTATTCCTATATGTATTTGATTGACGGACACTGCCATATACGGGAAACTTTTTTAATAGAACATGGTTTCTGCTCTTCACAATTTCTCTTATAATAACGCATGTTAGAAAATTGCGAGTCTATAAAATTTTCATCATTCTGTGAAAAGTAAAAAAAAAGAGTCCAAGTTTTCGTGTGTTTTGGAAGTTTCTTTGAGTTTTTATATGAAGAATCCTGTGAAGCAGATCATAATTATAATGATTGTTTTATTTTTCTCGTTGCGAAAGCTTCTCACAAGTTACATAAATGGGCCACTGGATACTAGTGTTCGTTTTGAATAAAAACAAATTTTAAATAAAAACGATTATTTATCTATGTTTGTTATATGTTTTAGCTGGTCTATATGGTGGTTCATTTGGTGCTAATACCAAAATCTTTGGTAGGCATTTAACCAAAATCTTTAAAATAGCTAAGAAATTGCACTAGGTTCTAGAAGAACTCCCAAAAAATCTTTATGAATTTTTAAATATGCACACCAAATAGCTTCTTCAAAATTTATCTTTATACAAGAAATATTTTATTATTAAATTTAAATCTATTTAATTTTTCTTATTTCTAAAAATATATAATTACAGTAAAATTTTTGGATTTAAAAATTTATGATTTTTTTTTTAAAGGGAAGTATCACTCCCCAGTTATAAAGATGACAGTTGAGTTGTGACTCATAATAGGGGCATAACTATACTTGTTCTATGAATAAGCTTTCATTTTTTACATTACATTTCGTTGGTGCTTCTACGAACCCATCAATAGACCTTCAATGCAATTTTGAAAAAGCTAAAAGATCTGTTTATACAAAAACTCTCACAATATTGTTACGTTTTACCTTTTTAAAACGTGTATTTTACTTGAGTTCGTAATTGCAATATGAAACAACGAATTATTACATTTTACTTTTTAAAATGTGTATTCTTTTATTTGCTATAATTTACAATTTAGTTTGATAAGCTTTTATTTGTTTGTCCTTTTACTTAATAATTTCTTCACAATTCTTCTTTAATTGAATAATATTTACAAACTGTACTTTAATTTCAGGCACTTAATTTAAACGTTCGCTTCAAGAGTGTTATTAAAACTGCTTAATGATTGCTCACAATTAGCATAATTTATACTCCAGACATTTGCCACTAGACCTTTGCAGAATGTTCTAGCGACTTTGACATTTATGTCGAATATTCCTGAAATCCGTTAATTTTGAATTTACATTTGTATTCGTACGTTAATTATCTTTATCTTTATCTTGATCTTTTGCTTATATTATCTTACTATTGTTGTATTAGTGTGAATGTGTGTTTGTCAGTTTATGTAACTGTTTATTGTTTTGCTTTGCGCAAGCGTGGTATGTGAGTTGTTTGTTTTTTTTTTTTTTGTGTTGTCAGTCGATGAAGATCTAGAATGTTCTAATGAAATACATTTAGGCGAGGGTGATTTCGAAAAGACCGTCAATAAATGTACATATTTCCGTAACAATATGTTTGAGAGTTACGAAAATACAAACAAAACAAACTAAGTATTCTTAGCAAAAATTATTTTCTACAACATGTATTTCATTATTCGATTTATTTCTGACTCGCGTTGAATAAATATAAAAACGAATAAGTTTGAATTTTATTTAAATTACAATTTCCCTTATTTGCACGTACGGAATATTTCGACTGTACTTACTAATTGATAAGAAAAAAAAATTCACAACTCAATATATTTGTCTACCACTGGGTATAACATCCAGCCCACAGACAATTTTTAATTTGCGTAGAAACTGAAAACATTTTTGCCTTTAACAGTAATTAAGTTAAACAATAACAATAATGATGGTCATAATAATTCAGCCGTCATTCAATAGATCTAAAGATAAGTTCAGTTCAAATTAATAACACTCATACGCACAGATAGGCCAACAGCAATTTTTACGAGATTCTCATCATCTTTTTCTTTGTTTTCTTTTTATTAATAATTTCCATGCAAATGATTTTTTAATACAAACTTAACACAATTACATACGAGTACATACATTATACATACACATACGCATGCACATTTATATTTTGGGCTATAAAAATGCAGAAAAAAATTCATAAAATTTTTTCTACAATTCATTATTAAATTCAAATTAAACATGAACATGAAAAAAATAAATTGTAAAAAGAACTTTTACGGATTGGAGGGAAAATCAAGAACACAAATCCGAGTGTAGCTGTGTTTGTTCAATACAGTTTGCAATATAATAATACGTAAACAACATGAAATAGTGCTCTACATATGTACACAGTTATGTACATATATGTACATATGTATATATGGATGTAAGTATGCACGTGTGTGTATAGCGAATATGCATGTGTGCTTATTTATTGATGTGTACATGCATGAAATGACATTATGCATTATATTTCGTAAATACTTAATTGTGTTTAATAATTGAGTTATTCTGCGTTTTATTTGCATTTAATGCTCACATATGGCAAAATAAAATAAATTCAACACAAACACACACTCTAGTAATTGCATCACACATAAAAAAGAATGAAAGAAAAAAGGAAAACAACAGCAATAATAACTTCACATGCATACAAATGCAATTTTTATATTAAATACTCAAGTAAAACATAACAACAACGCTCTGATACTGATGAAATAAAAATCAAGTGTTTGTCAGTACGAAACTTAATAATATCAACGATGACAAAAGGCATACAAAATGCTATTTAAAGCTCACGTTGTGTAACACCATGTCGTCTCAATATAAAAGTAACATTTTTGGCTGTCTATTAGACTGCTACGAAATAGTTTGTGATAAATTTCAATATAGACAGCAAATACGCAATAAAGCATACAAAATAATAATAAATCGGTTTTTTCTTTATTTTGGACCAGCCGGGGTTGACCCCTACACATGTGATGTGTTATGCTGGAAATAGAGGAAAGGGATTGTAGGAGAAATGACAGGAGATCAAGCTTCACTATCTTACAACTCTGCGTTCTTTGTTTTATAGGAGTGTTGTAGCGCCTCTGATGTCAAGGAGACATATTACAATTTTTTAAGCTTCGTTTTCGTAGCCGTTTTTAGTAATTATTTTATTTCGCCGGTGCTACAATATATCGACGAAGGAGAGCGTTCTGACGTGCCTGCGGATTGGATACAACTAAAGTCAGTACTGTTCAGTGACCAGTGACTATGCCTTCGCCACTGAAACCTTCCGGCAACAACTGACACAAAGACACACAAATGCATAACAGCAAAAAGTCTGAAACTGCCGGGGTCCACCCCAGTCCTTTTTTGTTTTGTAGTCAACAGTTGAAATAACTTGAAGTAAATTTAATAAAAAAAAAATTTATTTTCCGCAAAGAGTTCGCGTGATTTTCACTCGTGATTTCCTTATATAAACTGTGACTTTAAATAAATATGCTGAATTTTTGTTGTTACAGAGTTTCTTAATTTATTTAAATTAAATATTTTTGCCCAATTGGGCTGCCCCTATTACACTGATGGTGCTGCTTAGCAGACAAAAGCCAAAACAAACAGGCGACATAAAATGCATTTTGTGAGCCAAACAGGCACTAAGAGCAATAACGCTAGCAAGCAGTTATTGCAGAATGCACTCTGGTCCCAAAGCAGTTTTTTTGGCATAACTAAAAAACAATGTAAGAACCGTTATTTCTTGCACACATGTATGTATAGCATAGCAATAAATTATAAATAAACATTTTTAAACCAATCGGACACGTTGCTGTCTTAAAAAACTTAAAAAAATATATAAAATTCGCTATTAAAATTGATTTCTGCAGAAATTTGAAATAATTTTGTTGTATCCCTTTCAGACCTGCCACTAAACTGCTGGCAATTTTTTCATAATTTTTCGAATATATAGTCCCTATATCGCCTGAAAATATAATCAATGATTAGGTTTTACCATTTTTATATCCGTCAAGAACACACACAACTGATGCATATCGGTCTAATTTTTTAGCTAAAACGCATTTTTATTGCATCAGATGACTTCAATTGGTTTGAAACATTAAAATTTTAAATTTTTTTTAGGTAAAATATGCCCACTTCACTATTTCTTAACGATTAGTACTTTTGTAATTGAAAACACAACTTACTTCTGCGGCTGATTAATTCAAGTAACGATAAAGCGAACAGCGGAATAATGTGAGAAACAAACATAAAGAACAATCACCGTAATCGATGCATGCTGGCCTATTTGACATTGGTCAAGTAGAACGAAAAACTATGAGACCGAAACCCACCCGCATAATTTATGCATCGCGGTTTGAAAGGGTTCTGTAAGTGCTCTCAAATTAACAAATTCCACTTTGTAATTTTGCAACGAATTTAAAACGAAAAATTTTTGCATTAAAAATGTGCACATATGTATGCGAAACCTCAGTTAAAATTTTTAAATTGGCTGATAATTGACAATTGATACCTTTGTGATAGTTGCATACTAAGAAAAAAACTAAATCGAACCCAAAATTGTAAATCACTTTGACAAACACCAGCAGAACGGAAGAACATGATCTTTTCGAAGGCTGCACTACTTCGTCTTCAGCGTTCTTCGTGTATTGTCCACTGTATGTGGTTATCAGTAGATGTAAATTATTAGCTTTATATATTTATTATTTTCTATAAATAGATTACGAGAAATTTTTCTCCGTTATTTTTTCTCCCTCTAAATGAAGCTCTAAATTTATGGCAATACTTAATTTTGTTTTTTTCCATTCTTAACTGTGCACACATGTTTTTGTTCTTGGTTTTTTGTTTTGCGTAGGCAAAAATATTTTCATTTTCACTTTCGTACAGATTTGGTGTCTGTGACACACCTAACAGTTTTAAATCACATGATAATTTCTGTTTTTAAATTTTCACTCTTTTAAATTTCCGACCTACTGTGCAATGTTGAAAATCATGAGACCATCTCATGAGTTCACAAATACTCATATTAATGTAAACACACACTTAAGCATTTTTTGTGCTTATTAAAGTATTTGCTGTCGTTCTTTTGCAATAATGTAAATGCTGCAAAGTGCAACAGCCTCTGGTTTAAATAATTTCAAATACAATGCGTACACTGACAAAAAGTATACATAATTGGGTACATACCCAGCAGGATATTTTTAAACATCCTCTTGGCAAGCTTGAGCATATTTCACTTTAAAATTGTATGGATTTCTTTATAAATAAAAAACGTTTTTTTTTTATTATAAACAAACACATTTGCAGTGAAATAGCGTAGGACAGAAGGTGGCCACAGTCTTAATTTCCAATAATCGCGAATATTGCTGGAAACACAATCGGGACGAAAGATGAATTTCGCCTAGCACAGAGAATTTGTCGGTAAAAGTTCGTTGCGTCAATTTGCAGTGTGGCTCATAATTGCCACGAAGAAGTTACGGCTGTCATAATTAGCAAAGTTGTTTGCTGTCTGTGTTACCGTATATAAAAAAATTGATTGAAAAAATAAACATTAACAAAAAACAATTAAAATGCAATTTTATGGTAAATAAACTTAAATGATATAAGATTTTATATTAAAAACTAAACAATTATTGAAATAAAAATTAACTTTATTCACTAATATATTTGAAAACTATACTGAAGAACGGTAACTCAGTACTAATTTGTTCGTCGGCGTATGAAATGGAAATTAATCTGTAGCAGAGGTCGTTACGCAAGGTGAATTTCGTTCGACGTCGGTGTTGTGCTAATTTTCATATGCACAAATGTGCTTTATTTCTGACGACGAAAGTTCGCAACGAAAAATTCTTCTTTCGTTCCAAATTGTGTTCCCAGTATAAGTATAAGACGCAAAATTCAGCTGCTACGACGCCCACACATGTACGCTACAAAAATCTTCGTGCGAACCACGACGGCGTACATTCTTACACAATCGCACGGTCTACCAGATATAACATTTTTGGCATAAAAGTAAGGTTATGTGTAGTAAAAACGCATCTTTGTGATACATTTTTTTTTGCAAGTCGTGTGATTTGGAACACTTTATGAAAATTTTCATAAAACAATAATTTTCATGCGATTTTCGCCAAACAGCTGGGAGTTTGGTGGCACTAAACAAACGAAATCAAACAAATTGACACAGGTAATAAAAAGCAGTTTTTAATTATTTAATTATATATTCCTCTGTGAATGAATCGTGCCATTGTGTAGGATAGTAAATCAGGGACTTTAGACTTTACTTTCCATTTCAATTCGTCTTTTGCTGCTATTAATACAAGCGTATAATTATGATTGGATGTGTTTGGCCACCGCTGGGACTAGAGCCTTCGAATTCTTTGAGTTTTAATTTTACTTGCTGCAAACAGAAGCATTTCTTGATTTAAAGTCAAAGCAGCGTGTGTGTTCGCGGTGCGCGCTTAAGAATTCTCAGTGCCAAATACATTTGGCAATACCGCATTTTATTTAATAATTTTTATCTGTGTGCTAAAACAGTTGGGGGTGTAATTGCAGTTAAAAACAAAATATTTGACAAAATTTTATTCAACTGTATTCGAGTGTGCTTTGTGTGCGCCCATTTATATACGTACTTGTAGCTGGGTGTGCGTTGGCTCGTTTGCTTTCACCATGGCTTGAGTTAAAAGATAATAATTTGTAAATGCATAAAGTGCATTGTGGGAATATCAATGTTATTATCATTAAGCTGCTCAACACACAGCACACAACGACGACAACAGTAACTAACACTTTGGCTGTATATTGTGCATGTGTTATTCGAGTACTTCTGGGTCTGGCGGCCATTTGTCTGCCGCTCTACTTTGGCTGACAGTGTTTCTGTGTCATTTGTAGAGGCCATTAGCATCAATGCCATCATTTTAATTAAATTTTATCAACGCGTATGAACAAACGCATTTCCGTGGTTTTAAATTTGTCCGATTTTGTTGTTATTTCTTGTTATTATCCTTAAGGAGCAGCCAGATTAGGCAATAATTGGATGAAATTAGCGTCATCTATAAATGCAGATTATTTTTTTTTTTTTTATGGAATTTTATTCATGGCGTGATATGGAGGGGCTTTTCCCATATAAAACACCAAACTTTAAAATATCATTATCATATATCGCTTTATTGTATTTTGTACATCTTTTGAAAGATTTTCGAAAGATTTTAAAAGTCTTGGCCAATCATAGCGGTTACACTTTCTGTATTTAGTGTTTTCTCCTTGGGACAGTACCTTAAGAATTGTTTAATTTCATTTACAAAACGAAAAAGCCTTCTTGATGTGGTTAATTAAATATTTGTTGTTGTTCTTCTTCTCCTTCGCTTTGATTTTCAAAGGGAAAGTATCTCCAGTTATGCTTTAATCACGAAGAATGAAGTGTTTAACAGAAATTTTCATGTTAAAAATTGTTTTCACTTGAAAGCGAATTTTTATATTAAAAGATATTTAAAATCCGCTTACTTTCATTTTGTGGTTGACGCTTTACGGAGCGGGTTGTGTGTGTTTGTGAATAAATTTCTTACCTTGCAAGTTTCGTTAACAAATTTTCTTTAAAAAATATAGTTGTATAATTAGGGGAGTCTGTTAATATGTATATACATATACATATATGTATTTATATAAAGTGACGTCCATTATTGGCATCTGATTTAACACAAGATGCGAGTAATTTCTGCATTTTCTTATTAAGTGCAGCCCATTTTTTTCTTTATTGTTCGACCAGCACTCAGAAGATGACCCGTACACATGGAATGCATTGTGGTGGGACTAGAGGAAAGGGATAGTGCGAGAAATGCCAGGAGGTTAAGCTTTACTTCACTTACAACACTGCTTTGTTTTGTAGTCAATGTGCAGATTACTTCAGCCATCGCCATTCTTAGCCCTTTTCATTTGGGTACAAACAACCGACATTTATATTATTTCCATAGTACATGATGAAAATCTCGTAGTAGTCAGTAATTATTTCACAACCCAATTACTACTTCGTGAATCCAGGTTTTGTTGGGAGTTGTCCTTCTTTAAAATCGATCTCTTCATTCACGATTTGCGTGTGACCCGTTGACTCGAAAAGCCAAAGCCCACTTTACCCCGCCGTTTCCACTACAAACTACTCGATGGAAAGTAGATGTATAACTGACATATTATTGCGGTCTATTTATACTATTTCCCTTGTATATGTTGAGATGCGCGTAGTAGTCGCTAATTATTTTAAAGCATCTGAAACGCTTTAACTCGTTAATGGTTAGACCGATTTTAATGATTGTTTCCCTAAGTTGGCTATAACATCCAGCTATTCATCCCTATATGTAAAATGCACAAGAAAAAGAAGCTATTGGGTAGAGCATAATGAAAATTCTTTCATCGAATTGTGCGAGGAGAAAATAAAAGAAATTTTATTACCCAAACTGTGCCTTAAAACCTAATGTAATTGAACTTATAGTGACAACGGGAAATCAGTTGCTTGTGGTTTTAACGTTAAAATCAGTTTTTAACTTTTGTTGAGAAAACACTATTAAACTGAAGAATAGTTGCTGGAACTTTTGCTTCAAACTAAAATAACCACAATTCGTTGTAAGTTTTTATTTTATGCGCGTTTTTCTGAACCCTACTAATGATTTGGTAATATTTCAAACAACATATCAACAATTTTAACACACGTTTACACATGAACGCACTTACATGCACTTATTCTCTTACGGTCATTTATAAAAAAAAAGATTCAAATAAAATACGACAATAATATCTTCTGGCATACGACGCATAACATACATACTTAAATGTGTATAGGTGTAGCTGCAGGTGGGTGCGTAAATGTGCGTAAAATGCTTTTAAGTTCACTTAATAATGTTAATAAGGTGGTCAATTTCCTTTTCATTATTCAACACAATTTGCATCAAGGCAGTAGATTTTTTTTTTCTGTCAGCATTAATGCAAACATTATTAACTCACAAGACATAAATGTGTCTTCACATTCCCCATCTGCATTTAAGATAATTATTTTGTCACACAAATACAATTTAATGGATTATAGCAACACATATATAATCATATACATACATACATACAAGTATGTATGTACCGTTATGTACATACGCGCTTGCAAAAAGAGTTAAAGGTGTAATTAAAAATAGAAAGGAAGAAAAAAAAAAAAATACAACAATTAATCCAAATGGTCTGTTGTAAAATACATGAGTTTTAGTACTTGTGCATCCCGCTTGACCACAGCAGACGAAAATAATATCAATTTCAGTTCTCTGACTCCATGAAGAGTACGCAGCCGTATATCAAACGAAAGTGCCCGAAGCAAAAAATTTAGGCGAAAATGAGAAACTTTAGCTTTAACCGTTCTCAAGATATACAAACAACCATAATAAATTTGTATGGGAGGTACTGACCACTAAGTTCAGGCCAAATACAGAAACTTTAACTTGAACCGTTCTCAAGATATAACGAAATCAATATTTAGTTTGTATGAAAGGTACCACGCCCACTCGTCCAATTCCTCCCAAATTCCTACAAAGTCATTTAGACCATATTCAGATTTTTTTTTTATCTTGGACACTTACAACACTGCTTTTGCACGTTATTTGTTTTTATAGTAGTGTTGTAGCGTCTCTGATGTTAAGGAGAGGTATTAAATTTTGAAGCTGCAGACTACTTCGACCAACGCCACCCTCTATTGCTCTATTAAAATGCTCTATTTATTGCTCTATTTAAATTCTAATATCTATTTTCACTTCAGCCGTTCTCAACATATACAAAAATACTTTGTATGGGCATGGCAACGCCCAGTTGGAATTTCTGAAATTGTTTTTTCCAGATATGCAGAGAGATATTGTGCAAATTTTAAGAAAATCAGTTCAGCCGTTTAGCTGGCCATAAGGTACAACCACACATAGATACAAACATTTTTATATATAAGAAGATTCTTCTTTGGGTTGATTTTTTTTTTAATTTTTCTGCTTTAAAAACACCCAGAATCTCATCAAGCGCGAATCGAACCTCAACCCACAGATTGTTAGTCTAATGCTCAAGCACTAGGCTACGGAGGCACTCCCATTGAAATAAAAAAACGTTAATATTTGTTCTTTCTGTACCATTCGCATTTTAAAAATTTTCGTAAATTTAGCGAATGTTTATTTCCGAGAAAACATCCCTTATAATTCGTTTTTGCAAATGTTCGAATTTTTAAAAATCTCCGACAATTTAGCGAATATTTTTATAACGAGAATTTTTCGCTTTAGCAAACATTCGCTTAAAAAGAATTTCAGGTTAAGCGCGATGTTGAACAGTTTTCGAACTTATTGCGAGAATGATGAGCCACAACCCTCACAAAGACGTAATCGCCAACAACTGAATTTAGCAAACGATGTTTTTTTTTGTTAAATCTTTGGATTCTTCAATAAAATATCACAGCCAGCCATGATAATTTAGCGATTTTTCTA
Organism: Dexiosoma caninum; assembly: GCA_963924685.1. NCBI lineage: Eukaryota > Metazoa > Arthropoda > Insecta > Diptera > Tachinidae > Dexiosoma > Dexiosoma caninum. The sequence goes on along the minus strand of OZ004725.1, from coordinate 122,539,221 downwards.
AAAAAAATTAAAAATCGTGTCAGGGCGCTTACGCGTTTTTCTTGGTTTTGCCAGATTTGTGTAAGAATTAAGCCCTATTCTTATCTCTTCTATGCGGTAACATACAGTCCCATCATTGTTATTGGGATAATCAAATTTTTTTTTCTGTATTAAAGTGTTGCAGCGCCTCTGATGTCAAGGAGACGTATTAAATTTTGAAGCTTCGTTTGAGTAGTAATTTTTTGTAATTATTTTACTTCGCTGGTAAAGGGCGACGAAGGAGTGTGCTCTGTTACAGCTGAAGCTGTTACTGAACTCTAGTGGCTATGCCTTCGCCACTTTGCTAGAGTTTAATTAATTTTGTTTCTTGCAATTCAGTTATCGTACAACGAAATTTTATCTACTCAAATTATAAAAAAATAATGCACAATATTCAGCTGATATAATCGATGAGCACTAAATTTGTGACAACAACAAAACAGTGGGAGTTCTGTTGAAATATACACATCTCTGCTGACACTCGTCTGTTGTGAACAGCGAGTCCTTAAGCGTTTCCTTTAACAGTTCCATATTCCACGTGATATCAATCCACTCGCAATTGTTGTTGCAAATAGGCAGTTAAAACAACAATTCTATTCTAATTCGAAGTGTATTGATTAACCGTGGGATGAATGTGTATGATTCTGTATTTGTGTACATAATTTATTTGTACATTGGAGATCAGGTATAACGAATTCCGCGGGACCGAGCAACTTTGTTCATTATAGATTGTTTAGAAGTTTTTTTATAACCATAATAAATAATCTTTATTGGTAGTCTTCCCAATATATATTTTCAATTTTTTTTTTAATTTTTTAAATTTGTTGACAATGTAGACTTTGGAATTCCATATATTTCACTTTTTTTATTTAAAATGCTTTTTTTAATTTTTTAATTAACTGCCGTATAATGAAGATTTTTTTTTATTTATAAAATGTTTATTAAACGAATTTCCATAAAAATATTCAATAAATAAACCTTCTATAAATCGAGAAAGTTCTTTATGAATACGGCGGTAAGAATACAACAATTACTGTGTTACCAAATAGTGATAAATAATTTAAAGTTTCTAATTCAAATTCTTTTTTGTTTGTTAAACCTTAAAAATTTTCATGCACTTTTGTGTGAGACACTAAGAAAAAGTTCGTTATAAACGAAACTTTGTTATAACCGGAATTGGCTATAACCGTACACAAATTGTATGAAATATTAAAGTAAAACTTTTGAGACCGAAGAATTTGTTCGTTGTAAGCGAAAATTCGCTATAACCTGTATTCGTTATAACCGAACTCCACAGTACTAACATATTTACTTACCTATTCATAACAATTATGTGTCCTTTTGGTGTTGTTGTCGTGTTACGCATTATTTTCAGACCCTCGCGCAAACAAATTGTGGTTCCATACACATTTAAATCATACAACTCCTTCAGTTCCTCTGACGTTGATTCTAAAGCATTATGAAAACATATCAAATTAATTAAATCTGTATATGGTGAAATAATAGATAAATATTCTGCTCTCTTTGTCCACGTTGATATACGTCAAATCATACATATGTACATACATATTTCCGTAGGCATGTATTTGTTAAACGATATTCATAAACATACCAGTCAAAAAGTTGGCTTTATTAATACCAGCATTACATATCAATATAGCGATGGTGCCATAAGTGTTTCGTATCCATTCAAAAGCTTCCAAAATACTATTTTCCGCACTCAAGTCACAAAAATGGGAATGAATTTTACCGTCTCCTTCAATTTCTCTATTTAAATCCTAAGAGATGAAAATTAAATATGATAAAATAAACACAATTAAATTATAAATTATTTATAATAATAACAGGTCGACTCTTCGAGGTCAAACCAGAGACTGGACCTGGTGCCACAGGAAACCGGTAGCTACTTCCGAGTAGGCGTTTAATGAGTTATATGCTGTTGCCGGTCTCGACTTGAGCTCAACGGACTAGGCTCAAGACTTCTTGGCTACCACACGGTGTTTAAAGCAATCAACATCAAACAAACTTTAAACCGTTTTCTACATTTTTCGTATAAAAATAAGAAACTATTTTCCGCTCGTTTGGATTAAAAAAAAAAAAAATTTATTTTGTGTTGGAATTTTTTTCCGTTTTTGAACTCCTTTCAAATCTTACGAGTAATTACCAACAATTTTTCTCCCGAAACAAATATTTTGCTTTGTCATTTATACGCGCATGTACACATGCAAACATATTTTTCACTTACATCGATTAATTCAGTACGCCGTGCTAAGCCAATGACCATCACACCGGCATTTGCTAATTTCACAGCAATTTTTGCTCCTATTCCACGCGAAGCTCCTGTTATAACAGCCACTTTTGTTCTCCAATATTCGGACATATTTCTGTTTGTTACAATTTCATTTGTTATTTATTTATTCGAAAATAAGCAGTTGTAAAAATAAACCACCGTTATTTTGTAAAAGCAATTACACGCCTTGACAATTAGTTGCAAACTACACTGCAATGCTGCTTAAGTGGCTCTAATATAAATTTGAAATCCGTGATCTTCGATCGCAATATAGAATGTGGCGTTTTCTCTATTAAATCGTATGTAACTTTGTTCATACAGTGATGATATTAAATTCCCTTTAACTTGTAAGCGTATTAAAATACATATGCATTTCTCTACAATGTGGTTATGTTCGTGTGCGTGTGTGTGTATTGGAGTGTGCATACTATATGGGCATTTCTACAGAAAAGTGTAACGTGACCGAAATATTAAATTTTATGGAAAATAATTTTCTGACATATTATTTGAGAGATTTTATTACACTGAAAATCCCAAAATTTTATTTTATCTTTCAAATCTTTATTTTCTATTTTCCCTTATACATGTATGTCCTTCCTAAAAAACAATTATACCAGACCTGAGTCCCTGCAAATAATGTGACTAGTCCACACATGCATTTATAGTGTTGTCCACAGAGGAGTAGGACTAGTCCAAGACTAACCCCAATGTATGGAGAAAACATGGTTCATTTAACATTACGATGTCCAATGGAAGGACCATATAACCCATCGGACTAACCCAAACTAACTCTATGTAACCACTCGATGAAGCACCTCAGAGAGTAATTTTAATCAGACGGCGTAATTGTAAATACAAAGAAAAGCACGAACACTTGTCGTATAACAATAACCTGTTGTTTTAATTGACATGGTCCACAGCCGCATTACATAGGAACATGTTGTGGGCAGTCCATTTCAGCTAAAATGGGCCACATAGTCCAATATTATTTGCAGGGGTTCTTGTAAAATATTTTTTACAGTATTAATAAACTACAAAAAAAATACAGAAAACATTAAATAATGAGAGAGAAAAAACTCTCTATTTTTGATTCACTCCATTTTTCATTTGTTTTTGTTTCTGCAAGAACACGTTCAGCAAAGGTAGATTTTAGATTTTGTTCTTATGGTGATTTCTTTTCTGAACAAATATGTTGCCCTTTCGATGGATAACATTTTCTACAGTTTGCCCACACCTTTAAAAAGTGATACATTTTTTACTGCCACAATGGTACAAAATATTTGAGATTTAATATTAATGTATACTTAGCGTTTCACTGTTTCTACGGTTTTTAGCACCATTTTATCAATAAAAATCGTCAGCAACATTGTTTTCTAATCATCTGCTATTACCTAGAACAAACTGCAAAAACTTTAAACCAAAAGAGTTTACATTGAAATAAATAATAAATTAAACAGAATCTTCTTCCAACAAAAGTCTGACGGACTCTAGTCAAAGTGAAGAGTATAATGATTTTCATAATTCTTATTTGTATAAAAAAGTACTTCACAAAGATGTAAAAAAGGTTATTATATCACCCCGACTTGAGATTAGAGGGTCAAATATGTTGCATATTTTGCCAGTTATTTGTGCAACATATTTAGAAAGGAACGAAATAGCTTTTTTTAATGTTACATATCTTTTAGAATGGAACAGAAACTGTAACGAAATGTAGCATATATGTAACATTTTTGTCAGAAAAGAAAACGCCATTAGTTGCATCCATGTAATAAGAAGAAAAGTGTTTTGTTTAGTGGTGTGTGTAATAACTTTAAGGACTTATCTTCTTATATATATAAAAATAACATGTTTGTATGTATGTGTGTTTGTGTCTTATGGACAGCTAAATGGCTAAACCGATTTTCTTGAAATTTACTTTGAGGGATTAGACAAGTGGCCGAAATATTGATTTCTTTATATCTTGAAAAGTGTTAAAGCTAAATTTTACCAAACTTGGTAGAAATGCCTTTGTAATTAAAAAAAAATTTCTAGTCAAAAACTCCCATACAAACAAAAAATAGAAAATGGAGGTTTCTTTTTTACCTTGGACCAGCATTCAGGAGATGACCCCTACACATGGAATGCATTGTGCTGGAACTATAGGAATGGGATAGTAGGAGAAATGATACGAGGTGAAGCTTTGCTATTTTACAACAATGCTTTCTGCACGTTATTTGTTTTTATAGCAGTGTTGTAGCGGCTCTGATGTCAAGGACACGTATTTAATTTTTAAGCTTTGTTTTAGTAGCCATTTTTAGTAATTATTTTACTTCGCCGACGCTACAGAATACCGGCGAAGGAGGGCGTTCTGATGTGCCTGTGGATTGAATACAGCTGAAGCCGTTACTGTTCAGTGGCCAGTGACTATGCCTTCGCCACTGAAACCTTCCGACAACAACTGACACAAAAACATACAAATGTACAACAGAAAAATGCGAGATGTTTTTATAAATCTGAAACTCGGGTTGAATCCAAGAAAAATTTTTCGTTTTGTAGTCAACGTGCAAACTACTTCGACTTTTATGTATTTTCGCTAGTTACGTCATAATCACAGGAGTTCTACATAATTTTCGGGGATAATTCTTGTGTAACAATCTGTGAATATTCAAAATCATATCTAAAAACGCTTCAGAAGAAGAAAGTGGCGAAATTGGCATAGTTTTGTGTTTCGTTCAATAAAGAAATTAACAACTTTTATTTTTGCCACGTTACGTCACCCTATTTAATTGTTTATATCATAAAACCGCGATGTTCGACTATTTTCTTTTGCTAAGTATAAAGCTTCCTAAGTTCTACGTAAAAACACAGATAATTAACAAAACCATTCAAGTTTTCCTCTTGTTTCATCTAATTGAATAGTAAGACTGTCACAAACGTGACTGTGGAAATGCCCATATGTGATTGTAGTTTGCAATATAATTTTTAAACTTGGTTTTTTATTTTGAACGTATTATCGTGTCACTTTTGTCATGATAAAACCGCAGTATTGTATTTATAACAATTTTTGTTCATTCATTTCATTTATTCCCTTCAATTCGTTCCCTTTCCCCCGCAATGCTTTTCTCTTTTATTTGTTATTGAATAATTTAGAAGAGATTTAATGAGTACGAGCGGGGTGTATGCGCTAATCAATTTTCAATTGGAACAAAGTTTCAATACCCTACGCTTTTAATTTTAATAATAGGCGACTACGGCGGGAACTTAATTTTCACAAATGCAACTTTATTTGAAGCAATATGTTCTTGATCAAATGAAAATTACAAAAAACATTTCGTTTAGTTCCAGCACAATGCCCATCAATGGAGTTTCCTTTTTTCTGACTACAATCTTAAGATACTTATGTTCAAATTTCAACTAATCAATCGAGAATTAATAGTTGAATACAGAACACAAAACCAAAAATTTTTCAACAAAAAATATAACAATCCCTGAATTTACTTTCTACAGTCCAATCTAAATTAGCGTTTAGCTTTTACGCTGTAATGAGTAACATAAATTACAGCAATAATGTTGCGCCAGAAACAGTAATGTTTACTCACTTTGATAAATACAAAACTCTAGATAGAAATAAGAAATAGACAAGAAGACGCTAAATTGACATAAATGTAGCTAAAGTAACATTACTTATATTTTTAACAAAATAAACAACAGTAGTTTTGCAGCCAACTTCACTTCTTTACACCCTGTCAAAATTGGAACTTCCAACTGAAAATCGATGATGCCACGGTTGGTTGGTTTCATACAATTTCTATCGGCATGGGAAATTTTTACAGTCAAACAACGCTTTGCGTCGTAATTTGGTTCGTCTGTTACACATACATACTCATATTTCTATTTTTATAAATTATATTAACTTTTTTATTTCGATTTTCGTACCGCCCTAAAAAATAACCTTTTTTGAACGTAAAATTAATCTACGCAAAGTCCTCTATTAAAAAAAATAATATTTCCTTATAAAAACATGTGAATAAAATTTTTTTTTTGCCTTGGATTCTGGGGAAGTACCCTGCATATAGATAGATAGAGGTATAGTGTAGAGAATAGTCAGAATTTTAAAATTAGAATCATATGCATGCGTTGCTGCATAGCATAGGAAAGCGGTCCCGGGAAGGAATCTACCCAGAGGAGGAGGAGGAGGAGGAGGGAATTTTTTAGTGGTAACACCACTCAACGCAGACGACGATGGTTTCTGTAAGTGCGAAGGCATTTTCAACCCTACCTCACACGCCAAAAAAAAAAAAAACTTTATTATTTATTTAATCGTAAAACAAATGAAGTAATAAAAAGTAAATAAAAATTAAATTCAATCACATTTCGATAAAATAAATTAAATTAATAAATGAAATAAATAAATAAATTAATTAATCAAATTCGCACAATTTTACTCAGTTTAAAATCGAGTAGATAAATCGGGTCGAAATTAAATCGAATGCACTATCTTCCTAATAAATAACTGATGAAACATAAAAAAACAATTACCAATTTCTATTTGAAGACTTTCTTTTAGTAAAATAAGTCACATTATATACTCTGTAATAGATTTTAACACAAAATAATCAATTTAAAAAACACTCCAATATTTCTCCATGTTCTTGCTAAAGTATGCAGGTAAAATAGATGGACGAATAAAAGCACATTTTCACTAAATTCATTAGATATATCATTAAAAAACACTTTTAAATAAGAATAAACATTATTTTGAATAAATTTTTTCTCACTCGATATAAAAGAGGGTGTTTCTTTTTAATGTTGACGTTTAAAAAATCTTGTTCGAAAGCAATTATTATTAATTAATTAATTATAAATTAGAATTTTTGTGGAATTGGAACGCATCACGTAACCAGCTTCTTATTAAGAGAAAATAAGGCAAAGCGATAAGTAAATTTTCATAGCTGCGTAGGAGTAATAAAAAATTATTTCCATTGCATTTATTAAAAAAAACAACTTTAAAAAAATTACATTTACTAGACATCACGAGCATTACTTCGGATTCAATGAATCGTCATCAAAATGAAGTAGCACTACTTCCCGATCACAAGTTCAGGATCGTACGGAATTCTTTGCAACTACTTTCTTCACTCACTATATTCGCATAGTGTGCTTCATGTGTTTATTACATCCACTATTAAATAAATTTTTACTGGTTTTATTTTTTCTATTCTTTGTTTAATGCAACCATTTCAATCCACTCACTAATCGTTTTTAATTAATTGCAATTTGCAAAGAATTTGCATAATAATATCACAAGAACAATCGCAGCCATATACACACTCACGCACGCACACTATTGAAACTTCATTATGTTCTATATTAGAGTAAAAGTTTCTTTTTTTTCGTTTTTATTTAAAGTGTGCATAAACTATGTCGATGTTTTTTTGTACCAGTTCAATTGCACGTACTAGCACGGTGCACAGTGGGACTATCGATAAATTAATGACAATGAATATAGTACTTCTGCACATATGGACATACATCTATGAAGACTGTTAAATACTAATAAAATAGTTTTGGGGCATGTGAAGCCGTTTTGCGGAACGCGCATTTCTGCATCTACTGAAGGCAGGCACCTTTCGTGGTATGTTGGGCTGTTCTTTATGCTTTTCCAGAACCGCTCCAATGCATTACTTGGTTGTGGTTTGCTATTGGCTCTTTGTCAGCCCCCCAAAATCAATATTGAACTGCGTCCACTTCCTGGACTATCCCATCAACCCTTGTTATCCGTGCCAATTGCAGCGTTTGCTCTAGACTTTATTAACTTCTGGCAGTCGAGTACGAGTTCTCGATATCCAACCGCATCACTGAGCCCCTAGTTATCGCAAGCATCTGCCGCAGACTAAGTTCCACCATCGCACACCCATCGACGAAGGGATGGCCTAGAGCCCTTAGTCTGGCATAGGCTAAAGCTGGATATTCACACACAATATGTGCCTCAGTCTTACTGCAGAACACGGAAGAATAAGCGTGACTCGTGATTTTACAAGGAAAACAACAATAAAATACAACAATTTATTCTTCAAACAACATAAATTCAAATCTAGTTACTAGATTATATATATACTAGAGAAACCCGGTGCGCTTCGGTACCCTCTACCAACTTATCGCGAGGTCCTCATTCAACGTACAACTCCTATTCGGTCTCCTCACTCCGATGTCAGTCGTTGCCGGCCTGTAATTGAATGAGTGTGAATAGCAAATGATGCTGTCGTCTGCAAAAGATTGTATAGGGTTGTACTTAATCTTGAACTCGTTAGATTTCACTACGAAAGGGAAAAATTTGACTTTGTTTGCAAAGTTGCGGTAATTGAGGTTTTGTTTTTTGAGAAGTTGCGTTAACAGAGTCACCAATATTAAGAATTTGGGTGTTGCGATTATCGAGGAGTTGCATTAACCGAAGTTTCACTGTATATAAATGTCTATACAAATGCCTATACATATGTATCTAAAATATATATTTTGCTGTTGTTCATGTGAGGCACTAAAGTCTAATTGTGGTTTTAAGACGTGTGTCTGATTGGGCCTCGCGTCCGATCCTTGTGCTAGGGCAAGATTATTGATGGCAGGCTAATTAATGGCGTGTTTAGCATACCACGCACCACTGTAGCGTGTGAATGCATGTTTGTAAGACTGTGGATCAGTACATTCAATCATTTGAAACATAATTGATTGCGTGAATAAATAAGTGTGTAGATAATATGTTTGCTTATATGTATGTACATACACACATACATACATACATACACCGTATTTAGGCATGCACGAGTATGTGGCCTTTTGCTTTTGTTGTTGTCTATTTTAATTTATGGGTGCGTTTGTTTGTTTGTTTGTTTTTTGTTCAATCGATTTCCTGTTTTCTCGTTAATTTGTGTGTGTGTGTGGATGTGTGTGCTCCCGTTTAAATGAATGGATTTGCATTTTTCTATAAATCGCTTTTGAAATTTTATTAGTTTCCAATTATTACTTAAAATTTTTTTCTTAATGTTGGTCTATTTCTGCTGCTGCAATGCAATTTATAATAAACCGTTCGACCACTGGTTGATTAAACATGAATCTGCTTAGTTGCATACGAATTTCAATAATCGTATGTACTCGCACTTTGTGTTCAGACCGCTGTTGTATTTGATTATGAAACCTAAAAATGGCTAAAATCTTTTTTCCCATATGTTGTGTTTTTCTATTGTTGTTGATTTTAGACGTGAAACAATAAACAAAGGCAATTTGTAAAAAGGACTAAGAAAAATGTACGAAAGGAGAGAAAAACTATTTATAGTACTTTAATATTTTTTGGTTTATTATTAAATACAAATCATGCTGAAGTTCTTAAAGGTTGTATTTAGTCAGAAAGAATTAGGCCTGAGACAGGATTCCGAAAAAACAAGGAAAAAACCAATACCATCAATCAATACCATGATGTAATGAAACCAGGTGGCAGACATCAGTGTTGCAAATAATTTCCATATTGTGCTGTTTCCATTAAACAATTCTTCTTTATTGGATTGACAATTGGTCTGCTGTAAACCGTCTAATATTACAATAGCCCCCCAAAAACAGCAAAATTGTTTAAACATGAATTTTGAATTGTTTTCAACACAACGACGTGCTTGCAAAATTAAAATTTAATTTATTTGAAATTTAAATCCTGCAAAAATACACACACACACAAATACGTATATATGTATATTGTTAATAAATTATTTATACGTGTTTGCATTTGGTCTGAAAAGTTTTTGTTTTTATTTGCGGTCATAATAATTTTTTTTTCATACGAATTTAAAATTTTCACACTTTGTTGTTTTAAATTTACTTGTAAAAACTTTTATGGCTTTAGTATGGTTTAAAGCTCAAACACACACACACACATACCCACACAAAGCTGTTGAAAATATGAACAATATTCATGAATGATATGAAGCTGCTTGTAATTTAATACGTTTTTTTTTTATACATGAACAGCTGCAGTCGTATGGTAATGAGCTGTGCAAGGTTTTTGGCTAGAAAGTGAATTAATATTGGCCTTAAAGTGAGAGTTAATGATGAGCTGATGGAATATGGGTAGTAAAATTTTAGTAAATTTAAGCCACAGTGGTTTGAAACGAACCAAAAAATCGGTACCTGCTTGGTAAACATTTTAAGAAACTGTTCGTGTGGCATACAAGTTTCTGATTCGAAAAGCACTTCAGATATTTGTTTTGTTTTGACCTGATTACAAAAAAAACCGTATTCGAATCGAAATTTCAAACAACATTTTATTAAAATATGGAGGATTTCGTTCGACATCGAATGTTGTATTTTGGGCCCTGCTCTTTATAATGGAACTTAAACGCGTTGCTTATGAACATTCTAAATAACTCAAAATTATTCTTAAACACAGAAAAAAATTCCAATGTAAAATTAACATGGCGAAATGTTGATTAAAATCATATTAAGTTTCTGCAAAAATAATGATCTCATTTAGATTTAACATTGATTTAATACGAAAACTTTTAAATATTACTATAAACCAAATTGGTTCAATAATTTTCGCAGTAGAAATAACGTTGCATAATGTTGAAAACATGAAATGCCGATTTCTTTTAAAACCGAAGTTTTATCATGTTAAAGTAACGTTGCATTATACTGAATTAATACAGTAAAATTAACATTAAATCATGTGAAAATTAACATTGCTCAATGTTAACGATACCAGGGTTAAAAAATGTTCATGTGTGTAAATTTTTTGATATTTATCAAGAAAGACAATTCTAAATTTGGTGATTTATTTCCGAAACTCACACACAAACGTAGAAAATTTTTTGCCAATGCGCATACATGTATGCGTGCATCTGATTTTTTTTTTATGGTTCATATCGCACCTGTTCAATAGGAGGGTATTAACTCAAAATTTTAAAATTTTCAGTGGAGGCCATTTTACATTTTAAGTGTATCCGAAAATCCTAATACATCGCGGATTTTTGAGGTGAAAGAGTAAACTGATTAAGGTGAACATTTTACAGCGGACAGATATTGATGTTGTTAGTTGATTTCTGGCAAAAAATTAAAATTGTGAAATTTCGAGTTAATACCCTCCTGTTGATCAAGCGCGATATATGAACAGGGGGAAAGCAAAATAAAATTTTGTTGCGCATAAGTGTATGTAGGAGATGAGCAGATATACCTTAATCTCATTACAAGCAGGGACGTTACAGTTATAAGAGAAATGACGAATTGATGAATTCAAATTAATACGGTGTGCAGAAATGCACCTTTATTGAGATTTTTGCAATAAATGCCGCTATTGAGCTCAATTTTCCATACAAAATGTAAATTAAGTTATCAAACAATAAGTGCGAAATTGTTGTAAATATTGAGTAAAACTTGAAATGCAACCCTTCTCAGAAGTATTTTCACTGGGAAGTATGTTCAGTGAATAGAAAAAATTCTGTTCAATGGCAAAACAAATGTAAAAAGAGTAAAAAAAAAAACAAAAAAGGAAATATAGATGACCAGCGAATGATACCTCAAAATATTATTTTCCTTCAGCTGTGAAATGCTAATTGAATAAAGTAAAATGAATAATTCAAATATGTGTGAACACTAAATTAAATTGCTTAAATTAAATCAATTAAAAATGCATGTATGAACAAAAAAATGCCCAAATTTTGTCTAAAACAATAAAAAAAAACTGTTGAAAACACTGTTAAAAGAACCCATATTAAACAATTGGTAATCCCTTTAACAAATGCCACAGTTTAATCCTAATCCTTTCACTTGCAAGCTTTTTAAAAATTTCGTTATTGTAGTCAAATTTTATCTTTTTTACATGAAAACTACTTTTGTACAAAAGAAGAAAAAGGAAAACCGTATATTCAACAAAGTCCTGATTTCTTTATTTGTAATACAGTTTTTTTCCTTAAGTTTTTCTTTTGTGTTTCATAGCCAACAATTTAAAATGTACTTAACAAAATCTGCTCAATGTCCTTGTGGATTAGTTGTACGGTATTTCGTTTTCTTTCTATTGAGCAAATATTTTCATATTCATAAACTTAAGTACGTAGTTAGCAAAATCAACTTAAAAAAATGTTTCATTTTCAACAAAAAAACGTACTGCCACAATCCGTAAAATATAAAAACCATTGAAAATTTGAATCTTTATGATAATTCACTAGTAAAACATCTTGAGAATTTCTAATGCACTGCAACAATAAAAACAAACAAAAAATACTTAGATTTATGCATGAGTCCTTTTATTTCAGTCCATAGTTTCTTTTCTATAGGAATTGATTAAAGTGGAAGAGACTGCATACTGCACACTGCACACATTTTTGTCGTTGATGTTAATTTTTTTATTTTTTTACAAACAAATTGAAATTTTACAACTGTCACGCAAAGACAAATTTTTTTCCGCAATATGACTGACATTAAAGTAGAAAGTAAAGTCTGTGCTTTTTGTAACATTTGTTCACTCTACAACAAGAAAATTGGCATCATTAAATCGAATGGTATGTTAGATGACCCACAGCTAATGGGACGATTTGTATCGTTCAACCGTTTAAATTTTCACCTTTAAATATACAGTACTGTACGCCTGCAACCTATTAACCTACCTTTTCCCAGTTTTTCCTTTTATTTAAGAAGATTTAGAAACATTTTTTTCGGTTTCTTTTAAATAAAATCAAATGTTTTATATTCGATGCTTAAAGCGAAAATTTTCTTTGCAAAACTGCTCAAATGCAGTGAACTGCACACTATACTGTGCGGTGGCGCTTATCGAAGCCATGGGGTGGGCGCTTAAAGTGTTACATCATAATACCAAGGGTCCCCCGGTAGTCTAGTAAGTACTGAGCTAGTTTACCAGTTGCGGGTTCTACGTTCGATGCCTAGCAGAGACTTTGGTCTGTATCTCTACAACACGTGCAAGTTTTTTCTTCGCTGGGACCTTTCTTTACCTTTACATCCAGTGTAGTATTCGTATTAGAATAAAATACACTATACTCATTGTAACAATTAATATTCAACAATTTTGTATTAATATTAACTGAATTTATTTTGGGAATGATTATAATTGTGCTTTTTCCCTTAAAAAATATATGTGAAATTTATTATTACATACTTTATGATATTCTCATAAAGAATTTTTTTTTTACAAAAGCAAACTCAATAACACCTCATATGGCCGATATCATACTTAAACATTCATGTCACAAAATTTTCTATCGATTAAAGTCCGTTTCATTGATATTAAAAATATCTTTCTTTGTTTTATTATGCTTAAAACTTGTGTAACTCTAAAAAAACACCCTGTGCAATACACTACGACGGTTTTATCATTAAAACCAGTAGTTTATTGGTTTTCTCTTTCTGGTTTTTTTTTGTGTGGAAAAGGGCTTTTTCATTTTGTTATTAAAATAATTTTTGTAGACTACTTTTTTGAGTCCAACCGTAACAATTTAAAATTTTAATTTTTCTAGTTTTTTGACCTCTTTTAATATTAATAACACTAATTATTTAAGCTTAAGGTCTTTTTTAATATATTTAATATTTATTCCGATTCGATATTTCGCCACTCCTTTGTGTAGCTTCTTCAGGAAAATTGGTTTTTGTTTAAAAATATCGAATCGGAATAAATATTAAATATATTAAAAAAGACCTTAAGCTTAAATAATTAGTGTTATTAATTTAAAATGTTTTTAACAAAAAAATTTTTCAAACTCATTCACATTATTAAAGATTCTAAAAGTATTTAGTGTCTACTACAAATATCATGATTGCTCGAATTTCAATTAAATTTCAAATCGTACCCGTACTCTTTACGATTCCAAATTTATCTTAAAGTGTTTTTTAAAAATCTGCAGCATTCAAATTTAAATAATAAATGATTTCATAACAAATTGAGCTGTTAATTTTAATTCGATTCAAGGCAGCTTTTGTCAGGCATCATCACTAGCACGTATGTTTAATGTTGACATTACACCGAAGTGTCAAAGTTTGTTTATAAACTGTATATGGCAGTGTATGTTGTTGTTTTATACCTGTAGGAAAAACGGACATCGCTGCATTATTTCTACATGCATAGACAACTGAATTTGATAGCTTTCTGTGTGTTTGAATAAAAAATTCCTTAGTTTTTTGCTGTTGTAATTTTTTGTAGAACTGGTGATACCTGATTTAAGCTGCCTTCACTCGATTATATGGCAGACTAGGAGTACTTGTTATATCGGTTTAACTCTACTTTATTTTCTTCTTTTTTATTTATTGCTAAGAATTTATAGATTTTCATGTGTATGAACTTAATAATAAAGAGAATTAGAGAAAACTAGAAAACTTTTAGATAAAAGTTTAGGAAAATTTATGAATATTAAGCGAGCAGAGCGGTAGGGATTTTAATAAGAAGAATAATAATCATCGACTGATTTGTCTTTAATGCATAAAATGCAGTGAGTGAATTTTTTAAATATATTTTTTTGAGATACGCTAGAGATTGCAATTTTTAGTTGCAGTATGGCTAAAAATGTGTCTCATATATTAAGTCAAGCTTTTAAATTTTGTAATTGTGATTCTTTTTTATTTTTGATTTGTCGTTTCTAGAATGAAAACGTTTTGGCTGTAACACTACGGCAAGAATGCTGGCAAAAAGCCAAATCTTACTCGCTCGAAAAGACTTAAATGACTAAATGAATAAATATTTTATTAAAATTTTGAAAATTCTCACTATATTAATGCTTCGCCATGAATAATTTTCATATTTATCTGATACTAGTTTTTACCCGCGGCTTCGCTCACATACAAATTTTGTTTCCTCGTACGCATGTTATCAAAAGAAATAAGATTAAACGTAAAATAATCTTCAAATCTTGTTCTTTTAAAAAAAATAATTTTGTAATCGAAAGTATTTTCTTTCTATTAGTCTCACTTCTATTTTTATTTTGACCTTTATTAAATTTGCGATGGTTTTTTTTATGAAAATTTTTAACAATTATTTATTTTTAATATTTCGCTACCAAATAGGTAGCATTGTCAGGAATTAATAATTTGTATTAATAAAAATATTTTTTTTATTTGTTATATTTTCACTTGTTATAAAAAAATTAAAAAAAAATTTTAAAAATATTTTTATTATTAAAGTATTTTCTTTCTTTTATATCTAGTTAAAAATAATTGAATGAATATAATTATGACATGAAAATATTACAAATCATTCTTTTTTTTTTTATTTTTTTATAACAAGTGAAAATATAACAAGTTGAAAATGTAGTGTCCAACAAACAATAAGGATTAAAAAATATATTAAACCCAACGAACACTCCAATTCTATATATAAGTATATATTCATATACATATATCTATACTATATCTATCCCCCTCACTATATAACTATTATAACTATTGCTTAAACATACTGATTAAATTGTTGTCTGAAAATGATGGTGTCCTTTACATTACCGCCATTAACAGTGCTTTTCGATTATCGCGTGCGTTACGGATAATCGATGTTCAACTCTCTATATATATATCTTGTATATTTTGAATTTTTAAACAATAGAATTCTATTTTGCTGCACGTTTTTAGAAACATCGATACAAATCTTAGTCATTTTCAAGATTAAATGTCATGATTTTCCTTCGGACTTATCAATTTAAATTTTAAATGGAATCAATTAATTGTCTATAAACGTAAATTCCTTGAATATTGACGGAACTTGAATAGAGCCAGCAGCAGTTGAAAATAAATTCAGTAGTTTTCAAAGGACTAATAAAAGAAATTTACATGTTTATTAACACTTAATAGCCAGAACTAAATGATTGCAGTTCACAAAAAAAAAAAAAAAGATGTCAAAGGAAAGATTCTGGTGCTGTGATAAATATTTTATTTTCATTTTTCATTGAGCCCTCATCTTAAACAGCAAAGAATTCAAACAATTAGTATTTGTAGCATGTGCTTAATGTTGTGCGTGTGCGTATGTGTGTGTGCGTTTAAGGACATTTTGTTTTTATTTGGGGTTAAACTTGTACACAAATGTCAAATACAAAAATCAAGATATAAAAGAGATTTGCTTCTTTTTTTTTTTGCTTTTTTGTTTTCATTTCCCTTATTTTATTTATCAAAAACAACTTTCTCTGCAACATGTCTCACCACACAACCATACACACAGTCAAACATTTGACAAAATAATAAAAACAAAAGTAAATAAAAGAATAATAAACAAGCCAAGTTAACGAAAGAGAAAATGGACAAAGGCAGCACAAAGAACAATGTCCCATCATCATAATGGGCACAATAGAAGAACAAAACTCCTGGCCGCAATAACAATAACAACAACAGCAACAACAATAATAATAATAAGAAGAGGAGTAGAAATGAAAATACTCGTAAACTAAGAGCAACAACTGATGTCTTAATAAATACGTAAAGGACGAGTTTAAGTGCGGGAATATTTTATTACGTTTGTCGGAAGATTTTTGGTATTTGTTAGCCAACCGGTCTAAATGGATTTTCTCAGATTCATTCATTTTGTTGTTCTAAGAACTGACATTTAAGCTTAATCTCTAAATATTGGTGGGCTCTAGTTTTCTTATTATCATTCTCCTTCTTTTTTCCTTTGTTTTTGTTTGCTTTGTCCTATTTTGTTTTCTTAATGCAGCAGCTGTCTGCTAATGGCGACACACAAACTTTTCAACACATACAAATGAATATTAGCAATTTTCCCATTGCCATCTACAAAAGAAAAAAAAACATATTAAAGCCATAACGAGAAAGGACAATACAAACATATTGGCAGTTCTAAGCATTTAAATGTATTGTACTTGTTATAGTTGTTGAAATTGTTTTGGTGTTCGTTTTGGTAAAAAACATTTAAGCATTTTGTTGCTTTAAATATTACACGAGCATTTTAAGCTGTTTAAGTCAATAGTCATGGGATGGTATTTCATTTGTTAACAGTGACGGAGAAAAATAAAGCGCCCGTCGCCAATGGTAACGTACTGTTTAGCGATATTTATATTTTTAATCGTTTTTTTTTATTTGATAAATTAAATGCAAACATTTCCCCAGCTAGTAGCTTTTCACACTCACATATCGTCAGTTAAAAGGCAAAAAAAAATGATTTTTCGCAATATCATCCGAATAAAATGATCAATTTATTTTTTTAAACAAAAAAAATATAGGAAATATTTTAGAAAAATACTGCATACGTAACATTTTTTTTTTTTTTTTATCATTTTTGAACTGTGAAAAACAATAATTTGTTGTTACGACCTTTTGAATTTTTTTAATTAAGTCGTTATTTTTAAAAATACCAAGCTAAAAATGTGTGAAGACGCGTGCGTTTATGCGCTGTACCCATATCCATTAAAAACTCAATTATGACTTTTTTCGTTGTTACGTCCTTTTTCATTTCAGGTCACGATATACACGTTTTGCAGGAACGCATGGAAGATGTTGAAAATATGAAACATGCATTCACATTTATTTTGTTATTAGATGCATGGGTAAATTTTAATTAAAATATAAATTGAAATATAGATTTAGTAGTTCCCAAGTTTTTCACCAGGTTTTCTACATTTGAGAGACCTATTACGTGTCGCTATTTAAAACCACGTTCAGTTAAGTACTGAAATAACTGAACACACCCCATTTACATCTTTTAGAAAGACTTTCATTTTATCTGGGAGCAGCACTCAGGAGATGACTCCTACACATGCGAAGGATTGTGCTGGAACTATAGGAAAGGGATAGTAGGAGAAACGACAGGAGGTGAAGCTTAATTTAATTCTTTTACAGCTCTGCTTTCGCGCGTTCTTTGTTTATACTCGTAGCAGTGCTGAAGCTTCGGTTTAGTAGCCTTTTTTATTATTATTTTACTTCGCCGGTGCTACACAATACCGACGAAGGAGGGCGTTCTGATGTGATTCTGGATTGCTATCAGCTGAAGCCGGTATTGTTCAGTGACCAGTGACTATGCCTTCGCCACTGAAACCTTCCGACAATAACTGACACACAAAGACACACTAATGCACATCAGAAAAATGCGAGATGTTTTTTATTTTTTTTATAATCTTAGTCTGAAACTGGAGTTGAACCCAGGTCTGTTTTTGGTTTTGTAGTCAACGTGCAGACTACCATCCACCGTGCCATCGCCACCCTCTAAAACTTCTTTACACACGGTAGTGTGTAGGAGCACATTGTTACGCTTTTAATAACATTTTGAAAAATGTTTTTTTTTTAAATTAAATTAATTGGCGATTTTTGTATTGAAATTTCTATTGAATTTTCGATTACTGGTTGTGTACTCTCTCGTTTTAGTGATAAGAATGCTGTATGAGCCAAATTTTTAACCACATTTGTGGCCCAATGGTTTAAACCAATTTAAACCCTTTCTAAACCTGTAAAACAACTAAACTTTACTTTTCTGTTTTGAATTTATTTTGTAAAACGTACTCCCAACTCTGTGGTACATTGTTGTGAATTTAATTTGTATTTTGGCGATTTGCGGCCAGCGCCAGATCGGTAAATCCAATCTTTTATTTTTCACATTATTTTCTTCAACCTTACACAATAAAGGACGTTCTTCTACGGACTGGACTACTACATAAATAAAAGAAACAACTTAAGTTACTTTTTCTCCATCTCCGACCAGTACTCAGGGTATGAGCCCTACACATGCGATGCATTGTGCTTGAAATAAAAAAATCTTCTAATGTAACTTTTTAATAATTTACTTGGGTTTTAATTAAATATTGAGAACCAGCCATCTCCGTCTAACATATCGATCAGGATTTTTGCTCACCTCCTCAAAGACCTAACTATAGATCCATCACATCCCACGATCTATATAATTTGATTAACTCAAATTTACACATGGTCCTTCGAGCCGGATATAATTTGATTAACTCAAATAGCCACGGAATATGTGTCTAGCTTGTGATCCACTAACAAAGATTAAAAATTTATGGACTAAAAAAACTGCATCAGTTCTTAACCACACTGTGATAATATCTCTACAATACAGACATATTTATGTACTTCTTAAATTTTAAGGCGAATAGAGGGCACCAAAAATTTAACTACGAAAAATAAATGCGTTCATGTTACAAAAGTCAAATCAATTGAATATCACTCACTCTCTTTCCCTCCTCTCCCTATTTTCCTATAGCATTTGATTTTTATATAAACATGACATCACGTTCCCTCGTGTCTAACGAATAAACTTTCTTTATCCTTGTCATTGCATGTGTGCATGGGTGTGTGTGCTAAATTGTATTTTATTATTGCAAATACTTAAATATTTCTATTTGTATTCCTCCCACTCCTCTGCTTAAAAATTCATACTCTTTTTCGTCTTGCTGCTGTGGTTATTGCTAAAATGTGTTTTTATTTTTTTTTTCTTTTCTGGTTTATGTTTCGCACACATAAAATTTGACACCACAAATTACAAAATGCTGTAAAAGTTGCTCTTATTTTTCTAAGGATTTTCTTCGGTTCTATTTGCACAACTACCAGTGCTACATGGAGAAATGAATCCTTCAAATACATTCCGAAGTAAAAATATGATAAAAATATTAGCTTAAGCAGAAAAAAATTACGAGAAAAAATAAAGCAACTTAACTAAAGCTTAATGCTAACAAAAGGAAAATAAGGCACGCAAATAACATTTAGGCCATATTAAATTACTGAGTGGAACACAAAAGCTCAACCGCAAAGTACATGAATCATTTGTACAACTCTCTAAATACTTTAATGAAAACGACATTATAAGCTACTTTTTGTATTCAAATCTGGGATGCTTATTCGGTAGTCGATTGCAGTTTTGAATATCAGTGATATGAAAAATGTTGCCGTAGAAAAGGTAAAAGTACTTGTAATATTTTAACTTCGAACTTTCGAAATATATTTCAGAATTTATTTGGAAGCAAAGTATAAAACTATAATATTTTACTTATTATTTATTTGGTTTATTAGTACAAAAAAAAAAAGAATTTAACATTTAACAAAAAAACTAGACGTTTTGTAAAACCACCACATAACACTAACGGGGCCTGGTTCACTGTCTTACACAATCGCACGATTCATTCACAGGGGAATGATGGCTAAGTCTGACAGACTTTGAAAAATCGCTGCTCAGTTGGTTGGTTAAAATCGCACGACTTGCTAAAAAATCTGTTACACAGATGCATTTTTAATACACACTTACTTACTGCGCTTCTTTTTTCTTTTTTTTCCTATCTTGGACCAGCACTCAGGGGATGACCCCTACACATGCGATGCATTGTGCTGGCTGAATTTCCCTCAATACCAACAATTTGAAAATAATATCACGAAGTTAAATTATGCTCTACTATAATTATGGTAATTTTACTTCAAACGGATACATTAAAACAGATCTGGATGATAAGTTTTCTCCACATAAATTCTGAAGTCTAATTCCGTAGCTTTTTCTGAGATTCTAGATAACGAGGCATTACTTCCCACCATTAAAAATTCTTTCATGAATGCGCTGGCTTTTATTTTTAGAGCAATTCCATTTATTGGCAAATATATTTTCTATGATCGAGTAACCAGTCATATAGCTCTTCTGCCATACAGACGTACTCACCATTTTTTTAAAGATGTGACGATTTTTTTTAAATCATTGTTGGTTTTTTCCAAAGTGGAAACAATTTAGATTCCATTTCGTGTTTATTGTGCGTAGTTTTTTTTACCATTCGTTATAGCCAGTAATAAATTAATATAGCTGAAATAATTTCGCTAATAATTTCAAAATTCTCGGTAGTATAGTGAGTAGTGCGTAATTATTGGGACATGCAGGGGGTCGAAATGGGATCCTATTTAGTTGTGGTTTCCCCCCCCCCCCCCTACAGCCGGAAAAAAAAGTTTAAAATCCAATCTGGGCCCAAATTACGGCATTCGATATCGAACGAAATTTCTATACGTTTTAATAGAATTTTGTTTGAAATTTTCTTTCGCATCGAATGCCGTAATTTTTCCCAGCCCTTAACCACAAAAAAAAACTCAATTTCAATTTGAAAAAGTTTTTATTTTTCTAATAATTTTAAACGACCTAAAAAATGTATCAGATGCCGCAAATATGACCAAAATCTTTAAAATGGATTGAGAGATATCGACCTCAAAAAATTGTTTTAGTTTAGTTACTCCGCAATTTGTGTCAAAGGGATTTTCGATTAAGATTAACGAGATGCTACAGAGATGGGGACAGCGGATTATTAATTTTTTTTTTTAAACATTAACAAATAAATTTTCCAGTTCGCACACAAACGTGCAACAGTTTCAACAAATTTGCTTTGCCTGGTGAAACTGTCATTCGTATACTTACACTTTTTGCACTTTAGAGGGCTTCAAATGTACTTAATTTTAAAATTCCATAAACTTTTTCAACTACGATGTAAAACAGCATATCATCGACTTTGAATGCCCACCCCTGCCTCCAGCAGGCCATCATCGATTTTATGTTGTATTATGTAGGTTTATCTGTATGTAGACATATTACCAGTATGTCTTTTGCTTTTACAATCAATCAAATTTCAGCAATTCGTACAAGTGGAGAATTTACTTTTATGCACAAAATTACAATATAAAATCAAAAACTCACATGGGACTCTATATTTTCCAAAATCAAATGACACATGACTTTATTTAAAATTCTCAATTGGAAGTCTTAAGAAAATTTTAATGGATGTGCCTTTCTATATTTATTAGCGGCAATACGTTTTATTTGTAAAACGTCATCCATTTGAATGTTATCTTCAATTTTAAATAGAAAATGTAAAATGTGTGTCGGAGAATTTATTATGATCCGAAAATAAGGCAAATCTAAACGAATTTGCTTTCAAATAGCATTTCATTCTAATGTTGGCGCTAACGACCCTGAAGTTCGGAAAGTACAGTGTTGTAATGCTATTGTATTGAACCATAATTGACCTCTGGGCGAAAGCAGTGATTTGATATGCGATCATCTGGCAGTCAGTTGAGTGGTTCAGAATAATTAATTCTTATTTCCCAGGCTTTATGTGGCTAACGAGCCGTTTGATTGTCTGATAGATGCTCTTACGAAGAACTTTTGCATTTTTCTGTTGTGTATTTGTGTGTCTTTGTGTCAGTTGTTGTCGGAAGGTTTCAATCGCGAAGGCATAGTCACTGCAGCTTCAGCTGTAACCAATTCACAAGCATTTCAGAAAGCCCTCCTTCGTTGGTATTGTGTAGCATCGGCGGAGTAAAATAATTACAAAAAATAGCTACTAAAAGCGAAGCTACAAAATTTAATACGTCTCCTTGAAATCAGAGACGTTACAACATTGATACAAAACAAAAAGCAGTATTGTAAGATAATGAAGCTTCACCTCCTCATTTCTCCTACAATTCCTTTCCTCCAGATAAAAAAAATACCCCAATTTTCGGGGCACCGGAAGGAGCATCCTTGACGATCATTATCGAAATTGGAGGGATAACCTAAAGCACTCCCATAACATTAGTCGGACTAGTTCTCATTGCCCCGGTTATAGTTCAATAAAGTTTACACAAGACGATATCTTTTTCTCTGATATCATGCCCCTACGGCCTTGATATGGTCTCTGCGGTCGCCTATCACGAAATACCGTTCACTGGTTTCGGAATGTTATACGATCCGAAAGTACTCGGATATAAAGTCCACTATTTTTTCCTCCATGTGTAGGGACGTGTTGCAGAATGCTGAATAGAGCTGAATAATTTGAGTTGCTTGTTGCTTTGTGAGCCTTTCCCCAAAGTATTCTCAATCAAAATATGAATAGAAATGAAATGATACTATTGGACGAGTCAAGCATCATTTTTAATAAAATCAAAATTAAACGCCTCTAAATGGAACACCCATTAGAATTTTTTTTATATAACTTGACAAATCACACGGCATTGGCACAGCATTTCGTATATTTCCAAAATTTCTATTACCGAAGAGAACATGTTTAAGACTCAATCGCTTTCTGGTGCTCACCATACCACCAGAATAATCTACCTATGTCAATGATGTTGGGACATGAACTCAAGCCATCATATGTTGGAGTGCGACTGCTTCGCTATCAATGTACTTCGATATGCGACCTTTCTTTATCTTCATATCTTCCCTGCTGCAAATAAAGATAAGAAAACTCATACGAATAAAATAGTCTTGTTACTGTATGAAACGTGAGTTGATTTTTTAAATTTATATAAAAATGATTGCATTTGAGTCCTTGAATGAGATGAATTTACGAGAAAAAAAAATAATATAAAATAAGAGAATAAATAAAATAAAAACAACAATAAATAATGGCAACAATGAATGGATGTGTGGCTGGATAAATGAAAAATTGTATGACTGAAGTTGTATTTATTAAATTTATTGTATGAGAGCAGCTAAGTATGTGGTTAAATTGAAAGTGATGACACTAAAGAAGTCAATAACGTTTAGCGTAAATATGTACACACATCCTTCAGCAGATACGAATGCACTCACCTCTTGGACGACTGCGATGTGGAATAAAACCAAGCACAAACACACGTCTTCAATTGAACACATTTACGACATGTTTGAACAACATTGGCAATTGTAAAACCTCAAATAAAATGAATATAAAATTTTGTAACAAAATGAAAGGCAATAAAAACAAAATACTGTAAAAATGAAACGAGAACTATAAAGCAGACACAGAAGAAGAATTCTGTCAATGGAAATGTAAATGAAAATTTAATTTACGCTTGATAGCGAGCATCCATAAACGTAAACAAATTTATGGGAGTTTTATTTTTAAATAGTAAACAAAAAATATAAATAAAAACTCTGTTTGTTGTACAGGAAAAAAACAAGAATACTTTTCTTTTAATTATGACGTTGCCACTCAACAAAATTATGGCCATAGATCCTTTAAAAAAATAATCTATAGTAAAAAATTTCTTTTTATCTTGAACACATGCGATACATTGTGCATTGTACATTGCACGTTAGTTTAGCTTTTTTTTTATAAAGGGAAGTAACATTCAGGCAGTGATTGCCTACTACTAGGTGTTACCTTCTATAGGAAAGGGATAGTGATAGTGATGACAGGTGATGGAGTGATAGCCAAAGGAAAGCTTCATTATCTCTACAACTCTGCTTTTGCTTTTTATTCCTAGCAGTGTTGCAGCGCCTTGATGTCAATGAGACGAGTATATAATTTTCAAACTGTGCCTCAGTATCCAATGCTATACAGTACCGACGAAGGAGGGATTTAGTCAGAAACTGGGGTCGAACCCAGGACTTTTTTTTGGTTTTGTAGTCAACGTGGATGGAAATCATTTTCTTTACTTGCAGCCATTTAGCACACTTTAAAATTTTTTTAAATTTTCTTTTGAATCTGCGTTTTGCGTTCATACACAAAAACCTTTCTCACTTTTGAAGCAAGTTTCGCTTGCGAATGCCTAAAGAACAGTGAACAATAAAATTTACTTCCTTTCATTCTCTTTTTATTCCTCTATTAAAAGCTCAAGATTTGCCGTCACAAACTGGATGTGTGTGAAGCAGTCATTTCTGTCTCCGTGTTTGTTTGTTGGTTTTTCTCTCTGCTAAAAGATATATAATCAAATTCCATAATTTATAAATGGTGGGTATTTATTTGTTGGTTTTGGTTTAAGCGAAGAAATAAACTTTTAGGCACCTTGTTTGAATTTAAAATTTTTCTTCCTTCTTTTCCACTGTCACACGACCATGATTGAGCATGAAGGAACTCCAAATGAAAGGGTTCATTATCCCAATTTTCTTTTCGGATAATTTTGGGAAATTTTATAATTTTAATACTCTCTAAAGAGATAAAGAAATTATTGTAATTTATTTTCAATGTATTTTAAATGCTCTTAATTTATCCTTAATATGTTTAGCAAAATTTACTTTCACGTGCAAATTGTGAGTGATTAATAATATGCACTTGCAATTTAATTTCTAAAATATATTTAACTTGACATTTTTCTGTATAAAAATTCTATTTTTTTTAGCATAGAAATTATTATCCATATTGAGAACTTTAAATTAGAAAACGAATGGGATTACTTTTTAAAAATTTTTTTTTATCTTGGACCACGAAAGACACCAGTAGGGAGAGTATTCCACATGAACTCCACATAAACTCCACATTTTTCAATCGAAATATGAGTTTTCTCTGCTAAGGCCAACAAATTGTCAGAGTTGCGGGAACGAGATCCCTGATATCATTAGAACACATTCCACAAACAGCGAGACATATCCCACATTGCAATGATGCTTCAAATAGTCAACAGAGTCGGCTACCGTGCTGTTACCGATAAACATCTTCGCCCTCTCCTGTACACGGTCGAGATGCTTCAAAATAGACTTTGAAGTGCTAGCCCATACTTGAGAGTTGTATTCCATTTATTCGAATAAAACAAAAAAATATTTTTTCTTTATTTTGACAATGATTTTCTAAAATACGTTGAAGCTTTAGCGCAATATCAAAAATATGATTTGGTTTATTTTACGATATTGGGAAGTTCAATTCAAATGTCCACAAACTCTACTCCCTCTATTCCCCTTCCTAAAACCTATTTTCCTAGTTCCAGTGCAATGCTTTGCATATGTAGGGGATATCCCTTAAGCACTGGTCGTGGGAAAAAAACTGTTTTTTCAACTGCAAAAAAAAAAACAGACGAGTCTGCACATTTGCCAGCACTGGTCACCACAACAAAATGAGACAATAAAAACACGCTTTGGAGCCGTAAAGAGAAAGATACGTCCTCTCCTCATCGAATACACTTACATTTGCAAAGAATTGGCCAAGGTTTATAATACAAGGTTGTCGCAAGGCAAATTCGTTCATTCGCTTTGCAACCGAACGTCAAATTTTTTGTTGCCATATGTTTTGCTAAAACGTGTTAAATTAGTGCAATGTAAGTAAAATTTAAATTAATTATTACAAAAAGCAATTTATTATGCATTATTATTATTATAATTATTAAATGAGTTACAAGCACTTCTCTTAACTTTTTCACAAAAGTAAACAAACTTTGACGTTCGGCTTTAAAATACGTTACAAATCGTTGAATCAGCTGACGGGCGAATTAGCTAGTGAGTTTACCTGGTAATAAGTTTGTCTTGGATTTTGATTTTTGTTTTTTTCTTTTAATGACATTAATCAAGGCAAATTCATACCAGATGGCCGCACGAGCCAAAATTCACATCACCTGATTTGTGTTCAAGTGTCAAAGTTGTGTTCAGCAAAAAAGCATTTAAAAGCAAGCTGTTTTCACAAATCGAATAAAATTGTTGTATTTTTAAACAAAAAATACTGTTGTTGCAGGGACGAGATCACCTGGCATGAATTCGCCTTGACAGTAGTCGAACGCATCTTAAATTTTTGATCAATTAAAATCAAGGCGTATAAAACCATGTGGGTTTGTTAAAACAGGTGGCAATTTTTTGCTGTACCTACGTTTGTGCTTCAAACGTCAAAAACACATTTTTATTATAATATTTGCATTAGTTATATCTGACATATCGCTGACAAGAAACGTGTGTGGTAGTGCAACAACTCCAATCACCACCAACGAGTTAAAGACGCCTTGATTACAATGTTATGGCAAGATCAAAATATGTATGTACCTGTCTTATAAGCGAATATCTCTAACGAGATGAAAATATCGTGGTTCTGTTTGTCCGCTTTCTCTGTCTTATTATTTATTTTGTAAAAAGATCTCAAAATCTTGTGCTAAAATTTAGTTTTATCTATAATAAACCTTTTCGTAAATGAAATGAAGTTAAATTAAATTAAATTTATTTCAAGAAAATTCATACCAGTAAATAATTATACCAGCTTGCCTTTTGCCCCGAAACATTTTTGGGGTTTAACAATAAAACTTTTTCTATTAAAGAAAAAAGAAAAAAGACGACATAAATACTACGTTATGTGTAATTTAAAGCTCTTCTTTATTTGCCACAAAGATCCCATGAAAATAACAACAGTAGAAATAAAATTCAATACTTAACACAATTTAAAATAGTGACAATATATTCTGGTAAAGCCCATCATCAGCTTTATGGTCTCGAAGTAGCAAAAGTAAAGGAAAAGATGTTGTTGATGATGATGACAAAAAGAATGACAAATAGGCATCAATTCTTGGTCCCTTTCTATTCCCGTTTTTTTTCTTCTTCCCTACATTTGTATGTTACACACACTCGTATGACAACAATTTGACATTTGAATCCTCTTAAAAATGTAACAACAACAGCACAACAAACAATCGTAAATAAAAACTTAAAAGCAGTGAATGAGGTTGAGAAAGAGGGGCAAAAAAGAAGCCTTCCCATATAAATCACATGCACGAGTATCATGTTCTGAGAAGTATGATACTAAAAAAAAACTAATGTTCGAATAACATGATGTTAGAATAGGATTTCAATTACTCATACCACCACAATGACAAACGCACACAATTACACTCACTAATGCAATAAGAACATAAAATTCCCTTTTTAGTTTTTTAACATGTTTATTTCCATTTTTTTTCCTTTTTTAGCATTTTTCCTTGAAGAGGAGAAAATATGTTGTCTTTGCAGTAAATAGTTGCTGGTAATTTGTCTACGACTGTTGTCATTTTATGTCAAAATATTATTACATACTTTTATTATTATTCGTACTCGTATTCCTGCTATCATCGTCTCTTTTGCCAAATTGATTTACATACATTTTCATTTTAATAGTTTTTCTCGACTTTTCTTTTACTGTCGAGTAATTACTGGGAATCATAAGAAAGAAAATGAATTGCAGTGTGTGTTTAAATTCAAAAATTTCTTGAGCATTTTAATGGTTCTTGTATCAATGAATTTAATTGGCATTATTTTTATGACAGTAGAAAACAACCGGTTGGTTTTGCTAAATTTTAATCATTTTGTTGTTGCTGGAAAGAACTTTTTGATGAACGGAAATTCTATACTTTCATCATTTTATTTGCAAATTGATACGTATAAGAGCATCAGGCGTCAGGTTTTATACTCAATTGCCAATTGGGAACAGTTAGAACTGAACTTAACAGATTTCTTATTCTTTTTTTTTTTTATTGGCCCAATACTCTACTGATGTAAGGAATGCGTGGCATCGGAAGTGGTTGGAATGGTGTAGAGAAAAGCCCGCTGTAGAAGTGCAATATGAAAGAGAACGATTTAATTCTTGGTCTCTGTCCAGACTTGGAATTTATAAAAATTCTGCTTTGAATTTGCATTCAAATTATGAAATTTCAGTTTTGCAATTTTTATATCTCTGACGACTTGTTTTTTCATCTACAATACCAATGCACCTTCAGAATACAAATTATTATTTCCTGACGATGCTACCTATTTGGTAGCGAAATATTGAGAAATAAATAATAATTGAAAAACTTTTCATAAAAAAGACCATCGCTCAAAAATAAATATAATTAAAAAATTTTAATAAAGGTCAAAATAAAAATAGAAGTGATACTAATATTTTCTATATTTACTGAGAATGATAAAAAGAAAACAATCGACGTGGATTTCATGAAAATTTCACTTCTTATTCGCGATAGGGGTGAATAAAACCCAAAAGGTTTATAAAACAAGAGATTTTAATAAAATTTAATAAATTTTTTGATATATATTTATTAAGCCTGAGGTCTTTTTTATCTTATTTTGTTTTTTTATTATTCGATATTTCGTTAACAGCTTGTTAACATGTTATATATAATAAATATATATCAAAAAATATAATAAAAAAGGTCAATTAATAATATAATTAAAATTTAATAAAAATAAAACCAATTAAGTCAGCAGAAATGTGAAAAGAAAAACATGCATGTTCCCTCCCTCCCAATTGCCAAAAATTTATGTTCATATTTTAAAGCGTGTAGCATTAATTTACTTCTGGCTTTTGTTAATAATTTATCATACCTCTTTCATAGCAATGACCGCCCAGAGTTGCTCTTTCCTAACGCAAACTGATAATGGCGAGTCTCGTGATGATTATTTATATATCCACTTACATTTCTTCAATTCGTTCATGAATAGTTTTTCAAATAGCCATACGATAATGGGTAATTCGATCCTTCCTCCGTACGATGTTTTCTGCTTTGGAGTCCATCAGAGTTACTAATACCTTCCCTTGTTAAGGTGCGATGAAGAAAACTCAAATAAATATGGACATCGGGGCTTTCCTCTGATTCCGTTGATTTCCGCAGATTCGGACTCAACTAAACATCTCCAGTACTCCAGCCTACAATAATAGAAGTACCCATTGATATATAGATATTATTACGTATGTATGTATATGTGTGTGTGTATATATATATACATTTACACATATGTATTGGCAGTTATTTTCATACAATACATTTTCTAACAGACATTCATTCATGTGCGGTATACTTTCTAAGAAACACATATTTTCAGTCGATAGGAAATTGATTGTTTTTTAAATAGACATGTAAGATTTCACAAGTTAACTTAACCACAAATACACACCAACACTGTTAAAGCCAGAATCATTTACGATGACCAACAGTGTTGCCAGAACGGATGGGGGAAAAACGAAATGTTAGAAAACAGCACATTTTATTTGGATTATTGATTGGGTACTGTTGCAAAAGTACTTAGCGTGTGTACTCAGTATCTAAAAGATCCGCGGTTTAAATGCCGTGAGAGCAAAAATATTTCTTTTGTGCCCATGCTAATAGGGTCCTTCTTAGTCGGTATTTGAACAATAAACCGTCAGCCACAATGGCTCTCCCCTAGCTTAAAAATGCCTCAACATAACACGTGAAACGTAGAGAACACAGAAAAATATAAAACAAAATTTTTATTAAAAATAATAATTAATATTACAAAATTAATCAGAAATCAATATTATCAATTATTTTGTTATTGTTCACTTCATAGAACTAATATTAAACTAAATTTCTAATAAAAATAATTAAAAAGTTAATTAAATATTTCGAAAATTTTGAACAAATTTGTAATAAAAAAAAAACTTTAAAATTTGCATACTCGTATATGAAATAAAACAATCAGAAAAGTATTTAAATGAAAATAAGATGTCATTTGGTGGATTTCATAGCAAAAATGTAAATTATTTATTTATTTAAATATTGAGCCCAAAAATTGTTTAAAAATTTAGTTGAATTGATTAAACTTTTAATTTAAAAATTATATTGTTTTAATTAAAGGTGTCCATTAAAAAATAAAAAGCAACATTTTTCTCTGTGAATGATTAAGCTCGCTATATTCTTCTGTCACTTCTCTATACTATCCCTTCGCAATTACTAGTGCCGTTGCAATGCATACCATACGTAGGGTACACCCTATTTATATAATTGTGTTCCTACAGCAACAGTTGCTTCGATTAGAATTCACAAATCCCAAAAAGGCAACGCTGGTGACCAATACCGAACCAAACCAACCAAATATACTGGTTGGGATTTTACAAATTATTTTAGAGTTTTCATTGCTGTTTGCTGAAGTTTCCTTTTTTCTTTTTTCTTTAATCTAAATTTATTTATTTATTGTACAATTTGTGGTTTCTTTAATTGCTACAATTTTGTGCAATTTGATTCTTCCTGGAACGTCTGATTTATTTTTATTTGATTTGTTTCTTTAACTAAGTAGTTTTATAAGTTGTGTGCGGTAAGAAGTAGTTTCCGTATTATTACAATAACAAAATGATGATAAATGAAATGTATTGTGAATTTATTTTAATAGAATAAATAGACTTTAAATGCCCAAGTTCTATTTAAATCTCTGTCTCAAATTGATATTGAAAAAGGAATTTGCTATTTAAATAGTATAAAATGACATTTGAGTACGAAGCCAATTATTGGCTCTAAGAATCGATTTTTGTAATCTTTAAGTAATATTTTGTTTATTGAAAATTAATGTAAATTCAGTCTTACCCATAACCATATCCATAATAATCACACCTATTCTGCACTTCGATTCGAATCGAAATTTTTTCCGTTTGTCGTTTTGCATTCCCTTCCCTTCCATTTCGTTTCGTATAAATTTTTTTTCGATTGTGAGAGTTCTTAATAACGATCGTAGCTTCGTTTTCTCATTTAGATAATTTGTGAAATGCTTTATTTTTCGGTTGGAAAGTGTCCTGGTTGTTAAATGTATTTTGCCAAAACCGAATATTAATGAAACCTGAATTTCTGCCACATGCAATACATTCGTTAAGCACTGAAACTTTATGGAACTGCCAGTAGTTCTTAATGTGTATATTTTCATATGGATAAGAAAAGCTTTTAGCAACATTGTAGTGTTCTTATTAAAATTAATGAATTGGGAAACGTAAAAGTTGAAACTTTTTTATTAACGACAGTGGTCACTGCATGTGCCTTTGTGTGTCCCTATTAAAAAATACAACAACGATTTTAGATATTTTCTTTACTAAAAGTATATTTCCATGCATTTTTATTTTAATTCTAAAGCCATATTAAATAATATTTGTGTGTGTGATTTTGTTGTTATTGTAGTCTACTACAAATTTTCTTTGTATTTTTTTCTGTCTATGCCACCCTACAGGAAATGGCAACTGAGTTAAGCATTAGTGGTACTGAATTGCTATACTCCAGGCAATGTAATTTACTATGGACATTTCAGATGTGCGCGTAATTGAAAATCCACTATTGACATTGGTCCTATGTAGTCAATAGGGTAGTAGGTAGTTCTTGTGGGAAACTAAAAGCAACCGCACCTATTTTCACCACAACAAAATGAGGCAATAAAAAATAGTTTTGCAGGTGTAAAGAGAAAGATACGTTCTCTACTCTTCTCCTCTCATCAAGGACAAAATCAAAAGTGTAGACGATTACTTGACAATGTCATTATAAAATCAGCAAAACGCATCGGACAGAAGTGTTGACTTGGTGCCAGGTTTCCTACAGGGTAGTGTTTCTGACTTTGTTCTGTGCACCTATTCATGTGCCAGATTGTATATATGTGTGTGTGTAGGTATTTGTAAATAGTCAAATAAACATTTTTTTTAATTAAATTATGCAACCACAAATGACTACAAAATATTTTCCTCTCACACATGCCATCCTGAATACTGATGATTTGTTGTTGTATTTGCACTGATGCAATCATAAACACACGACTGCTTGCAAATATCAAAGAGATAAAACTGAAAACATTTTGGCAGATGCACTTGAAAATAATGAATATTGAAAAATAGTTATTTTAATAAAAATTACTTTTGACTAAATTTAAATTGTTATTGATTATTCTCTCTAATAATATGTTTGAATCAAGATTATTAGAAATAAAAAAATACAATAGACGTCAGAAAAGTAAAAAAAAAATATTTCCATTTATGAATTTCCTTAAAAAACAGGATTCAAAAGGAGATTTGGAGAAATAACGAACCTGATTCCTTTATACACAGAAAAATATAAAACTAAATTTTAATTACAAATTTTGTAACAACAATTAAAAATATAATAAGATAAAGAAATTCATAGTATCAATTAATTGTGAATAATTTTCAATTACATTTTAGGCAACAATATTTAAAAATTTAATTAAATATTTTGAAAATTATAAAGATATTTTTAATAGCAAAAAAAAAAACATTTGGATTCAATTCGTATGCTGGTATTACGTATTAATTTTTATTTGTACAGCGTGGCCCAAAATCTGCGAAGATGTTTAAATTCCTTGAATTCCTTTTTTATTATAATTTTTTGTTGTTGGCAGTATTTGGAAAAGAAGACTTGGGGAATTTAAAATGGAATAGTACATAGTTATTTTTTATCTTGGACCTGCGGTGCATTGTGCTGAAACTGAATGAAAGGGATAGTATTAGAAATTATAAGATAATAAGATAAGATAATTATAATTACAACGCTGCTTTTTGCACGTTATTTCTTTTTTTATAGCAGTGTAGTAGTGTCTCTGTTGTCAAGGAGACGAAATAAATTTTGAAGCTTCGTTTTTTAGTAGCCATTTTTAGGAATTATTTTAATTCACAGGTGCTACACATTACCGACGAAGGAGGGCGTTCTGTTGTGCCTGTGGATTGGATAAAGCTGAAGCCGTTACTGTTCAGTGACTATGCCTTCGCCACTGAAACTTTGCGACAACAACTGACACAAACCCACACAAATGCACATCAGAAAAAATGCGAGTTGTTTTTGTGAGTCTAAAACTGGAGTTGAACCCAGGAAAATTTTTTTTCGTTTTTTAGTCAACGTGCATACTACTTCGAACATCGCAATATTTCTTAAAAAATGTCTCCACAGCGAATGCGCGATGCTCACTCGACCACTGCGACATCGTGACTGACAAACCCGCACAATCGGTACTTCCTCCGCACCGTTTATTACTTTTTGAAATAATCGTATTTAAAAATATAAATTTGCCACCAGACAGTCCAGAAAAGTGAATTGGGCTTCAGCACATTTATATTTTCACTTTCAATTTACTAAAATTAGAAAGAAATTTTCTTAGAAAATTAGAAAAGCATATTCCAAATAATTTTTACTACAAGATTTAACTTTCTCGTTTATAAAACTGTTTTATTTCGTTAAAGAAAATTAAAGCATTAAAAAGCAGTATCATCATTTATTTTTATAGAACATCAAATAAATTTTAAATGTGAATTCCAAATCATAGTATAAATATTATAGACTTAGACTTTATATGTTTGGACATGTATGTCTATTAATATAGAAAATCATACGCATATACACTCACATACGATTTTGCCACTGTATTGCAAAGACACACTTAAAATAAGAAATAAATTTCAACGAATCCGCATAAAACGCATTTACGTATAAATTTATGTGTCCGGGCAACTGGAAAGCAAAATGTAGCACATTGTTGTAAGTACCTTAAGATGTTGAAATATTTGCAACTTGCTGCAGCAACAACAACAGCACAAAACAACTGCAATTGCAATAAATTCCCTTGGTCCATAAAGAGCTACAACCTAAAAGAAAAATAATAATAATGGAGAAAATATATGTTTATAAAAAAAAAAGAATTTACAGGAACACACATACATACTTACACCCGAACACATTCTCAGCTACACACTTTTGCACTCCATATATATACATACACTTTGGCATAGAAAACTTTTCAACTGCTTCAGCAACAAATGCACACGCAGACAATTCAACGCATTGATATCTGTTCCAATACACACACTCACACACACACTCGCGAAAAAAACTTTTTCTCAACTTTAAAGCTGCATAACGAAAGGTAGAGTTAATAAAATCGACTTTTATTTTGGGAACAAAAGATGTTCCACTCTGGCCGAATTAGAAATCAGTTACAGTGTGGTCCCGAGTATTTGCGTTTCAACTAAATAGCAGCATCTATTAAACGGGAGAGAAAAAGAAATATTTTTTCCCACTAATTTTGTACAATCTGAATAAAAGAAAATGAGGGCTGCTTTGTCTTCATGTGGTAAGTCGTAAGCACACAATACACGCCGTTTATTTTAAAATTCCTGAAATTATCATATCTCGCCGCTTATGGAACCCCTTCCCAATTAGTTTGCGTTGTTTTAACCTGTCCAAGATCACGTTTAAAAATAAAAATAATTTTGATTTCATAAATCCAAATAGTCATTAATTATTAAATTAATATATTTCTTTTTTATTTTATCGTATTATTTATATAGTTTTAGAAATTTTCAGTTGAGGTACTTAAGACTTTCGTAATAATAATTTTTGGTTTTATTCATACATTTATATTTACCTATTGTATGGCTCATAGTAATCTTATATACATGTATCACGGATGAAGTAAGAAATAAATAAATAAATAAAAAAAAAAAAATTTGAGAAGTACGTTTTATCAGTGTTTGGTTTTGCAATGACATCCTCACCATTTTGTAGTAAAGGAGCGGTCAAAAGTCATCATGAGGTTTATAAATTTAATAAATTTTTCGTTTATACTCGTATATTTTTTTTTCAGATTATTAAATAAAAAAAATGTAAATGTAATGTGTGTTTTCTTTTCAACCAGAAAATGCATAAATTTTTTAAAAACGTGCAGTTTGGTGTTTGTTTCTTAAAAATGTTCTGCTCTCAGTACGTTTTATTCAACAAAATCGCTCGTAGTAATGGTGAACTGAAACACACTTTACACCCTATATAAATCTACAGTTTTGGTAATGCCATCTAAAAAAATATGGTTTTTTGTGTATTCACAGTGTTACCAGACAAAATTCATAGGGCTATCAGGCATAGTTTAAAAAAGTGCTTAGCATAGGTGGAGTTCAGTAAAAACATTTAGTTATAATTATGGAAAAAAAGTAAGAAAAGATTATATTGTTAATGCTGCTTTGTCAGTGATATAAAATGTAAGTGGAGTCGGTGTTAGAAAATTGTTCTCTAGACTATTCTCTAGTCTAATGAACTCTATAGTTCATTAGAAAAAATCGTTTAAAGTGGGATTCGATAAATGTGTTTTTTTTTCACAATACAATCACAAATTTTGAGTAAGATTGTAATAACGATAACGCGGTGTTCCGCTGTGTATGAGTGTATTAGTGTAATCATACGGACAACAAGAAGTACAGAGAAACTTAACAGCTGCATAGAAATAAACTAACACCTTCTAGTGCGCCATAGGAGTAGTAGTACTTCCAACTTAAAAAAAAAATATTTCATTACTAGATGTTTACACATCTCCTCTGTGATCGGACTCACATTTTTTTTTTCCAAAAAGTTACTAAAGAATTTTGTGATAATTTTTAAAATATAATATGGACATTGCCGTAACCGTATCTTCTCCAAAATTGCATTAAATCAATTGTTGAATTAACTTCGTTATCATGGTGGGATTTATTATTTGATTTATTCAAACAGAATGGTTTTACGAATATTGCGTCCAAATTTTTCATAAATTGTGTTTTATTGTTGTCCAAAATAAGTATCTTTATTTTAATTACTGGGGCCAAATTACGTCAATTTGTTGTGAGAGTTGTGAATTTATCTGTATCGTATCTAATGTGCAGTGGTCCAAGAAAAAAGAAATAAAAGCAGCAGGAACGTTGTTGCTCTCATTCGGTGTAACTTTTTTTATTTGCACAAATCTTCAAAACCTCAAAGAAAAATATTTTTTTCTTGTCAAAAATCTTTTTTTGTAATTTTATTGATACGATTTTTGATTGATTAAGTTTACTAAAATTTTGATAAAATAAAACGTTTTTTTCAGAATATATAAAAAAGAAATATATAAAAAGTTTACTTAAAGCATCTTTTTCAATTAAAGACTGTGCATATTGGCGTAGAAGTACTAAATATCATATTTAAAGAAATTATTTTAATGCTAAAAAACACAGTACACAATTCAAAAAACCTCGAAAATAAGATAATCCTTAACATATGGTAACACTGCTCTCATTGCAAAATATTGTAGAGAAATGCTCTCTTCCTTAAATATGCTCGTTAGCTTTAATGGTTTAACCGGGAGAAATCTCAGGCGTTGGCATGGTGAATATCTTGTGGAAACTAGTAACCTCTCAGGGGGTTTTTCACACAATTTCAGTCGATAACATATCGCATCGAAATGTTTGCCTTCGCTGAAGATTAATATTTCCTTGAACTCATGATCCGCCATTACCGTTACCAAGTAAGGAAATTTTGCATGATAATGCTGCCACTGAGACTGCAAAAAAGTTCTTTAAAAAGACTCCACCTCATTGCATTTAAATGCATTCTCAAACGTGTCTTACCAACCGACAATTTTATATTATCGCTTGCATTTATTCTGCTTGAAGAACAGAAAAATAACTCAAACTACAATTGCAGCTGACTACGAGCCTTATTGCCACATTTTTGTACAATGTTTGTGCTGATTACAGCGCAAATAGCTTTTGATTTTACAAATCAAAACTTTTGTGCGCGAACGTGATTTATGAGAATAAAGAAATAAAAGAAAAAAATAAAAAATAACAAATACTAAAAAAAAAACTTGCAGCAAAAAGCCGAGGTCCTAACAAAAATACAAGAAGAAGGATTCCCAAAGAAATGGACTTCACATACATACGAGCACAAACACATACAATCACAAAAATGCTTCTTCTAGAATAATTCAAACAAACAACTACGGAATAAACTGAATTATTTTATTTCTTTTTCTACTGTTTGCTATTCAAGAACAACTGAAACGCAAAGAATTGAAAGTTTCCGAAATGATATTCCTTAAGAATTTCTATATTTCACACAAATACATAAAGGGTTTTCTAATTGGGGTAAATAGTAGTTGACAAAAAAAACACGGATTGGATTTATGTTAGTCAAGCTGTTTAAAACACATATATATTCCTTGTTGAAATCTAGTTATTATATTAGATTGGCTTAAGTGAAATTACCCCGTGGCTGTCAGTTTTAAGAAAAAGAATGACTTGCTTTATTCAAAGATGTACAAAAAAGTAATTAATTAAGTTTATAAAAATAGTTGCCTAAAAAGGGCATTAAATTCATTTTCCTATATCAACATTCCTCCTACACTTTCAGTGTGTAAATCAGTTATGCAATTCCTGACTTTATAGATGTGAGAACCAAAGAAGACTAATCCCCGTTTAGACGATGACAAGGGCATTTCGTTAAATACTAATGCAAAGTATATGTACAACAAAGAAATACATTGTGTCAATGGAAAAAAGATTCATATGTAATTAACAAACTAAAAATATGGCTTTGCATCATTGTATCTTCCTTTCAATCATTCCAATCATTCAGAACAAGGTGTATCAAACTAGGTGGGGTTATTAAAACAGGTGGGGAATTTTGGCTGTTTAAAAATTCGATTTTATTGAGAACAAAATTTGTATTTAGAATAAAATGATTTTCAAAAATTAAAAATCTTATACACACTTCTTGTTCAGAAGTAAAACACAATTTCTTTGTAATATTTGCATCAGTTGTTTAGTGAATCAGTACTGTTTCACTGATGACATTTCCTACAGGGTAGTTTCAAGTGTAAATGCTATTTTAATCTAAACAGAAATGTGATTGTATCATGAAATCAAGAAAAAAGGCAATTTCATTTCCTGATAAATTCTCTGATATGGTATCACTGGCACGTCCTTATCGAAAAATCCTTTATAATGGCATGAATGACTAGTGCTGGCATCAACAACTAAATATATTGTATGTGATTGTAAAACATTTCTTCTTAGTTTTTTATTACGTTATTTTTTTATTTTTATTAAGAATTGTTTGGAAACTAAGAAGATCACTCACAAATTTTTGTGATTGCAATAAAGAAATAAAAAATAAACTAAAAATTATACAAAAAGCAGTAACATCACCAACATCAGCAAACTTACAAAATTATAGGGTATTCAATCGAACTTAGAATGCTCACACTAGTGGCTTTAAACGAATTTAAGTGAAATGTTTATAAATTTAAATAACAATTCAGATGTTTAAGTTCAGACTTCATCAGCTGATGTATTGTAATGCAAACAAACGCCACGCAACACTTGGATGAGTGGCAGTCACACTTCAATAAGAAGCTCCTCTTCTTTTTCCGACCTTTCACTTTCTTAGTTTTTTTAATTGCAAATGGTTTTTTGTGGATATTTTTGAATAGCCGGTACTACACAATTATTTGTGTGGGGTTTGTTCAATCAAATCCACGTGTTTTATCAGATGCTTAAACATAAAACAAGTCAATTTAAAGTGTTTAATAAAACAATGCACCGCATGGTAGAACATATCAAAATCGTTTTGTTTCACAGTTAAACAGGATTGAGATGTTAAAAACGATGGGTGGTTGTTTGTTCAGTGAATTAAAAAAAATATTTTATCGAAACGCATATTAAAAAATGTTCAAGTGTGGCAGTCTCAGCAGAGTCTTCTAACGTCAAGTCATCAAACTGTTCACCTTCAACAGCCAACCTTCACATCAAAAATTTTGTCAACAAATTCCTTAAGTGCCCCGGAGACGAGCAAATAAACATGTCTCCAGATAACTTTGGAGTGTTGTATTCCAAAAAATATTAGCGTTGTGCTGTATATAATACTGGAATTTATTTTGCATTAAATGTCTCATTTAAATCTAAATTAAATAATTTCTGATGCTCAAGAAAAATTTAATAAAAATACCGACGTTCGGATTTACTAAATTATCTTATGAGCAGAATTAATTATCTTATAAAAGACTTATTAAAAAATTATTAGGAAAAATTATATAAAATATACACAACTTTTTGTACATGATAAAATAGTTTTCTCTGTGAAGTGCATTTTAAAAAATATTATAGATTTTATAATGGGTTATTCGAGCTAAATTTCCATATTTGAATGTTAAGCGAAAGCAGTGAATTCTGATTGAATCGAGCAATTATTTTGAATAGGGATTGATGTATCGAATACCCTAAATAATTCTCATTTGAACGAGAGAAACAGAAAGGAGCAGCATTTACATTTTCAAAGGTCATGCACGAATGCACGCACTTAACAAAAAATTGATAAGAAAAAAGTAGTAGTAACCAATAAAATATACCAAAGTTGCTTTCTCCAGCACAACTTATTTTGCAAGCAAAAAAAAGCTAAAGATTTTGGAATAAAAAAAAAAAAAAAAAAAAAACTCGCAATGCAATGCCATCCTTGCTTTGGCCCATGTGCTGCCAGCCACCCCCTGCTTTTGCGCTAAACGAATAAATTAAATAATGTGATGTTGTCTTTAAGTCTCTGTAATGGCCTTTGAGCAATAAATCGCAGCTTTAACATTTATGAACTAATTTCCCGAAAACAGAAATCAAGAAATTCACTAAATTTTTATATTGAGCACTACGATAGTAATTTTGGGGACTGGTTTTACTTCCAGTTACATATTTGGAGTTATAGTTAATTTTTAAATTTAGTTACTTTATAGAGGGTGGACCAAAAGTCACGCCTGAGTGTTAAAATTTTAATAACTTTTTTGTTTATTATTATTTTTTAACAACATCATATTTTTACACGTAGATGTGACTTTTGGCCTACCCTATATAAAGTAAGTCTTCACATTTTGGGGATATAGTTCATTGCTGATTGCGGCCAAAGTTCATTAGGGACTTAATTCCTGCCATTGGATGTCGTACGAATTATGTCTTTTAGGTATTTTTTTTTATTTTGGACCAGCACTCAAGAGAAAACCTCTACACATGCGATGCTTTGTGCTGGAACTAGAGTCATGGGATAGTTAGAGAAATGACAGGAGGTGAACAGGATCTTACAACTCTGCCGTTCCACGTTCTTTGTTTTTATAGTTAAAGAGACGTATTCAATTTTGAAGTTTTGTTTTAGTTGCCATTTTATTAATTATTTTCCTTCGCCGATGATGCTGCACACTACCGACGAAAGAATGCGCTCTGATGTGGCTGTAGATTGGTATCAGCTGTAGCCGGTACTGTTCAGTGACCAGTGACTATGCCGGCGCCACTGAAACCTTCCGAGAACACAAAGACACACAAATGCACTTCAATAAAAATGCGAAATGTTTTTATGATTTTTAGTCTGAAACTGGGGTTCTGTAGTCAACGTGCAGACTACTTTAGTCATCGCCAACCTCGAAATGAGCACACAATAAAAATGAACCAAGTCCCTAAAAGTTTTATATGGTGGAACATTTTTGGGGATTTTAAGCAACGTTCAGGATTGGAAAATATTTGACAAAAAAAAAACGCAGGCACTGTTTTCGGCAAATAATTATTTAATATTTCATGAGATATAAAATTCAAAGTGGAGTGAAGTAATAATTTATTGAAAGCTGTTGGTATTTTATTTAAGATAAAGACCTCTTTGAAATCAAAAATATTTTTAAATACAAAAAAAAATGTACAGAATTTATTTGTTACGTTTCGCCAAGTTCTTTCTTTGCGGACTCAATTTATTATGGACTAAGTTCCCACGCTTTGGGCATTTAGTTCATTTCTGTTTTGGGGACTTAATTCAGTCATTTTAATTTTATTTAGTCAGCGCTGCACTTTTCGATAGAACTACAAGTTCAATATGGATGACAATTCAATTCAATTCAATTTATAATACGGAAATCTGTTTTATTCTGATCTCTTCCACCGGGAATTTTTATTAAAAAGTCCACTCAAGTGAAGTTCAAGTTCACTAATTTACAAAAATCACAATCAGAATTTGTCATAAAAAAAAATACACACACCCACACACACACACACACACACACAAATGATAAATGATTTACATTCTGTCAAGTCATGTTGGTTACTTGAAAACATTTAAAAACTCTTTCCCTCGCCTTCCTGTTTGTATTTCACATAAAACAGTGATTCGCTTTAAGCGAAAACAAAGCAAAAAGTTGTGGAAAAAAATAGAAATATTTGTACAAAAGCAACAATTTTGCAACAGACAGACTGCAAAGCAAATAAAAACAAACAATGAATTGAATTGAAAAGCCAAAAACTCTGTGCATCATGATTTAATTTCCAATAGATGTAAAAATAAAAAAAGACTAGACAAACTGGCTAACGAATGCTGTTGAGTCGAGTCGAGTCGAAAAAGTCACTGACAGCTAAATAAATGAATGAATGAACGGATGAACAATTGGAATGAATGCGTACTCAGCACTATACTAAACTCTTTTCTAGTGTCATACACACACACACACACACACACACATACACATACACTTTTTGTTGCACCCATGAAATGTTCATAAAAAAAGCAAACACTGAAATACCCACGAATGAATTGAAAGTAAAATTGAAATGAAAACTTTTTAAATAAATATTTATATGTTACACTTTTCAATTTACAAACTTTCGGACTTTTTTTTTGAAATCCTTTAGAAAAAGTCATCTATGTATTTGTAGGAATAAATAATGCGTATTTGTATTTGTGTACGGCAGACGTACTGATCGATAACATGCAAAGCGACTTTATAAAGGCCTTTTTCAATTCTCTACTTCGCTTCCATGCCCATTTCTGTTTGTCTCCAAAGGAAGATCTGCCACGCGTTTCTACAATACGATGTGCATATTGCAAATTTTAACAGGGTTGTAATAATTCAATACTATTTAAAGAAAATTTAAAGAAAAAAAACTACAAAAAAGAAAAACCATTTACTGCTAAATCGTTTTTTTTTCTTTCCATTTACACTTATTATTATTATTACTAAATGAAATATTACGAGGCCGGATCAATAAGTCCGTGACTTTTCCAACTTCAGTCGTAGTTACATGAAATGCAACACTGTTTCCATCAAGTACCAGCTGTTAATAGATTACTGTCAAATTTTGAGCAAGTGTCGTCATTTACTTTGCGTTTAACAGCTGTTCAAAACATACAACCTCGTGTATTTTTCTGAAAATGGAATAAAGTGAATTTCGAGTGCTCATTAAACATAATTTTTTGCGAAAAAACCGAAAAAAAATCTCAATAGATTTCTCTTATAAAAGTCGTTAATCCGAAACGGCCTTTAACGATAACGAAAATGGTTAAGAACATGTTAGTGAATAGCAAAATCGTTTATTTTAGTGTTCAGTATTTTTAACTAAAAAAATTATGGATAAAACTATTAAGTGAATGGCACTACAGGTCAGTTTATATCTGTCAAAATTGCAAATGTTATCAAATAGTTTGAAAGTGTTTAATGTATTAAAATTTTGTGTGTTGTCTGTATACCTGTTAAATAAGGCCTTAGAGAAGGCCCTAGAATGTGTTATTTTTTTACCATCGGATAAGAATGTGCAAGCAAATATGCTGGAGTATGTGTACGAGGGAAAATATGGGAAAATATAACATATTTATTTGTGGATTTCCCTACTTGTAACAGTGGGCACATAATTTCCTCGGTCTTAGTGAGGCAATGCAAGAATGTTTGACCTGTCGGTCTGTCATAACTCTCATCTGATTGCGACATAAAGTAACTTCTTCTACAACGAGCGGGCTGATGGACTGGCCAGGGCTGGGTACGTTGTAGACGCTTCCGACGCGACTCGGTCGGTGTGCCCTTTAGCACTCGCTAATGGGACACTATCTTCGGAGAGCAGAGAATAGGTGGAATGGGCTGAGCACATGTCTAGAGCAGATACTTATTAGGGAGTATTTTGCGGCTGATCGTGGTGTTGATGGGTCTTCGGCAGATATGCCGGTAGTTTGGGTCTCCCTCACAATACATTCTGATGCAGCAGCCGGGATCCAGATAAGAGGAGACGGCTTTCCACCTATTCTGCGAGTGGCCGGCGTTGAACGTGCTGCGGCTCTGATTTCTGATCAAACATGAATTGGACGACCTACTGGAGGTATTGTGGTGGGTATAGGTGACCTTATGCGACATCTCAATACTCTGATGGATCCATCGAGGGATCTCTCATATGCCTAAGGACTCAGACCAGGGAGTGGTATCTTTGAAACAGAATCTCGCGATTTTTCTCGAGTGCCTGCGGGCAGTCACGTGAATCAACCAACCAACCAACTATGCAATAAATTGCACCGGAACAGGTGAAATTGTTTTTAACATTTTTCGGCAGAAAAGACAATTTAATTCTATACAAAAAATGACATAAAGCCCGTCCACTATACAATATTATTGCATATGTTATTCGTTATGCTAGTATTATATTCATTCTGCCTTATATTGTGCAATAAGTGGCACAATATTTTCCAATATAATATGGCGAATTTTTGATAATAAAAAGTAAACACAACCGATTGGAACCTTGTTTTATATATTTCGCTTGTTTTTGATGTACATATGAAAATATCAGAAGTATATTGATTTCAATTGATGTCAATGTAGGGTATTTTAGCTGAGCGCAGGTCGGTAATGTGTAGCACCGGCGAAGTAAAATTATAATAAAAAATGGCTGCCTAACCGAAGTTTCAACGCTGCTATAAACAAAGAACGTGCAAAAGCAGAGCTGTAAAATAATTAATTAAGCTTCACCTCCTGTCGTTTCTCTAACAATGCATCGCATGTGAAGGGGTCATCCCCAGATAAAAAAAAATATATTGTGCCACCTCCGAATATGACGTAGTACACGTTGGCGATATTATTGTACAATACGAAAAACTGCACAATTATATTGCAAAACATTATCTGGACTAATGAAATCTGCAGGCTTTACAAAAATTATATTTGTTTATTAGATTTTAATATTTCAAAAGTTCACATTTTGATTTTGAACAGAACTTTATATTTTTTTTTTTTTTTAAATTTTTAAAAACGAAATTGTACGAAATTGAAACGAATTGAAAAACGTTAAATGCGAAATATTTAAATTTAATTTTTGCACTGTTTCAAAGTAATTGTTTTTTTCACATTTTGAAAAACAAAGTTGAGAAAAAGGAATGATTTAATTTTTTTTTTTCTTTTTTGTTGTAACAGGGACCATGTGTTTTTTATATTATTTTAATTTTTATTGCATTTCAAAAGTTT
The DNA here is from genome assembly GCA_963924685.1 of Dexiosoma caninum. Taxonomy (NCBI): domain Eukaryota; kingdom Metazoa; phylum Arthropoda; class Insecta; order Diptera; family Tachinidae; genus Dexiosoma; species Dexiosoma caninum. The sequence continues at coordinate 122,494,516 of OZ004725.1, read as the reverse complement.
TTTGTTCGTTCATTCGTTTATTCGGTTGTTTCTTTGTTTGTTTGTTTGTTTGTTGGATTGGGTGTACTCGTATGTGTGTGTGTTGTTTTTTTCTATTTATTTTTGTTAATATGTGTGCCTAAGTGCTTGCGAGTGTGTCTGTGCGCATTTGTGTTTTTGTTTCCATTGCATATGTATATGTATTTGTTTTAAAACTTTGTAATTTAATTTACCACATAAAAGTAGGTGGTATCTCTAACAAGTTTTGAAGCACGTTTTAACTGATTGATAGACTTGTTGAGCTCACGCCAGTATTTGTTGCTACTTTTGTGTTTCTATTTTGCAGAAATTGTTTTTAAAAATTTTATATTGTTGCTCATATAATCAGATTATGTACAAAAATAACCAAATCATCACCAGCATGATAAACGACAACGCATCAGTTTGGCATCAGCGTCATCATCACCATCATCATCGTCATCGTCATCATCATGCTAAAAATCAAAGTTAAGTGCTGCAGCACTAAAAAAAACGAGCTCTACTAAATTAAAGTCTATTAAAAAGTTAGTTAGTATTTGCAAATAAAATTACATACATACATATATTTATTTTTTAACCATCTTGTAACACTCGTATGAGTGTTTGCAAGTGCTTTTTTATTGCTCGTACTCGTATTAGTAATTTTTTGTTTGTTTAAACAGTCCTACGTTCAAGTGGATCAATTAAGTTTCATCCCTTCAAGAGTGGCTGAAATACAAGTGTTTTAAAAATATTTTGCAATTAAAATAACACGAGAAATAATAAAATCTAAAATAATAGAAAGAGTGTTATAATTTTATTAACACCAAATGGAAGCTGTATTTTACTGACTGTTTATTGATCAGTTTCTTCATTTGGATAATATTTTTTTTGTTTTAAATGAGATTGAAACAAATGAACTGTGCTTAAAAAGAAGAATATTTTTACGAAAAGACCAAGTGTAAACTTGTAATACAAGCTTTTCTTCGGTAAAGAATATTGTTGTGTATATTGATTGAAGTGATTAGGGAGTTGTAGAGCCACTGCTGCCAAAGGTTGTTGTAATTCACTATCCTACACAATCGCACGATGTGGTCACAGGAGAGTGATATAGAAGTATGGCCGACTTTTAAAAATCATTTCAGAATGGCGTTTTGAATGCCACACTATTAAATAAATATATAATTAAAAATAATTTTTTATTACTTACCCACATTTAATTACCTGCCCGACTAGAAATTCTCCCAATATTGTGAACAGTATGGGAATAGTTGTGACAAACCCAATAGGTTTATTGTACAATATAATTAAATATGTACATATGTATGTGGCAACGCCGATTTAACATTAAGGGCTAATAAATCAGTTATAATTTAAACTCCAGTTTAGTTAAACCAAAATAACCCTTTTTTTGTGGTGGAAACTCAACAGCAGTGAATCAGTACTCCGTATATTATATACAGTTTAAAAACTAATAGTGTGGTAGTACTACGATAAATGTAAACAAAAAAAGTTTTTTGCACCGAGGAATCAATTTTTTGCACATGATTAAAGAAGCTTTTAAAGCTTTTGCCTATGCGACAGTTTTTTCTTTATTTAAAACCACGTGGATTTAAGAAGGGGTTCCGAAAGAGGTCGTCAGAATAGTCGCAACGTCATCAGCTTTAATATAAATCGGCTCTTAGAGGGTTGACTTTGCAACCACAGATTCAACAAAAACCGTAAGATTGGAATGATTGATAAGGAGCAGCGAATTTATGTGATTTAATTTTTTTTAATACAAATGCACATTTTTACGATGTTGAATATTTTAGTCCAATAAGACTTTGTCGCTCTCTGAAAACTTTACTACAGAAAATATATAATATAATACATATACTTATATAAATTTCATAAATTATGTTCTTGCTGTTTATTGTTGTTTTATGCGACTTTGAATAGTTGGGGCATAAATGAAAGTGTTTAAGTGCAACAGTAGTTTCATGCATCTATCCAAATATGGGAGTGAATGTGTGTGTGCGAGGTTGAGTAAAAGTATATGTTGGTTTGTCTTGCTCTTCACTGTTTAAGGCCACAATAGTAATTTTGAGGATTTATTTCGTACAAGTTACGTAATGAAGAAGGAGTTGTTGTTGCTTTTTTGGCCGTTTCTAAAACAATGTTGGGGCTACTGGTAGCTGGCGAGGGTACGGCGGAGGGAAACTATCTAAAGGGTAGTTGCAATTTTATTTTATTGCTGAGATTAAGGCCATTATTTTCGAAAGAAAAAAAACCAATTTTAAACATAAACGAACGTGAGCACCAACAAAGTTACATGAATGTGCATGCACTCTTCTGTATGTGCATGTGTATGTGTGCGTGTAGGTGTTTAGACACACTTCCATGTGCAACTATATTTTCTATAACAAATTAAAATAAATACAAGTTTTTGTTGTACTAAGTTTTGTTGTTATTTTGGATGTTGTTGCTGCTGCTGCTGCTGCGGCTACCGTTGTTGTTGTTATTATTATTTTTGTTGCTTGCGTTGAAGAAAATAAACATGAATTATAATTTCATGTTGCTGCCGTGTAATAAAAATCTCGTAATATTGCAAGTACAGAAGTTTATGTGAAAAATTGTAATGAATATTTATGTGAAATCTTTTTCTATTTATTTTTGTAAAAGTTATTTAAATTGCCAACAGGAAATTGTTTACATCTTTTTAATTGCACTTTTAATCGTCACGTTTATGGAGGGTTTCGTTTTTTTAGAAATTCATTTTGTGTGCATTATTGTGTAATTGCACCTGGAAATTAACTAATAAATATTATGGCTGGCTAGTAAAACTGAAAATATTTTCTCAAAACTTTCTGAATGTCTCCTAAACTAAAAGAATTTACAAAAAAAATAAATAATAATATAATTTAAAGGTAATTTCATTCTCGATACTTCCGTGTTTTTCTTAATTCTAGCGAAGAGTTCTCGAGTTATTGAAAATTATATAACGGTTAATCTCGAGAACCAGAGTCAATCAAAAAAAAGAGGAATTTATAGGCATTGAAGCGGAGTACCATATGCATTCAAATTGACTATGAAACTTTAGACCACAGACAAAAAACAAAGTGATACTCTTGACGTATATGTGTGACTATTTTTTATAAAATAACGCACACAATGACAAATATTGAAGCTCAATATTGATCGTGTAGCATTCGCTTAACCTCTGGCTATACCGTCACCATATGTCATCTCTATCACTATCCCTTTCGCACAGATGTTAACACGTAGAGGTAGGCAATCATGGCCGGACTGTTACTGCTAAGTCTGTACTAATTGGTTTCAATGCATTAACTATTGACTTTGATTATTTTGAAGAACACACAAAAATACTAACTGTTGTTATTGTTAATTCTTAATGAAACACTTTTTGTTTCCATGCGAAATGAAATTTTCTGTTAAATATTTGAAATTCGATTTTCCAGCATCCAGCAGAATATTGTTTTTTAATTATTTCTTTAAGCTCAAGTTATTTAAATCGTATTATTATCTTTTAGCTGCTCTTCCTTCTGGCCCAAATTAAATAAATCAGTCAGTTTTATTTCTCAAATTAAGACCACGAAATATATGTTTTTGCAAATTGCATTTTCATTTCGAAATAATAAGATTAAGAAAAATCAAATTTTCTCAGCAAATAAGACTTATAAGTTTCCGAATTATGTTGCTTTATTTTTTTCCCACTTTAAATTTATTTAAAACAGAAAAATAAACTTATTTTTCGTCTTAAAATTCATTTAATCTTTTTAGTTCATAAAGGAGAACGAAAATAAAAAACACTAGAGAAAAAATTTAATTTATACTTAAAAAAACAAAAAAAAAAAAAATAGTAACAATATAGAGAATTTGCTAACAAAGTTATAATTCATGGCTTTAAAGAAACAGAAACTAGACGTTGGTGCAAAAGCTGCTACACTGCGAAGCCATGGCAGCTCTATAAGTGTTACAGGAAACCAGTGAAGGAAGATACTCGCCACACTGCTGCACTTACACAACCGTTTTAGTTTAAACAGGCATTAGAGACTCTGCAATCACTAACAACAGTACTGACAGTAATAAAAAAAAAACATACAACTGGAATTGCACATGTGCCACAAGTAAAATTTTTCCCAAGAACATAAACTTTACTTGGCTGCAAACCAAGCCAATGAAGGACCCAAATAAAAAGCAGCAAAAGCATAGAAACCTACAAAAAATTTTATTTAAATAAACTGCATTTTTTAGGAACTGCGAGTAAAACTTGAATACATAATTTCATTTTAACATATTTTTTTCTCGAATAAAAATTATAAGGAGAAAAAAAAAATTAAATTATAACACTAAAACTTAAATACTTTCGTAAGCAGAGCCTTAAAGCTATTAATTTGTTTTCGAAAGTTTCACTGAAGCCATTATACAATACAATATTGCAGTGCTTACGGAGATGATAGAGGAAGGAAGATACACTCGCAAAAAATTTCCAATGTATAATTAACAAGAATAAATGTTGATTAAAACCATAATAAATTTCAGCTAAAATAATATTTTCATTTAAGTTGAACATTGATTCCCATTGATTTGAAACAAAAAAATGTCAAAATTACCTTAAAACAAATTGCTTCAATATTTTTTTATTAATTAAAATAACATTGCACAATGTTAAATACATAAAATCCTCTCTTTTATATACAAATTAAAGTTTTATCACGTTGAAGCAACGTTGCAATCAATACCGTAAAATTCAAGATTTTCGTACTAATGTAAGATTAACCTTAAATCCACGATGCCGCGTGGGCCTAGGAATAATCCCGCATGGTATTGGGTCAACAACGTTGCCACCAAACTAATCTAACCTTGAATCAGGTAAAAAGAACATTGAGCAATGTTGAATAAAGAATTGGCAAATTTTAAATCAAACTTAAGTCAGCCTGAAACTACTTTAAAGAGTTTTTTCTGTTTGTATACTATGAATTCTCAAAGACTTTTTAAGAGTTTTTATTTAAACATGTGGTATTTCTTACCTTTTTCAAGAGTTCCGCTGAATGTCTACTAATAAACATTACACGTCTATTCACCTTAATGGCAATTACAATTTTAAAATAATTTACATTAAAACATCGTTATATTCATAGTGAATCAAAATTGTTTTAATTTAAAATTTTCTTTTAAATTAATTTCGTGTTGAATGAAAATTCGAATAATATTTGTTGAACATATTTTTCACGTTCCTGCAACTTAAAATGACCTTGATTCATCATGATTTCTGATGGCAATTGAACATAAAGTTCATTTTGATTCAATTGTATTGACATATTAAATCAGCAGGATTTAAAGTTGTTTCAATAGCCAAAAATTATGTTTTCAGATGTTTATAAAATCGTGTTTATAACATCGAAGTAACATGAAAATCGTTTGAAGGAAAATCACAACCGAAAATCAGCCTTTATACATTTTGTGCCAGATGTATTAGTCGCGTGTGTTTTGGAAATAACAAAAATTGTGCAGCTTAAAAACTGTTCTCGTCTAAATATAATCAAAGGAAAAAGATTTTTAATAGGAAAATAAAATTTTTTTCGGTGAATATGAAGATTTTTGAAAAAAAAATTTGGTAACACTGATCACACATCGACATCTTATGCCTTGAATACAATTGGTACGAACAACGAATTATTCGTTGCGAACTTTTGTCCTCAGAAATAAAACAAATTTTTGCATATGAAAAAGAAGATAATACTGCCGTTGACGAAATTCGTCGTGCGTGACGAACTCTCCGATAGATTTGATTCTATTTCATACGCCGATGAACGGCGAACAAATTAGTACTGAGTAACCGTTTTTCATTTTAATTTTCAAATATATTAGTAAATAAAGTGAATTTGTATTTTAATAGTTGTTTAATTTTAGAAATAAATAATTTAATTTAAATATACAAAATTATGTACTATAAAATTGCTTTCTAATTGTTTTCTGTTAATGTTTAATTTTTTAAAGTATTTTTATTTTATACGGTAACAAAGACCGCAAACAATTTTGCTGATTATGACAACTGCAAGTCTTTCGTCGTTATTGTGTGCCACACGGTGAATTTACACAACGAACTTGTACCGACGAATTCGGTAGCTGGGTTGCTAGCTTTACTCATACCATCTATCTAGCCATTTCGGAAAATATGTATAGTAGTCATAACTGATTCGAGTCATGAGACAATCAAAAAGATAATAGCAGGTGTACAACACCAAAAATCACGACCATTTTGTTGGCAGATCCTTTTGCCTGAGTATGTAAGTAAAACAACACAGCGATGAGTGTAAATTATCACATTCTTTTGTAAAAGTAAGAGCGCGATATGTTTTTTTTGAGAGATATAAAACTTTCACATTACTTTCTAATGTGCACATTAATGCTGGGGACACAACGAATTCGTCGGTAAAAGTTCGTTGTGTAAATTCACAGTGTAGCGCACAATTACGACGAAAAAATTACATCTGTCATAATCAACAAAGTTGTTCGCTGTCTCTGTTACCGTTTAAAAAAAATTGTTAAAAAAAATTAAAAAGCAATTTAATGCTAACTAAACATACATGATGTATGATTTATATTAAAAATTAAACAATTATTAAAATAAAACTTAACTTTATTTACTAATATATTTGAAAACTAAAATGTGAAACGAAATGGCAACTCCGTACTAATTTTTTCATCTTTCGTCGGCGTATGAAAGTAAATCCATTGCATGACGAATTTCGTCAACGGTGGTGTTCATAAGTACAAATGTGTTTCATTTCCAATAACGAAAATTCTTAACGAAAAATTCGTCGTTCGTCTCTATTGTGTTCGCGCACTAGTACGATTACCTTGTAGATTGAATCATGATTCGAGTCATTCGAGTCATGTACATAAATAAATATACTCGTACATTAATTTTGCAATCAAAAATGAATTGCCTTTTCCCATGGAAAATCTTTGTTACAATCTGCATAATTAATTGCTAAAAGAAAGTCTTAAATAGCCCTGGCCTGGCTTGGCTAATATATCTTTAACATCTTCACATCTCAACTAACACAGATGGAGTGTATATTAAAATTTACCTATAGACAAATTAAGTTTAATTTTTAGTTTATAAACATCTTCATTATTTATATTTTTGTTAATTTCTTTTGCAACATTTTATCGTTGACAAACAGTTGCAGCCGCAGTAGCAGCAGCGACAAGGAAATTAAGGCAGAAATATATAAAAAAAAAGAAAATGAATATTTTAAGCAACATGTTTGTTGTTGTCCTGTTAAGTTGCTTAAATAGATTATTTTTGTAGGATTTTTTTGCAAGTTTTTTTTCCATATTTTTTATTTTTAAATCTGACTTTTCGTTGGTTTTTTCTATAAATATTCCGTTTATTTAATTTTCGTTTCCTTCATTCTATCAACGGCAAACAACACTACAGCAGTTGTTGCAACAGCGGGGCCAGGATAAATAAGCTAACAAGCTGCATTTGTGTTGCAAACAATCAACGTTTTGTTAAGCAGCCAAACAATTGAGAATTTTTCTTAAAATACTTTTCCAATGGACCAAACCGTACCAGCAACAACCAACCCACCAACCAACCAAATTAATAGCTGTTGCTTTTTTATCGTAGATTTTTATATTTTGAGTTGCAAAATATGAATGTATTAGTTTATTTGCATACTTTACTAATACACTTGCATTTCATCCCCATACATATTTGTCTTCCGAGCAGAATGATGGAAATAGTGTCACACTTTAACTTCTGTCTCATTTGCATGTGCCTCCAACAGGCAACGGAAATTGTTATAGACCTGATGGACTTTTGGGATAATCTTAACGTCTTCATTGCATTTGTTTAGTAACATGCAACATACAACACACACACACTCACACATAAATATACCGGGACAGTATATGAGCCTCCGCTTCTCCGCTAAGGAAGCATTTAAATATGCATGCTGTCCTCTTTAGATAAAACTAAACTTTTGGGAAATAGGAAAAGCAACGTTAGCACCACTTAACAGCTACAGAGGCAAAACGAGAAAGAAAAGAAATTATAAAAAAAGATAAAAAATTACACAGAATGAAAAATGCAAAATTAAAATTAGTGGGCAGCGCCAAGTTAAGTGGAAGAAGAAAATAAACAAAATGTGATTTAAAAAAAAGTTCAGCAAATTAAAGATACTGAACTACATTTAATCATGTGACTCTGTATATTTTCCTAATCCAGCCAGAGTTCAGGTGATGAAAAAGTGAGTATATTATTACGAGCTCATACTTATTGTACTCAATCAATTCGACAGCATCATCATACGCATATTTAACTACATTTAAGGTTCTGTTGGCTGATATTCTTCGTGAATCAGTGCGTATACGTGTTGCGAAATAAGTACGATTCGTAGTACGAACATTAAAATAATCATTATGAGATTGGCTGTTTGCTCTTTTGCTTTCAGTATGACCAGATATTAAAAATTATGTAGAATTAAGTCGTGTTTAAAATTAAATTAAAAAAAAATAAAAATTTATTTTGTACCTAAAAGATAGTGCAAAATATAAAAGCATTTTTAGCATTATGTTAATCTCCTTTCAACATTAGTTTTTTTGTTTGTAGTTGTGGTCATACTGTTGGCTTATCGTACTTATCTACACGAATGAGTCAATTTATGATTGCTATGAGTATTTTTCCACAATCTTGATTTGAGAGTCATGCAGCCGGAGAGATGGCATGAGTACTAAACCTCTGCATAAATTTATTTGTTGTTAAGAAGTACATACGAACTTGCAAAGTATGTGCAGTTAATTGAACTATACTTCAAAATAATCCTCATATTTTTGACAACACCAAAATTATCGAATACGTATTTGTTATTACTCGGCTTCATGTCTACCAGTTAAGTACAGGTTTATTTTACGTTCGCATTCTCATGTCGAGTATCAAGCGACAACCAAACTTCAAGAGGTACTTGCTGTACTACGTGAAGTTTGGTAAATAAAATTTCATATTTTGTTACCGGTTTAGTGTTCTTCATAAGAAATAGAAATCAATTTTTAACTAAATTTCTATGTTTTGAATTTATATATTTTTAGTGCCTTTAGATTGACCTTGACAGGCAAAAATTAAAAAAATTTATTATCGAAGCAAAAATATTGTTTTCTCTGTCCAGTCTTCAGAATTAAAGCCGTAAAAATATTTGCATATATTCAAAGTTAAATATTTCAAACTGAATTGATTTAATACATATAGAAAATAACGGCATAGACTGCCTGATAATAGCCGATCGCCCATAAACAATATACAAATGTAAATGCCATCAATTACATTAATGCTTTACTTTCCTCTCTTCCGTATAATACACTAAAACACTTGCAGTATTACATGAAGAGAACATGATTTTTAAGGTCCTTCTATGTTGTAAGATTTATCTATACTTTAGTAATTTCGACTACTTAATTGTTGGTAATTAATAAGCAAATATTCTCTGCACTTCCCTACTTGTGATCTGAGTAAGACTACAAATATATACTACATTCGACAACGAGTATCCCAAATGAAGAAAAAATTATATTCGCTGCAGATGTTTAATGAGTACGATTCCGATGTGTGAATCATACTTATTGTTACTCATACTCATAAATCAAATTTATTGTGAGTATGACTACCTGAGAGTAGTTGAAACTTAGTGACGCATGTTCACTATACTTCTCTTTTGATGAATCACTATGAATAGCGAAAACATGACTTACTGCTGACCTCTGGTGTCAACAATAAACATACACAAGCGTATTGTAAAATTTAGAGATAATCTTAATCCAAGATTATCTACGTTTAAAAGATTTATAATTTTTTTTTATTTTTTTTTCTAAATATGCTGGTCTCCTAACAATTGTGCCATAAAATACGAGTAGCAATCAAGACATTGAAAAAAATATTTTCACAAAAGTTTAAAGAGAAAGAAATAATACCTTCGTTTGTCTCAATTGTCGCATTTATAGAACCTTCAAGGTTGAAGATTAAGCTGCCGCAATAACATAACCGTCATTATAACAGGTACATACATACTTGCGAAAACCTTGTTCTATGCTTATGTGCCTACTTTCCAGTCTTCTAACAATCATTTGAAAATTTTCATAAACTGTTGCCATAAAAAAATACATTTCACTGTATTTCACTGAGAGCTGCCCGGTCTATAGCTTCTTCTATTTCTGCTCCCGCATCCATTGGCTTTAATTTTTATATTTTTCTTTTCTCTTCCCCAAAACTAAAGCCCTGTAGGTGGGGAGTTGTCCTGCACAATCATGATGAAAAAATAAATAGAACGTTTTTTCTTTCCCTTTTCTCTTTCTTTAAGGCTCTGCATTCTAAATGAAGCTTTAAGTTTGAATGTTACAAATTACACTGAATGATTTAAAGAATTACAAAAGCTTTGCCAAAGCTGTAGGCAAGTGATGAAGATAACAAGTCACAGAAAAAGAAATGAAAAGAGCAAACTTAAAACGAAACAGCAGTTCAAGTTAAAGGCTCAAAAGTTACTAAATAAGATTCTCGAAAATTCTTTCTCGACATGCACAATTGTGTTCTTCTCACAACGCCTGACATGTACGCCTGAATATATACTGCAGCAGTATACATTTTATAGGCAAAATTTTGTTCGAAGAAAGAATTGCAGCGAGAAGATAAGAAAGTTGCAAAATTAAGAAAATCTTTTGTAAAACAGCCAACTCAAAGAATGATGCAACGTTGAAAAAAAAAATAAAGCGATACATGCAGTGCAATGAAAGAATTTCTAACTTAAATTGATGCATAAGTTTAGGCGATAAAACATGCAATTGATTTAGACGTTATTCGGGCGAACGTATCAAATGCTTATATGCCTACATGCGTACATTTACCTGCAGGTGTGTGCAGGGGTATGAGAGTGTGTGTAAGTGCCTATATATACATGTACATACAGGGTGTGCAAATTTGAAATTAGGAAGTGAATTGGCTGTCAAATTATGAAATGTCAAGAGTTGAGCTGTCATTCTTTGACATTTATTGAGTAAAACGTTGGGACATTTTAACCATGAAATGCTACACTCTTGAAGAAAGAATTTTAATTGTGAAAATATACTTTCAAAATATTGAAAATTTTATTGTATCACTTCGTAAAATTCGAGCATCAGGCTTCTTCTGAGACCGCTGTGCGTAATTTAATCGCTATTTTCGAGGCACACGGTACTGTTGCTGATAATGGACCAAAACAACATGCTCGTAGTGGCCGTAGTGATGCAAACAGAGCCGCTGTACAGCAAAGTGCTGAGAATGAGCCTGGAACATTTAACTCGCCGATGTGGCCAACAATTGGGCAGTACCAGAGGCACTTTGCGCTGCATTTTGCATAAAGATCTTCATCTTCACGTTTATAAAATTCAACTCGTTGAAGAATTAAAGCCGACCGACCATTGCTTGCGTCGAAGGTTTGTGAATTGGCTGTTTGAAAAACTGAACGAAAACAACGCATTTTTCAGCAAAATCATCTGAGTGTTGAGGCCCATTTCCAAATATGCGGTTATGTAAACAAACCAAATTGTCGCATATGGGGTTCACAAAATCCACAAACAGTCCTCGAAAAATCATTTCAACCAAATAAAGTGACCGTATGGTGCTGTTTGTGGTCAGGCGGCATCATCGGTCCGTGTTTTTTTTTTTCGAAAATGAGCAAGGAAACGCCCTCACCGTGAGTTCACTGCCAAACCATTATAACCGATTTTTTGTGGGCACAATTGGCTAATGTAGACATCAGTGACCTTTGGTTTGAGCAACACGTCGCCACAAGTCACACATCCGGCCAAACAATTCAGTTATTGCATGAGAAATTCCGCGGTTGCGTAATTTCTCGATTTGACGATGTCAATTGACCGCCTAGTTCTTGTGATTTAACGCCGCTGGATTATTTTCTTGGGGCCACTTGAAAGACCGGCTTCACGTTAACAAACCATAAACATCTGAAAGATGAAATACGGTGCTGCATTGACGAAGTAAGCGCAGCTTTGTTGCAAAATGTGCTCAAAAATGTTGTCGACGTTCTGGAGGTAGACATTTGCCCGACATCATATTCCATTATTAATTCACATATTTCTACTTTACATTGAATTTGTCAAAAAAAAAATGTGTGTTTTTAAGCCAATTTACTTTCTAACCTCAAATTTCCCCACACTTGATCATTTACCGTTTGTGTTTGCTAGAACGATTTATCCAGCGTTCCTAATATTTCCGCTACACGTATTTGATGTTGTAGTTGTTGTCTTCATGCAACCGATAACACATCAATTTATTTGTTGTAAAGTTTCATTTTCACCCCTTGGATTTAATCGTTTGTATGTCATCTGGCAACAAATTAGTGAAAAATTGCATATTCAGTTAGAGACTCATTTATTTTGTAATATTTGTATCTTTGACTCTCAGTGTATGTGTGTGTGTGTGAGTGCGTGTGTAATTTGATTTGTAGTCGTGAATTTAATTGGATCGAAAAAGCTTTAGCACTTTATTGTTGAATTGTAAGCAACAACAAAAACATTTTCCCCATTGTATATAATTTACCTGATAAAACAAATTTGACAAAATCACAAAAAAAAGAAGAAGAAAGCAAAGCTAAAATTGTGTGGTGCAGCTGCTGGTGAAATGTTGCCTTTGAACATTATTTAATATGAAATATCCAGTTATTTTACTAAATAAATAAGAGCAGCAGGTCCACCATTATGCATGTGTGTGTGTGTGTAATGTAATTTTGTCATTGGCCCGGAACACAATAGAAATTACAACAAAGGACTGCCGACAATGGTGACAAAAACATCACCAGTTGACACTAAACGTGTAAATAATTTATTATTTGTTCACACATTTATTTTCCCTCGGCCATTTTTACTGTTTTTGTTTTGTTACAACAAAATGCAAGTTCTTTTTGTTTTTCTATTGTCGTTATTAGTTTGTATTAAAATTTTAATGAAAATTAAGGCAATTAATTTTAGTGCTGTTTCAAAATTGCTAAATTAATTTCAACAAGAGCTTCAGTATTGGGCGAAGTCATTTTCTGTTCTGACAAATAACACTTTCCAAAGCAAAGAGAAATTAATAGAGTCCGACCGAATGTTTGTGTTCGGTTACGGAGTTCATTGAAAAATCATCTTCAGCGATGAGGCCCGTTTCCGGAAGAATGGCTACATGAACAAACAAAACGAAATCCAAGAGTGTTCAATGCATCCCGAAAAATTCACTATTTGGTGTAGATTTTGGGCTGGCTGATTCATCGGTTCATATTTCTTTGAGAACGATGTTGGCCAGGCCATCACTGTCAACGGCGAGCGCTACAAGTCGATGATTATCAGCTTCTTTTCGCCTGAATTTGATGATTCGGACACCAACTACGTGTGGTTTTAACAGGACGGCGCTCTACGTGGTACACAGCTCAAGCCACATTGGATACTCTGCACAAGCGATTCGAAAACATGATCATCTCAAGGGGAAATGTTGTGAAGTGGCCACCGAGATCGTGCGATTTGACACCTTTAAACTTTTTCTTATGTGGTTTAATTATGTCGCAAATTCAGCCTGATTTATGCCGCAGTCACCCAGTGAAGCTGTGGCGAACATTTGAACATTGTTATATTCCACGCATAATGGCATCGATAAGTTTTTCAAACGAATATAAAATATCGATAATATCTTCCACATATTTTGTTTTATTTAAATTTCAAAGTAGAAAGCTCTTTATGAAAGACCCTGTAGTATGAAGCGTTGAGCACCACACCATTTCATACGATCATAGGATCGTAATTCGGCTTATAGGCAGTCGAAGAAAATGTCATTGGACGAACAGTGTACGAAGAGTATATTGTCAGCTCTCGTGTACAGTCGTTTTACGAATATTGATTATTCAACCGGGAAGCGAAGTATTCCTTCCTTATTTTCGGATATAAATGCGTTCCACATAGAGTGACACGAACCAAAGTGCAACTTAAGAGCTGAGCAATAGGGTAGGCATATTTCAAAAGCAACAGACCTTTGATGACCCTGGAAAGTCTGAATAGACGTACCTCAGCTGGAAAGAAAAACTGCATTACAAACTACAAAATAATTCTCATCGCATCTGCTCCAACCTAACGGATGTGCAAGTGCACAAATAAAAATTTTACCAAATTGTAACTGCAATGCAAAAGTATGGGAACTAACAATTACACGTCCGCAGGTACATTTCGACATTTATCTGTGTGTTATTGTTGTATAAACGTGTTTGCATTTACTCGCATTTATTTGTCTATGTATTTGTTGGATTTGTTTTCATATTGTTTTGCGTTATTTGCCAGTTGACGCGATAAAATTTCAATTAAATAGAGTCATACATTTCAAACTCTTTCCTGCACTGCTTCACTTAGTCTTTCCATTCTTCCACTATTGTTTATGTGGGTGTGTGTGTGTGTTTTTGTTTAGTCATTTGTGTACATGAATATATTAATGAAAGGGAGAAAAAAATAACAATTTCAGTTAAAATTTGAAAAGTTACCAACAATGGGGACCAAGTGACCATGTGAGCATTGAAATTTGTCAAACACTTCAGCTTTTATGAATTGCGCTCGGTGCTTGAAAATGTGTCAAATGGTTTTAATATTTGACAGCAATAAAGGCGCGTAGTTTCGCTTATTTAATACTCATATTGTTATACACAGGATTTTGTATAAAAATTATATTAATCCAGGGCTCATTGAAAAAGGATGTGACAAAAGGATTTCAGGAATAATTAAAAAAAATCAGAATATTTCAAAAGGCAACAGTTTTTATTTATTCAAGTGAAGTAAAGTGTTTTCTACGGGTGTTTTCTATTCAACTAAAAGTGCCCCGCATTTCTTACCCAATTTGACCAAAATTCATTTAAAAATTGAGCACTTTATTGTTGCAGTGGAACATTAATGTGCAAAAACTTTTAATAAATGAAGTTAAAAGTGCAAAATGAAACGAAATTAATCAAATTTTAATCGTTTTGTCAACAATAAATTCGTTGACAGAAGTAAACGAATTAAATATGAAAAGAAAAAAATAATATTGGGTAAATATTTTAGCGACGGCTCTAAACGGCTGTTCTTAGAAAATTCGTCCATTCAAACAAAATCAATATTTTGAATTTTATTCTTGTTTTCGATATAAATACACCAACGAGGGTGAGGATGGCGAAAGCTGAAATAGTCTGCACGTTGACTACAAAACCAAAAAGTTCTGCGTTCGAGCACAGTTGCGGTCGGTTATAAAAACATCTCGCATTTTTTCTGATGTGCATTAGTGTGTCTTCGTGTTGTCAGTTGTTGTCGGAAGGTTTCAGTGACGAAGGCATAGTCACACTGGTCACTGAACAGTAGCGGCTTCAGTTGATACTAATTCGTCGATATTCTCGAAGTAAAATCATTATTATTAGTTTTTTTCTTTAACAAAACACATTCTGCGAAGCTCTTAGCTTATCTGCAGAAACACCCAGGGTCTAGGCGGGAATCGAACCCGGAACCTCTAGATTGATAGGCTAATGCTCATGCACTACGACTCCGAAACGAAGCTTCAAAAATGATATGTGAGGCGCTTCAACACTGCAATAAAATAAAGAAAGTGCAAAAGCAGAGTTGTCATCTCTCTCACTATCGCTTGCCTCTAGTTCCAGCACAATGAATCGTCTTCCCCTGAGTGCTGGTCCCAGATAAAAAAAGGTTTGGAGCTTATTCACATAATCTTTGGCTTTGAGATAACCCCACAAGAAAAATTCTGGTGCAGTCAAATCAGGCAATCGCCGTTTTTAGAAGATATCCGATTTGGAAATTGTTGCCCCAATAACTCCATCGTTGCAGAGGCTGCCGAAATCATATGTTGGCGTTTGGTGGCAATTGCGGAAATAAAAATATTACGAAGCATTTATTTGTGACGTTCTCCATTGTTAGACTTGCACCTGGATGGTTAAAAAAAACAAAAAAAATGGACCGCAAATTTTTTTGGCGGTAAATCCACACCAAACAGTAACACGTTTTGTGTGTAGAAATTTTTGATGAAAATTTTTGGAATTTTGTCATCCCCAAAATCTGCTGTTTTGTTTCTTTACGAAACAGTTCAAGTGAAAATGCACTTCGTCGGTCATCATTAAATTTGATAAAAAGTTTTCAAAAGGAATGCAAAGTCCTCAGAATTTAGTTGTCGGACTAGTTGGATTTTGTAAGGAAAAAAAAATTTGCCGCAGAGTGCGGTCAGAAATCGTTTTCTGCGACGTTCTAACGCACAGCATCAAATTCTTTCGGCCGATCTGCTAGTTCGAGGTCTGTACGTCTCGAATCTCCAATAGTCCCAAATTCAGCGAAATTCAAATTCACCAACGAATGAATGGGGTTGGACCCATTGAAGCAGTTCTTACTGCCCTAAAATCTTCTGTATGCACGTTGAATATTAATTATCGCACGATTATTTTCAAGGAATAGACAAAACAAACTTAGTTCTTTGCGCACTTTAATAGAGTTCCATTTTTATACGAGTATATTCTCCCAAGTTTAATTCCTGAAACAGAAACAAAAATAAAATGTAGTTTCGAGAGCGCATCAATAAGTCCGTGACTTTTTGAATGAAACATAGTTTTTTTTTGCAAAACAAAAATTTATTTTTCAACATAATCTCCTTTTAACTCAATAAACTTAGTCCCACGTTTCGCCACTTTTTGTATCTCTTCCAAAAAATTGGATTTTTCGAGGTACTTCAAATAGACATTTGTTTGGTCAATAATTTCATCGTTGGAGGTGAATCTCTTTCTTTAAGTTTTGGAAATATGGTCTAAATCCGGAGAATATGGCGGATGAGGTACCAATCTTGGCCATATGTGGTCGTTTTCTTTTTAAATCCTCATTAAATCGGTCTAATTAGTTGGCATAATATTCGCCGTTTATAGTTTTTCCTTTTTGAAGGTAATCTATGTGGATTATCCCCTGATGGGAACAGTGTTGCATTTCATATAACTACGAGGGAAGTTCGAAAAGTCACGGACTTATTGATCCGCCCTCGTATAATGTTTTTACGTCATATAGTTGCTTTAGCCGCACCCTGTATGTATTATTTTCCTGATTTAATTTTCTGTTTTCTCATTCAACAGCATGTTGGCTTTATGTTTCTGTTAACGACCAAATTGAAATGAAAAGGTCTATTGTATTTAATTGTAAATGATATTAACATTTCACCAGCCACATAAAAAATGATTAGAAATGATACTGTTACGAAATAAATAATTTATTTTATTTAAAACTGCAGCATTTCCAATTATATTTTATACACTCAAGTGCCTTCATACACAAAAAGTTTAGCTTTTTATATGACAGGAATTTAATTGAAAACACTGTAACGAACTTATGCCACCGTGTGTGTAACTGAACTAACTTTTTTAAACTGTCACGTATTTATTTTTCGATTATTTCAGATTTTCATTTATTGAAAATTTAATCTTAAGCCATCGTTATTGATTTTGTTCGCATTACTTTCAACGTAGTTCCATTTGCCGGTTCCTTAACTGATGAAGCTCTTTAATTGAGTTGCATTTTACATATTTTTAGGTTTATCATGTC
This sequence comes from Dexiosoma caninum, assembly GCA_963924685.1. Taxonomy (NCBI): domain Eukaryota; kingdom Metazoa; phylum Arthropoda; class Insecta; order Diptera; family Tachinidae; genus Dexiosoma; species Dexiosoma caninum. Next base: position 122,476,891 of record OZ004725.1, on the reverse strand, counting down.
ATGCTTTGTATTGTTGTGTTAAGAGATCCTGTGCTTTTAAAAATTAATGTTATTTCCCCCAAGAAAAATAAAATAAAATTGTGAAATGTTGAAACTTGGATTTGAAAATATTTTTTCCCCAATAACCTGTATATTCGCTGGTGTTTCCTTACATTCTTTCCGATGTATGGATAGATACGCGCTGGGAATAATTGATAACCCCAAAAGTGTTGGGAAAAGCCACACGTTAGTTTATATTTAAACTGCTTTCGGGTACGTACGCATAATTTAGGGAAAATCAAGAGGAAATAAAAACTCAAAGAGCAGAAAACAAATGCCAGACAGTAAATTGTCAGCACACCGCAAATACCACTTCAACAAAACCTAAATTCACCCAACTCAACGTAACCACGTTATGCCATGTAACTATTGCTTTTTCACTATTTTTTTTTTCACTTTTAGTTTTGCCATTTGAACATTGTGTCCCTACAAACAGAAACAATAGCGGAAGGATCAGCAACTGAAACAACCACATTCACTTCTTGTAAAAGGTGTGTGTGTGGGTGTGTTTGTGTGTTATTTGTCTTTCGCTGGGCATAGTGCACTTTTTTTGACTTTTCACTGCAAAGGATTAGGGATTACAAAACACAAACACACACACACACACACATACACATACCTACAACACTTTCCTCTCTCATAAAAGAGCTCCAACACACTTGAATTGTGGATTGTCAGCGGTATACGTACGCACTACAAGTGAATAAATTTAGGTAAGTGTATGTGTAACAATTCCTGCACCCACCAGCAACTATAATATTCGTGCTACGTGGGTTGTTTTAGTTGTACAATTCTGTTCCGCGTTGCTTTTGTTTCAGTTGGAAGAAAAGCACGAATTTTGTTTATTTTAGACACTATGCGCAACACAATCGCATTGAATGCCATACAGCACCCAACGAGCTGCCTCGAGGAGCAGTGTTTAAATAATTTGGATACCAGAACATGATTCCACTCCAGGCCTGTGCCTCCGTAGCCTATTGCATGAGCATTAGTGTATCAGTCTGGAGTTGTGGGTTTGATTCCCGCCTATACCCAAACAAGCTAAGAGCTTCGTACAATTTGTTGGTTTAAAAAAAATTATACTGGTCTAAAACGGGTGGTAAAGGACTGGGATAGGATAGATTGACCAATACTAGAACAGCGTAGAGGCTTTGAGATACTCTAAAAAATATCTAGATTTTGATACAAGAAAAGCCGAAATACCTATTAGACTGGACAGGAAGAGGAGCCGTATATTTACGGGGCTCTTACGGGCCCTTGCAGCTGCAAAGGGCAATGCACAGACTCACAAGAGCATCTGCAGGTTCTGCTGTGAGGATGTGCAGGCTATAGAACATCTTATCACCAACTGGAGTAGGGAACTCTTGGACAAGTTCAAGTTATGGTTGAGAACATACGTTCTCTCCACCTGCAGACTGGTCCAATGTTTTAATGTGATTAATGGTCAATAGACAGTATCGGCTGAACAACAGATGAAAGTGGTCGCGCTGCCTGAGGCCTCTGCCTGAATCCTTTATACCGTCACCACTACCAACATGTTTCGGCAAAACTTTCATGACGTAAGTACTTACGTCGATATACATTTAATTTAATATACATATGTATTCATCTGTATTCACTTGCTATAACTAGACGCAATAATTTTGAATTTTTTCATTAGAATTTAATTGAAATTTATTTTTGCTGTGTCATTCCATCAGTATCCGCGGTCATTAATTATTTTAGCACCGCTGCAGAAATATTTATTTGAAGTCAGAATTACCGAATAGACTTTATAATTTTGCTCGATGTATTGTTCAACGGACACAGATTGATGGTCAAGAAAAACACCTAACAGAACCTATTCAACATTGCAGCTCTTAGTCCAATAGGCTAGAATATACTCCAGGGGATATTATGATCTTGATTTCTGAGTACGATTGACTTTTGTTATATCTTCCGGTGGATTTGGCAACGTTAACGCAAACAAACTGAAATCCAGCGGGACTTCTGTTCGCCCATAATTTCCTTCTACATAATCTTGGCAAACCTCGGTAGATATCCCTCGCATTTTTTTTTCGTATCTACAAGTATATTTTCGTGTGTTCATAACCAAACGCCATATTGGTAGCAGCCATTGTCTGCGGTTGCTTGTCACTTTATTCAGTCGGAAGTGAAACATTTGCTTGTTGTTAAATTAAAATAATTTTTTAGCCGACTCCCTCTCACTTTTTAACAAAGAATGCTGCTGGAAAAAAATCGCTTGCCGGATGACGATGTAAAAATGATGCCAGTAATGTTCGTTAATATTGTTTGCTCATATTTGCTGCCAACCATCCCAACATACATATCTACATACATACACGCGTGTGTACACATTTAAGCAGAATTGGAAACGAAATTTCATGCTTTTCAAACACGCCAGAAGGTTGGAGTTTAAAGTGAAAATATTTGAACAAAAAAGGTTTGAAATCCATGAGGAGAGGAGTCACGCATATCGAATGTCACAAACAAGTTTCAAATTAATTAACAAAAAAGGAAATATAGAATAATATTTATTAAACAGAAATTCATGGGATAAATATTTGCGGCGTTTTCTTATATTAAATACAATTTAGTCATTACCATTTGTTTGCTGGGCATCTTTTCTAAAAAAAAAATTCATAGACTTTTTAAGCTTCAGAAACCATCTTGACAACCAGCAGATTTATTAAATCGGAGTGGCCAGCTAACATTTTAAATACGATTATTTCAAAAAGTAATAAACGTTGCGGAGGGAGGATGGTGCCGTTGGAATTATCGATTGTGCGGATTTGTCAGTTACGATCCCGCAATGGTCGAGTGAGCATCGCGCGTTCGCTGTGGAGACATTTTTTAAGAATAATGATTCTTACGTAATTGCTCGTCGAGAATTTTGTTCAGAGTTCGGTATTCGGCGAATTATTGATGGACCGAGTGTAAATTTAATTCGTTCAGTGATGCAGAGGTGCAGAGATTACGCGCAACTGCTTCGGCTATGAATGGCCCACGGCCAGGGCCCAGTCGATCTTCACTGGTCCATCTTGAACTGGTTGAAAGAAGTTTACGTGAAAATCCGCGACTTACAAAACGGAAAAGAGCAGCCTCACTGGGACTTCCAAGAGCGATTATTTATGAAATTTTAATGAGGGATCTGAAGGATCTGGATGACATGCTCTTTAAAAAATAAAATCCGCATTGCCATTCTATCGTTCAATGCTCTTAACAAAACTTTGTGTCAATTATTACGTTTTTTATTTAAGTTTGAAAATATAAAACTGCTACCAGACACCCTTTATAAAGTCTTAAGCCATTTTGACACGTTTTCAATGCAAACTTGGCACGAAATCATAACTGCAAAATTTGATCTCTGGTGTGAAGTATTCTTATATATATTTTCACTGCAACAAATATTCCTGTGGTGTTATTGTTTTTCTTTTTAGTATTTTTGAATACGGAAAAATCGATTGGAGGGCAACAAAGCGTGTGGCTTGTAATTCCAATAGTTTGACATGGCACACATTTTCTAGATGGTTGTTTAACTTTCCATTAATTAAATTTTTTTTAGACTATTTCAACTATTCGAGAATGGTAGTAAAAAACAAATGATTTATTACAATCATATATACATATGTATATCTCTCTCTCCCTCTCTGTGGCTTTAAATTTATTAATATTTTCTAAAAAAAAAAATTAATTGCAATTAGTTGTCATATGTGGAGCAAAAATTTAATTTAATATAAAATGTCATCAGACAGATAATTCTGTGTGGGGATGAGTTTTTGTTTTTCTTTTTTGAATACATTTAATTAAAAACGGAAATCACTTAAATATACTCTGATAAACACATCTGCATGCGTACACAGAAAAACGCACACATATAAAAACGTTTCCATATGAGTATATGGAAGTTATAGTCAGTATGTGTAAGGGGAATATACCCTGTAGGAAGCCTGGGACCAAGAATCTCCAAGTCATCACTTTTGTCGATTTGGTGACTTTTTGGTGATATTGTCTACGAATCGTTTACAATTTTAATTTGTCTGCGATGAGAAGAGAATGCTTCTCTCTTTTTGAGAGAATCTAGTATATTATCTCACAAAATCTACCTACTACTACTACTATTTAGTACATAGGACCACGGCCATTAGTATACCCACAAAAAATGACACCATAAGTGCTAAAACTGTACACCTTCCTTGTCAATAGTGTGTTAAATAACGTTTGTGGTCAAGTTGACAACATCGTTGTCAATTCGATGACAACGATATCGATAACAACAAATATAATCCATATTATTTTTCTAGCCACATTTTATTTCCCAAAAACTTATTTTTCATAAGATTGAGTTTAGACGAGGAAACATTTGGAAGGGAAACACTTAGTTTGGTAGCATATTATGGGTGGACAAGGTAGCATCGTTTTTGTATTCGGTACTCGGAGATATGCTTTGTTCTCATATTCGTTGCTTACAAAAATAACACTAACAATGGAATAGTACTAACAATAATAATGGAAAGTCGCCGGCACCATGTCGCTAATGAAAAAAAAAAGAAAATTCCAAATGTGTTCTCGTCTAAACTCGCACTAATACTATGATCAGACATTCATTCTTAACTGAGATATTTTAAGAACTTAAATTTAGTGCTCATACATATTTAATTTAGTCAATTTCGCTTACGCAATTAGCATTTCAAAACTGAAAGGAAAACAACATTGTGAGGTATAATTCGAAGGTCATCTCCTTTTCCTTTTTTTGCTTTTTTTTTTCTGATTTACTGTTTGGACATTTGACTTGCCATTGTGCAGAATTTTTTCTTTTCACTGAACATACTTCACAGTAAAAATACTTATGAGAAGGGTTGCATTTCAACTTTTATACAATATTTATAACAATTTCGTACTTATTGCGCGATAACTTCATTTACATTTTGTATGAAATATTGAGCTCAATAATGGATTTTATTGCAAAAATCTCAATAAACGTGCATGTCTGAATACCGTTTAAAATTACACAAAACAATAAATACAACAGATACGAGTACATACCCGAGATGTTAGAGACTATGTCAATATCAAATTATTGCAGTTTTACTGATGCTATTTCCTGCAGGGTAGTTGCTCACACATACTTGTAGTGCGTAGTTCAAGCTTAATAAGCATGTGTTGGTGTTGGTAGATTTTCATTCAAAATAACCTGCTTTTCTTCTTACCTACGTACATTTATATGTGAAGGAATGTTGCCAGTTTAACACACACACCCATACATATGCATGTATGTTATTGCGTGTAGGGATGTGTGTTCGTGCTGTTCATTTTCATATTTAAAAGAATCTTTTTAGGTTTCAATTGTAGAGTTACAGCAACTGAATCTTTTGCAAATTCTGTGACTTTGCCATGTGTTCTTTTAAGCTTTTAAAAAAATTTGAGAGAAAATCATTTGTGGGAAAATTATGTTTAAGCAATCGAGGAAAGTAACAATAGTTTACAGTGCAACGATTCCAAGTTTAAATTGAATTAAATTTGAATTATTTAAATTAAAAAAAAAATAAATTATTTCGCAAATATTTTAAATATTTAATTTGTTGCATCAATGAAAGACATTTATTGATATTTATTGCATCGCAAAATATTACGAGCTGCCGGATTTGGTAGAGTTTCAACTTTTTCTACCTAAAGGTGGTAAAAGTGGAACCCTGACCTTCGGAAAATGCCCGCCACCTTACCTTGTATATTTATTGGGGCCTTTTTTATTTTTTATTACGTTATAATTAAAAAACTACTATTTTTGAGTTAATGATGCAGAGTAATTCTTCATATCGGCATTTATGTTGTGTAAAAAATTCGCACAACTCGCTTCACAGTCAGCTCGTGACGCAAGAATATTATTTCATTTCCCCACCCCATTAACGCGTAAGTAAACTGAAAATTTAAGTATGTTTTTTAAAAAAACATATTTTTTTTTTCAATTATGGCGTGATAGATGTTGGTTACTTTCTACAACGAACTTCACTTGCTAACGCACTGTCAAAATTTGATTTTCTAGCACCTCTGCGATGATGCCATATTATTATGATTTGCTCCATTTAAATTATGTTGCCATGAAATTTTTTCATAGATAAACAGGGATTGCCACTTTTGTTTTGACCTGAGTGAGAATGGCTGACTTATATTGGGAGCCTAATTTCACTTTTTCACATTTCGTTTTTCACTAACGCTCCTTTTTCACTGTCTTTAATTTCGTGCATTAAAATATTAAAATATGCCAATTGTGTAAATAAACGTAACAGTGTTTGGCATTTATAATTCTTATATTTTTATTAAATACCCCGCTCTCATTTAAAAATTACACAATCAAATTTGCATTCGTTCAAATCAGTTGAGTTGAGTTGGCGTTCATTTTCGTTAGTTTCATTTAAAATATAATTATTCCAGTGGATTTTGTGATTTTAATCTTAATCTGTTTAATTTGCCATATATGAGCATTTTTAAGCTTGGCTGCATTTAAAATAAATGTCTGCCTGCCTTCCTGTCTTCCTGCCGCTTTATTGTTTTTGCCAGTTTTTTTGTAAGTCATCTCTGCAGACTGTAACTTTATGAATCTTTAGCAATTTTCCACAAATTCTATTTCATAGTGCAATATTTGTATGTTTGTTCATGTGTCTGGCTGTATTCGAATGTATGTGTGTGTGTGTGTGTGAGTGTGTGTGTACATGTGCCTTTGAGTCAATGTATTATAAGACTATAAAATGTTGTCTTTGTTGCTGTTGTTTTTTTCATACATATTTTATTTAGTTAGGAAAGTTTTATTTTATTACTCAGCAGAAAAAATTTTGTACATTATTTTTGTTATTAATGCATGTGAAAGCAAACCAGGAGTGAGTTGCGGCTGGAGCCGAATTTCTAATCAGTTATTTTTGCTCAAACCATTATTGACAGGGCAAAATTGTCAAACGCCAATTGATATCTTCACCAGACAACTTTTATTAAATTTAAGGAAAGAAAAAGAAAATCATATACTGAGAGATGCAATTATCTGGATCTGATTTAAACTTAAGAATTATTTTATTACTCAGGGGATGACCCCTACACAAGCGATGCATTGTGCTGGAACTAGGAAATTAGGTTATGGGGAGGAGGATAGAGGGAGTAGTGTTTATTGACATTTGATTTAAATCTTCCCATGCTAAAAGTGACAGGAAACACCTCTGCGGGTAGTATATTCCACATACGTGCCGTTCGGCCAAAAAACGAATTTTCTCTGTAATGCGTAGTGCGAATCGCCCTCAAATCGACCACAAATGGATGCGCTCTTAATGATGATCGCGTCGTGCGCGCGAATAACCGGGTTTCGAGAACAAGTTCCCTGATTTCATTAGAACACATCCCATTATAGTAACGATAGAAAACGAAACGCACCCCACGTTGCGACGATGCTCAAGAGAGTCAATAGAGTTGGCTACCCTACTGTCTCCTATGAGTTTCTTCGCCCTTTCTTGTACACAATAATTGCTAATAACAGATGTGATCAAGATTATCGTGGGTACCTACCTACACGAAGGGCCAACACCAAGTTGCTCTCAACACCGCGTGAATTTTGTAATGTTCACCACCACCGGCATGGGCCCATCGAAAGACAACTGCTGACTTAAGCGCACACAAAGTTTTCAATTCATAATCATAGTTATTTCCAGCCTATGATATACATCTTGCTAAGGTGTTTCGGGCTGTCTAAACCCTGTGTCACAGCAGAGAGATCAGCTCTCCGGTGACTATTGTTGAGTGGCAACAGCACCTAGATTAGTAAAAACCACATCAGAGCGCTTGTCATTAAAATGACAATATGTCCCGAACAGACCAATAACTACTCTCCCCGCGTAACTGGGGTCTGTCAAACGCAGCCACTGTGCGGTGTGGACACAAAGTACCTTCCGGCAATGTCTTCAATTAGAAGAACCAGCCTTATTGTCATCAGGCCTTAAATCCCGTGAGCTAGCCATAAAGACTTGATCCGCTAAGCTTAAGGGAGTTGTGGTAGTCATAAAACCCGTACTTTGCAGAAACTATTTAGGCAACCGGTGTCCCCTAGAGCCAGACTAGACAAGGGTTGCGGTTAAGCAGCCAAAGCCCGTAACACAATCCAAGTTAGATCTTTGGTGGGATCTCGAAAAGTCGCCTCCTGCGTAATCTTTAAGTTCTTTAAAAACTCAAGGAGATTAATCACCTTCTCTATTAAAACACTTCAGCGGACCAAAGGCCCTGAGTACGTGTAAGAAATTATACTAAGCCGAAAGGCTAATTGTCGCCTAGGTACCGCCCGAAATGTACTAAAAATGTAGTCGAAAATGACCTCAAAAGGAAAGACTGCTGCAACGAATATAGAGTAGGAAATTTAAATGACATTGTACTTAGTACGTAATGGAACGGTCGTAGTGTTATAATGAAATAAAAGTTCCATCGAAATCAAAGCTTTATGTGTGTTTTATTTAACTTGGCTTTTAAAACCGAAAAACGAATAACCCTGGAACGTCGCCACCAAGAAGAAATTCGTAAAAGAATTTTCAACAACAGCTGAGGTTTCCACCTTCACCCATCCCACCTGCGACGAAATAATTTTGCATTGGTTCGTAGGGATTGTGGCATTATATTCGAGATCGTTTTAGTGTGCTAAAGTCTCGGAAATCTAACATATACATCCATTCAGACATTATCGCGAAAGTAGCCACAACAGTCCCACAAAATCTTAAAGCGCTGAAATATAAAAAAAGGTCGATTTTGGAAAAAAAATTTTTTTGGAGTAGTTTTCAAGAGATATTCCCTACATATGCAATATATTGGACAGGTATAGTGTAGAGAATAGAGAGGCGGTGAAAAAGCTGATAAAACTTAATTCTTGCACAACTATGCTGGTGCGTGTTAATTATAAAACAAATTAGCGGCGTCTCTGATGTTAATTTTGACGCATTATTTTTAAGTGAGGTTGGCGATGGCACGAATGATGGTAGTCTGTATGTTGACTACAAAACCAAAAACAGACCTGGGTTCAACTCCAGTTTCAGCCTAAAAAATACTAAAAAAAAAACAAAAATAAAAAACATCTCGCATTTTTGATATTGTGCATTTGTGTGGCTTTGTGTGCCAGTTGTTGTCGGAAGGTTTCAGTGTCGAAGGCATAGTCACTGGTCACTGAACAATACCGGCTTCAGCTGATAGCAATCCACAATCACATCAGAACGTCCTCCTTCGTCGGTATTGTGTAGCACCGGCGAAGTAAAATAATAATAAAAGTGGCTACTAAACCGAAGCTTCAGCACTGCTACGAGTATAAAAAAACAAAGAACGTGTAAAAGCAGAGCTGTAAAATAATTAATTAAGCTTCACCTCCTGTCGTTGCTCCTACTATCCCTTTCCTATAGTTCCAGCAAAATGCTTCGCATGTGTAGGAGTCGTCTCCTGAGTGCTGGTCCCAGATAAAGAAAAAAAAAAGCTAAGGGGAGCCATTTTTAATTTATTATTTCACTTCGCCGACATTTTGGTTGCCAAATACTGACGAGGGGAGGGTCCCTCTGCAACCCGTTACCTACTGAGCCTTCAATACCCTCTTTGGGGGTAAAATCAGTATCAATAAAAATAGTGGGCAGTTGAAAAAGTTCCAAAGATTTTATAGGAGCATGTTATTGTAGACGCTGTTGGAAAACAATTCGTTCGCGCGTTATAATCCTGGTTCTAAATTATTTGCAACTTTTTAGTTGTTCGTCACAAGTGGCCCAATAAACTGAAAAGCTCAACTCATCCACGCTTTCCATAAGTAGAGCATCCATAAAGAGAATGTAATTTTCATCATCGTTTTCCTCAAGTCATGGCACTTGGTAAGTCAGTCGTTCATTGTTTTTTCTTTGCAAACTTCTTTCTATTGCCAACAATAACATGAATTGAAATTACTCATACGCCAGTGTGTGCACAGCAATTTGTAACAAATGAAATCAACATCAAAAGTGGAAGCAACAACAGCAACGGCAGCAGTCGCTGCCAAACGAACAATAGTAACAGCGCAAAAAGAGAAAAAAGTGACAGCAACAAAACACACTGTTGAAAAAAAAACAACAAATAACGTCAAGTGTGCTCTTAAATACTCGTTAATCTTAAAGCATTGGTTAGCAAGTAGATAAAGAATAAAACGTTCTGTAAAGCTCAAACAAACACACGGACACCACGGCGACAATAACAAAAAAAAAACCAAAAAAAAAAATGCTAAAGAGCAGAGGAGTAGGCCGGGCTAACAATTTGTCAGTGCAATTGTAGCGTTTGCTATTGTTACCATGAATATCAAAATATTTTTAAGCATTTTGCCTGATTTGCATTTTGAAAACAAAAAACAAAAGTCATCAACATGCTCCTACACATTTGCTCCATGCTGCTGTTTGGCTATTTTTGTTGTTGTTGCGTATGTTGCTGTTTGTAAACAGCAGAAATCTTCTAAACATGTCCTGTATTATGCCTGCCTTTAAATTCTTTGTTTTTGTCTTTTATGGCCATTCACATTTCAATTTGCATCTCAACAGTTTTCAACGCACGAAATGTTAAATATTCATTAGTGCGTGGAAGCGAGTGAGCGTGTGTGTGTGTGTGCTAATGCAGTTGTGTTAAACGAGAATACGTCAGCACATGAAATATTGATCACTGTGTCTTGAAGTTGCTGCTGTGGCTACCGGTGTGCTGCTTGAATTCTATTGTTGGCGTAATTATACCATCATTTGTGTAAAATTCCTGAGTGTCATGACTGCCCTTAAACTGATGGAATATATGACCACAGGAATTTTAAAAACAGCATCTGCTAAAGTAGCGTCATGCACAGACATGCCAATGAAAACATTCAAGGATTCTGTAACCATGCGAAGCTTCACTTCACTGTAACAATCTGTAAAAAAATTCTTCTCAATATGCCTATTTTTGACTCACTAACATATCTTTGTCATTTTTAATTTAACGATTTTTTTTGCCTTTTTCTTTTTCTTTATCATATTTAACTCCCTCGCTTATCGTTACCTTCTTATACGCTCAACAATGCGCCGCACCACACCGCATAAAAAGTTCTACCAACAAAACTGCAATGAAGCTGAACGAATGTTTGTTTGATTGCATGTTGTGTTTTATTTTTCATATTATTTTCTGTGCCTTATACGTTGCCTTATTGTAAGCAGGGAATTGTTGTTCGAGCGTTAACCGTTGCTGCTGATATGGATGTTGTGCTGACTGGCAGTAGTGTTTGGTGTTTGCGCCCCTAAACATAAAAAGGTCAGCACCATTGCAGATATTTTATGTGTATCAGTTTTGCCAACAACTAATCTGAGCCGTCATATCATCGTCAACATGGTTACGTAACAGCATCGTGGGCATCATCTGAAAAGTGTTGCCACTTCTGTGTAAATTGAACGCTTCTTCGAGAAACGTAAATAAAGTGTTAAATGGCGTTTCTAGTCTATTCCTACGTTTCTTGCAATTTAAAGTATAATTGAGGGTGGCGATAGCTGAAGTAGTCTGCACGTTGACTGCAAAACCAAAAATTTCCTGGCTTCAACCCCAGTTTCGGACTCATAAAAACAGCTCGCATTTTTTCTGAAGTGCTTTTGTGTGTGCGAAAGCATAGTTACTGGTCACTGACCAATAGCAGTTTCAGCTGATAGCAATCCATAACCACATTAGAACGCCCTCCTTCGTCTGTATTGGGTAGCACCGGCGAAGTAAAATGATTACTAAAAATGGCTACTAAAACGAAGCTACAAAAATTAATACGTCTGCTTGACATCGGACTCGCTTCATCACTGCTATAAAAACAAAGAACGTTCAAAATCAGAGTTATAAGATAGTGAAGCTTCACCTCCTGTACATTTCTGCCACTATCACTTTACTATAGATTTAACACAATGCATCACTTGTGTAGGTGTCATCTGCTGAGTGCTGGTCCAAGATAAAATAAAAAAATTCGTAGAAGCTATTTTACGTCGTTTTAAAATTTTCCCACTTCCAAGTTGGCAATACTGTTTGCTATGGCATCCCAAAAGATGTGGTAAAAATGTAGTAAAACAAAACCAAAGACATTATATTGTAGTTAAAGCCCCCTGCCCCCCACTTCTTGAATGTGGAACAGAGATCAGCAATGAGTAGTGAAAAAGTGATTATACTCAAGTCATGATTCATTATTTCTTGCACTTATACATGTTCAAATTTGTTGTAATATAATCGCTACTCATATTCATTTGACAGCATCATCATACTCGTCCTACGCATATTTAACTACATTTAGGGCTCTCTTGGTTGATACTCTTCGTGACTCAGTGCGTATACGTGATGCGAAATAAGTACGATTCGTAGTACGAACATTAAAATAATCATTATGAGATTGTGTGTTTGCTCCATTGCGTTCATTATGATCAGATATTGGAAAAGTTATAAAGCTAAATCGTGTTTGACATTAAGCTTAAGAAAATTAAAAAGAAAAATTTAGAACTAAAAAATTTTCTAAAATCTCTGAGCATTTTTAACATTATTTTATGCTCTATTCAGCATTAATTTTTTTGGAGTTGTAGTCACACTGTTGGTTGGCAATGGTATACTTAAGCAAACCACATACAATACGATACGCTGTACAAGCGATTGCAACGTTTGTGGGCTCGTTGGTGTTGAGTTGCGTCGTGGTTGTACAACAAATCAAAAAATTTTATTTTTTGGAGTGTTGTACAGCACCGTTCTAACGTTTGTGGGGCTATCGCACACTGTTTCATGTTTATTATTCTTCTGACCACCTTATTATTTAATATTATTTGCGGACGAAACAAGATGAGAGCTCAACTGAAGTACGTAATTTTATAGAATTTTACAAATCGATGACGGAACTTTGGAATTACAAAAATATAAATTATAAAATAAAAAAAACTGTATTTATAGAAGTTATTACTTAGATACGTTGTCATTATATCATACGCGACAATATTTAATGTCGTCTTCACTTAATGAAAACTAGATGACAGAATGATGTTGGAAATTAAATTGTATCGTTTGTGCGACACACGTATGTGGTTGTTGGCGAGTTGGTACGACGGTTGTATCGTGTATGGCTTGCTTCATGTGTATAGATGACTTGAAAAACTCGAATGACTCGAGTCATTTATGAGTACTATGAGTATTTTTCCAAAACTTCTAAGTTATGCTGATGGAAAGATGGATGGTATGAGTACGATGCCGATGTGTGATTCAAATTTATTGCTACTCATACTCATAAATCAAAGTTATGGTGAGAATGTTGAATTTTAATGACGCATAAACACTTACGCTCATATTACCATCAAACTCTATGAGTAGCGAAAACATGACTCATTGCAGACCTCTGATGTGTAAGTAAATGGACAGTTGCCGCAACCACTATCGGCCACAAAGACAGTACAAAGAAAAAAATTAAAAAAAAACGAAAAGAAAAAATTGGAAGCAAAAGATAGATGGGTGTTGAACAGAGGCGGACGTTTCTCTTTCAATTGAGTTGAATGAGTGCAAAAGTGCCACTTTGCAACTCATAAATATTCGTAACGTATCGTTTGCCATTTTGTATATTCCTGCTGTCATTGCTGTTGTATGCTGAAGCATTAACTGTAAACTATTCCCGTTAGCTGTCTAAATGCAAGTACGTTTTGATGTATTAATACGAATACGCATGTATGGGATCTGTGTGTGTGTGTGTGTGTATGGCATATTTGCAAAGATGCACAGTGTGATGTCTTCATACATTTTTGTGCAAAAAATTCAAGGAGTCGTTCTAGATTATTGAAAATTGCCACCGAGCAATTGATTTCATAAAAATCTTCGAGCGCATCGCCCACCCGTCCATGCAATCCGAATAGATTTTTTGGTATAAAATTTTTCCTAACGATCCAAAAGACTTACATTTTTATACTTACGAGGTTTGTTCAAAAGAAAAGGTGGATTTTGTTTTCTTCGATTGCAATGGCGTAGTACATCATGAGTTATTGCCAACAGGTCGTACGATTAATAAGAAATACTACAAGGAAGTTTTGTAACGTTTGCGTGAAGCAATACGGCTCAAACGATCGGAATTGTGGAAAAATTAAATTATGGATTCAGCATCACGAATCACAGCACCAGCTCACACATCAATGGTTGTTCGTGATTTTTTGGTTAAAAACAACACCCCAATCATGCCTCAACCACCTTATTCACCAGATTTGGCTCACTGCGGCTTTTTTCTATTCCCAAAACTGAAGAGACTAATGAAAGGAAAGCGTTTTGCCACAATTGATGAGATAAAATCAGAGTCGAAGAACGAGCCATACCGGAAAGCGTATTTCAGAAGTGCTTCGAGGATTGAAAGAAGTGCTGGCATAAGTGCATTCTAAAGGGTGTCTGGTGTCAAATTTATATTTTTAAATACGATTATTTCAAAAAGTAATAAACGGACACCCTGTATCTGAGGCGGGATTACTTTGAAGGGGACAAAATGGATATTGATGAATAAACAAATATTTAAAAAAAAAATTCCAAATTCACCTTTTCTTTTGAACAGACTTCGAACAATTTTTAAAATAAACAGCGATGCAAGCCAAGCTTTATCAATATGATCCACGCCTATCGGCCACCTCAAATTCTAAAAGCTTTTTAGAAGGTTGACTTCGTATATTGTTTATATAAGGAGTAGATGAAGCAAACAAACGATGCAAATCATCAGCATTTGTTGAAATTCTGTTGCACTTCCCGGGAAAACATTAATCTATTCTGCAGATTTTATTTCAAAGCTGCACTGCAATGTAAGTCACCTTTTTCGGAAAATTTATAAGTTTGTTCTAAGATCGCTGGAAGTGGCTGGATTTTTTTTTTCGTTAAGCAACGAATACACTCTCAACTTTCATTTGGATCCAGTGAGAAAACGGAGTTAACTTCTTGTTTTTTCCAAGAAACATTTCAAAAGCAGAATTTTATAAGGCCATTTTAATTCGCTCATATCTGCTAAACTACATATGCAATCTAAATAATGTTTTTTTTAATTAAAAAGGAGGTGCTATACTTTACTAAAAACGACTTTAAAAGTTTAACAGTGCAAACAACACGCTTAAACCACTGAGTTGCATGAATATTTTCATCAGTTTTCATGGTAGAATATTTTCTTAACTACATTAGATTTTTTTTTAGTACAAAATGAGACTTTTTACAAAAAGCAATTGAGAATTTTTCTTGGTGAAACAGTTTTCTCTAGAACTGCATCATTAGATTTTGAAAACATTGTTTTTTTCAAAGAAAATACCACTGTGCGACGTACAGTTGATGGTTCAGTAGTAACAACACATTTAAGTTGTTGAATTTAAGGATTTTCCAACAGTCACAAGCTTCAAGTGGTATTTACGTCTCACTGGCTACATGGAATATGAAAATCATCATTAATGCCGCCAAATGCTTCTAAAATTCGAATTAAGAATAAAAAATTAAC
Organism: Dexiosoma caninum; assembly: GCA_963924685.1. Lineage (NCBI taxonomy): Eukaryota > Metazoa > Arthropoda > Insecta > Diptera > Tachinidae > Dexiosoma > Dexiosoma caninum. The sequence continues at coordinate 122,461,365 of OZ004725.1, read as the reverse complement.
TTTTGCCTTAAATTTGCTGAGGGACGCAAAAGTGATTTTTTTTGTTACTTTAGAAGTTTTCAAATATTTAAAATTATTATCAAAATTTATTATTTGAGAGAAAAAATTTTTACGTATTCAGGACGGAATCACATTCCGTTGCAGTAGCGATGAAACAAAGAGACACACCCTACATTGCGATGAAGTTACAGCAAGTCAATGATAAGCCTCTGCGCTCTCTCCTATATGCGGTTGAGTAGCTTCAAAACAGAGTTTGAAACACCTGCCCATACCGGAGAGTTGTATTTTATTTTCGATCGGATATTGGTGATGCCGCTTATAACGATATGAGATGGCGGAAATATATCTATTAGACATTCTTAAAGACTCAAGGCAGTCCAGGGACCTTCACTTCTTTAACATACAAACATACCATCGACAACTACAGCATTTTCGGTTATGCCCTCATGCATACTGGTTCTTTCGAGGTCCGAAATTCGGACGTTAAAATCGACCCCATTGACATTACCTCATGCTGAAACCATCACAAGATCCATTTTCTATGAGTGATTCCTATTCTACATCATGATAGTTACTGGATCACGAACATCCCCAATTTGTAATGTCTCCCTGCTCTTTGAGCGAATTTTACCTACGAACAAAAAAAAAATGTCGCATGCGAGCTGGATGAGAGCTCCTCTCCATGTGACCGGTTATTATGTTAGCGACTCTCCTGACTGTTGGCCTTTTTAGCATCAGTATCAGGAAATTCTATTAATTGTTCCAAATACTGGTTACCCTCACTGGGGCCTCACTTTCTTCTCCAAAAATACGTAGCGAAACCCTTTTATCAGTTACCCTTCACCTTTGATTTTTTTTACACATTGATATCAGTAACGACAGTTTCCAATCCAATTAGGGGTTCCTTCTTCATAACCTCATAATTGGAAAATGGGCTCATAGAAAAATAAGTATTTTGTTGTTCAATATTTTAATGTTTTCGCTCCGTTTTTCAAAAAGTTGCACATTTCCTAGTTTATCGCCTTAATTCTTCAACAGATTTTAAACTTAATATATTCTTCAGGTGCGAAAAGATTGAGCGATGCATCAAACCCATTTGATATGCCGGTAAAAGGACATAGCACATCAACATGAATAAATTTCCCGTACTTTCACAAATAATTTAAGTTTTAAAGAATATTTTCGATTAAATAAAGAGCAACTTTCTTGGACATTGAAAAAAATTGAATCAAGGGTGCTGCCGTCCAAATCGATTCCTCTTGTAATTGAGTTAGCAGCCACATTAAGCGCATGCTGCACACATCAGTATTCAGCTTCAATATTTGTCTTTGTGTTAGATAATATATATTGAAGTCTCCGGCACACTACGTCAACATTTCTCATCAATATTAATTTTTTTGGGTTTTTTCAAGTGTAAAAGTATAGAAGTTACCGTCGGCAAAATACATATCTATTTATTTCTCTATTTATTAAAAAAAGCACTGAAAATATTTTTTTTTGTTTTTGTCACTCTATTTTTTTAATTTGCACGTCCCAAAAAGCCACTAATGAGCGATATACTTTAATTAATTTGATTACAAAAATTTTTTACTTAATTTGTAATGAGTCACGACTACGACGTGCACTCAAAGTTACCAGAAATAAAATGAATATTGACAATAACGATGCCACACGACGTCAAACTGCTTCAATATTGTGATGAATATCAAAACCATTTTGATATTCGTCAATATTACACAGAGCGTATATGTGTGACTATTTTTCGCACACAATGACAAATATTAAAGCTGAACATTGATGATGTAGCATTCGCTTTAAGATTGTTAGCCGAAGGTAGCTTTCAAAGATCGATCGGAAACGACACGGCAATGCACAGAACAACATTTTCCTAATCATTTGTGAAATTTGTAGTTGTGGTATCTGAATATTGGATAATAATGAAATGTAATTTTAATATTTATTTATTTATTAAATTTACATGTACATAGTGTAGATGTTTTCACAGACATTTTTGCATTTAAATTAAATCAAATTTATGTATTTTTCTTAAATCGTGAATAATAAAAGTTATCGGTAACAACAGTAATTTTAATTCTTCATCACATTCTTTTCCTAGAACAAAGTGGGAAATGAAATCGAACTCGTTTTGACAAAAAACAAGAAGAAGAAGATCAAACTAGAAGGGAAATTAGTCATGCCATCACAACTCTTCTCGATAGTACATCGTTTTTGGATCAAAGTCGATTTTCATCACATACCTGATTGTGAAAACTGTCACCGTGGTTGTGTTGTGTCTTGAAAAAATTGGTACAGCAACATTTTTAAGCATTGAGTCACATGTGTGACCTTTCCTTTTTCTTTTTTTTGCCTCGATGGTACGAGGCTTGTTGGCTTCTCAAGTTTAAATCTTCTTCAGTTAATTTCATCAAAACTTACAAACAATTTTAAACAGTCACGTAGACAAATGCTAATCAAATATTTTCCTTCTATTCCTTTTCAGAAATGTTTTCAATTCATCTCGAAGTCGTTTTAATAAAACGGCACATAAAATGATAATGGAATATAATCGTTAACCCGTACCCGTCTATTGGTAAGCAATTTCTTTAATTCATTATTAAATGTTTGTAAAATGTTTCGTAACCATAAAAACAAAAATTGCTCTGTAAGTGCTCATGCTGTGAAGGCATTGTTACACAACTGGTGCCACACTGAGGGATTAAATTTAATGAAGCCGGAAAAAAGGCTTCACAAACTTCATGACCTGTTAAATTTGAAGGGAAATGATTTTAAGAATTTCACTGTGTGTAACAAAACACGTGTGTGCAGTGCAGTTGTATGCTCGTCTCTGTGCTTTTTTTTTTTGATAATTTTAGAACAACAAAAAGTGTTTCTTTTTTCCATGAAATGTGAATCAAATATATTAAATCGTAAATGCAAAACACACACACGCACACACATATACGCACACATTAAAGCATATATGTTCACATATTTATATATATATATGAATATACAGTGAAACCTCTCCTAGTGGACACCTCCCATAACCTGAGATTTTCAGCAGTTTTTCTGTACAAAATGTATTCCCATCACCGGACACTCTATAAACCGAACGCGCACACTAATGCGCCTATTGCCCCTATTGCGCTTTAAAACTCAACTTAGTTGAATTATTATAATTAAAACAGCTCAACTCTTTTTTGGTATTCTGAATTACAACTAACTGCCTCCTGTTTATAGAAAACGAGTGCAATTAATCGATCGGCCATTTATCCAATTGAAAACAAAAGCAATTTGAGTTTTTTTTTCAATACAAATGGCCAAACGATTATTTTCATTCGTCTTCTATGAACAGGCAGTAAATCCAGTGGAAATTATATGGACGTTGCCGATCTAAAAAGTGCAAATTTTTACATTTTATGGTTAAAACAGCTGGTTTAATTGTGGCAAAAATGTAAAACAGTAAATTTTATTTAAGCTGTATGAAAACTTGTTTCTTTTAAACAAATAAAAATATAGAAACACACTTGCTAGAATAAATCTGCGTACATAGGAAATATGCTGAATATAACTCATGAGAGTGAAAAAGTGGCAGGACTTATAAATTCAAAATTTATATTTTAGAAGATATGTTTGCCTCAGATGACGTTCATAGACTGCTAAACCTGATTATAACATAACTAAAATATTTAAAATAATAATTGCTGATTTACGGATATCACCAAAAAAGCCAAAAAAAAAGGTTTTCGTTTTTTAAATAAATGTACGACTTCAAGGAATTAACGCAACGATATCGGCAAATGAGCACTTCCTCTAAGCGGACACCTCTCATAATCAGACAAAAATACCGCGTTAGTTAAAGTCCGCTTCTGAGAGGTTTCACTGTGTATGTATACTCGTATGAGAGTGTGTATGTGTGTGTATATAATTTTTTTTTAAAAATCTGCAACGCTTAAAGAAATTTGTAACAACATCATCATCTTCCTGCTTTGCATGTGGAAGTTAACGTTAATGTGAATCTTTGTACATACAATAACAAAAACAGAGAAAAAAACACATCTTATTATTTTCTCTTCCTCACGCACACACACAGCCGTAAGCTCCTGTGGACTACAACAATAATTTACACATATGGCCAAACAAGTTGTTTTTTTTTCTGCTCGAAAAATAATAAATGTCTGCATAATCTGCAAAACCAAAAGCAGCTTCGTCCACAAACATCACACATACAAATGCACATGCATTTTTAGTCAATTCCTTTGTTGAATTCATTCCCTGAGTGTGGAAATAACTCTTCTCGAGAATTATGGGATTTTTTTCTTCTTTTACATGTGAATCGTCTTCCTGGTTGTTTGTTCCTTTTAAAAATCCGTTACTTTACGATTTACTTTTGTTTTGTTTGTGTGCGGCGTGCATTATTTTTGGCTTAAAATTTTCCATACGTTTGCTTGCTTGCTATTGCAAGCAAATTTAATTCAACATCTGTTGTTTGAAATTCCTCCATTTTATTTGTTCGTTCAACAAATGCTGTTGTTGTTTTCTTCTCTTGTTACTCTAGTTGCAATTTTTTTATGGAAGTTGCTTTGCCCTACTATTTCAGCAGCTTCACACAGCCGAACTTAAACGTTAAATCATGGTATTGGATAAGAAAAAAAGCTATTACGGGCTTTTGTTAGCGAAAATAAAAATAATATCAGGCGTTCCCGTTAAACTGCGAAATTTGATAGGCCGAAGAAATTTTTTTAGATAAAAACCCAGTTTTAAATTTTAGTCATTTGTACACATGCAAGGTAACACACAGGTAACCCTCCTTCAACGAGGCAGTTACGTTTCAAAAACTTCACATTTTGTGTGCAAACGCGTTATATGAAGCAAAAAAATTACACAAAAAATTGAAATGACGTTGTAATGATTATTTCACAATACGAAATAAATATTATTACTATTTACATGTGCGTATAAATTGTAAAAGCATGCTGTAATAACATTCTCTGCAAATAATGTGACTAGTCTACACAAGCATGTATAGTGTAGTTCACAGAGGACTAGGACTAGTCCAAGACTACTCTAAATGTATGGAGAAAACATGGTCTATTCAACATTACAATGTCCTATGGATGGACCATATAACCTATTTTATTAACCCAAAAACTACTCCATGTAACCACTCCATGGTGGACCTCAGAGAGTAATTTTAATCAGACGGAGTAATCGTAAATACGAAGAAAAGCTCAAACACTTGGCGTATAACAATAAGCTGTTGTTTTCAATGACATGGTTCATGGCTGCATTGCAAATGACGATATTTGTAACCAGTTCATTTGAGCTAAAATGCAGTCCAATATTATTTGCAGGTTGCTTCGGGAAATCACGTAATTAAATAAAATACACATAAACAGCCATGGCTCTCTGTTATTTAGAAGATTAAGAAAACAAACTAAGAGAATTGCAACATGTTTGTTACTCTTTTTTTCTGCAACATTCGTTAAACAGGCCGTAAAATAAATTGACCGTTGATAATATCAGGTAGATAATGGAATAATATGCTTATTCGTCATATTTGTTAAAACACGTGTTTGTAATACCGGGATTCGCCTATAATTGTGCAATTTTTCATATTCATAGATGGCATAATATATTGACAAAAATCAAAATGCTTTTGATTTTTATTCGACATCGAAAAGAAAATTGGAAATATTTTGCCTCTTATTGCGCAATATAACTGCCCAGTGAAATTTTTGCTACATACATCTTTGATTTGAGACCAATGAGAATGTAAGCAAGACCCATCCAATGTCTGTATACAATTTCTATTTACATTTACACAGCGATGGCCTAGGCTGTAAGATTTATCCAACACAATATACATTGTAAGCGAAGGTTGGATGGGTCCAACTATTATGGTGAATTCGGAGTGCAATAAGATATATCTGAATGCCATTGATCTTGGAATGAATTTTAACTATTGCATAATTAAATTAGGAACTTCATTTTTTTTCAATATTTTAGTTTTTTGTTGTTATATATATTATTAATATATATTAAATTAATTGTTATAATATGAGAAATAAAAAATAATTAATTAATTATAAAAGTTAAAGAAAATAATTGATAAAGTAATACATATGTATAAGTGTGAAATTTTGACAAAACACTTTAATTCACTTTTAAAAACACTTATGAACTTGATACAAATTTTACTTTGGAATGATAATAAAAATGAAAAAGAAAGAATAACGGAAAATTTACTTCAGAGAAAAGAACAAAATTCATAATTAAAACGAAATGACAATATGATACATTACAAAGCCATCCAAATCAGATGGTAATGCGATGCAAAATTTTTATTTGTGCTTGTTTTGATCTTTATTTCTAATAAACATTTAACTTTACAATTGGATGGGAAAAAGACAAATCCGAATCAGATGCGAGTTGTAAGGGCTTAACTATTTTCGTTTTATTTTCCCTATTGACATAATATTATACAATCGGATGGCTTTCAATTTGTAATGAGTAACCGGACTGCTGGGCGGCTGCTTTTGCTTTTGCAACCCTCTCCCAAAATAAAAAAATGAGTAAAATTGTTAATGGCTTGCTCTCTCAAAAATTAAACAAATGAGTAAAAATTATATTGGCGCGCATAAATGTAAGCAAATGTTGACATATACGCGTGTAAAACATAAACGAGCAAAAAAGTCACCTGATGAGTTGCTTTTACTTGATAAATATTGATTGACAACTCAAGACAATTTAAATAGGAAATATGCAGTTTAAGCAGAATCTAACCACTACCCTGTTGAGTTAGATTTCAACACTGTGTAGTTAAAACCCGTTAAAAAATAAAAAAATAAGGCGTTCATATTTTCGAGCTTTTGCACAAGTTCATATTTTAGACAATGGAAGAAAAAAAGTGTTAACATTTTGGAGCGTTCATATTATCGCGAGTGCACTGTCCAATAATATTGTATAATGGATGGATCGCATAAGATTCATTGTTTAATATCCACTCCTCCAGTTTAGTTAAAATCCTTTGTAGAAAAATTCTTTATAAAATCGATATTATTTCTTTATTTACAATATTATTTAGTGAGCAGTGTCAATTATTGAATATTGAACTAATTATACAATTTTTTATATCTGAAAAATAAGTCCTTTGGCTTTTAAACATATTTATATAATAAAAGTAATTAAAATTTTTGATTTGAAAAAATTTAGTTATCAAATGAATACAGGGGCCAAATTACGGCACTCGATTCGAATGGAAATTTCAAAACAAAATTTTATTAAATTGTATAAAAGTTTCATTCGATATCGAATGCTGTAATTTGAGCCCAAGAATTTATTTTCTTCTCCCATCTAAGACTCGTTTTTCGAAGTGTGAAATTTTAAATTGTACGAATGAATTTGGATCAACTCTCGTTTAAACCACAATGATGAAAACTATGCAAACGGCATGAAAAATATATATTGTTTATACAATATTTATTTATTTACAAACACATATGTATATGTATGCTTGTAAGTATAGCATTATTTGTGTTAATGTATGTATGTTTTCATGTGAGTGGCTGTGTGTGCATGTGTTTGCGAACAAAACTAAAGTCGAATATTTTATTTGGTAAAATAAATTACATGCTAAACGAGCAAATTTTACTCATACCCATGGACAAGTGTAAGTCTACATATTGGTATGCCAGCGCACACACACACATACACACAAACATTGTATTCGTTGTGTGTGTGTGTGTGTGTGTGCATTTGAGCGTAAATGAGCTTCTCTGAATGCATTGAGAAAGTAGAATATTTTCAAATGAATACATAGTTTTCGCCAGTTTCGTTTTACTTTCTGCTGTTTCTTTTTTGCTTCGTTTTTTTTTTCTTTTTAAAAATTCTAAACATACACATGGACTTTTTGTAGCTCGCTAGATGTGGTGCGAATGAACGTATTTGCTTACCAGCAACATTGAAGTCTAACTTTGTTTTGTATATGATTGTAGTTGCCGTTAATAAAGTTGAATTCGCTCTTCCGGTGCATATCCTAAAGGCGTGTGCCACATTCATATGCTTTTATACATTTCATTTCCGCTGCATGTTCAAATACATATACAAACAGACATATTTTTATATACAAAAGCGAAACGATTTCTATTTTCTAATTATTACAAAGTTGTTCGTTTTTTTTTTATGGAACTACACTTGGGGAAATTATTCACCCTTATTCTACTTGGCGTCGTCAATACAAGACAACACTGTTTTTTCGGTATTCCAGTTGTCGATATTGCAGTTTATTGATGACTGTCAATTTTTCTTTCAGAAATTGTGTGCTCTTGATGCTGCCTTTAATTGGTTTTAATTTTGTCGTCGCCATTTTTGTTACTGTGTTCTGTTGTGTTCAAAAAAAAAAGTAGGAAAAAAAGTAAAAGTAACAAAATAAGAAAAAAATTTTAATTAAAAATGGAAAACATTAAAATCAGAAATTCTTGTGTTTCCAAAAAAATGCAATTTTGCTTCTTTTTTTTTACAACATCTGTCATATTGAATTCTATGCATTGTGGACAAACTTCCCTCTCCATGACACTCATAATCTCAGACAAATACTTTGCCACCACGAGCGGTGACCATCCCCTATTAAAATATATTCCAAATCTGCGATGGTACGATCTCTGAGACAAAACCGGAATGTCAACAATTTATGGTGTTTCGAATGTGGAGCTAGACCCTTTTTCTAAACGAGGCTCCCCTATTTGGATACAATACGATGATTCTATGATGCTTTATTCAGCCGAAAATTACTTTGAAATCTTAAAAACGAAACAAAATTAGTTACTGGGAAAATATGATTTTAAATTTATCACTTACTTCTCATCGGGCAAGTTAAAAATGAACGATTTTAGTCCAAGAAGTCTTTTTTACACTATTAAATTTTTTTTCTTTCCTTCGCCACTGGAGTCAAAATCTTCAATTCCTGCGTTTTTCTTTAAGTGCATCGTTTTCTATTGCAACTCATAATAAATATTTTTGCATACATTTTGAAATTTTCTATCAAACCCAAATGACCAGTTAATCACAAACAGATGTCCAATTCACAAGCTCGCATCATCATCATCGTATGCGTTGTATAATCGTTTTATTAGACAGTATTGTATTTTTGTTGCAGCTAACTTTCATAGAAAAATGTGTTCTAGTTAAATAATTGAATTTTATACGTTTTTTAAGTATGTAAAGGGTGATATTTTAGGAGTTTTCGGATTTGATTAAAAGAAAACATATACAATTTGGAGTTTATAGGTTGGGTCCAATGTTTGCATACTCTTGCCAATAATATCGGCCGATATCTCACGAATAAATTCTTTAATATTGGCTTCCTGTGCGTGAACCGTTACGGACTTGTTTTTATAGACATGAACCTTAATGTAGCGCCACAATAAATAGTCTAATGGCGTTAAATCTTACGATCTAGGCGGCGTCGAAAACTTATCGTTAAAGCTATTTCGCATTAAATTCAAATTCCCATACCTGGTTTAATTTCATGGTATCAAATGAAATGAACGGCCACTTTTGAAAAAAATATAGTAAATGAAAATACGATAAATTAACGACACTACAAATTTGCCTGCTCACAAGCACGTAAAATCATATCGGCTTTTTTAAACGAGAACCATGCGACTGAACTTGTGCATTGAACAAATATTTTCATCGATGCGCAGAGAATTTGCTCTTTATTCTCTATAAAATACAGTTGAGTATAAATACTTATCCTTGAACTCGTTTAGCATAAACTTTTAATAAAAGCAATATAATTCTCGTTTAAATATTCAAATTCAAGCTGCTGCCGCCAATGTGTCGCGCAATAGTAACTGTAGTTGCGAATATACTCGTACATATGTTCGCATATGGAACAATGATATGAGCAATTGGGAAGTATTGGATTTTTCATGTGCTGCATGCGTGTGCATGTTTGAGCAAGTCAGTGAGCTTGTGAGGTTTTGCTTCAGAAGTATTTTATATCAATAATTATATTCTTTTTGCACCAGTTTTAGCCGTGAAGAAGCTGGGGCATCTAATTTAAATTAGAAGCTTAATAATAATGAAAAAAGTAAAAACAAAAAGAAAAACTATAACCGGAAGAAAAACTTTTAAATATGTTTGTGAAATAATTTCAGTTTTTTTGTTTGTTTGTTTGCCTCTTTGTTTTTATTGCTGCTGTTTCCTTCCTATACAATTTAAAAACATTTTCTAACACTCATTTTACTCCAAATACGTTTACGTGCTATTTCCCCGAGTTTAGAGTGGATTTTTTTCAGTTGTTAAAAAAAATTTAATTATTAATAAGACTGTGGTTGCGAAAAACTCGTATTCATTTTCTTGCCTACCAAAAAGTGTTAGAAATAGTATAATCTATCCTTCTGTAATTTACCGCTCGTAAAGGTTACTCGCTGTCTGTGAATTTGCAACTTAATTTTCATGTGTTGAATTGGTGTAACCTAAAGTTTTTTCTCGTCTTTTTTTTTTTTTTTTGCTGAATTTGCTTTTATTATGTCTCCTCGTTGGTAGATTTTTTGTGACTTAATTTTGTAAAACGTATAATAACATTTAGGATTTATTTTAATATACTATATACTTGGATACATTAAAATGCATGCAGATGCTTGCTTGCTATTGTATGGCAGCAGTATTGTACAAATGTTAATGTTACACGGCTTTTAAAATAGAATTAAATAAATTTCAGAAATATTCCTTAGTGCTCAATATTATTTTGGACAGCAGAATTTCGTTCCTTTTAATTTTCTTGATTTATATGATTTTCAAAAATAAAACGTGACATGTTTGACTTTATCGTAAATTTTCGCTAACTGAAGAGCATCATTATGAAATTAAATGCAACTCAACAAGTTCAAACTAATTTTTGAAGAACTTAAACGTTAAATCATGGTATTGGATACGAGTAAAAGTACTGTATGGATATGCTTTCCTCCTCAGATATTGAGTTTGCTTTTATAAAAAATACTTTTTGGGAATATCATAAAGTATGTAATAATACATTTCACATATATTTTTCGGGAAAAAGCACAATTTTAATATACGATAATAAAATAAAATTAACAATATACTCACATGTGAAATATTAGCTAAATATTAATTATTATAATATTGCCAAACGCGAATATAAAATAAATGTAATTAAATAACATTTCTCAATTTCATTTGGAATTTTCCCAATTTCTTTTACATTTTTCACAATTTCAATAGGAATTTTCCCAATTTGAACTTGAAGTTCTCAATTTCATTTGCAATTTTCACAACTTCAATGAAAATTGTTTTGTAACTGTTCTTTAATTAATTATTCAACTTTAGTCAAAATTCATTACGATTATTTATCCATGTGTGTTATATGGTTTAGCTGGTCTATATGTGACGCGCAAAATAGAAAGGGACCTAAGGGTAAAAACCGTTTTTGTTGAGGAGAGCCATTTTAAAGATTTAAATACGTGTATATTTGGTGTACCTCACTTTCATAAAACGCGCATATCTCTGGGAGGGAACACTTTTGGGGTATGGGATCGGTTTCATTCGATGCTCAGATGTTGTCCACATCAAAAAAAAAAAAAAGTGAAAATTGGTTTTTTTTCCCTTAGGTACCTTTCTCTATGCGCTGCCACATATACACATTTCATTTGGTGCTAATATCAAAATCTTCTTGAAAAAAGCTAAGAAATTTCACATGTTTATACAAGTACTCCCCCAAAATAATTGAGAATTACGAAATATACAAACAAAACAAACCAAATAGCAATTTTAAAAATGTTCTTTATACAACAAACATTTTATTATTTTATTTAAATCAATTTAATTTTTCAAAAACTTTCTTACTTCTTATGGTAGACAATGATTGTATTTAATAAATAAATAATAATAAATTTAATAAATAACGGCCAATAAGGCTGTATAATTCCTGCTTACTATGTTCAGTTCTTATTTACTCGAGCCCTAAGCTAAGAGTAAGACAAGAAATAAACCCCGATTGGAATATCGTAAAATAATAATACATTTACACATAATGCTTCCCTTTTGTCTCTCACTGTAACATCATTTTCAGCATCAAGTTAAAAATTCATTTCCATGTACTTTAATCTATAGTGGCTTTAAATCTTTATAAATGCATACTGACACATGTACATATATACTATGTATGTATGTGTGTATGTACATATACATATGTGTGCATGCTCATGAACACGTACGTGTGCTTGCTGGTGTTTGTTTGTAAAGCTGCTATTAATTATCTTCATAATAAAAATGTGGTTTTCAACTTAGCGCAAAGTTAATGTCCTTTCTATTACTCCGTACTTGTAGTGAAACAAAGTTGTAATAAAATTTTAGGTTTGCACTTTAGTGTTTTTTGTTTTTTGTTTTTTGTTGTTGTTTTCTTCTGCCAGTTTCTGGCAACAGAACAAAAAATTAAAATTTCAATACTTATTTGTGTGTAGTGTGTATGTGGTCCTTTGACCTATATGACCTTCATATGACTTACCTAGAAAATGTTTTATTCGTATAAAAGATTGTGCATTTTGTAATGGAAATAATTGCAAACACATTCTACCTTCGTACTTGTTTAATTTTTCATTATTCTTTTTTTATTTTCTTTTTTGGCAAAACGTATTCTTTAGTTTTATTTCACATTTTTATGCATCACGCGTTTAATTACGTGCTCCATATGATGGTGATAATGCTTAATTGTTGCCTTTATGGTTGCTGTTTTACACTTAAAGTATGGTTATATAATTCGCATTAACCCTTTAATAGCAGGCTTCAAATTTGCGTTTTTCTTTTCTTAGACTATTTCTCAGGGGATGTTCCCAACACCCAGAAAAAAATTATACCATCCGTGAACAAAATAGTCACATTCGGTGTCAATAGCGTATCGACAACGTTTGAGTTCTAGTTGTGTACGAAAGGACTCAATTGGGAAACGAAATATTTAGAACGATGTGCTGTTGAAATGAAAATGAATGTTTTAACTTCGAGACCATATCCGTGTTGATCTAAGATGAATATCAGTGTTGAGTTGAGACCATACAGGTGTTGATTTGATACCATAAGAATAATAATTTGTTTACTTTGAATTTCACATGCAACCGTGGAACTGTTTCCGTAAGTTTTCCTTTCCAAAGAATTTTTACTTGTAAATGTTACAGGTGCGGCTAGAAAAGCAAAAAGTACAAATAAGTCTCATTGTTTCAAAGTGTGATTTACTTACATTTTACGTAGTCATAAATTTGCTTCTTTCCTTTTCCTTGCAGGAACTGCTGTAACTTTTGATCACTTCTTGTTTCAAGATCATATCAATCAATCCTGATAAGTGGTCCTGTCTTTCCATTTCAGTTAATTTTACTTTTAATTTTATATTTAATAATAATTTCAAGACGAACGTTGTCGAAAGTTAAAAATTTTGACTTCTCATAGAAATACGGCAACTGGCAGGGCAAATTCATAACAGTTGGGCAGCCCAGCTGACCGACTATTTATTACTACTTGGTGTCAAATTGTATGAATTATTTTGACAACGTACAAAGATTTTTGGTTTTTTTTTTCTTTTTTTTTTTGGACCGGCACTCAGGGGATGACTCCTATACATTCGGTGCATTGCGCCGGAACTAGGAAATCGTAGGGCGTAGTATTTATTGACATTCGATTTGAATTTTCCCACGTTAAAAGTGACAGGAAAGACCTCTGCGGGTAGTCCATTCCACATACGTGCTGTTCGGCCAAAAATAAATTTTCTCTGTAATGCGTAGTGCGAGTCGCCGCCAAATCGACCACAAATGGATGCGCTCTTAATGATGATCGCGTCGTGCGCGCGAATGACCGGGTTTCGGGAACAAGTTCCCTGATTTCATTAGAACACATCCCATTATAGTAATGATAAAACAACTAGTAAGTATACATGGTATGTAAGTAAGTTTACATGGTATGAATTCATTCATTACATGGTAAACGAATGTTGGTAAAAACAAGTGCCAACGTAGCGTTGTAATAATGATCACATTCGGTGTCGATTTTGCAACGTCGTTTTTCCATCAGTCACATGATGTATATTTTGCGTGATTGTAATAGCATTTGTATTTGTTTGGAAAGGAACGGGGTAAAGAAACGTATACAAATAGGCCTGATTTCGTTACCTCATAATTATCAGACTACAAATATGGACGACTGCTCTACAGGAATTATCGAATTGCTATATTGTTTTTTTGTGGACTTTATTTTTCTGACATTAGGGGAGTAGAATCAGATATCTGGGGGATAAATACTAGAACGGAATACTTGAAGTCAATGTCCATTGATGCAGAACATTGGTCTTCTCGAGACCAAAACATTGACATGTTATTCTTTAAGATCAGACTGCAAATGCCAAAGACATAAAGAAAAGTTTAATAAAACGTTGAATTATGAAAACGAAAAACGATTTTTAAATACGAATTCAATATTTCAATTGAATTGGCGAAATAGGCTCTAAGAATGTTTAAGGCTGACGTTTATAATATGTTCGCTCAAAAAAAAAAAATAAATTGAATGCCGTTTAAAAATGATCCATTTGTTACTAAAATATTTGTATTTTTATACCACTGTGGTATTTATTCGCTGGCTAGTTTTGAAAAAGTATTTTTCTATTTTTTTCATCGAAGGTGACTTCTTGTGAAAACTCTGCATTTTTATTCTTGCACAGATACTTAACACACATTTAAAATTTTAAAAGAACTTTAAAAAGAAAGAATTCCCATCGCGAGTTGATGGTGAAAAGTTTGTTGTTGTTTTTGTTGTTTTGCTTATCAGTCACTGACTGAACAGGCTGTACGACTGTTTGTGATTTAAAATGCTGTGGATGTTGCCCGTTAATATCGCAATTACAGCATTTAGCTTCACTATCTCTATTATTGAATAATGCGTTGGTGTAAGGGGAAGTGTAAATGCCTGTACCGGTATGTATGTATGTGTGTGTGTGTGTGTTCTATGTCGCTGCTGATGCTGATGATGGAAATGTTGACAAACTATTTCCATTTGCAATTAGTTCAATAAGTTTTTTTGTTGTTGCTGGCATTTTGATGGCATTGTTCACTGTTTGGTTGCTGATTGCTACTGTTGGTGTCTCTGAGTGTGGGTAGTTGTAGTGTATGTGTGTGTGCCTGTTAACAGATTTTGTCATGCAAGTGCATCATTTAGCACATTTGCCAATTCGAAAAGTTTGCTTTGTGACAGCTGTTGCTCCGTTTCCATTTGCCTGTTGTTATATTTTTTTTTCTTATTGCAATTGCTGGCTTTAGTAGTGGTGTTGTTGTTATTTTTGCTTTTATTGTCGTTAGTGTGGACTGCTTTCAATTCCTGCCGGATTGAGTGTTAAAATCTGCGTTCCATGTTGCTGTTGCTGCTGCTTTTGCTGTTGATCTTGACGATTTTGCGGTTGATTGACACCATTTGTTCCGTGTTGTATTGCCAATCTTTGGCAGAATTATTTTAGCGCTGCCTTGTGTACAAACTTGATGATTTTATTGTATTAAAATTCTTTGTGAAAAATATTTCTATTCCTTGCTGCTGTTGCTATCGAATGTTGTTAACGGAGAACTCAAGATAGTATATTGTTGTTGAATTTGGTTTTCATTCCTGTTATTGTTGCCAATAGAATATTTATGTTTGTGTATATCCTGGTTTCACTTCATTAGTGTGTGTATTTGTTATTCTGTGTGTGTGTGGCCTGTATCTTTTGGAACGTTGCTGTTGATTTATGGTTTTCTGTTGAACTTTTTGGCTTGAGTTTGTCTTGTTTGTTACTTTCATAGAATTTCGAATACATGATTATTCAGCCAGTGTATTAGCGATGATATATGGCTGATTGTTTTAAATAAACTGGCCCGTGTTATTTTCAAGACAAGGCTAAAATAGCACGAAGTGAATATAATCAAAAGTAAATGTATTTACGGTTTTATTTATTTATTTCCATCTACTTTAAACAGCTTGTCGACTACATTATCAAATATTTTAGATATTTGATAATTTGATTTTCTTCTCCTTTTTAACAGCATAAAAGAAATTATTTTTCTTCAACTGGAACTTTTGCATTTAAATTATTCAAAAAAAAACAAACAAAGAAAGAAAAGTTAAGAATGTTAGTGATGGCCGGGAGTAAAATAGTTTTGGAGAATTTTCTGTGCGGGTACGTGTATTGGAAAAATACTGGTGGTATCTTGCCAGAGGAAAATCGTTTACTTTGAATTATCCTATAAATATTGAAGCTTAAATAATAAATTCAAATATGTTTTATTAAAATTGTTTACTAATCGTAGCTAGAGCAACCATTATGAAATTCTGCTGTTTATCTTAAATTATTGTTTGTCTGTAAATAAAAAAAAAAATAATTATGTCGCTTCTGTCTTTTAGCTATATACACACGTTTGTCAGAAAAATTGTCATAAAATGTTTAACTACCT
The DNA here is from genome assembly GCA_963924685.1 of Dexiosoma caninum. NCBI lineage: Eukaryota > Metazoa > Arthropoda > Insecta > Diptera > Tachinidae > Dexiosoma > Dexiosoma caninum. Next base: position 122,444,884 of record OZ004725.1, on the reverse strand, counting down.
CACAATTTTTATCTTGCAATATTGTCACAAAAGTCATTGTCAGTATATTCTACAACAATAATATTGTCAGGCATGTAACAATCGTGGAACACCCGCCATTTCCAATGACTGGTAATTGCCAGATATTGTAAGGTCATTGGTTATTATCAGATGTGCTTAATTTAGTGTACCGTACAATAACACCATTTTCAGATAAAATATTTCTATTGGCAATGCTGCCCAGAAATGTTAACAAACAAAGTTTAATATCGAATCTGGCAACTTTTGCCAAACAATAAATAACCTGACCCGTGAACCATGAACCGTGGTGGACAACTGTGTGACAATAAAATTGTTAACTTCTCTTACAATTGTCGGAATTGACAATTTACCTTTTGGTGACAATTTTTCATTGTCAGTACATTGCCATATAGAGCCTTTGGTGCAATACCGTCGTAATTCAAAAAATCGTGAACTGGGAAAAATGCATTTGAACTTTTGAGCCATCTTTTTGATAGTATTTTCGTTTAGTAAAGTTATTTTTTTACAAGTTTTTAAATAAAGAGGCTTATTTTGTATTGTTTTCTGTTTGTAAATTTCTTGTCATAAAGGAAATATTTCATTATTGCAAATAAATATTGTTGGAAATAGCTGGAGGCAATAAAGACATTTGTAGCTGTAGAATCTGAACAGTTAGAGGTAGAACCATAATATTTTTTCCTTTAGATATATATTTCCCCAAAGATCATTTCTGCATACCCAGCTCAAAAAATTAAAATTTTGAGTTACTGCGGTATTGCACCATAGCGTCGATATGTTATAATATTGTATAATCTGATAATCGTGTGTACATAGCTGTAGGATGCTTTATTTGATCCTGTATTGTATTTTCAATAATAATTTTTCCATTTTATATATTAAAAACAATTAAATCTGTATTTCTGATTGATTTTTGAAATTGTTAAAAGGTTTTTGACAAATTTTTGTATTAAAAAAATTTTTTTTTTACAAAAAACAAATTTTTTCTTCAAGAAAAATTTCTTCAAATTAAAAAAAATTATTTAAAATAAGGCGCTGTCGTATAGTGCCTAGACAAAAATGGTTGAAGTCGATATAGAAAATCTTAGTTTTTCTACTATTTTTATTGAAAACACTTCTTTACCAATTCTCGTATATCTAAAATATTATCTCCATAAGAAAAATGTTTCAAAATTACGAAATATACAAACCAAATAAAGTAAAAAGCTTTTCAAAAACTTTCGTTATACAGCGGGTTGAATTTCTTAGCTTTTTTCAAGAATTTTGTTAAAGACTACTGACGATTTCGGTATAAGCACCAAACGATATTTACATATACACAGACTAGCGAAACGAAATAACAAACATACAGTGCACTCGCGATAATATGAACTAATTAAAACAAGGCCAGTTCACTTTTGATTGCAAGATTGTCCATATTTGCGAATGACATCTACTTCTAATTTAGAAACGTTTTTCCCACAAAAAGAATCCTTTCTTATGTTAAATTTTTCATTATTTTTTTATTGGATTTAAAAAAAATATCAATTTCTTTTGAAAAAAAAAAAAACTTAGAGCTATTATGTAAAAAAATCTGCGATTCTTTTTTAATCTTGGACCAGCGCGCTTTTTGTCAATAGCAGTGCTGCAGCTCCTCTGATTTCAAGCAGACGTATTAAATTTTGAAGCTTTGTTTTAATAACAGTTGCTGGTAATTATTTCACCTCGCCGGTGCTACATAATACCGAGGAAGGAGGGCGTTCTGATGTGCTGTGGATTTGTATCAGCTGAAGCCGATAGTGTTCAGTGACCATTGAGTATGGATCCGCCACTGAAAACTTTCTACAACAACTGACACAAAGTCACACTAATGCACATCAGCAAAAATGCCAGATGTTTTTATGAGTCTGAAATAGAGATTGCACCCAGGACTTGTTAGTCTTGTAGTCAACGCTCAGACTAACTACTTGAGCCATCGCCACCCTCAAATATAGATTTCAACGCTGTTTCGGTAGATAAAATCTGTTATGAAATACAAAATTAAGCTGCTCATATTTTAAAACTTTTGAATTAAGTTCATATTTTAGAGTTGTCAATGGAAGAAAAAACTGCTCATATTTATAAATGACACAAATTTTTAACTTTTTGAAATTCTCTGCCTGTTCGTAGAAGCCGAGTGAAAATAACCATTCGCCATATATATTGAAAAGAACAATAAAAAAACTCAAATGTTTTTGTTTTCAATATAAATGGCGAACGATTATTTTCACCCTGGCTTCTACGAACATGCAGTTTAACTTTAATAAAACTTTTATTTTCAGAACTTTAACTGATAAAATTCTAAATTTGAGTATATTTAATGCATTAAAACATACATGCGAAATTTCATTACTTTGAAATAATTCCTGCTACTTTTGGCCACGCGTTATACGAAATCGCAACACTGTGCATCACGTACATACGACTATGACCTTTTCCATGCTGTTTTACGCAAACGATTCACATGCTCAAGCCTTGGGGCCACATCTGAGATTTCAGTGTATGATATATTGTGGCTTAAAAAAGACGCATACTTTACAAATTCTGTAGCACGAGGTTTAGTAACTGACTCACTTGGCAAATCTCACTATCACTAGCAATTAAAAAAAAATAAATTCAGAATTTTCGGGATTTAAAATTTTTTTTCTTATTTTTTTGCACTGTTATCGTTTTAAATGTTGAAATGAATTCTCTCTCCATTAACTGGTAATTGATGCTGCCGATTGATATGAAAATAAAGAGACCGTTTGGTTGCTAAAAAAAAAACAAAAATATTGAAAACTTGTTTCTATTTGCTGCAGCAGGAGGAGGTGTTGACGTTGATGTTGCTGTTCTTGTTATTAGTGTGATTGGTTTTTGCACTCATCTTTCCTGTTGTTGCTGTATGTATGTATATTCTTGTTGTTGTTGTTGTTGTTGTTGTTGTTGTTGTTGTTGTTGTTGTTGTTGTTGTTGTTGTTGTTGTTGTTGAGTATCTTTATAATCTATTAATATTGTAGAAATGTTGATGAACTATTTCCACTTGCAATTAGTTCAATGGTGTCGTATTTCTATTGATTTCGAAAGCATTGTAATTGATATCGTTGTTAGTGATGTTCCTGCCAGCTGGTATTGTACACGAGTTTATTTCTATTGTTTCTTTTTCCTGTTCTTTTTTTTTTGCTGCTCATGCTCTTGGCAGGGACAACTGCTGCTGCAATTGCTATTATTATCGTGCACAGTGAGAGTCTGTGGCTTAACTCTGCGCGATTCACCACATTAAACAATTTAAAATAATGCGACGAGAGCTGTTGCTTCATTTCAGCTTTGACTGACGATTATTAGATGATGTTGTTGATTTGTAGGATGATGTCGTTGATTTACACCACACAGATTCCATTGTTAGTTTTAGCGGATGGGTTTGCAGGCCCACAACTATGTTTCTGCTGTTGTGTTGTGTTGTGTTGTGTTGGTCATATTGTTTCCTTAATGTTGTTGACAGACTTGCATCATCTTTTCCGAAATAATTTTCCATATTCTTATGGGGCATGTGGCTGGCAGAGTGTAGTGCTTTTCTCGACCACCAACTGTTTGGTTCTTCAATGAAACATGCATTCTGTGGCTTGTCATCAACAGTGAGCTGTGGCTGGGAAAATTTAAATTGTGAAAAAAGAAAAATCTTTTGTATTGAATTACATTCGTAGTCGAAAGTAAATTGCCTCTTGTAAGGCACAGTTGGTTTTTGTACAGCGATTATTGTATTAAGGATTTTAACGGTGATTGTGTGAAATGCACGAATAATGCGCAATAAATAAATTTAAAGTTTGCAATAAATTATCCAGCAATGCAGGACTTATTTTTATAAAATTTAAATTTTTTAATAATATTCTTCTTCGATATTTCGCTAACCCTTGGTTAGCTTCAGCAGGAAAAATAAATTTTTTTTTGAATAAAATTATATAACAAACATAAAATCAAAATATTTTATATTATTTGAAATGAAAAATTTTTTGCTGTCAATTATATAAAAGTATTTAGAAAAAAAATGTTTCATTTCTTTTCCATAAATATTTAAAATAACTCAAATTACATATGAAATATTTAACAATTATAATAGAAAAACTTAAAATTACTATGATATGAAATAAATTCTCCCTATTTTTTATTAAATAAATATCTATAATTTTGAGCTATCTAATCTATATCTGCCTTAAAATTAATTCTTCTATCTATTGGTACTTTTATTATCTCGAACATTTCTAACATATAACCACGTTTGTAATTATCCTCTCTATTCATATTATTTTTATTTTTATTTTGATTTTATGTTTGTTAAATAATTTCATTAAAAAAAAAACATTTACTTTTCCTGCTGATGCTAGCGAAGGGTTAGCGAAATATCGAAGAAAAATATTATTAAAAAAATTAAGATTTTATAAAAATAAGACTTGCAATGCTGGATAATTTATTGCATACAATAAAAATAGATGGTCGAATAAAAAGGAGAATTAATATAAATTTAAGGTTTTTAAATTTAAAATCAAGGTAAAAATAAAAAAGAAGACACTTCTTATGGTCTTTTTGAGAAAATAAATATATACAGCAAGTAAATTCGTCTAGAACCAGGGATGATAATTAACACTTTCAAAATTGTACTTAATCGAGTAAAAAAATAAAAAAAAACCACAAAAAACAAACAGTTGCGTTAAGTTTTATTATTGGAATAGCAGAATGATAAGAAAAATTAGTTCTTGAATATTGAGAAATTGTTTCGAAATCGATTAAATTAAAATCATACTGCAGAGGTTGCCATTGCTCCAGAATTCGGGAGACAACCAACGTGTTGTTGAATAATTAAAAATTGTATGGAATTTAGCACGCACAGTATGAGATGAACGCTACACATATGCATTGTGCTGGAACTGGTGGAAAGGTATAGCGAGAGAGATGACAGGAGGTGAAGTTTACAACACTGCCTTTGCACGTTCTTTGATTTTATTGCAGTGTTGTAGCGGCTCTGTTGTCAAGGAGACGTATTAAATTATTAAGCTTCGTTTTTTAGTAGACATTTTTAGAAATTATTTTTTCTTCGCTGGTGTTACATAATACGGACGAAGGAGGGCGGTATGATGTTACTTGGGGATTAGTAAGTATTTGTTGTTTAAAATTACAATGTCCTAGGGGTCTAACGCAAAAACTACTCCATGCAGCACTTCAGATAGTAATTTTAATCAGACGGAGTAATCGTAAATACGAATAAAAGCACGAACATAACCTGTTGTTTTCAAGGCTGCATTACATGGGACCATATTTGTAACCAGTTCATTTCAGCTACAATGGACTACTTAGTCCAGTATTATTTGCAGTGATTGTTGGCAGTCATTTTAGTTGGCTGAAAAAAAAAATATTGTTGGACTACAGCAAACTAATTATCACGAGTGCGTGCAGGTTAAATAGTCAAAGTCAAACCAAACAGTTTGCTTCAAGTAGAACAAAGAACACAAACAAACATGTGTGCTCAGTTAGTAATGAAAACAAAATCAAAAAAATACCAAGGACTAATGTAAGTTATAGATGGTAAAATTGAGAGCTTCATAATAAAAAAAAAAACGGCACACATTTCTCGTATTCTCTTAATAACAAATAATAAATATGTAAAGCTAATAATTTACATCTACTGATAACCACACACAGTGGACAATGCACGAAGAACGCTGAAAATGATAATTTGCAGCCTTCAAAAACAGTATATTGTTCCGTTCTGCTACTGGTTGTCAATGTAATTTACAATTTTGTCTTTGATTTAGTTTGTTTCTTAGTATGTAATGATCACATTTAAATTTCATTGCCTGTATATTTTCGATCAATAGCTCAATTTAGTTACATAAGTATGTAAAAGTGACGTGCGATTTAAGGCATTATTTAACAATAGAAAGGGTGGCGCAGAATGAGCTATATGGTTTAAATGTTTTTTACTTTTTTATTTATGCGATTATAATAATTTTTTTTTTTAAATACAGTATATTATTGGGAAATTTTTGCTATTCGCTTTGAAAAATAATATCCTGTAATTGATGTCCATTTTCTGCTTCGCACATACGTGCTCTTTTTAACATATTTTCCATTTCCATTTTTCTTTTTCAAAAATTTTGAGGGTAATGGCCATGATTTCATTTCGAATGTTGGTTTTATGTTGGAGTATGGTTCTTGGTTTGTTAACGTACAATCTTTCTTTCAAATATCCCAAAAAAAAAAAAAAACTGTCAGGAGCTGTTAAATCTGGCGTGGGTGCAATGCGAACATTAAAATGACGTAGTGTCAACACAATAGACTGATGGTTTGAAAAATAAAATTCCATTATTATTACTGTACGTTGTTCGATCGTGTAATGATTCATAATTAATTCCCCAAGTTTTCTTCACAAAATGCTGACTAAAAACAAAGAAAAAATAATAATTAAAAAAGTTATAAAGAATTCAAACCAAACAGCGCCACCATGTATAAATAGTTTTTATTTCTTTTTGTTTTAATTCACTTTCACTGTACAATGAAATAAAAATTAGTTTGGGTATTTCCAATAGACTTTTTCCGAATTAAATAATACGCAAATGTTTCTAGAATGTTTGCCAAAAATTATTAAATACGTGTATATTATTGCAGATAAACTGCCTGCCACTGAATCAGAAATATTGCAGTTCTGCCCCTAAACTTAGCAACGGCAAATTATTTTGCCAGTCATGAATTTATTCATGTGAACTATTTGTTTTCGTATTCATTTCCATTGTGAACAATAGCCATCATTATTATTTCGGGAGGCTTATGGCAAACAATGGTCTAAATTTAAATTAAATGTGTAAATTTCGAGGCCACTAATGTTGCCATTGCACTGATTATAATTTATTGGCATGACTAATGCCACCAAAAGCCATAAACAAATACAAATTAACTAACAAACTAAAGCAGGCTGAGAAGGAATGTACGAGCCCATGTAGAGCCAACCAAAAAAAACACTTCTACCATATTCGCACACACACACACACACATATACATACGCACACACACACAAACATCGCATACATGATGTTTATTGGCCAAAGAAGGAATAAATCATTGTGTGCATGTGTGCGTGTCACTATCTTTCTACCATGAAAATGTTATTGGGAAGCTTCGCACAACATGTGTTTGGAATAAACAAGTGTTTGCAACCCCGCTTAAATTTACTTAAAATTACTACGCATTTCTTTGTAATGCGTTGCTTTTCATTTTTACGACAATTAAAATTTTAAAAACATTTTCCGAATTGTTGTTAAATTTTTTGTTTAAATTTCTTAAACAAACACTCAATCAGAATTTCTGCTGCTACTTTAGTTGCGTTTCCACCTCCATAACCGCCATTGTCAGCATTTAATTTGCGGCACAAATACTTTTAAGAGCTGGAAACTCTTTTCTTCATTAATCATGTTACAACATGCCTGGTGTCATTAGATATAGAAAAATAGAAATTAGACAAAAATCAACTTTCTTTATTTATTTACTTTTCGACTAATTACAAATGCCAATCAGTAGCAAGAAATCTGCACACGTACTTACTTTTCAAGCCATACATTCTCATTTCACCACAGGCAGCAATATTCAATGGGATCGGTTCATTTACATCACACACACACACACACACACAGACTTCCAAGAAGGAACAAAAAAAACAAACAAATAATATACACACTGACATACAGTCCTTGTGCCTTCATATTGAAGAAGAACAAAGCCGAAGTGCGAATAACAGCAACAACAACAACAACGTCGACAAACTCTTAAAAAGTTTTAAATTAGAACAACAACAATAATAACAATATACAGCAAGAACAATGTAGTAAGAAAAATGAAATAAATTCCTACAATGTGTAAATGGATACAATTTGAAAGTGGTTTATAGTGGTGTGTGCCTCATAAAACTGTGTGTCTGTGTGTGCGTGTGCCTTAGCCAGACTGAGAAGTATCCTCAATCTCCAAATTACAATTAAAACAATGCACCCAAAGACCACAGCAGGCTACAAATGTATCTGGCTGTATTGCATTGCACTGGCGCGGCAGCTACCTTCATCGTAACCAGTCTCCATGTTGTGTAACTCTCGACACTTCAAATGAAACAAAAATGCTTTAAATTGAAACAATCAGCTGTTTTTCTCACAAAATATTTCTGTAATGTTTTTGGCGAGTAATAGCAGAAATTTGCAGAAATAGTGTGTCTGCCAAACTTTTGTGAAAAAAGTTCCCGTTTTCAACTGTCAACTATAGTCGCAATTAAAAACGCGGCGAGATAAAGTATTGAATTAAATTTAGTGAAAAGAAAAAAACTATGAATAAAAATAATAAGGAAAAGGTAACTATTTTGTGGACTCCTACACTTGTGGGGTATTCACAAAGTGTGCTATTACGTCATATTGTCATAATGTTGTAATATTTTAAAATATTTTAAACAAGTTGTTGTTGTGCTTCGAAGAAAAAAAAGTAATAAAACAATACGAAATATACGATATGTTTATTGGTTTGCCATGAAATAACAGAAGAAATCTGAGTCATTTCGTCGAGCCGGCGATTTCATTTACAATGATAAAAAAATAAAAATATGTTTCAATATTATTCACACTTTCATAAATTTAGATTAATAACAAATTTTATAACATGAAAGTAAGAAAGAAAGTAAAAATCACACCATCTAAGAATATACAAGTAAGCAAATTTTGCTTGTGTAACTTCTCTGGCTGGCAGCCACTTAAGAAAATATTCAGCTGCTATCACTGGTAACAGCTGATTCGATTAAAAAGGGTGTCTGGTCGTAAATTTATATTTTTAAATATGATTATTTCAAAAAGTAATAAACGATGCGGAGGGAGGATGGCGCCGTTGAAATTATCGTTTGTGCGGATTTGTCAGTCATGATGTCGCAGTGGTCGAATGAGCATCGCACGTTCGCTGTGGAGTAATTTTTTCAAGATTTTAATGATCCTTACGTAATTGCTCGTCGACAATTTTTTTCAAAGTTCGGTATTCGGCGAATCAGTGATGGACCGAGTGTAAATTTAATTCGTTCCTGGCTGTAGAGAATGCCTCCCAGTCGATATTCAAGGACTCCCAAAATATTGAACTGCTTGAAAGCAGTTTACGTGGAAATCCGCGACTTCAATACTGAATAGAGCAGCCTCACTGGAACTTCCAAAAGCGATTATTTATGAAATTTTAAAAAAGGATCTGAAGGATCTGGATGACATGCTCCTTAAAAAATAAAATCCGTATTTCCATTCTATCGTTCAATGCTCTTAATAAAACTTTGTGTCAATTATTACGTTTTTTATTTAAGTTTGAATATACCAGACACCCTGTATTTATTTCAATAATTTTGTGTGCCATCTTAACAATTTTGTAATTGAAAAAGTACTTATTTCAAATGAAAGGGAATTATTGAAAGGTTGAATTATTTTTGTTTTTCCACTGGTTTTTAGCATTTCGATTTTCAAATGTTTTTTTACAGTTTTATAATTTTATTTAAAAATGAATTTATTACAACATATACATATAAGTTTTTATGTTATTTGTTTTATTTTTTATTATTTATTTTATTTATTTATTAAGAATTATTTGAATTTTTTCACTTTTTTTTAATATCATATCATAAGTGCTTTTTTCACATCAATTTTTGAAATAACATACAAAATGATGACGGGTTGTTCATATTTTTTCGTTATTATTATTTTAAAACATATGACATTTGAATCCTCCATTATTTTTTAGGGTTTTTAAATCTTAACAAAATGATTACGAAACCATTTTGTAAACAACAAACATTGAAGTCACAATATCCATTATTTTTTCAAAGCCGACGGTAATATTTTTGCCGCCGTTGTGAAATTTTTTTTAAAATTTATTCATATTTGCTGGCCGTTTTTAATATTTATTTAATTTACAACGCCTGCCTGCCTGGGCATGATCATTAGTCTTATCAATATGAAGGTGCGGGTTCGATTCCGCCTATACCCTGGGTGTTTCTACAGAAAAACTATAAGAACTTCGTAGAGTTTGTTAAAAAAGTTGAAAATGTTGACATTATTAACGTGACGACGTAATGCCTTTTCAAAATTTTCGACAAGAGTTGTAGACTCTGTTGTTCCTACTTTTCGAGAAACGATGGAATAATTTCTTTCATAACTTTTCGCCACGAGAAGTTCTCACTAAAATTACAGAAAATGGATACGCTTATAGATGTTTGTTGTAGAAATATATACTGCAGTGTTGCCAAGTGAACATATTTCACATTTATTAAAATAAGACTACTTATGCCAAAGAAATATATTTTTATCACGTAAAATGCAAAAAACAAATCAATTAATTTGTTTAGTAACTGAATGCACATTTGTACTTTTATATGAAAATTTCAGAGGCCCATAACTCGGAAATTATGGGTCGTACCAAATTCTTCTTTTAAATTTTTTTTTATTATTTTTAGTTTTTTATGACGGAAATTTTGTTGCATTTCTGCAGCAACTTCACCAAACTAGATTTATTTCCATATTTTAAGCTGTTATTTTAGTCACTTTTTTTTTGATATTTTCAATAATGTTTTTGTTTTGTAGCCAACAAAAATAGAAATTCGATTCATTTGACTACAGCGACAAAATCAGCATGGGCAACAGCATGACTGCAGCCGTGTTGGCTTGTAGTCGTCCAAATAATCATTAGAATTTTATTTTTGACATTTAGAAGTTGGTGGTTTGCTGTGGCGAATGCGATCCATGCTTAAGCATGGAATGAAAGCATAATTTCGTACTGTAACATCTATATATTAAGGGACCCATGAAGGGCACAAAAATAGACACACTCGGAACAGCTGTGCCCCATAATTTTTTAACGTTGAGTGCGATTGCTTTGCTACAAGGAGAGCATTCCCATTTGCATGCACAATTCGACATACAATTTAGGCAATCTGTGTATGTGTGTATATGTTCGGCTATGACTGTTTCGGTCTCTCTATGGCTGTTTGATTTATTTTGTGTGTCACTGGTTTTTATTACCGAACAATAGGAGGACGACGGCAGACGCAAACAAAGTAAAACAAAAATAGCAACAATAAACGTAAATAATGGAATTAGAAAAGTAACCAATGCATGCACGACTGAGTTATTTAAAGTTTAAAATTCGTTTTACATTCAAAACTCACTCTCTCTCTCGCACACACACACACACAAACACACAGACACAAACACATACATATAGGACAACATTTGCACAAATAACAAATTACTAGAGAAACTGCTGCAATAATAACAACAATAACTTAAACTATAACTAACTAGTAACAAACAGCAATCAAGTCGTTGTCATCGCTTTTATAAAACAAATCTCTTTACTTCATGCATTTACACACAAACACACACACAAGGACTTACAATAAAGCCAACACAGCGGTAGAATTACGAGGTAAAAATGATTTCCGAGGGCCTTCAAGTTGCTCTACACGCTACAAATTTTTTGATCGCCAAACGTTTATGAAATATTTCAAATGGACGTGGCACCACCCATATAAATTATATGTTTTTTATATCTGTATATAATGATATAACCACTTGAGCAATCTGCCTAAAATTTGCAACGGCAGTCGGTACATAATTGTAATTGTCGGTAATAATTGAGCAGCACTCAGGGTATGATTCCAACACTTGCGATGCATTATGCTGGAACTAGTACAAAGGGGTACTGAGAGAGATAACTGGTGATGAAGCTTCACTACCTTACAACTCTGCTTTTTTTGTACTACAGCAGTGGTGATGCACTTCTGATGTCAAGGAGATGTATTAAATTTTTTAGCTTGTTGTTTGGCTGCCTCTTCTAGTAATTATTTTACTACGCTGGTGCTACACAATACCGACGAAGGAGGGCGTTCCGAAATGCCTATGGATTGGATACAGCTGAAGCCGGTACTGTTCAGCGACCATTGAGTATGGCTTTGCCAATTAAACCTTCCGACAACAACTGACACAAAGGCTCACTAATGGCAATCACAAAAATTGCAAAATGTTTTTAAGACCCAGTCTGAAACTGGACACGAAACGAGTACTTCTTTGGTTTTGTACGCAACGTGCAGACTACTCGCCACCCTCAGTTATTGACGAGTTTTGCTGATATTTGCAGGTTGTTCTGCAATGTCTGGGGTCATATATCAATATTTGAAGGGTGCTTAGTGCTGTATGCCTACAGAATGATAAATAATATAAAAATTTGGTGCAGGTAGCTTGGGTGTCAATACACGGTTACTGTTACGTAGCAATTTCTCATATCCAAGTGATTGTGCCAGTAAGAAGGTACAATTTTTTCCATTTTCCTTAAACGACGCGTATTCTACGAATTTCGACAGCAGGCAAAAAACAAATAAATGCCCGTCGGCAGCATCAGCATGTCCTTTTCAGTTAAGATGAGGGAACTTCAAAAAGTCACGTACTTATTGACCCACTTTTGCCAATTTATTGTGTTGAAAAATCTATTGGTGGCTTTAAAATGAGTTCATTAAATTAAAAAAGAAAAAAACGTTAATTTTATAAAAATATTAATTGCCAGCCTTTTGCTTAGCGATCAGTTAATTAGTTACGAAACATTTTGCTGTAAAGTTTTCAGTGTTTCATTAATTTTTCTTAAACAACACACAGTCCGCTGAGCTCTTAATAAAAGCTTGTCTGTGGAAACATCCAGGGGTTTAGGCGGGAATCGAACCCGCAACCTCCATATTGATAGACTACTGCCCACGCAGTAGAAAAGCGAATCACACCAGGAGGGCCGCCAGCACACCCTTGGTTGAACCGGAAGCTTTCTGAGGGCGTATACCGAGTATAGATCAGCAATACCAGGGAACACCTCTGTCTTGATCTGCCCTAGAGTCGAAGCGGATAATTTGTACGTACAACCATGATCGCTTCGAAGCTCGCATGTCTTTGACCAAGTCGTGTCTATGACTTACGTATGCTGACCTGCATACTCACGGGCCATTTCTGGTTGAGAGAATGCATCAACAGACTTGGCATTGGTAGTAACGGTCAGTGCAGATTTTGTGAGTTTGAGGAGGAGACCAGGAGCACATTCTGGAGGTCTGTGAGGCTTTATACCACGGGAGATATGATCCATTTGGGGGCGCTCTTAATGGAAGATTGGACCTGGCCAAAGCTGGAACCGGAGGAAATTCTGTCATTCCTCAAGAGGTCAGGTCTGGTAGAGGTGTTCTGACACTTGTTATTAGATCGCAGCTGATGTGTAAAAATAAATTTAAACTTTTCTGAGCCACATTCTTGGTCACTGAATAAATTTCTGAAGGCTTCACTACCGACGGCCTTTAACAAATGCTGTTTACAACACTCCACTATGTGATCATGTTACTCAAGAGCACGTGTAACGAAGCAGTTAATTTCAAGAGATGCTTGAAAGTAACAGAAATAAGAAATCCTCAGGAAAATGAAAATAAATGTGTCTGGTATGCAAGTGGAAGAACATGTCAACTTGGCTGCTCTACCTCAGTTCATGCTTTTATTAAGCACGCACTCATACACACACACACACACACACACACACAATCACAAACGTACGCTTACACTACTCACACACACTGTTAGAAATTTAGTTTACTTGCTCACTTAGAAAATAAATATGAAATTGAAGCACTTTAAATACACGCACTGGCTTTTTAAAAGTTAAATGTGCCACCTAAACGTATGGATGACAATAAGTGAAATGTGAGAAACACTCAACGAGGGGAATGTGCATGAAAATACCAAATAAAATAATGGTGTAAAAAGTTTAGAGAAATGAACAGTCGCCCCGTGGTGCTGCTTCCAAATGCATTGCCGACTTTGCTTTTCTTTTCTGCCAGAGCAAATTTTTTTCTCCCATTTTTAGCATTCGCCGGTTGGGTGTGTTTTTTAAAGTTTTTTCATCAAATGACATTTGATTACTTCACGTACGTAATCGTAGGATGCATATTGTTTAATACATGTTGCACTACACATAGGTGTTACACAGATATTCCTCCAAGAATGTGTGTGGGCTATTCTACAGTGGGGCAATTATGTTTCAAAATGTTAATGCGATAGTGGTATAAAAAATCCTCTGATTCAATATATTAACCCATTAAACGCCAAGATCATTACACATAAAAAAATATTGTCACTCATCTATTTTTTATACTTAAATACAATTAAGATGTATAGAAAAAACAAAAAATTAAAAAAAAAAATATTTGGAAGTGTACTTTTAGAGCTGTACTCGGGCGAGTACAGTGGCGTCATGAGTATGCTATTTTTTTAAGGTATGAAAATTTTTAAAGCATACTTTTTCAACACATAGAGCAACAGCGCATTGTTCACATAACCATCTTATTCTGTTATGACATTCACGACATCGTAACTGATTTTTTACCCTCTTAGGAAAGTGGTTTGCACCACTAAATGCAACAGCAGGAGCCAGCGACCGTTTCGAAATATTCGTTTTCTGGGTATAGCCAATACATATCCCCTCTAGGCATTGAGTGATAACCACTGTATAATAAAATTCCGATAAATACTTTCAAGTCTTCTGCGTTGAAGGAGAAATTGTGCGCGTTAGCTTGTGACGCATAAATACAAGTTTGCTCAATGATTAAATTAAACACTTTTTTATCAAATAAGACTTCAAAAACCTCAACCGGCGATTTTCCACTTAACTCTGCGATCATATTGAGCTGATTGTCCGAAAAAAAATTGGTTTAATGCATTTGAATATCACAAGGTCTCTTTGTCCACTTAGGAGCTATTTCGCTTGATTTTGAAGACATCATTGTCTGTCGCAACTGCTCAATTGGAATATCATCTTCGCTATTGCTGCCGAAAAATACTTTGACTTCACCTGGTACATCATTTGGCATACGATCAAAAAGAATATCATCAGCATTACCCTCCTCTTCGTCTGTGTTATAGTCCGGATCTGGTGGAATAATCGCTATATCGAAATTTTCGTGCCCATCTCTACCCACAAAATCAAGAGCCATGTTTAAATTTGTAAAAGTTTTACCATAAAAACTTGACGGTTTGATAGCTGTAAATTCCATTTTGGTCCAAGGAAAATTCTAAAAAATTTATACATATCAAGCCATTGTACTCGATTGGGTACACCGATTTTGTTACGCACAAACAAACACTAAAAAACGCCTCCTTTAATATAATAAAACGGTTTCATGGAATTTCTTCATTGCAATTATTATTATTATTGGGCCCAAAGCAACGCGACCAAAAAGATCTATTGTGCATAACCCTTTATTAGACCCCCATTCTTAGGCTTCTAAGAAATGCAAGCACTATTTGGGATCTGGTGTTCCACAGCTTGTGTGGAGATACCACAATTTCACCGACATGGTGAAACCTTTGTCTGCCGAGCGCAGGACAGTCGCAGAGTACGTGTTCAGATCTCTCAGTGTCACTTTCACAAAATCGACAGACGTTGGTGTCGGAAAGACCAATTTTGTCAAGGCTTATGAAGTACCCCGTTAATAAGCGCAAGTTCGCTCTATTCAGCGAAAGCAGTCTATTTGAGATTTCCCTATTCTAAATCAGAAAGGGTATGGCTTTGCACTGGGTGGCACTATTATTATGCCAGTGAGCAGCGAATTACCCCTGCTTCCAGTTCCTAAGAATTTAATTTCTATGGCTTTTTGCAAGTCCACAGAATGGCTCTTTAAGGCAAATTTGCCCCTCTTTTTTTCCAGATAGTCCGCCATTTCATCTATCTTCATTAATATGAAATAATGAAAGTTTTCTTTAAGACAATGAACAATTACATTAGCTGTACATGCAGGCAGTGTTGTAGGATAGTACAGCTTCAACTCCTATCATTTCTCCTACTGTCCCTTTCCTCTAGATCCAGCACAATGCATCGCATATGTAGGGGTCATCTCCTGAGTGCTGTTCCAAGATAAAAAAAAAATTAAAAGATCGCTCGAGTGAATTTCTTTAAAGCAATCACTAACACTGTGGTATGTAAAACATTTTTCGGTGAGTAAGGACTAGTGTGCATGGTGTGTGTGGGTGTGCGTATAAGTGATTGTTTTGTGAATTTAATTAGGTTGCTGGGTTGCTTTCAATTTTCATCAGAATTGAAATTGAATTAACTCAGTTTACAGACACACATGCACATGCACATGCCCATGCACATATTTACAGTGAAATTCTTAACAGTGCCGTTGTAGATGTATTGGATGCTAATTGTGTTTTCTCAGGATAAGGGCATTCACTTTAAAGTTGAAACTAAACACAAGACTACCGTTGTTGTATTCAGCACAAATAGACTTTTTATGCCAACCATGTGCGAAAGATGAAACGAGCGATTCCAGGCTTTCGGTCCTGTGCGGAATGGTAAACAAATCAACCGTGTATACTTTTAAGTGTGTTAAAATGAAGAGGACGAACAATACCGAAATATTCGTTCATCAACACAATTTCTATTTGTTTCATATTTTTTTTTTGGTAGCGTAACGTTGAAAGCACAATAAAATCGTTTAAAGAATACGAAAAAAAAACCCATTTTGCATGTAGAAAAGAGGTAAAGCAGCAGCAGCAACAACAACAACAACAAATAGCAACTAGGTTTCCTTTATTTTGGAAAAGAAAAATAGAAGAATCTTTTTAAGGACATGCACGTACTTGTTGAAAGATAAGAGCAAGAGAGATCTGAAAACATAAAGAGATAAAAAAAAACAAAGAAATAAGAAAAAAAAACTTATGGAAAGAATGTCTTTATTGTATGTGTATGAGCAAAAAATACAAAATTCTTTTATTTTTGGTTTTAATTGAGAAATAGCAGAAAGTTCTTCCTTTCAACGTTTTTTAATTGTAGTTAAGTCTACGGCTTCTGCCGTTGCTGCCGCTATCAATGAAAGTCGTCTGTTGGTTATCGCAAAGCGAGGGTGAATTACGAATTCCTTTATTTGCTTTTAAACTTTGGAAACTCAGCGTCATATCACCTGCATTTGGCGAACAGACTTAGCTGCATAGACCAGATTTGTGCTGAGTTTTGACTATATATTGATGGATCAGTTACTTATGATGGACGGAAAGGTCTTAGAGAAATTAGTCCACTGATGGAAAATTTTTTCAAGCAAAAATTCTCTTGTCTGCCTGGTTTTGTGGCTCGTAGAGATGTTGTCTTGCAACAGGAATATCATTGATATTAATATTCGCCAAACGGTTGATACAAACTATCGGTTGTAGTGATATAGGATTGCAAAGAATTCATGGGCGCATTCAAATCGAATGTCCATAAACACTACTCCATCAATGACCACTCTCAAAACTTTATTTCCTAGTTCCTCCATAATGCGTCGCATGTGTAGGGGTCATCCCCTGATTGCCGATCCAAGGCAAAAATAATCTTTCTCATTTTCGAAGTAAATCGGAGCATTCATTATTTTTTCACAGCCGCACTCATTACATCCAAACAAGGAAACCGATGCCTGAGCAGTATGATTAAAGAAGTGCTGTTTTGAGACCGAGTGTGTTGAATTATCGTGGGCATTTGACTTTATTGACCATAACCCACGGCGACTTTTTAAACGTTCAGTATCGTCCAAATGAGCACTTAGATAGCTCCTTGTGACCGCATAGCTTGCACTCCTCAAACGTAGTTAACCCGGACTCTGCGGTCACCTTGCTACCCTGTGTTTGCTCTGTCTAATCTCATGTCACTTGAGAAGATTTTGCACATAACTCTATGAGAAGTATAGAGGATCATGGGAATTTTTATCCCAAACACAATGCGGTACTCCCGAACAACTCCTGTTGAATAGCAACAGCAGCAAGATGAACTATGAACTTATATCTCCGGAATTATAACCTGATTTCCTAGTTCCAGCACAATGCATCGCATGTGTAGGGGTCATCCCCTGAGTGCTGGTCCAAGATAAAAAAAAAAAAAAATATAAGTAAAATTCGAAATACCTTAATGTACACTAGAAATAAACAGACAAGTATCTGGTACTTTTTTGGTATTTGTACCATTTAGGGCCTGTAAACGGCTAGAAACTGAACAGTGCTCAGGGCAAATACCCCACATATGCAATGTAATGCACTAGAAATAGATAGAGAGAGAGAGAGAGAGAGAGAGAGTGCAGAGTGCAGAGAATAGACGGATGATAAAAGTGGTAGGAAGATGGAGCTTAATCTGCAGTTGCGTGTTAATTAGAAAGCAAAGTTGCGGCGTCTGTGATGGAGCCAATTTGGAGCCATTTTCTATATTATTTTACTCGCCAACGTTTTATTGCTTAAGTGTCGGTACTTGAAGGAGGTTTCCGACTTGACAGGGCTGGGAATAGAACGCGGGTCTTCTGCAGAGCCAACACGCTAACCTCTCCCCATCAGCAGCCCCTTTTCGAAATAACATTACATCTTTTAGATTGCGTCTCGTTGCAGTAAAAACTAGTATGTACGCCAAGAGCCCACATATATTTATTGGAGTACATATGTACATACATACGCGCATACACACACCTTTATGCTGCAAACAAACTCACTTCCATGTTAAAAATGTTGTTGCATGCTTTTAGGGAACTTGCATTTAATGACTGGCTGACTACCTTTCATCATTTCCATTCTTATCTTCAGCCTCCTCATCGCAAACACTCAGTCTGTCTACTTCTTCAGTGGTTGTGTGTGTGTGTGTGTATTATTAAGGCCACGTTGTTCGTTGGTGTACAGCAAGCGGCTTTATGGAAATTAAACAAAAAATTTAAAGAAAAATAAAAAAACAAGTTGAACAAAATCACTTCATTTCTTCATAAATTTAACTTATTTTACTCTTCAAGGAACAAATAAATAAAAAATAAATAAGAATAGTGTTGACGACGGGCAGACAGCGTACTAGACAGTGGCAACATATTCCACATGTAAAACTCGTACTGGTATTGCAATTTCTTTTCATACAAATGCTGTCCTGTCGTAGTGAGAGGTGGTATGTGGGCATGCATGTGCTTGCTATACAAAGACGAAATGTATGCAACAGAAATTCCTTTTCGTTGCAAGTTTGTTTAATGTAAAATTTGTTTATTTTTATTTATTTTAACACCACTACTACAAACAATCAAATGAATAGCAGCCAGCAGGATAACAAGAGAGATGACACAAAATGTTGTGAATGTATGAGTGTGAATACTCAACATGAATATTGTTTAAAGAGTCTATAAATTACTATCTTCGTTTCAACAACTTTATACACTTTTTAACACGAAATAAAAGAAAGGCGCAGTGCAAACACATACACACACTCGTCGAACAACATGCCAGGAAAGTTTCTTTAAAGGACATTTTTCTCCGTTTTGTAAGTTTTATATATTTAAAGCCATAGAACGTACGTACATGTGAATGTGTCTGGATAAATTCCTTGTGGATAAAAGGATAGAAGCCAAGTAGCACATCGAAGTTGAGAAATCAAAAATCCTTTAAGGGATTGCATCTGCTTGCTTTGTAGTGCTGATACGAAATGGTTGTCATGCCCTCGATACCTGACAACTAATTCACATATACGAGCAGTCACCCACAGTCACTATATCACACACTAATACCAACTCATATTGGCTGATTTTTATTTAGGAATTGAAGTTTTTGGGAATCCCAATTGACCGCCTGGTCATTAGCACATTTCGGGGTTTTTTTTAAAGATAATTTGGAAAATGAAAAAAAAAATTTTTTATATACGAGGTTTGTTCAAATGAAAATGTGAATTTTGTTTTCATCGACTACATCAGCATCACGATAATGCACCAGCTCACACATCACTGCTTGTTCGTGATTTTTTGGCCAAAAACAACTCCCTAATTATGCCTCAATCACCAGATTTGGCTCCCTGCGACTTTTTCCTATTCCCAAAACTGAAGAGACCAATGAAAGGTAAGGATTTTTCCACAATTGATGAGATAAAGTTAAAATCGAAGAACTAGCTGATGGCCATACCGAAAAGCGCATTTCAGAAGTGCTTCGAGGATTGGAAGAAGCGCTCGCATAAGTGCATTATATCTGAGTGGGATTACTTAGAAGGGGACAAAATGGATATTGATGAATAACTAAATACTTTTCAAAAAACTTCAAAATTCACCTTTTCTTTTCAACAGACCTCGCATCCTCTGTTTAATAATAATAAATATTTTAAACTGGTCTGGAGTAAAACAAAATGGAGAACAAAATGCATGCTGCTGTATGTTTCATAATGCGATACACAAGTGAAGCAATAATGACCTCAATCTACGTTGGCATTATGTGTATTTGGCACGTGGAATGTCAGTTTGAAATACACATGTCGTGTCACGTGTACGTCAAATTTATAAATTTTGTGTTCATTTGCCTTCATCTATTTTGGTGCTGTTATCAAGAACAATGACCTTTAAACAGCTGATGTCAGATGCTTCGATTCTAAATCGTCTTATTTGCATTGACGGCTTAAATTGTCAAACAAATGTCGTTTGACTGTGCTGCATCATATGAGCTACAAATATTGTCTAATAAGCGTGTGTAATGAACACATGGTCAACTGGGTTTCGAAGGCATTTGAATATTTTTGCTGACTGAGTTTTGGATGGATGTCATGTTACCTTAGAGATGAAGTCCGCCAAGGGGAAAAGTTATGTTCAATATTGTGCACAAAATGTTCGTTGTTCCATGTGTTATGCAAAGAATGGCAAAGAGAGAGAGAGAGAGAAAAGAAAAAAACGCATGAAATGGAATAAATGGATTGAAGTGAAATTTAACACTTTAAAATCATTAATGAATTAAAATTTAATTAATTTGAGGGTGGCGATGGCATGATGGATAGTAGTCTACAGGTTGACTACAAAACCAAAAACAGACCTGGGTTCAACTCCAGTTTCAGACTAAAATTATAAAAAAAAAGAAAACAAACATTTCGCATTTTTCTGAATGTGCATTAGTGTCTCTTTGTGTGTCAGTTGTAGTCGGAAGGTTTCAGTGGCGAAGCCATAGTCACTGGTCACTGCACAATATCGGCTTCAGCTGATATCAATCCACAATACCATCAGAACGCCATCCTTTGTCGGTATTGTGTAGCACCGGCGAAGTAAAATAATAATAAAAATGGCTACTAAACCGAAGCTTCAGCACTGCTACGAGTATAAACAAAGAACGTGCAAAAAATCAGAGCTGTAAAATAATTAATTACGCTTCACCTCCTCTCGTTTCTCTAACTATCTCTTTCCTATAGTTCCAGCACAATGCATCTCCTGAGTGCTGGTCCCAAATAAAAAAAGGGGAGAACCTCTGTCTGCCGAGTGCTGACTGCTGAGCAAGCTTTCTTGCTTTATCAATATGATGTCCCTTACCCAGGAAGTATTTTAGCCGATTTTTAGCGGCCCTACTGAGCCGAACCTTCTCGTCCTCAGTTCCTGAGCTATGAACAATAGAGAAGAGGAGTTTATCCTCCTCTTCTGCTGTGATGTTGGAGGTTCCGCTGGTTCGCAGCCCACTTGTGCGATCACTTATCGACTTACAGCCGCCATTTTTAGTCGAAAACAGGGACACCTCGTGCATGAGTGGCAAATAACGCCAATGGTCGGTCGGTAATCGCCAATTGCCTCTGTATCTACTGTCCTTACATGGAGGCACTGCGATACTTCACCCCATCACTATCAAACTTTCCAACTTCTTTATTTGACGTTGCATTAGACTGTGTCCTCTGCGACTAATATTTACGTGGCAAGAAGCCTCCAAAAGATTAACTAACGAACATCTAATGACAAATTTTCTTGCAACCATTGCGACGTACCCAGAAGACGAAGTTTCACTGCAATTTCGTTTTGATTTGTCAAAATTACCCGCCACATTTCGCGAAAATGACGAAAAAAGAAATTAAACAAATTCAAAAGTATGTTAAGTTGCCAAACTATTTAGTTTGAACTAATTTTTTGTTTTAATGAAATGCTTAAATAAAAATATGAATATTCACATTTTATTGCAGTTATTTGTGACAAAATGAGAAAAAACAAAAAATAGAAAAAAAAAGAATGCAAAATGTTCAAATGACAACTTCTTCGTCTCCAACTACAATTGGTTTGGCAAGAGATAATTGTTGCTGTTGCCGTTGTTGTTGTTGTTGTTGTTATTTTAATATCCTTTTCGTTTTTTTTTGGCGTGTAGTTCCACTGCTTTATGGTTCAGTTAGAAATGATCTGATTATAATTCAACGGATGCATGCAACGTGCTTCTGTTGAACCGCAAAATTTTCCACAAATAACAACGGCGAACGAGAGCAGCAGCAAGAAAAAAACTTTATCTTTGACAGAATGAAGATGGAGATGGAGATGAAGATGGTGATACAATATTCTTCGAACTACCTTAAAACCTGTCATCCTTATGCTATTCAAATACTGGTAGTCAAAGTGACACCTAAAACAAGTCACACACACAGACATACACACATAAGCATGCACAATCGCTTGTGTCATTACTTATACGAGTGGATACAAGAGCGATGTGTTTATGATGAGCAGAATAAATTACAAGAAGGCATTATTATTCCCCTTGATTTTGTTAGAAAACTTTGCTAAATAACTTCGCATGGCAGGTGTTGCAATAAATAAGACTCGATGTTTGAGCAGAATGAATTCAAAGAATTTTTGTTTGTTATTTGAGAGGCCCATGCATGTTGTAATGACATCACTAAAATGATTTGATGATAAATTTGGAGCCCTAGTAGGCCATTCTCATGTAGATATGCCATGCCTATCCTACTGGACTCTCTTCAAACTTGTTAAACCAATTCTATGACACCGATTCTGTTAACTCGCAGTTGACGGCATGGCCAACATCATTTCCAATCGAATTGATTGCTAAAATCAGATTTGTCGTTCAGATTTGTGGTGATCGAACTGCTCAAACCTTAATTGGCAAAAAAGAAAACCACATTATAGTCATGTAGCTTGAGTGCCTCCTAACTTGGGGGTTACACGATCAAGTATTGCCTTTCAAATTTTAATACACCCACTCGTTTTCACTTATTCGTCGACCTACATTACACCACTCAACTTGAACGATTTGTGTGAAAAATTTTCAAAGCAAATTTGATCATGTATCCTGATCGTTCATCAATCAACAAAAAGAAAGCAACGAGACGCGTATTTGCTAAACGCAAGCCAACGATAAGGATTGCAATAGTTGGCCAGTGTAATGTTGAAATAAATGCTACTTATGGCATTTTCTTTTCATCCAAAAATGTATTGCATCTCTTGAACGAATTTGCCGTATTAATTTACAACTTCTGCACTTTATTGTTCTACTATAAAGAAATTTTACAGGTGTTTAGAAGACAAAATGGCAAATATCTTTAATAAATAAAGAAAAAAAAGCAATGCACCTTTTTGACAAACAAAATCACTATTAGCATAAAATATGTTGATACTGATTATGAATATAAAAGGAAGTTAATACAAATTTTATGAAACCTCTTTTTTGTTATTTTGGGATCTTTGAAGAGATTTGGCAGCTCTGCATGTACATAACAACAACGGCAAAGCGAATTCATAACAGGTGAACCTACCAGCCGAAATGGTCGACTATTTAGCACTGCTTAATGCCAAATTGTAAGAATTATTTTCACAGTATGCAATGATTTTTGGTTGTTGTTGTACTAGTAGTAAGTTTACCTGGTATAAAATCGGCTGAAACATTGCCAACAGAATTCTTAACTAAATATATGTACACACGATTGTCAGATTTTATAATATTGTAGGATATGGCAAGATGAAAAATTGTCACCTAAGTGTAAATTGTCTGTTGTAGCCTTCAGTGGCGAATGTGTTTCATGCTTAACTTTGCAAAAATACATTAAATTTTAATTCGTGTTTTTGCTGCTACCACTGGTCTGTGTTAACAGCGCCCTCATTCTTAGGTATTTGAGCAATAAAACGTAGCTTAATTGCTACGACAACATGCAGAAATGCAGCAACTGGGCATTACAAATTCTCAGAAAAAGTGCAACTATAGAGCAATGCTAGAATTAAGATATATCTCCTTCTATCACTTCACCAGCTGTCTCTAGTCTACACTATCCCATTTCAAATAGTTCGGGTGCATTGTGGAATCATCGCAGGTATCCACATTCCAATTTTGAACACATTTAACCGGCTTTTATTGCCAGAACCTTTCCGTAGATGTTACATCCACAGCATCGTGACAGAATTTGAGAGCAGACTTTAGAATGTTTTCTTTAATGGTACGTGCGATAACGACCATATATTGAACATAATTGAAAATTGTTGTAACTGCCTCTCTTACCAGCGCTGCTGACTGCTATTGCCACGTAGTACTTTCAGTTGTGATGGTTTTGTGGCACATTAAAACTTATACGATTACGAAATTTACCATACTTACCACACACTCACACAGACATATTGTCTGTATATTTGCACAATCGAATGCAATTTTCGTTTTCTTTGCTGTAGTCAACAGTGATGACAACACAGTGGAATGTTTGCATTTTGTCTTAATAATTTGTATAAGACTGTTTAGCTCTTTAGTTGTAAATGGATGAATTAAATGGATGATGTAACTCAACAACCAACAACAGCCGTTTGTTTAGAAAAAATGCGGCTTTTTAAAGATTTTGCAAGATTGAAAAAAGTGGACATATGAAAGTTGTTGCATAAAATAACAATTTTTTTTTACTTTTCCTAATACCTTTTTATATAAAATATTTCGTAACTTACTTTTACTTGAAATTTTATTTATTCCACCTTTTTTAATAAAAAATAATTTTGTTTCGTATTCATAAGGGCAACACACAAATTTAATTTTGTGCAAATACAATTTACTTTTAGTTGTAAAGTTTTTCTTTGAAACACACACACACACACACACAGACACACACACACACAGACACACACACACACACACACACACACACACAAATGTAACAGTTTTGTGGCACATACTTTTACAAATAAGAAAATGGCAACAAATTAATGCTTGCAATCTAGCAAAATCATGCATGTACACGCACGTGTGCCCACTTGTGGCAACAGTGTCAACTTTGTGGTCAAACAGTAATCAATTTAAAATAACAATTGAATTCTCCTCCCTCTCTCTCCCTCTCTCTCTACATCTCCCACTCTGCGGTACTTGGTTTTTATGATTTTATTAAGAGCTCAAAATTGAAAGTACAGAACATTTGCTGCCGACACCGAGAGACGGACATAAGGACATGCTCACAAATCTATAAATCTGTTTAACTGCTGAGCAAGTAGCCGCCCTAAAAAATCCTCATGCAAAAATATCTTCAGCAGAACTGTGACATTTAAGTACCAAAAGCCCCACACACATGCATACAAACACATACAATTATAAACAGTCCATAAACATATGAATTTGTTCAAGTAAATGTGCAATTGTATTTAAAATTTAACACTCACGTTACTAAATAAACATATGTTTTTGTATCCGTTTCCTTTTCCGTTCTAGTTCCATTCATTCATTCGCACGCTCCACTTAAGTTCGTGCTTGTTTTTGTTGCACATTCTGTTGCGAAGATTTGTTGTGTCATTGCGGCGACTTTCATTTAAATTTCATTGTGTGTGTGTGTGTGTGTGTGCGTGCGTGTGTAAAATTTTAAATCGCTCTGTTGTTTGTTATTTTTTTTTTTCATTATTTTTATTGCTTTTGTTGTTGATGTAGTTGTTTATTTTATTGCAGTTGTTAAATAAATTGTTC
The DNA here is from genome assembly GCA_963924685.1 of Dexiosoma caninum. Classification (NCBI taxonomy): domain Eukaryota; kingdom Metazoa; phylum Arthropoda; class Insecta; order Diptera; family Tachinidae; genus Dexiosoma; species Dexiosoma caninum. The sequence goes on along the minus strand of OZ004725.1, from coordinate 122,419,103 downwards.
CATAATTGGATTACCAATAATGTTTAATTGTGTTTAAAATACAAAAATGTAAAAAAAAGAACGAATAACTACAAAAATACCAATAATAACTATTTATAACTGCACCCACGCACACACATGCATATATGTACGTACACACTCATATTAAATGCCCCTTATCGGTGGGCAAGTGTGTAAATAATCATGTGCATTTCGTTGGTAAAATAAATGAAAATCGGTCACCAAATTTACATGCTGATGATATTTACCGAATTTATGTTTCTCTATAATAAAATTTCATTTGCGGCCATAAAAATGGCTAAATTGAAGCTGCATGATACATATTTCGTATTAAACCGGATATTCAGCTTTATAAAAAATTAGATTAATAGATATTGTGACGGTAAGCCAACTGCATCAAATATGGGTACGTTTATTTTTATATCAACAGTCCATTTTCCTGTTTGCCTGTTACCGGCACTGTAAATAAATAAATATACCGTGTAGATTTTCTGAGAACCCTTAACCGATTAACGATTATTTTTTTATTTTTCTTTCGAGAGCATTTTGTTAATAAAAATTCCTGCTGATTGAGCAGTTAAGTTAAGCGCAAATATTTTGTAGCGCTTCATTTTCATACAAAAATAATTTCAACATTCAAATATAACACTTAAGAAAAAATATATAATATATTGTTTTATATTTTAGTGTTTATAATGTGAGGATTGGGCGACACGACTTATTACCGCATCAGTACCATTTTCCAAACGCTTTTTTACCAAAAAGCGGCTATTTCCCTTTATTTTTACTTTCCTTCTCAAACATGCTTTTCATTTGATGCCCATATCATGAAAGTGGGTAAGAAATAGTCGTCCGCCATATCATTATATTTTATGCTGCCTTCAAAATTGCCTTTAATTTGAACACATTCGGGTTTTTTCTATAAGAAAAGATTACGGAAAAAAGCTTTGCTTCATCTACAATGCTTTTGGAGATATATATTTGGTTGTAAAGAGAAATACCAAAATTAATCTTTTTTTTTGAGTTTTACCCAGTAATTGGTCCACAAATAGCAAAAATATTTGATAATAAATTTTTGGGGCGGGCACTTTGCAGACCCCCCCAAACCCGCCCCTCCGAATTACAAAAAAAAAACAATTTCAGTGAACCTTTTCCACACGACAAAAAAAATTTAGAAAATTGGTCCACAAAAGGCAAAAATATTTGATAATCAATTTTTTGGGCGGGTACTCTTCAGCTACCACATCCCCCTTCCCCCCCCCCCCCCCCTTTCAAATAAAAAAAAACACCATTTTAGTGAACCTTTTTCACACAACAAAAAACATTTTGAAAATTGGTCCACAAATGGCAAAAATATTCAATAATCCAATTTTTGAGAAAAAGCTTTTATCAGCAGGTTTAAAGAATATTTTCAAAAATCTTAAGCTAAAAAAAAAACTTTTAATCTCTTTGACATCTCCAAAAAATTTGAAACTAAGAAAAATCTTCAGATATGGTAACAGTGGTTGTTCGTAATAAATTGTTTCTCTCTCTCTCTCTCTCTCTCTGTCTCTCTCTCTCTAAAAAAGAGAGAAGTCAAACTACAAAAAAAAAATTGTGTCCAGTTAAAAATTTTGTTCGGAACACCTGACTGAATCCATCTGTATATTTTGTAGCGAACCTCGACTTAAAATTAAATATACCAAACGATATTCGATATTCGCAATGCTGTTTGGCCGCCACACTTTATTAAACATTTAATTTTTAAATGTTTTTTAAATCCATTTGTATCAGCACACTAAATGACCATTTTGCATATTTAATCTTTTACAATTCACAATAGACCATGCAACTCTAATGTTTGTGGGTGTGTGCGTGTGTGTTTCCTCCCCTAACATGCGAATATGTGAGTGAGTATTATTTAATACACTGAAACGTGTATTTTAATATTTATAAATATGAAAATGATTTTATTTTTTATTCAATAATTTATAACCAAATGATACTACTTTAAATTACTGAAGATTTATGAAATGTTAAAACATTTTTTTTAATTATTAGAAAAATTTCATTTCGTAGGATGCCCATGATGATGGTAAAATGATGCCAATAATTAAAATCCAGTTATATTTTTGTTGCCATTAAATCATGGAGTAGAAAAAAATAATAATAAACTGTTTTTGTGCTGTCGGAAATATTGGATCCTTTATGAATGAAGAATGTAGTTGAATAAAAATTTAAAATTCAAAATGAAAATTCATCATAGTTTAGACAGTGGGGAGAAAATCGCATTTTTAAAAGAAAATTTCACAAAATAAAGTTTGAATTTTGTAAAATAGTTTTGACAAAATAACTTTTCTTTTTTTTATACGAGTATTGTGAATAATAATTTTAAACAAAAAACCAATCTCCTGAAGAAGCTACTAAAAGAAGTAGGGAAATAATGAATAAATAAATATTAAAAGCTGGAAATATTAAGCTGGTAAAATATTATAATTTAGTTTAAAATACACAACGGCCAAATAACAAGAATCTTATATTTTATTATTCTTGTTATAAATTCTAATAAAATAACCTGCAATTTAGGTTAAAATTGTTTATTAAATTTTGGAAAATTTCGTTATTGTTACTGAAATATAAGATTTAAGTCTCGTGTATGGGCCATCGAAAAGAAATAAATAAATAAAAATAAAAAATTAAACATATTCTTCACTTTTATTTCATAAATATTTTTCATAAGCAAAATTAAATTTTTAAATGTTTTGCCCCACTGTATCAATGAAATGTTTATTTGCTTGTGGTTCATGAAGACTTAATATTGAAAAAGTACTACACACATATTATTTTTATTTGTGGTGTGTGCTTGTGTGTGGTACATAATTATAGAAATTCAACTATAAAATCAAAAATTTATATGAATGCCTGAGTAAGGAAATCACACAACCGTGCTCACAAACAAACATTTTATTAATAACTATTGAAATTTACAATATATAAAAGCTGCTGCAGTACTGCATATATACATACATACACATGTATGAATAAATAATAAATGCATTTTTATGACAACAATAAATAACAAAACTTGTCAAACTGAAATTTTTATTTACACATTCCGCAGCGTCTGTTGCTTGCTATTGAGAAAGTCAATTACTACACCTCCGAACTGGTTACACAAGTCAAGAGTTTATTTTATTAAAATTTCTATATATAATTAAGTATAAAAGACTCTTTGAATTTAGTACAATTTGGCGTTGTTATTAATAAAATTGCGTTCCATTGTGTAGTCAAATATATTGACAAATATTGACGTTTAAACACAGATTGAATGTACAACATAGTCATGTGTGTGTATACTTTGATAAAACTTAATATATGCGAGGTGTGTTCAAAAACTTTTAGAATTTCGCGGGCAACGTACGTTTGATTATTGATTTTTCGTTGTTCTTGTTGAACATACATATGTTTACAGTTTCAAGTACGTAGCATATTTAGTTTCTTTTTGACAGATAAAAAGGTTAAGCTATGTACACACCATTACAATATTATAACATATGACAATGTACTGACAATGAAAAATTATCACCAAAATCTAAATTGTCAGTTCAAACTATTGTTGTCCGACAATAAAAATATCGCAATTTGTTAAATTTTTAAAATTTTAAATATGCTGATTATCGATATGAATGGAATGTGATAGTTACATACTAAGAAAGAAGCTCAATCAAGGACAAAATTGTAAATCACACTGACAAACACTAGCAGAATGGAACAACATGCTGTTTCCAAAGGCTGTTACACTTTCATCTGCAGCGTTCTTCGTGTATTGTTCACCGTGTGTGGTTATCAGTAGATGTAAATTATTAGCTGTATATACGAGTATTTATTATTTTTTGTAAATTGAATACGAGAAATAGGAGGGCGTTCTGATGCGATTGTGGATTGCTATCAGCTGAAGCCGGTATTGTTCAGTTACCAGTGAGTATGCCATCGCCACTGAAACCTTTCGATAACTGCTGACACAAAGACATACTACTGCATATCAGCAAAAATGCGAGGTGGTTTTTTATGATTTAGTCCGAAACAGGGATCGAACCCAGGACTTTGTTGGTTTCGTAGTCAACGTGCAGACTACTTCAGCCATCGCCAACCAAAAAGTGCTTATGAGAAGTGCTTTAGAAATTATAAAAAGCGTTGGCACAAGTGAATTGTTTCTAAGGGGGATTGCTTTGAAGGGCACAATATAAATATTGATGAATAAATAATTTTTTTTTCATAAAAATATAAAGCCACCTCTCTTTTTGTGCACACCTCGTATGTACATATGTATATGTTTGAGAATAAATTCTGGTGCTCTTATAAACCATGATAAATACCATGTCATTCATTTGGGCAACAATAAAAAAATAATTAATTGCAATTATAAGCGTAACAACGACATAAAATGTTATGAAAAATCCATTGAAGTGGCAAAAAGGAAATGACCTTGAATAAGATCATCACCCTCAACGTCATCATCTTTGCCATCAACATCAACATCAAATTCAACATGATTGTCAGTATAGCACTCAGACAATTGGATGTTGTAATATTGCAATTATAAACAGCAATGTCGTTGCCAGCAGGTAACTGGCAAATAATAACAAAAACAATAATTAATAATAATAAAAAAATTACCACAGTTACAGCAAAAAAAAAAAACACAACACACACTGACACACCCGCCCTCATGTTTGTTTTCACACGCATACACATGCTACAAACGAAAAAGAAAAATTCTCCAGTTAATGATTGATGTCCTGATTAATCAAGACAACCACAACCAAAGTCAATATTAACAACATTTTTATATGTTCGAGCAATGGAGAAACTGAGAGTTCACTCGCTGTTGCCTGGTTAGGAGTCAGTGAGTGTGTGTGTGTGTGTGTTTGTAATGCTTCATTAAAAAATGAAAATTATTAATTAATTAGTTTCCCAACAGCATTGAGGTTTTCTCCTCTTAACGAATCAGAAAATCTCTGCAATTACTTTGTATTTAATTGAGATGATGTTAAAACGGAAACCGATGGACTTATTGGAATTAATAGTGAAATGTTTGCGAAATATTTAAAACAGAATTTTCTTTTTAAAAATTAAATATTTATTTGTCATTATAACTGGATACTTTTTTGCTTTCTGCAACAAGACATTTACAATGACAGCATCAAGTGTGGTTTGTTATTAACATTTGTAATTAAAGCAGCTCTAAATGACAATTTTTATGTAAATACAGTAGGCTCGGGATAATTTCAATCACTTGCGTTAACATTTATCAGAGTGTAGACGTTTATGTGAATGTGAAAATTTAAGATCGAAATATTATTGATGCTGTATTAAAAGGTATTCATTGTTTATAAATTGAATCCAAACAAAAAGTAAATCTAGAGAGAAATTTAAACCGCTTCAAGTCAGGACTGCCAGATAAAATTCTCCAGAAATTGTCCAAATCCAAATAAAATAAGAGAAATCGTCATTTCAGCTTTGAAAAATCGTCAAGAAATCGGACAATGCCAAATGTATATTTGAAACACATTTTTCTATATTTATTAAGGAGCAATCAAAAAATAACTTAACAATTCATCTGCGTAGTGTATTAATTTATAGCAAGCTTTTCAATATACAGTTATGACAGGTGTCCGCATGTCTTATTTGAAATATTTTAATTATGTTGTAATGCTCGACTAGTGATTTGGAGTTAAAAAAATTTATTCAGATTGCAGTGCTTTAATGTACACAGAAAAAAATAAAATCAAGATTCAAGATTCAATTAAAACTTGAATCTTCTGTTGACTTATCATCAGATCATTCACCAACTATAATTACAATATCACTCTCACAAAACTCACACGCGACTGAGATAGCTGAAAAAATAAAAACATACACAAATTGGTTGAAATTTCGCAAATACCTTGCTACTCACTGCTGTCAAAACGTATTACTTCGTACACCAGACGATGTAGATGCATCTCTTACACAACTGGACGAAAGTCTCAAGCTGGCGGCACAGCACGCTATTATTAATTCACGCAAAATTAGGCAAGACAAAATTTGCTCCACAGACATCGAATTATTATTAATTGAAAAAAGAAGAGCTCGAAGAGAGTGGCAGCTTCATAGATCCCCTCAACTCAAAAGAAAACTAATAGAGTGTACCAAAAAGCTAAGAGAGATGTTACAATCCAAAAAAACTGATTATTTAAATGAGTATCTTAACGGTCTTGATGCAACACCGCAATCCGATCATTCACTATGGCGTGCTACCAGATATCTCAAAAGACCGGTTATTCGTAAACCTCCATTTCGAACCCCAACTGGGGATTGGGCAAGAAACGACACAGAAAAAGGCAAGTTGTTCGTTGAGCACTTAAAAAATGTTTTCACCCCCAATGCACCAAGCGACCCTGAAGAACTTTCCATCGGTAGTTACGGATGCAGCAGTTTCGATAAAGTTTAAATTGAAAGACGTCGAAGAAGCTATCGCCAACTTGAACCCTAAAAAATCTCCTGGCATCGATAAAATTAGCAACAAGATGCTACAAGAGCTCCCAACTACAGTAGTTAAAAGAATTCTCCACATCTTCAACGCGATATTGTGCATTGAATACTTTCCATCTAAATGGAAGATATCACTAATAACTATGATACCTAAGCCAGGTAAAGACCACACCAGAGTTGAGTCCTACAGGCCAATTAGCCTTTTGCCAAATTTATCTAAGCTTTTTGAAAAATTATTAGCTATCAAGTTAAATAAAATCATTAGCGAAAAGCGCTGCATTCCAGACCATCAGTTTGGCTTTCGAAGTAAACACAGCACAACTGAGCAAACACATAGACTTGTGAATGTTATAAAGCATACCCTAGAAGAAAAAAAGTACTGCTCAGCCCTCTTTATCGATGTTTCCCAAGCTTTTGATAAAGTGTGGCATAAGGGATTAATATATAAACTGACCCAGTACCTTCCTGAAAATATTTGTAAGCTACTGGAAAGTTACCTGATTTTTCGCAAATTTATTTTAAAACAAGGTGATTGGCTGTCATCACCGCAGCCGATTGAAGCTGGAGTTCCCCAAGGCAGCATATTAGGTCCATTGCTGTACTTGATATACACCGCAGATTTGCCAACAGTCGCGAACATCCATACCTCAACTTTTGCCGATGATACAGCTTTCTTAAGCATTCACGAAAGTTCTGACGAAGCATCTCATCGCCTACAGCACCAAACTTCGCAGCTGGAAAGCTGGCTAAATAAATGGCGAATCAAAGTTAATGAGAATAAGTGCGTACAAATAACCTTCACCCTGCGCAGAGACACATGTCCTCCTATTCTGATCAACAACCAGTTAATACCTCAACGTTTGGAGGTCAAGTATCTAGGGATGCACATTGATAGACGGCTAACATGGAAACAGCACATCGATGCAAAATTAACTCAAATGAAATTAAAAGCAACTCAACTAAATTGGCTTATTGGTCAAAATTCTGTGCTAAAACTGGACTGTAAACTTTTGCTTTACAAAGCAATTTTAAAACCAATATGGAGCTATGGTATACAGCTATGGGGCACTGCCTCAGCTTCCAATATAGAAAAAATTCAAAGGTGTCAAAACAAAATACTGAGAATGATAACAGATGCGCCGTGGTATATAAAAAATTCTAACATACACAAGGATTTAAATATTCCGACAGTCAAACAAGAGATAACAACATACGCAACGTCATACCTAACCAAACTCCAAGATCATCCAAATATACTAGCCCGAAATATTTTAAGCGAAAGAGGGTTCATTCGACTGAAAAGAAGGGATACTCTTTCCCTAGCCCGAACGTTGTAGACGCGGAAATAAAACTATACGAGCAATAAATAATTTTGTACAGCTAGGCTATACTTAATAATAATTAGCAATTAGTTCTTAAGATTTGAATACTTATTGTTAGTTCAAGTGATTTTGAAGATTCAATAAATAATATATATTGTGTAAAAAAAAAAAAAAAAAAGATTCAATTAAGAAAAACGAAGATTCTATTCAAATAATAATTGAATTTCAACCTATCAAGAAAATCATACATTCAATTATGAGTTTTAATTGAAAAAGTTTTACGATTATTTTTATAAGAAATTAATTAAAAATCTTTTTAATAATTCAAATTAATTGAAAATTTTATAGAAATTCAATTTATGAATTAATCAAAAAAAAAAATAGATGCTTTTCACATATAAAAACTAGACATGTACGTACTATTTACGCAGAATTAATATTTTATAATTTTTTTCATCTTTTTATGGTATTTTGAATCCAATCTGTTGATAGCACTGTTTTCAGAGACTAAGTCAATTAAAATAAACGTGGATTCAATTAAAATTTTGATGAAAAAAAAAGATTTATTGAGCAAAGATTTAATTGGAAAAAATTTAACAATTATTTTTTCTGTGTAGGTCTGTTTCAATTTGAGCCGTTGAGTTTCAAAATGATTTTAAATGTTTTTGATGTGCTGGAATGCAACAAAGTCGTCTCCAGCAAAATGTTTCAAATGTACAATATCCGCTTCTCCGAAACTAACTAACCGATTTTAATGAAATTAAAACAATAGATAGGTCTATGTCTAGAAGGATATATAAATCCGAGTTTATACAGTAAAACATTTGGAAGAAAAAAATTTGGAATTCTCTTTTGATTTTTCATTCGCGTTCACACACACAAAAATGGTGACAGCGACATTCCATTATTATTGTTAATATTGTTATTGTAATTTTTTTAAGCACAGAATATGATACCAAAGCATATCGCTTAGTATCGAACACAAAAATGATGCTCTCTTCCCCACCAGTAATATGCCAACAAACTAAATATGTCCCTGCCAAATGTTTCCTCGTCTAAACTCAGACTAAGCAATATATTTATTATTTTTAATAGTAACGTGTGAACGGGTCAGGTAGTTTTTACATAAAACAAAAGACCTTAAGCTTGTAAAAATTAGTGAATAATTCAAGTTCTTTTATTGCATTAATAACATTTTTCATAGCATTGATTATTCATTGCATCAATAAAGATTTTCATTATATGAATAAAATTTTTTATTGGTATATTTTCCTTTGACAATAAATAATTGTTTCAATGCAGCAATGACATTTTTCATGGCACTAATACCGATTTTATTATGCCAATGAATTTGTTTGCTAGGCTAATTAAATTATTCATTGTATTAATAAATCGTTGTCTTTCCACTTACAATGTCTTTTATATACTCAATGTACACAATAATTGCGTTAATTTTAGTTCACCCTCCGCTGAATGAAAATCATTCAGCAGCAGCAGTTAGTAGCAATTTCTACAGTCATACAACGAAGGGTACACAATGATAATTTTATATTTTTTTTAGCGAAATAAAAGCACTTTGAGCGTATTTCACATCATTCCATTCAGTTATTGTTTTTTAAAGTTTTCAAATATTATTTCAGACAACATTTTTGTAATTTTGCATAAATGCCTCGGTATGCACGCGTGCCGCTGGTTCAAAGACATAATTTCCATAAAGTTTTTTTGTTCTTTTCTTTTTTTTTTTTAAATATAAAAATATTATTTTATTCACTTTCATAAGGGATCATTTGGCTGCTTTTTTTTTCAAAGGCTGTTTGTTATTTGTGGCATGTGAAATATTTTATATTGTTGTTGATGTTGTTATTGTTATTGTTGTTGTTAATAAGGATATGTTTAACTGTTTGTATGTGTATATACGTGTATGCCAGTGGATTTGTGAAATTTTTTTTCGTTACAATATTCTAATGGAAATTTAAATTCATTTTTATGGTGGCAGCAAGTAAAAAAAAAATAATAATTCCTGCTTAAATAATTTATTTGTTCTTTTGTTGAACATGGAAATTTCATTGTTAATTTTTTTTCGATTTTTACTTTGAGAGACTTTGCAAGATTAAAGAAAATTCCGAAGTTTGAATCTTTTTCTACACAAGTGAAGTGTAAATAATTGTAAAATCACTGATAGTCGAGTTTTAAGAATTTGAATGGAGGAAATTAAAATCTGATAATTGAATTAATTAAATAAATCTGCCTCAAAATTGTGGGCGTGCAAGGATGAAATTGATATGATTTATAATCTCGATTGTTGGTCGTTACACAGCCTATTGTGTAGTTTCGCTTCGTTCTCGTGTTTTTGCTATTTGTTTGACCATTTTGTTTTATTTGAAATGAACACTAACTTTTCGCTGCACAAGCTACACAAAGTGATGGTTCGTACCATCTGACCTGTTGCAGATGGTGACATGTTTTTCGGGAGCATGGGCATCAGTATTTTCACAGAAGGCTCCCTGTTGGATTGTAAGACGGCAGCGGGTGTCTTCTCGTTTTTGTTTTCTTAAACCAGTACTCAGGAGGTAACCCCTTCACATGCGATGCACTGTGCTGGAACTGGAGGAAAGGGATAGCAGGATGACAGGTGGTGAAACTTGACTGTCGTCCAACTCTGCTTTTTGCACGTCTTTTTCGTTTATAGCAGTGTTGCAGCTTCTCTTATGTCTCTGAAGTTTTGTTTTAGTAGCCATTTTTGGGAATTATTTTACTTCGCTCGTGCTACACAATGCCGACGAAAGAGGGCCTGTGGATTGCTGTCAGCTGTACTGTTCAGTGTTCACTGACTAATCCTGCCCCACTGAAACCAGAAAAACTGCAAAATATTTTTATGACTTAGTTCGAAACTGTATTCGAACATAGCACTTTTTGGTTTTGTAGTCAATGTGCGAACTACTTCAGCCATCGCCATTCCTCTTACACAGAAAAAAATCCAAAATGAGCTTCAATTAAAAATTTTCTTAGTAAATTGTTCTTCCAATTAAAATGTTTATCAATTTTCAGCCTGCAAACAAATTGATTATATCAATTAACATATTTGTATTCATGAGGTTTTCCAAAATTTAATTTATTTTACTGTATTTATATACAACATACATTAACATGAATTTTTACAATTGCTTTCAACTAAGGAATTTAATTGGCGCTATTAAGAGATTCTTTGAAATTATTTAATTGATATAATTCCCGTACAAATTTTTTTTTTTTTTATTTTTTTACTTTTAATTAACAACTTTCATTAGAATAATATATTTTTTATTTTCAATTAAAATTAAAGTTAATCAATTCAATTAATTTTTTAATAACTTTTTTTGGGCTCAATATTTAAATAAAAAAATAATTAATTTTTTTTTGGTATGAAATACACAAAATGTCGACTTATTTTGGTTTAAATGCTTATATGATTGTTTTATTTCATATATGCAACACTCTTTATATAAATAGATATTAATAATCAACAAGTGTTTGAATTGCATTCAAATACATATGCTTTTTGTTATAAAAAATTTGCTGGAAATGTTCAAAATATTTAATTAACTTTTCAATTATTATTATTAAAATTTTAATTGAAAATTAATTCAATTAAGTCAACAATTATAATGTAATTGATAATATTAATTTCTTTACAGCAGAAAATCGAATTAATTTTTTAATACACGGTGGGCCAAAAGTAATCACCCGGGGCATACCAAAAACCTTAGGATCTGCATGTATGGTCATGAATTCTGGCGGCGGTTACTTAGCCCATATCATAAGCAGTGCCAAAATTTGTCTTAAAAAAAATTACAGCAAAAGAACATCGGGTGAAAATTTTTAATTAAAATTTAGTTTTATTTTTTTCTGTGTAATAAAAAAAATTATTAGTATCACTTCTATTTTTATTTGACCTTTATTAAAATTTTTTAATTATATTTATTTTTGAGCGATGGTCAAAAAAAAAAAAATATTTTTGTTAATACAAATTATTGAGAAATAAATAATAATTAAAAAACTTTTCATAAAAAAGACCATCGCTCAAAAATAAATATAATTAAAAATTAAAGAAATTATTTTCTAACTGGAGGAATTGTATTTTAGCTGGTAAATGGAACCAAAAAGCTGGAAACTGCAGGCCATTTCAGAAAGTTGGAATATTTAGCCAACAATTAATTTAATTTTTGCCCACTATTATATTTGTCCATGAAACTTTTCAATAAAATTTTAGTATTTAATCACTAGACGCGATAATTTTTTCCGTGATTTCTCACTACACACTCGCAGCTTGAAATCAATAAAATCTGTTTTCAAAACATTGTAAATTATATTATGCATTTTAAAACCATCCATCATTTCTTACCACAGTTTTTTTGCACGTCAAATAATTTTTTTTGGCCATAATTTTTTCTTTTGTCTAGAAATTAATGCAGTAGAAACCAATATTTAGCCCATTTATTACGCTACGGTACGGGGTAGGGTTTTTTATAACTCGATTCTATTGTTGATTTTTATTGTTTTAATTTTTTCAATGTCTATTTTTAATTACATAATTAAATGCATGTTTTATATGTGCAAAAGCATTTGAGTGCACAACAACGTTAAGCAACGGAGGGGGGTGGGGCAGATTGCAATTTTATTGCTTTTTATAACGACATAAATTTAAAATTAAAAACGCATGAATGAAAATTAATTATTTAACTGAACACGTTACAAAACAAAACAAAAAAACAACCGATAATCTGTTAATATTGTCAATTTATGATTCTTAATTGGTCGTATATAAAATGGCAATTATTATTATGAATTCAATAAACTGATCCAAAGACTTGAAAATAAGATTAATTATTTTGCACAACGACACACAGCTACAAACAAAAGCAGAGATGGAAAATATTGATATGAAATATTCGGTAGTGAATGTTTAATGGTTTGTGAAATGAGAAATGCGACAATCATTTCTAACAGTTTGTCAATTTCTTGACAAATTGTGGTGTCTCTTATGCTGGTGTCAAATGAAATGAAATGCTCATGCGATTAGATAATCGAACAACATCACTTTTCATGCAATAAACGAAACGAATTTAAGAAGTTTAATTTTTATTAGGTATACATCTTTTTTTTCTGGCGAAAATATAAATTTTTGGAATATTTGGGTTTGAAGATGAGCAGTACTATCGTGATTAGAACCATCGCGCATGAATGTGTACACAGCAAAAATTATTTCTTGTTTTTTATGAATTAAGACCCTTAATTCATTTTTATATTTATTTTTATTTCAATTGAATAGGTTAATTGATACAATTAAATTTTTAATCGCTTATAAAAACGCCAATAATAAAAATAGCTTCCTGAGAGCTGGAAAGAGAATCTATTTTAATTCGCTCAATTATAAAATTGATTAAAGTTTTTTTTGTTTTTTAATTCAGTTATTTCAATTAATTTAAGTACGAACATTTTATTGATATTACTAAGTTGTTTACTGGTGAAATTTGACACAATTTTTTAATTGATATCACAAATTTTTTTTATGGAAATTAATTTTAATTTTACATAATCGTGACTTCACATGCTTCATCTTGCATAGGCGTGATTAAAGTGATTAAATAATAGTCGCGCTGGAGTATAATTATCAAATAGTTTTACTGTTAACATGGCGAGTTTGATTGCTGTGATATTTAACTTTTATTAAAGAGAATCATCGCGGGCCTACCAAAAATTTTGATCTTTTGTTTAACATTTTCCTTTTTTTTTTTAGAATAATGTTGAGAAGAAACATGTGGTGAAGTGTTAGAGTAGGCTTTCTGCTTAAACAACTCTGCTGTTGTGCGTTTTATAAATTTCTAAAGCGAATGTCAGCTGTCATTAATTTTTTTTTGGGCCACTACGACCAGTTGGAGAGGGATGGATAGTGTAGAGAAGAGACATCTGATAATAAGAACGTGAGAGAGTTAAATTCTTCTCAAACTCGGAGAATTAGTAAAGCAGAGTTGCTGCGTCTTTGACGTTGTTGAGACGAATTAATTTTTAAGCTGAAACAGTATCATTTTATATATTAATTTAACCATTTTTTTTAGTGTAAATCCCGATAAAAGAAGACGTTTTCAGCATAAATGCTTCTGAGAAATTTTTTGGTATGACGAGGTATTGAACCCAGGACCTTGCCCATTTTTTATAGTTTAAATTGCGATAAAAGCAGGCGTTTTTAGCATAAATGCTTCTGAGAAATTTTTTGGTATGAGGTGTTATTGAACCGCGGATCTTCAACGCGCCAATTACTTAGTGAATAGTAACGAACAGCGAACGTCTAAAGAGAGCCATTTTGTTTGTAAGTTTACTGCGCCGACGATTTTTATCGCTAAAGTACCGGCGAAGGTTGGCTCTGAGATCGGTAACTGGAAATTTTCTGAATAAATAATTTTAAGTAAATAAGGAAAGAAAACGACTTCATGCATGAGTGTTTTTTGTTCTGTTGAGAGCGTCTCTCTTTGGTTGGTTAATTAGCACATAATGTCGTTTTGATACCACAAAAAGCACGAAACTCAACGAATAATGAAAACTGAAAAGAAACTGACGTGAATTGTAGTAACCAGCCGCAAGGTAACGGTCACATCCAATCCGTAACATCAAAGAACACTCTGTGATCGTATTGGGTTTTATGGCCGCTATAGTGCTGAGCAAAAGCAGAATTTTGTGTCAGCTCTGGCTCGAGCACTTGCCCAATGGATGGTTAGCCTTTTTCACAAAGCTGGTGTCCAGTTGAAACAACCACAACACTGGCAATGTTGTTCCATGATGGTCGTATAATATTGTCGGATCTCTCCCTGCCTCGAAATGAAACAGGTATTGATGCCCTTCCATTTTCCATTGGTTGTTTTTTTTAACCCCTGATCTCACGTATTGACCCGATCATTGAGTTTCTCTGCTCTTCTACTGAAGTCTGTGATCAGCTCCGAGAATGGCGGTCATGAAGTTGAGGCTCGAATTGCCGCTTGATTGCCAATAAAGATTGTGACGAGCGTAGATTTGTAGGTATTTGGCGTTCCTAAACATGCATCAATCAATCAATTAATCAATCACATTCAAAGTCATCTTTAATTGAGATATACAATTGTTTGAGCGCTAGCATAGCATTTGACTTTAGAAAATTCTGGTAAAACAAAAATACTTTTGGTTTTCCTACCACGTGGAATTAGTCTTTTTTTTAGGGGTAAAAGATTCATTAAATCTTTTTATTCTCCTACTTAATTTCAGTTAATTTTTGCACCAGAGTCAATAATGAACAGCTGGGGAATTTGCAATTAATTTATTAGTTTTTTTTTTCTACAAGAATGGCTATTGTTTTAATTGTGAACTTTTTCCAGCTTCTTTAGAAATTGTTTGAACAATAAGACATGGTCAAGGGAAGGGGAAGGTGTGATGATAATCAAAATTGTTATTACTTCCACAATGAAACAGTTTCTTAAGAAGTAAATGAGGCTTGCAAATGCACACAAGCGAAGAACAAGTAGAGTTTTCCTTGTGTTGGGTTGGGGGAGCACATGTTTTTTTTCCTTAATTTTTAACATTGAAGAAATAATAGCCTCGTGCATTTTTAATTAAAATTTAATATTTTACTTGGAATTTATATTTTTTCAGCCTTGTAATTTATTTATTCAAAGTACAGCAAAAATTAATTCATTAATAATTTTTTATTGAATATTGATTGCTTTTGTAGTTTTTTTTTTCTTTTTTCTTTCACCTCTGTCTGGTTTCATTCATCTGTGCGGGGGGTAAAAAAAAATATGGAAAAAGAAAAAAAAGTAGAAATCAAACTGTGGAATATGCGGCCGTTGACTTTTGCTTTGCTTCGTTGAGCGAAAGTGAAATACAAACTTGAAAGATTTCAATTACAAATTAATTATGACTTCAAAAATATTGAGATGTTTGAGTTTGAGTAATGAACATCACATAACGATTGTTTATTTTAATTTGTAAATTAACTAAATTCTACATTATTTTCATATTTTGAAAATATTTTGAATTTTTTGTTTTTTTTTATTTTTTTTATTTTCGTTATTTGTGCCAAAATTACACAGATATTCCAAAAATTGTTCAAAACAAGTTGCGGTAGTATTTTCAGTGATTGCAGGTATTTGTATTTTTATACAAATTCATCTCGGTTTGATGACATTACACTGAGAAAGAATCCTTTATTAAATGTTCTTCTTTATAATAATGAAAGTTTTCATTAACACAATGAACAATTAAATTAGGTATGCATGGAAGCTTTCCATCTCTGCTGTTCATAAGTTATGAAAAATGTATTCATTATATCAATGAATATATTTTCATAGCACGAACGAGTGTTATTGATAAAATATAAATAACCTGCATGATGTTATTCCACTTTTTCTGGGCAAAAAATAGACTGCGCGATCTTAAAACCTTTCCCGAAAAATGTGAAAAAAATTTCAATAATACTTGACTCTATAAGTTTTCAAATTATGCTGGAGCACCCATGAAAATAAATTATTATTTTTATTTTGTGACCCACTAATAAACACAGGGATATTTTGAAATATTGATATGAATTGAGCTTACAGTTGGGAACAACTCGACAAATTTCTCTTTAGTTGACTCTCAAGGAGCTATTCTTATATCACAAGTGTATTTTTTTTTTTTTTGGTGAAAAAGTGAAAATTTAAAAACTTTAAGTTGACTCTCTTTAGAGGAACCAGTGCGATATGTGTTTGTAGGTCTATGTGTGTCTGGGAGATCCATGCAGAAATCGCGGCTACTCCACACACGCCTGTAAAGTATACTCCATAAGGGACTACGACTAGTCCAAAAGTAACCCAAATGTATGAAATAAACGTGTTCCTTTTAACATTGCGATGTCCTAGGTGAGGACCATATACTCCAGCCATGCATTACATCAGAGTAATCCCAAAACTACTCTATGTCATTACTCCGCGCATTATCAGCAGAAAATTAAACACGAATTAAACACGATGCCTTAAAGCATAAAGTCGTTAAAATACGAACACTTGTTGGTCAGCAATAAGCTCTTGCTTGAAAATAACATGGTCCATGCCTGCATTACATGGGACCATTTTGTAACTACTCTTTTTTAACTAATATGGATCATGTAATCCACTAATTTCTGCAGGGATTGTTTAAATGTGTCTCTGATTATGTAAATGAGTGTGTATATGTAAACATCTCGCAACAGAACGAAACCAAATTTTCCGCATTGGAATATCGTGACATAACGAAACGATTCGGTTCTGTAAATTTTATTTTCGGAAATAATTTTTTTTAACCAATCATTTGCAAAACCTCTTAAGCTCAAAAAGAGTCGTCTATTGCTCAAAAATAATTGGGTGAATTTTTCGCGAGATATTGACGAAAAATTTCCGGAAAAACTTGTTTTTTTTTTCGAATAACTGAAATTGATTTTAGATATTCACTGATTTCTATAAATTTAAAATTACTTAGAAATTTGTAAATTGGTTCGAGGGATAACGATATCGAAAATTTTGTGAAAAGGGTACGTTTTGGACTAAAAAACCATTTCATATGTTGAAAATTTGCTTTTGTTGACTTAAGTTTAGGGATGACTCGCAACATCAACCAATCACAGTATTTTTTATTTTCATTTTAAATGAAATATTTTTGTTGGCAAGTGTATCTGCTTTTGCATACAATATCAATTTAAATATACGTTTTTTTTTAATTCTCTTGTCACTGTTGGGTTGAGTGTACGAAATCAATTGATTCTTGAATTGCATTTTACAAAATTTTGGCTGGTTACTGCAGTAACAAAAACAACAACAACGAATAAAAAAATATTTCGATAAATAAATAAATTTTTTTTATTGAAAATTTAAATTTTTATTTAATTAATTTAAACGAAATTTTAGTTAAATTATTTTTGAATTGTTAAAAAAATCGCAAAAAAAAAAAATTAAACCTGTTTCGCATGCCAAAGAAAAAGTGTTCCTTGTTCCACTAAAAATTCCATTAAAAAGATTTGTTTTTTTTTTAATAATTTTGCTTTCGAAAGAAGTGGGTGAAATGAGTATAAAAATCGAAACATTACAAAATGTTTAATTAGTTTCAAATCACAAGGTTTCTAAGAATCAATGTTAACACAACAATTAAAAGGCAGGATTCATGAAAATGTCTGGAAATTTCAACAAACAAGTGAGTTTTTAATCGAATTAAAAAAGAATTGGTTTCACCGATTTTCTTTCACTTTTAGACTGCAAAATTAATCACTTTGTTATTCTTGGTGGTTTACGTTCCCTTGAATTACGGATTGCCTTCACCCGCTTCTGATGACGAAATGGTTCATAACAACAATTATGACACGATTCGAATGGACGATCATGAGCCCGCCGAGTCTATGCATTATCAAAATTTTGAAGAATTCTTTAATGCCGATACGGTAAAAGATGATGCCATGGATGAGATGGAAATGGACGAAAGTCGCATATCGAGAGCGGTTCGTCAACCCCAACCTTTGAATGACAGGGAAAAACATTTGCGTAGACGTCTCGAAAATCTAGACGTTCAACGTGAAAGACGCATTCAAAGATCGTTGGTCAAAGGAGTAGCCAAACCACGCATCCATGCTCATGACTGGGAAAAATTCGATTATGACCTGCTCTTCAATCACAAGTGATGAACAAAAACTGCCACGAAGATAATAATCAAATAGAAAAATGTTTTCCAATCAAATGACGATTTGTATTTCTTTGTATGCTTTTTCATATATTTTTAATGTGAAAATAAAATGCATTGCAAAGCACGACTTCATACAATTTTACGATTTACTGGATTTGGGGCATGGGGTGTGATTTACACTGCGCTGTTTTCAAACGATTTCTTTTTCGAAAAAGTTTCAAAAAACTATTTGAAATATCACTTCCTGTCAATTTCGCTACACATTTTCTTCCATATCGTTGCCATTGGTAACAAAAAAAATTTGCGCGCAATTATCCCTTGCAGAAATTGAAATGAACTTTTTCCCAAGAACGATAAAATTTCCGCAAAATTTTTACAGTAGAGGAGACTGTGCATCAGCTTTTTTGCCGATGCCCTGTACTGTCTGATGCTGATAGGACTAACTCCTATATCTTCGATGTATTGGATGAACTGTCAGGAATGGAACTGAAGAATATGTTTGGATTTCAAAGCGAATCTGGCTGGTTGGCAAGGCAGTTCGACCTGTGGTATGATCGTGGTAAGGTCTCGGCTGCAATCTACGGATCCAACTGAAGCTCCCTACTCAACCACCTCTCTGGAGGGCCTGCCTTTCGAACCTAAACTAATATATTCGCCTGTAGTCGGTACTTTAGCTGGAGCTGGAGACTCCTGGTGTGGCGATCCGGCGGTTGCTGGCAGTGCTCTTTAAGTCAAGCGTTGTCCGTTTGTAAGTCGATTCATGGTTAAATTATATACCAAACTGAACATGTTTAATAGTAACAGTTACACGAAAACAGCTGAGCTGCCAATAACAGTGTTGCCAGAAAGAAAGTTGTTCAAAAATCACCATTTACTTGAAGAGTCCTAACATTAGCCTTTCGTAGAGTCTCTCTGACTAGTGCAGTGTATTTCAGTCGGAGGTAATGGACATAGAGAACCCAGTGCAATGCTTTTTGAATAGCCGGATTTCTCCTGAAAATCTTCTGATTTACTCTGACAGTGGGGCTCTATCAGGGCTCTGGCAGGCGTCACTTAGACGACGATCCTTGTCTATGAATGGCGGAGTCTTCTCAAGGAAATCTCGGACCATTCCAGGGTGACGGTTATATGGGCCCCATGACACAGGGTATCGTCGGTAATTGCGTTACTGAACTCGCCCAGGTAAGCATTTCCTCAATAGCGGGATTTAGTTTGGAATCGGGGTGATTTCATATGGCGACTGTCTGATCGCCGCGTGTGAATAGCTTGTGGTATCACAATGGGCCTAAATTCTGCTTTAAGGTGGTGGGTTATCAATCGGGAAGGGTCCGCCGGCGAACATAACTTTAGTTGGAGCATTCATTCACATCTGCTTAGCGGCCATGAAATGCTATTCGGCAAATTTTATAAAATCCACCCTCTCTCATTCGCCAATCAGCGCATCGGCCGGGCATCGGCGAATTGTTGCAACAAACTTGCAAATCCTGATGTGTGCAAACATGTGATGTGCTGCCCATTAATTCATTTAAATGGTTTTTGTTTTTGTTGGCGTTGCTGGATTTTCATTTGATTTTATATTTAAATTTTTTGTCTGCATTCCAAAGAGTTCTATCACTGTGGATCATTTAATTTACATTTTTTTAACTTTTTTTTTTGTTAGTTTTTCTTTGTTTTGGTGTCGCTGTTGTGCTGGCATTAACGTTGCAGTTTTAGCTGTTGCTCCATTTGATTGTATTGCACGTTTATCGTTGTTCTTGTTGGCTTCATTTCAACGTTTGATTTTTGGCAACATTTTACTGACTGTTGAATATTCAAAGCTTTTGGCACTTTTCATTACATGACCATAAAATGCCGTATTATGGTTTGTAAACTGTGGGCATTTTAAGCTTCTTAAAGCGGTCATCTTTTGCATAAAACTTTTAATATTTTCTCAGGATTCAGTTCATATACATATTTGTGTACTTTTTGACTTTGATTTGCTTAAGTGTGTTTAAAGTTCAATTAATTTTCTTATCGCTACAGAATCTATTGTTATGTTTTGCATCGATATATAAAACTAATTTGCAGTTGAACCAACAACTGGAAGAAGGGAATAAAAGCTTCCAAAATTATACACATTTTATATTTATTTTTTTTTGAAAAGAGTAGTAACACGAAGGCAGGCAATGATTGTCGTCTGCCTATAGAAAACGTTTAGTGGAAGAGACCACATGTGATGTATGGATCGATAAAGGAGAGCTTCGCTATTTTACAACTCTGCTTTTGTACGTTTTTTTTGTTATGAAGCAGTGTTAGCCTGGGGCATACGGTGATATCGTGGGCTTCATTGTAGGGTTAGAATGGCTATGAGATGTTGACTAAGGGCGGTATCTAACTTTGTCTGCTCTTTTCTATTCTTATCTTTGCTTTTAGTTCTCTCTACTTCTTTTTCTTTTCTCGAGGGTATTCACAATGGACCTTATGGGTGTCCGGGTGTCGGGGCGACATCCTTCCTTACCTTACCTAGTCCGAAACTGGGCTCGAACCAAGGACCTTTTGTAGTCAACGTGCTAGTTACTTCAGCCATCGCCTCACACGTTTTCTTGAAACAAAGATCTATTGTGTCTGATGTGTTACACTTATATTTAGTAGACTAAAAGCGATTAAAAAGAAGAGTCAGTTGAAAGAAGGGAATAAAAGACGTAGTTATTCCCAACGGATCGAAATGGGAATACAACTCTCATGAATGGGCCGGTGCATGAAGATACTCAACCGTGTCCAGGTGAGATGAAGTAACTCATTGGGGACGGAAGGGTAGACAACTGTATTGACTCTCTTGAGCATCGTTGCAATAAGGGAGTGTGTTCTATCGCTACTGTAATGGGATGTGCTCCAACGAAATCAGGGATCTTGTTCGCGAAACCCATTCATTCCTGCGCAAAACGCATTACAGAGGGAATTCATTTTTCAGAAGAATAGCACGTCGAACAAACTCCCTGCAGAGGTCTTTGCTGTCACTTTTGACATGGGAAGATTCAAATCAAATGTTCCTTGTTCCCATAACCTAATTTTCTAGTGCCAGCATAATGCATAGCATATGTAGGGATCATCTTCTGAATGCTGGTCCAAGATAAAAAATTTTAAATATATCTCTGTTCCACATTTTTGAATTTATTGCCTTTTTCCAACTGCTGGTTCAATTGTTACATAGATTTTTGTCGGTTTGGAGCAACATCTTGTGATTTAGGGAATCATAAAGACTGCAACGTTTTCCCAATGTGTAGAAGGTTTCAAAGCAGTTGAATAAATTGTGTGACTTATGCAGTTATTGCTGTGCAGCCCTGCTACCTCTTAATCAAACCAACTTTAAAACGCTCTTAAAAATCATGACGTCTCTACAGCATCGCGTCTGTCTGTCTGTATCATTTCTATTTCTACTAAAAATAAAACTAGTTTCTTTTTTATTTCTTTTGGAATTTTTTAAAATAGTTTAGTTTCATTTATGTTTTGACTAAAAAACAAAAGAAATTCATATCCATTCAGCAAGAAATAAAATCATACAAACAAACGTTGCAAACAAACAGGTATTTCGAATCTTAAAAATACAACATGTTTATTTACACTGTAAATTTTATAGATACACGATATTCGTGTGTATGTTTGCTTTCAATTAATTACGAATAATAACAACAACAACAACAGCAGCGAAAGCAAAACCTTCAACAAAAACAACAAATAAAAATTTCAAACTGATTGAATTCAAATAATAATCACAGATCTTCGGAAAATATTAATTTTGCTTAGCATATGTTTAGGAGTATTTTAAAACAGTTTGAGGTGAATATGCTGTGAGGCCAGCTGCTATAGAGTTCTCCTTTAAAGACCTTTCGGTATTTGCAGTTTCGGATGATGGCCGAGATGTTTTCGTCAGCATCCTTAAAATTCTGTGGAAATAAAAGAAAAACTGTTTAAATTTAATTTGATCGCGTGGCTGCCGGTTTTTTTTTAATTAAAAAATAGAATAGAATAGGAATAGAGGAAAACATATTTCTCTTAGTGTCCCTGCCAACAATAAGAACAATTGTTACGTTCGAAATCTTCGCACACTCTCCTTGCAAAGTCTGCACACTATCGAACTGAAGTAATAATTCCGCTTGAAGCTGAACGTTAAGAACAATTCTGATGTTCCTCGGATGATAGGTTTGTTACCATACCATTACATTGGTCTGATGGGTGGTCCAGGTCAGGCAACACAATGGGGACCGAAGTCAGCAGATTTATAGAAATTGGCAGCCTGCTGTACAAAATGATTGATTTTACCCCAAATTTCGAAAATCTAGTTTTTATCGTATTTCGACGTTTTAAGGTCACTGGCTATTTTTCGATAAAACTTTCAGAAATTGTTTTTTTTTTCTAAATAAATTTTAAACTATCAAGACCATCAAGTTCAAAATCTAATCAGTTCTTAAGCTAAAAAAAAAACGTCGATTGCTGGCAATCGAGTGACCCGTTCGAGAGATATCGTTGAGGACAAATTTCGAGGAAATCTTTATTTTTTCTAATAACTCGAGTTTTCGTCAGTCAAATCGATGTATATCGGGTGTCGCAAATTTTACCAAAATCTTACAAAATGACATTCACGGTTCGCGTACCTTCTCTTGGCAAAAGTTAATTGTGTGGATACTGTGGTATCATCAATTCGGTGTAGGGAAACAGTCTGCGAACCTTCAGGTTGGTGCCCATCTTAACCGGAATGCTTTTTAACTCGTTGTCCGCATAGATGGGTAAAGTGATGGCGTTAAATTTATAATTGACTTCCTTTTGTGTTGTCTCAGGTTGTCGCTGCAATGGTGCTTTCGATTGTTTTAAAAGCTGTTGATGATGAAAATCACAGCCACCCATAAGGCCTCTGACAGCGTCAGCACTTTGTAGTTCACATTGATCTGAGGCATCACATTTGGTGACGATACGTGTAAATGGACGGGGATTGGCATTAATTTGATTGTAGGGATAGACATTGAGTACGGAAGCCTCCGATTGGGACACGTATTTGTGATTATTGACTAAATCGTCTAGTAGAGTATTGGAATCTGGTAGATTATTGTTGCTAAGTGGCTGTTGCAGATAATAATCATATTGCTGTGGATAATCTTGTTGCTGCTGGTTTTCAGATTCTGGTTGTTCTTGAAGATTTTGTGAAAATATATCGAATTGTTGCTGTTGCTGCGGGTATTCAGAATGTTGCTGCTGTACAGTCATATTTTGATAAAAGGCGTTAAATGATTGTTGTTGTTGTTCTCTTGTGAACAACAGACTCGCCTGTACCTGTGACTGCTGCTGTGAAGACGGAACGTTTTTATGTTGTTGTTCTTGTAAATTTTTTGGCAATATATCCAATTGTTGCTGCTCTCTTTCAGACAAACTTTGATAAAAATTATTCGATGATGACTGTTGTTGTGTGCTTGGGGACAATGGAGCCGTTTGTAACTGCGACTGGGTGGGTAAAGGTGAAACTTTCTGATGTTGTTGCTGATTGTTGTAGTGGTCTGGTACTGTGATTGATGATGTCACACTATTGTATTGATTTGTGTAAAAATTTACAGACTGCTGGACACTGCCGTTAGTAACTGGTTGAGAATATGAATCAGGTTGTTCTGTGTGATTATCGGTTGCTGCACCATCCATATTTTGAACTTCTTCCCGGGCTTCAAGTATCTTTCGTGAAGCTAATATTGTTACCTCATAATCGGTCCCTTGGTTGCCTTTGACAATAACCGTTCCAGGTTTGGCAGCCGGCGAAGTCGCTTCTTCTTGTTTTAGATTTACTTGAGGAGCGTTGTATTCATACAGCTGGCTTGGAAGTGCAAAAGCTAAAACTAGAAACTAAATTTTATTCAGTAGAGCTGAATCTTCAATTGCGTTATTGGGCAGAGAGGTGGGGATGGGGACGTTTCTTACCACAACCAATAAACTTTGCATCTTAATTAATTTTCTTTTCTTTTATTTTTTTTATTTCTATTAATTAATTAATTTATGTTTAAAACGTCTCTGCGCGCGTATATTCGATCGTATGTAATACGTATGTTGTCGAAGCTGAAGTGTCTGCAGTAGTTTTGGTGGATCAAGATTTAAAGCTTATTTCTGATCACACTAGTTTTCTTAATGATCATTAGAATGGTGCATGTCATGTCTGCAAACGCACATTTTTTCCATTTGCTTATGGTACGCAATTCGTGAAAAAAGGTCAGTGGATGAAAGCAGATTCCTCACAGCTTTATAGTTTTATAATCACAACTCATGTCCATAATGCCAGCAGTGGTATTCGCTGTTGTAACATGTTAATTTTAATACTAAAATTTTGAAATATGCTTTTTATTTTTGATAAAGTCAAACTTTTATTTGTGTAAAAATGTGGTCGAGGAGAAAATGAAATTGTTACAGGAAATATAAACTTCAATCGTGTATGACGGAATGAGGGAGGCAGACGATTTGAATACGAAATCAAGATATCGTATCTAAAAAAAGTTGTATAAATTAATTGTTAATTAATTATTTTTCTCTGCAGCATGCTTTTCTTTTTAATTTTCGGTCGTGGAGAAATTTGATTATTTTTCATTAGTGCCGGGGGAGCATGCACATATATAAAAACATATAATCACTTTACCGATGTAATAATAAATTTACTCTATGCATACATGTATATCAGCATGATGCGGTATCTGTTTTTCCTCATTAGAATCATACACATATTTTTTTATTAGTTAAAAGAAAAAATATTCTTTTTGTTTCATTTGTTAAATGATGTGATGAAGTCTCAATAAAATTGATGTTTATCTTTATCTTTGATAATTTTTCATTTCTAATAGATGTGCTTTCAATGACAGTATAACTCGCTTATAACGAACTCGATTATAAAGCACTAATTCCAAACTCACGATATTTTCATACTAAAATTTTTCGTTATAGCGAACTCACTTTAAACGAATGCTGGTTTGTAACGAACTACTTTTTACGATGCTACGAAGTAAATTTCGTTAATTTTTTACACTTTTATAACGAACTTATAAAAATAAATATGCAACATCAATTGTTTTTCTTACATTTGCAATATAATTGTGCAATTTTTCGTATTGTCGCATAAAAATCAAAATATCTTCAATTTTTATTGTTCAACCAAAAGAAGTGCAATGTGTTGGCAACATTGTAAAATAGATAATGTTTACTTTTTATTATAAGAAACTTGAGCCATATTATATTTGAAAATATTGTGCCACTTATTGCACAATATGGTGCAAAACCGAATTAATATGAAGACTTACATATGCAATAATATTTTATAATAATGACTGGGCCGCTTAACATTTTCCCATCACCTAACGGAATAGTTCTTCTTCATATAACTAGATATTTAGGGCATTGTAGTGTGATGTTATAAATGCCCTTACCTAATACTCCTATTAAGGTATATAGTGTGTTACAACTACTGATGCACTTACCCAATAATGAATAAATATAGCGGAGTACCAAAACAAGTAAAACAGCACATGTAAACGCATATAAAAAATTATCATGTACAACCACGTATAATTCTCAAGAACTTAATTTTTTATATTGAATAAATAATCCAGTTTTCCACACAAAAAAAGGGAATAATTACCGATATCGCCAAAGTGCTTAACCGATTCTTGTTCCTTTAGATAGAATATTAAAGCGTAGAAATTACCAGTTTTAATGTATGTTTTGTGGATTCTACATTTCCCAGAGCCACCGGCACCCAACCGACCAGCATACCAGCTCAACACCCCGCCACAGCTCCACCGTTACATCATCACCGGCTAACAACGTGGATTTAAGTTGTCGCTAAGTAGTTTTAAGTAAAGATACACAAATTTTATTTCCAAGGAAGCTTTGATGCGAACGTGGACGGACTGAGTCATACCTCAGCTTGAAAAATAAACCACGCTACAGCATTCGTATGGGAAGTACCCCGCCCGTGTTCATGTATATGTGTAAAATTTAAAACAATACTAGCCCTATTTAATGCTCGTTGTAATTCTATAGTTTTTGTCTTTAATACTTATTCCTCAAGATCGATTGCATGTGATGTGTTGCTTGGAGCGAAGTCTCAACAAAAACAATTTTGCAGCTCCACAAAAATCATTGTGCGGCTTTACAAAACCAAATGACATCTCAGATATTGAGTCAAAAAACAAAATCAGGAAGTTCAGCGCATTAACATCTGCACAGAGCGTGCTATTAAAATTGTGCAAGATATTTTGCCATTGTGCAAATCATCACATACTTCAAATTTAAAATTTTTTTCATACAACAGTTGAAAACATTTGCAATTTTAAAATAAAAATATTTAAAAAAAATCTGACTTTTTTTTAGAAATCGCGTTTGGTGCGATTTTTGAATCAAAATCACCTAAAAATGTGACATTCATAACGTTCTCGGACCGACACTCATATGGCATGTTGGAACTCAGTAAGAAGGTTTTTGGGTAGGGGGAAGGACAGTCAGGCAAAACCTCAAAGGCTAGTGCCCTTCGTTCAAAATACGAGTTCATTGCCAAATCGACCGACCATAAATGAATGAGTGGGTGTCGGGAACAAGTTCCGTGACTTCTTTAAAGCATATCTCATTATAGAACAACAAAACATACCCCACATTGCGACGATGCTGAAGGGAGTCCATAGAGTTGGCACGCGAAATGTAAAATTTTCCACAAGATCTCGCATTGTATTCCATGGATTAAATGAGATTTCTCACAGTTATGCGATTGTAGTAGTGAATGCCATGAATAATCGTTATCTCTATTGCATTCGATAAATGACATTTACTTTCATTAATTTTACTTTTCGTTTTCTAATAAATATAAGTGATGTCATACGGCAGTACCTCAATATCTGTGCCTCTGTGCACTACACCAATATCCAGTTTAGTGCTGTTTAAAAATATTTTTTGGGCCATAAATTTAAAAATGTGTTGACAAGTAGTTGTTGGCATGAGAGAAATATTTTAAATTTCAAATTTTTTTTTTTTTTTAATTGACTCATTGAGGTTTGGCTTTGTTTTCCTGTACCAACAGTCAGTTGTCAGCGGGTTTCAAGCAAAAGTATCATCACTCAAAGTCACATTTTAAAGTTTCAACGTTTCAAGTTTGTGCCCCATCAAAAATTAATAGTAAAAATTTAATAAAAAAAATATAATAATAAAATAAAATTTTTTTTCAAACAAAAAGCAAATTCAAATTTAAATCAGAAGTTCTTATTTGTTGTACGTGGGTGGTCGTCAACATATGAATTGTCTGAAAAAATATTAATTTTTTTTATTACATTCTTCAGAATTCAACACATTTTTTTTTGTAAACTTAATGCCATTTCAAAGTAGTTTTGTTGTTCACCTTACAAAACTGATTCACTGGTTTGGCCTTTTTTTTTTTGGTATGCCATTTGGTCTATGTTTTTGTCCGGATACACTGGAGTGCAATCTCTTCTAAGCAAAAAAAAATTAAATTAACACGTAAGGCCCTTAGTGGACCTTTAGATTAATTTTGACAAACAATAGCGTTTAAAATCAATATTTATACAGTAAAACTTGGATATAACGAACTCCATGGGGCCAGCAAAAATAGTTCGTTATAAGAAAAGTTCGTAAGAAGCCTAGTGAAATGCGGACTGAAAACAACTTTTTATTATGTACATAGTAGTACTGTTTTTTATCGCTATTTACATTCGGCATAATTGCATATGTACATTAGGCATATATCGTCATTTGATTTGGAAAAGGCCCTAAGTTAGCCAAAATTCCAAAAATGTATGAACGATAAAAATAAAGAATTCTCAAAATTTTTGATTTGAAAGTGTCCGTCTTCTATTGAAAAACTTTTCAAAAAAAAGCTGGTTTATTGATAAATATAATTTTATAATTTTTATAATTTAATTGCTTAAAATGCCTTAAAAATCTTCGAATTAGCCTGATAGTGTTTCCGATTTTCGGAAGCGCACATTTCAAATTACACGCTCTCCAGCACTGGAAATTAACTTAATTTTTGCTAAATATTTGCAATATAATGCGAATCAAACATTTGGCATACAATTTCAAGCTTATTTCTTCAAATATTTTCTTACTCTGGCAAAGTAATGAAAGAAAAAGAAAAAAAACTCCCATTTTTGTTCCAAGATTCCCAATAAAAAAACTCTTTCTTTTAACTTTAGTTTATTATACAACATTTACAATTAAAATTTTAATACATAACGAGAGCAATATTTTCCATAATTATGCCACCCCTCCATTTTAATCATCATAATCTTCATCGTCGACAGCATCAGCTGCTTCGCCGCTACTGTTGCTGCTGCCTACTCTTACTGTCGGATTGACATTGAAACTTTTTGGACTCGCCTTGAAGGAACCCTTATAACCAGTTTCCTTTGAGGTGACATTAGGCTTTAAAGAAAATTTAGGCACCGACTTGGCAATACTGCTGCCATCTCTGCTATTTATTACACTGTATTTTGCATTAGTGGAACCTCTACTTTCCGTGCGCTTATCATTCACCACCACCTCGTTGTGCACGTGATCGTCATAGCGAGATGTACAAAAATCATTGCACTCTTCGATCGACTTGAAGTTATTATCATTGCCAGCACAGCCGCCCCAAAAGAACATGGTGCATTTCATGCGTCGTATGTCGAAGTAAAAACGTTGCACTTTGGCACGACAGTAACCGAATTCCATGGGCATTAAACATGTTTGTGGAAGACCTATGATAGCAAAAAAAAAAAGGCTAATAAAACAAGTTCATTTGGATGGGCAATGGGCGACTCACCTTCATATCTATCCGGTCCATATAAGCCCACAGCTGCTTCCACTTGTGCTTCATTCGTCGTTCGCAAGGCAAATATGACTACGAATTGTATTAACGTTGCACATGGAAATTTCATGTTGAAGACTTTGTTGAAGCTGTAAGCAATGCTCACACTGGCGTTCCAGTGATGTTTAAACTTTAAAATCTAAATATATTTTTATTAAACACTTTTGCTGGCTTTTCACTGGTTGCGTGGTCAGCGGCTTCTGCAGACGTTGCAGATGCACTCAACTAGAACGACTTCTTTGCTGCTTCAAAATCGAATGATGCAGATGAAAATTAATGCAAAATTATTGTGTTTGGAAAAAAAGTAGCAGTGGGTTTGCAATTTTTAATTGTTTCGTTTATGTTCGAGAAACACCAGTAAAACTTCAATTATTAAATTTTAAGATCCAGCGCGCAAAGTAAAAAACGCAAAACACATTGAAGAAGTAAAGTGTGGATATTTAATGAAATGCTTGGGTTTGTTATTTCTTTTTTATTTTTCTTGTTGTTGTGTTTTTAAAACGATTTTTATTTTTGAAATTAATGTTTAGCGTGCTGCACTTGCGATCACCTGCAGTTTTCAGAATAAACTAACTTCGGTATTTAGTTTGGAATCTGTATTGTAAACAAAATTATCAAAAAAATAAACAGAAAAAAATAAAATCATTTAAAAGAAAAAAAACAAACATCTCTTTTTGAAATAAATTGCGTCTACAGAAAATTTAATTCTGTTGTCGTCTATAGATTGACAAAAAAAAAGCATATATTTTTGCTGAAATTTATTCGGTATTCCCAGTTGTAGATGCCGTTGGTAACACAAAATGAATATGACAAGGTCAGATTTAGCCAAGTAAGCGCTGTAAAATGTTAATGGCCAATTGGTACACTGTATTGCTCAGTAATAAACGCCAATTGTAAAGCTCCTCAGTAGTGCGATTCACTAACTTTTATTACGATAATCGTATCGTTAAAATTAGTCTAACGAAATTTTATCGAATTTTGCAACTCAGTAAACTTTTTAACGATAATCGCTATCGCTGCAAGTCAGCTGTTTTCGTCAAGCTTGCGACAATAATTTGAGTGCTGTTTATTTTGTCGACAAATTGTAAGTGATGTTTAAGTTGTTGTAGTTGTTAGAATTTTTTTTCTCTGCGTGAACATATGTATATACAGGGTGGCTCAAAATGACCGAAGGGGTTTGAGTTTAAAGAGCCATTGTGTTCCTCGCAGTAGGCAACCAGTTATAACCGTACTTGCGGCTGGTTTTCCACGGCTGCCCTTAAAAGATTTACCAACATTGTTCGATATTTAACACCAGTGATGGAAAAGCCGACATCGTGTTCATTTTCAAAAAAATATGGGCCTATTGTCCTTACCGGACAGTTGGAATAAAACAAAAACAACTAAAAATTTTTCTTTTATTAGAAATAGTGATGCCACATTTGGCGATAAACTTTTGACTTTGAATTTTTTATTTCTGACCAATTCTAACAGTCATACATTGAAAGTTAAATTTTGTGAGGTATTTGCCAAGTCGCCATCGCCTCATATCGTCGCTATCAACCACTTATAAATATTTCAATTAAAAAAAAAGATATGAAATGAAAACATTTTTTAAAACTTTATTTTGATCGTTTTGTATGCGATATTTGCTGTTGTTGATCATTCTTGAACATTCCACACAACAAGTGCGGCTGATTAAAAACCAGTCTTTTTACTTTGCGGCTCTCACCTTCGTTCAGGAGACACAAGACACAATTTACTAAAATAAAAAAACAAAATATTTATGTTCCTCTAAAAATTAAACAAAAAACACATGAGTAGTCGTACGCATGTGCACAAATTGCTGAGACTGATAAAATTAATTTCAGTTTGTGTGAGTGCATGTGTGTGTGTGTGTGTGTATGACCTGAAGCAAAAAATAGTAAAAGTAAATCTGTTTCAGTAAAACAAATATTTTTATTATCAAATTTATTTCCAAATAAATTTTGTCTCACCTGAGATTATTTAAATGTGGATATTGTCAAGTTCATTCGACATATTTACACAAACGGCTGGTGTATTTCATTTGAGGCACATTCATTATTGCGAATGGAAAATGACGTCAGTTAGTTACAACTTTCAACAGCGTTTTGCAGCTCCAACTCCAGCTCTTAATTTAAATTCAATGTTTTTTTATTTTTTCATTTGCAAACGAAGGTGGTCTACCGTGTTTATGATTAATAACGGTAATGAAAACAATTTGAATGTTGCGATTAAAAAGCAAAACATTTCAAAAATTTTCTTAAATATTACACGGCCTCTCCAGCACTTGTAAAAATTGTATAAATTATATAATGAAATGCTTTTAGTAACAAAGTTCTTTCCATTTGAAATTGCTTTCACCGATTCGTAATAAAAATTCTTTTTTCAAAACATACTTTTTATTAAAAAAGTACTTTTGACTAAAAATTTATTTAATTTATTTTAAATTGCTCTTTATCGAAATGTAATTTTAAAAAGAAGGTACTCTTTGCCACAACATTTATAGTTGACTAAAAAGAAATTTTGACTAATAAGATAAGTTTGAATAAAAAGGTACTTTTGACTCAAAAAAAGTTACTTTTGACTAAACATTCGCTTTTGTCTAAAAATGTACTTTTGTGTAAAAAGTTACGATTCACTAAAAAGTTACTTTGGACTAAAAAGGTACTTTTGTCTAAGGAGGTACTTTTAAGAAAAAAGTTACTGTTAACTCTAAAGGTATTTTGTTTCAAAAATATTTTATTTTGAAAAGGTACTTTCAAAGCAGAAGGTACTTTTTAAAATTGGCACTTTTTCAAAAAGTACGTTTTTCTTAATATGGTACTTTTTTTTAAAAGGGCTACCCTTTACTCAAAGTGTCATTTTAATAGAAAGGTATTGGGCAAAAATTTATAATTGACTAAAAAGGTATTTTTTTTTATTAAAAATGTACTTTGAACAAATGGATACGATTGACTAAACGGAAATTTTTTTCTAAAAAGGTATTTTTGACTAAAAAGTTATTTTTTACTAAAACTCTTGACTAAAAAGGCACTTTTTTGTAAGAAGATATTTTGGACAAAAAAAAGTACCAAGAAGTTATTTTTTTTTATCGAATAGGTACTTTGAAAGTAGAAGGTACTTTTTAAAAAGTTTGTTTATTAAAAAAATAATGTTTTTAAAAAGTCTCTTTTTGTAAAGATGGTACTTTTTATTAAAAGCCTACTCTTTAATAAAAAGGGTACTCTTTGCTATGTACTTCTAACGTAAAAGCTTCGTTTTTACAAAGATACTTTCATAGATACGTATATTTTGTTATACTTTTTTTGGACCGGACCTCAGGGGATGTCCCCTATACATGCGCAGCATTGTGCTGGAACTAGGAAATAAGGTTTTGGGAGAAAGGATAGAGGGAGTAGTGTTTGTTGACATTTGATTAAAATTTCTGTACAAGACAGTAGTTTTCACTAAAACGGCACTTTGTACTAAAAGGCTAATTGTTATTAAAAATGGCAACACTGCTTCTGTCAAACGTCAGTTATTGCAATTGCCACAATCTGTGTCGTTTAATTTGTGTTTAGCAGACCTTGACAAGTCTTATCCTATCCTTTCAAGGAATGACAAACAAATTGGAAAAAATTGGACGAAGTGTCACCAGCTCAACAAGAGACGATGTTGGAAAATAAAATGAATTTTTTTTGCAAAAATCTGTGCTAAATTTAAATATTCAGTGACTTACTGAACCGCCCTCGTAAATATCTGTGATCATTTATTGCAATTTATATGACTTTTTAAAATTTGTCAATGATGACAGTTAATTGTGTGTGAAATATGTTTAGCAATTTAAAAACTGCATTCATTGCAATGACATAAATTTTAAACCATTTAGTTCAGTGGAACTTGTATTGATTATTTGAATTCATAAATAATTAGATATTCATTTCAAGGGTTGTGCTCCACTGTGTCTATTTCATTTGTCTTTCTTCAATGTTCAGCACGTGAAAGCAAATTCAGCATGAAAAACCAGTTTCCAATAAGAAAAACAAAAAAAAAAATGTGAAATAGAGAGACGCTGTTGAATTGGTTGATTGGTTTTATTTTCTTCAGTTTTTATTTGTTTTTAATATTTTGTAACATAATTAAAAATTTCTCATCATTTATAAATTAAGAAAAACATTTTGTCACGCACGCTACAGCTCGTTGTGATGGCAACAGGTAATTTTTTGTTTGATGTGCCTAAAAAATGGTAAATTTCGCAGAGCACTTTTTCGTTGTCATGGTGGGAATTCAACGCCATGATCGTAAAATGATTTGGTATCTAGGAAAACTATAACACACGATTTCTTTACGAGAAGGGGATACAGGGGCAAATGTTCTTTTATTATTGCAATTTTTATTGTTATGAGAAGAATAGTTGTTCATGTAATTTAACAGCGTCGTCTAGTGGGGGCTGCACCAATTAACTTGGTTAATTTTATTTTTTCTGGTTTTTTATTGCAAGTTATCAATATCGTAATTTATTCATTTGCCCAATGAATATTTTGATGTTACGAAAGTGTTGAAACTTTGATGGATTTGAGTTTTGGATTGTGCACGATGAGCGCTTTCTTGTGACTTCTTTCTTATCAGTTCATCGGTCTTTCTTTTTTTTCTGCCTTATCTATTTACTTCAATCTATCGCTAACATGTAACGCAAAAGGAAACTTTAATATGGGACGGCAACCTGTATAACATAACGTAACCCAGCCAGTGTTGAGGGTGAAGTGAAGTTTCTGCCACCATTTATTATGTTTTGTTTTAGACGTATGGAAAATTTGTTCTTTTCCACATTCAAAATCTAATTAACTGAAATTGGAATTTAAAATAAATGAAAATTCTGCTGAAAGCCGGTCCACTTATTTTTCATTTAAATAAATTGAGTTGAGGGTCACCCATTTATCCGGTTCAAGAGAAAAGTTAAATAAAACACACTTAATAAAGCTTTGATTTCGTTGGAACTTTTGTTTTATTATAACAGCTTCGACCTGACCATTATGTATGCAATAAAATGCCATCTAAATGACGGTTGAATGGTTGAAGCAGTCCTTCCTTTTGAGGTAAGATTAGACCACTTTTTTTTTTAGTACATTTCAGGGGGTATCTGAGCGATAACGTGTTTTCATATGGCGCAACGTTAAGCCATTATCCGTGTAGGTACGGTCTTTGACGTAGTCTCTACTAAAAAGTCTAACGGTGGCCAATTGATGTCGCCAAAATGTGAAATTATGCGTTCTGGAAACTTCTCTTGCAATAGAGCTAAAATCGGTCGTGTTGTATGGCTTCTGGCACCGTCTTGCTGAAACCACATTTTGTCCAGATCATAAAATTCAATAGCAGGCCAAACAAGTCGTATATCATACGACCACAACGCTCTGAATTGAGGATAACGGGTCCGACACACTTCCATTAACACCAATGATATTTTCGGCGTTGTGCACATTGCAATAATCTTTCCAATTTCTTGGACAGTAAGTCGATTATGACAACCTTAATCACTCCGTAATTCTAGAAAAGTGAGTACATTTGAACCACGACATTTGTAGAGTAAGTTTTAACTATTTTTAGTTTGTTAAACGATCCATATGCATAAATCGGAAACCTTCCACAGAATAAATGATAGTTCAGATGACAGATATTTAAGAGCAGACAGCCTTGCCAGACCTGCGGTTTTGACACAATTAGATGGAAAACCCTATAGAATAGAATTTTTATATTTCTTTAAATTATTAATTTATGTCTGTGGCTTTGTTTTATATATCACTGGTGATCTTGTTCAACAACCCACAGGCTAGAACTTCTGTAACAACTTTTTTCAACATCTTTCTTAATATCGTGAAATTAAAATTGGTTTGAATGAAATGACAATTCCAATGAGGTGCAAGACCTTGTCCTAACATCTCAAATAATCACTCAAGAAATTTCAAACGCTTTTGTACACATCTTTGTTGGCACCTGGAATGTAAATAATAATTTTCCAAGTGAAAAACTTAACCTTAAGATATTTTTTTTGTTGTCAACTACGAGTGGATTCATACTGAAATTTAAAATATAAAAAAAAAATTCAGAAAAACATTAAAGACAACACAAAGGGTCCTGATTTTAAATCATTCATTTGCTTCTTTTTGTTCACACTTTTCTGGGGGAAATTTACGTTTATGACACGCACAAATGCATGTCAAATTACGCACAGATACTTAAATAAAGGCAGACGAACAAACTAAGATGCTTTGAAGTATCTACATACGTATGTATGTAAGTATGTTCCATCATATGAATATGCAAACATATTCTGATGCACAAAATTATACACGGATGAATGAGCATGATAATAGAAACATCAACAACAAATATGCGTGTGCATTTTATTGTCTCGCTATGACATGTTCAAGTAAAAGCCGTGACATGCATACAAGTGACGAAAAAAAAGAAAAATAACGAATAAATAAATGCAGTTAAAAGTATGAATATCAAAAGGAAAATAATAAAAACAAGTGGTCTTTTCTTATTGCACGAATATAAATTCCGTAAAATCTCAATACAAATATGAATGCATAAAGATAATTGTTCTTGTTGTTCTTCTTGTTGCAACTGTTACTCGCAATAACAATGCCGCGACGCACTTGCACTTTTTCTCCTTCTGCCAAAAAAAAAAAAAACAAAAAACAAAATTGCACGCAAAATGAAACAAGAAACCTCTTGAACACACTCTCTTATGAACGATTAATTGTAGAAAATGTGTTTGTAAAATGCAAAATACGAGTATTCACATGAAAACTAGAATTTACATTTCACGTATTTATGCATGTACGCGTGAATAATAATAATGCCTGTAATAGCCAGTGTTACCATTTCTTGTTTTCAAAGTTTTTTGAGATGTCAAAAAGATTAAAAAAGATTTTTTGATATATATTATTAAGCCTGAGGTCTTTTTTTTTTTTTTTTTTTATCTTATTTTGTTTTTTTATTATTTGATATTTCAATATTTATTTATATTTTAATATTTATTTATATATATTTATATATATATATTTATATTATTATTATATATATTTTATATTATTATAAATATTTCAATATTTATTTATAGAATTTCCTATTATTCCTGATGATGTTAACAAGCTGTTAACGAAATATCGAATAATAAAAAAACAAAATAAGATAAAAAAAAAAAAAAAAAGACCTCAGGCTTAATAAATATATATCAAAAAATATAATAAAAAAGGTCAATTAATAATATAATTAAAAAAGATTTTTTAGCCTAAAAAAAGATTTTTTAAAACGTAAAACACTAGGGAATGTGTTGCAGCTACGAAAGAGCATAATTTTCAACATACCGTCTGCATTACTAAGAAGCGCTTATGTAGTGACTTTAGTATTACTTGATACAGAAGTATTTATTATTGCAAAAAAATTTTTTTCTAAATGCAGAAATACTTTTAATACCGATATTTCCGTAACCAAATAAGCCTGAACATATTGGGATATGCCGATTTTTATGTAAATTCTGATGCATTACGGATAATTGGTATCTTGGATGATTCTGTAGATAAGAAATCTTATTTGTTGAACGTGGATATTCCGCAAAATGTAAATGGAGCTTCAACATCTGCATTTTGTAATGATTCATTGCAAATTTTGTGGCCAAATGGTAAGCAAATATTTAAGTTTTAAATTTAATATTACTTTTTAAAGGCGTACAATATAAAAAAGTACTACTTATTGTAATAGACTCAGCTGCTTACAGGTTAAGTGGAATTTCTTAACTCAAAATAATGTATCTTAAAATGCTACATTTGAGATGTTTTGCCCATGGACTCTCTCTCCATCGTGTTGCGGAATTCATACGATTAGAATTTGAGCATGTAAATAACTTAATATTATCTACATATTTTTTTCTTTGTTGTTCGATATGGAGATTAAAAAAAAAAAATTTGGCAACACTGGTAATAGCGCACATACTTGTAAGAAAGGGTATCCATGAGCATGCACTTGTGTCGTAATAATACGTTAAGTGCCTGTATTGCGTATACGCAACATTGTATAATTTAAATTGACACATTCATAGGAACACACACGCATACACACACACACACACACATACACGAAATCACTCACTCACTCACTCACTACCCTTAAAAACGGCAAAAAATATCCTAGAAAAAAAGAAAAATGAAAAAGAAATATGTTTGCATGTTGACTTTTAAATATTAAATGCGTTATTTTAACAAGCTTTGCAGGGAAGTATACCCAATCTAAACAATAGACTTTAAGAACAACAAAGATTCATTTAAATTGTTTTATGTTTTTTAGGAATGCAATAAATTTTAACTACTTTTTTTAATTCGATTATTAGGGCTATGGACCATCAATTGAAAAAATTCCAAGATGGGTTGAAGAAAATATTTTTATACCAGGTTTTAATAGTTGCGTTGAACGTCAAACCAACTTTTGCTTTAAAATCAGTCAGTGTGAAAACACCGATGTCTGACGTCGTATTCCCAAACTCATATCAATAAAATCTGAATGGAATTTTTTTTTAATTTTAAATGTAAATTCGAAAAATGTGTCTGGTGGGAAATTTATATTTTTAAATACGATTATTTCAAAAAGTAATAAACGGTGCGAAGGGTGGGTGGCGCTGTTTGAATGATCGATTGTGCGTATTTGTCAGACACGATGTCGCAGTGGTCGAGTGAACATCGCGCGAGATTTTTTAAGAGTAATAATTCTTACGTAATTGCTCGTCGACAATTTTGTTCAAAGTTCGGTATTCGGCGAATAAGTAATGAAGCGAGTGTTAATTAATTCGTTCGTGGCTGCAGAGATTCCGCTAAACTAATTCGGCTATGAATGCCCCACGGCCAAGGCCCAGTCGATCAGAGAACATTGAACTGGTTGAAAGCAGTTTACGTGAAAATCCGCGACTTTCAATGCGGAAAAGAGCAGTCTCAGTGGGACTTCCAATAGCGGTTATTCATTAAATTTTAAAAAAGGATCTGAAGGATCTGGATGACATACTCTTTAAAAAATAAAAACCGCATTTCCATTTTATCGTTCATTGTTCTTAACGAAATTTTGTGTCAATTATTACGTTCTTTATTTAAGTTTTAAAATAGGAATCTGCTACCAAACACCCTTTATATATCGAAATCGCCCCTTTCCAAGTCTTAAGTTCAGCCATTAAATTCTTTATATCTGGAACTTCTTGTTAAGTCGATTAATCATTTACTCGAAATTTCTAGCATGCTTGAGGTTCGCGTGAACAAAGTTCCACTGACCGTTCTAACACTGCGTACAATTTCAAATACAATCGAATTGTTAAAATATATAAGTCATACTGGAAGCATAGCAAAAGCGCAGGTTATTCAGGACTCGTTCCTTAATAATTAAGGGCGAGCAGCTCTTTTACATTTTCGTTTAATCATATTTCTGATGGCTGCCTCCTGCATTCATGTATTCGTGTCAGCATCTCTGGCACGTTTTCTTCTTTCTGCACATTTTCTTCCTCAGCTTAATTCCTAGAATTTGACTTCGTTTTTCGTTTTTTTTTCTTTTTTCCTTTTTTTCTTTACTTTATTTCCAGCTTTTATGAATAGCATTCAGGGTTATGCTAAAGTGCACTTCTTAACGTCTGGCAGCTGGAAATAAATGAGTGTGTACGTTTGTGTGAAATCAAGTCTGTGAATTGTGTAACAAAGTGTGTGTGCGTGTGAGTAGAAGCGTTTTTATGTGCGTAAGTGTGTATGTATGGGGGTGTGTAGGTGTGTAGTATGCGCGTTTATGTATGTATGTTAAATATTAAAATGCAACTGTTTAATCATGTGGGGCAGACATGGACAAATATGCACGCGTTTGTATACAAGATCACACATACAAATACGCTAATTTCTTTGCCGTACGTGTAATTGTATACAAGTGTTGGTATTATTGGTAGAACGTTGTCTGGTTGGTGTCGCACTTTCTTCTTGTTGACAAGACTGATTGTGGTGCTGTTGTCATCGTGATAGTTATCGTATCCTTCTTCTTATGTTTGTCTAACATTTCGTGTCGTTTGTTTGCTTGCGTGTGTTTTTGTTGTTGCTGTGAATTAGTTGTATTATATGTGTATGTGTCAGTGCGTTTTTGCTGTCGGTCAGTATGCGTCAGTGTGTGTTCAGCATTCTATGTTGTTTCTTTATTAACGTAACAGGCGTTTTGTTGGACGGATATCACGTGACACTTTGGACACCTTTTCATTTTAATGAGTTTGACGGTGCGTCACTTGAAGTTGCAATAAAAATTATTAAAGTTTTCTTTAAGTTTCTCGCTTGTTTTAAAGCAGTTTGCTCTTCCAGTAGCAGCCACATAATAAACTGGAAGCAAAAAAAACAAAGCTAAAGAATGTGGAAGCTCCTAGAGGAAGGCAATATATTTCAGATGCCTTTAGTTTCCATCAGCATGGTGTTGCAAGTTAATTAAGTACATTGCCACAATCGATGTTTGAGGTGCTTTTT
Organism: Dexiosoma caninum; assembly: GCA_963924685.1. Lineage (NCBI taxonomy): Eukaryota > Metazoa > Arthropoda > Insecta > Diptera > Tachinidae > Dexiosoma > Dexiosoma caninum. The sequence continues at coordinate 122,379,210 of OZ004725.1, read as the reverse complement.
TTTCTCAACTTGTGCAACTTTTCTTAAAAGCGGTAAATGGAATTGAATAACAACAGCAACGAGCACAAAATGAAATTTTTGCAGCTGCATGTGAGGTTAAATAGGGTTATACATATACGTATATGTGTGTGTGTTTGTATGTATTTAAGAATACACAAACAAGCATACATATTTCCTTTCTTAAAATGTATTGACATTTGGAATGTTGCACACTCATGTGAGTGAGAGCGAGTATGTGCTCGTTTGAGCTACGTGCAGCAAAAAGTTTAATGACATTTCACAGCTTAAAATCTGAAAAAGAAAACAAACAATAAAATCATCATGATTTACCAACACACACAACAGACACACAGCACTCACATACTGGAATACAAACCAACGTGTGGAAGAACAAAAACAGCAACAACAACAAGAACAACTACAACAATACAAATCTGTACACACATACTTACGTACATGTTCACATACATATTTATCAACATACACAAACATCACATATGAGATAACCACATGTACAGCGACAACAACAACAACAAGAACAACAGTAGAGAAAAGAAAGAATTTGTTACACCAACAACAACGATTAAAATTAAAAGAAAAAGACAAAGAAATACAACAAATTTATTTTACAAAAGAAAAGAAATTAAGCAAAACACAAAAAGTGAATGAAAAGCATTTCAATTGCATAATGGCGCATGTGTTGCTGCTGTTGTTGCTTTTGCCACTGCTGCTTGCTGCAATCGAACATAATTTGTTTTTTCTGTTTTTTGTTTGTTTTTTATTTTTTTTCTGTTGCTAGAATAACAAACAATTATTAAGGATATTCTTGTGGCATAAGCGTGGTTCTTTTTACATGAAAATGAAGGACTTCGCTTGTTGGCGCGAACATTGATTTCAGATTATGATCAGGCCGTGGCCTTTATAAAATGAATGCGAATCGCTGGACACCATTCCATAGAGTGAACTAGTGGTACCTCCGTAGTCTAGTGCATGAGCATTAGTCTTGTCAATGTGGAGGTGCGGGTTCGATTCCCGCTTAAACGATGGGTGTTTCTACAGACAAGCTTAAAAAAGCTTCGTAGAGTTTGTATTGTCTTAAAAAAAAGAAAAAAAAATAGTTTCTAGTCTGTACTGAATACGAAAAGGACGATCGTGCCAAAAATTCCTACTGCAATACGTAGGGTTATAAAAATTCTGTAGTGTCACAAACCACTAATGCTGACGGTACGTAAAGAGAATTAACGTTATGCGAATTATAATGTGCCAGTACAGATGATTAGTAAAGATGTTCTCCTATGGCGAGGGGCTGTATAACTTACATAATAGTGAACATTGGTGGGATAGTGGGGTTTTTATTGTCGGGAGATTAATTTGTGAGATATCATCTCAACGTGTTTCGACTCTCTGTGTAGCAGATTTAGTGCGCCTCTATTGCGCTAACCAGGACGATATTGCGTGTTTTCAATCGGGCATAATTGGATCCGGAGGAAAAGAGATCCGTCCCTATCAGGAATTTACCAGATTTCATTCAGAGAAGTTGTTGTCAGGACTTGGCGTTCGGCGTGCTTCTTTCTATTCGGTCAACAATCAAGTGGAATAGTATATAGTGGAATCGTCACCACGAGTATAAAATATACATCCCTTCCATCTACAAAAATGAATGCTCAAATCCCGTCATGTATGGACATTACCGTTCTCATTTGCATATTTAGGTTAGTTTGCAAACAATGCTCAACTGTTTATGCGCCGACTGTCTTGAAACAAACATCCTATCGCTGGACTTTGGATTGAAACGCATGAAGGTGCCCTGGGAAAGTCAATGGGCGATTATTTTAAAAGCTGGTAAAATGGGTTTGGAGGTAACATTCATTACACTCGCCGTTCAGAGCACCTGTTTCTCAAAACTACAAATAACAAATTTAAAGTCAAATACCTTTAGAAAAACAACAAAGAATGCCTTCGTAAAATTGTTGATTTTTAAGATGTTTTTCTTAATGTCAATTTGTAACTTGTAGTTTTGAGAAACAGGGCCGCGCTGGGCCAAAAATTACCATAAATAGATTATCACATATTCTTACACCCCCCTCTCACATTTGGGTGCAATAAAACAGCTTCTAACCACCAGTTGGCTGACTCATTGTTCTTTGCAGCTGTAGATCCCAAATAGATTTTTAATAAAGTTCAGTCTCTTTAGTGTGCAATGCCACAGAGATACAATGAATGCTGAAAATCTATAGGGTTATGCATTCAGTGGTTGCAAAACCGCCGGTCTGGCAAGGTTGTCGGCTGTTGATCTGAGGCGCTGCAACACTGCCATAACCAAAAAAACGTGCAAAAGCAGGGTTGTAAGATAGTGAAGATACACCGCCCCATCCCTGTTATCTCTCACACTAAACCTTTCCTCCATTTACAGCACAATGCATGACATGTGCAGGTCTATCTCCTACGTGCTGGTTCAAGATAAAAAAAACATGAATAGCACAAACTTTTTCCAATGAATATTTGGGGGAAAAATCAAGGCTGTTTTAATTAAATTACAATTCCGCTACTAATAATAAGGGATCCCAATTACCTTTAAAATTCCTGCAACATGATTTTCACCTAAACAAAGTTAAATGTAACGCATGCACTTATTGTTTTCCTTTTAACGTACCTGGCTTGGCAATTAATTGCCCATTTCTTAAAATTATTCAGCGGCACTCCCATAAAGTCAATTGCAAATATTTTCAATTCAATTCGAAAGAAAGTGCTACGAATACCCCTTTTATTAAATGAAACATATAAACACAATTCCTCAGACATGTTACAACATTTAAACAAGCATGCAGGTGCATGTATGTATGGCTAGGGATATACTGCTGTGCATAAACGTATGTATTTATGTGTGTGTGTGTGTGTGTGCATTCCTGCTTATGAAACAAAAAAGTTTTTAGATTCTTCCAACATAAAAGTGTAGCCGTTTTTTTTGCTTTCTTTTTAAGCATTTTTTTGGAGTTTTTGTTTTTTTTTCTAGACTGTGTAGACTTGAAGAGCTTTTTGCTAATAGCTCACAGAGGAAGCCATTTAAGTGGTGCTTCTTGCGAATGTGTATGCCAGACAGCTTTCCCTCAGTAACATACCAAACATAATTGCACTAACACTGGCACATGTGCATATTAATATATCGCACATAAACACACACACACTCACACAGTGTGGGTGAAATCACACACACACACACACACACATAATCACTTAGAGCTTCCTATTTCATGTCATTAGATTTTTTCATATCGGTTTTATTTATATTTGTTTCTTTTTTGGTATTCCTCACAAATTTTTTTCTATCGTATTGAAAGGATATTCAGCCTACAATTTACTCTGAAATATCTAACAGGCAAATGTTTTACTCACCCGAGTGCCCCCACCTCTCACTCTCACTCTTTCTCTGTTGTAGTTATTTGTTTCGTGTCCATGTCCAAGTGTGTGACAGTTTGCGTCCTTACCATGGTTAGTTAATCAAATTGTTTACCAGTTGTTGTTGTTGTTGTCGTTGCTGCTGTTGCCAGCAATCCAACAATCAGTTACTTTTGCTACCAATAACAAGGCATAAGAATTTGATTACAACGACAAAACGATGACGAGACGAGGTTGATGCAGAAAATGACCCAGATAAGACACGTCAGCATTATATGAAATTCAATGTACAAACAATTACAATGCAACTTCAACAATATATTTTCTACACATATTCACATACATATATACGAATGTATGCATGTGTTTGTGTGTATTAAAATATTAATGGCACACACAGTAATAATCGCATTTTAGGAATAACTAATAGAAGAGTATCGCATTTTATTAAGTTTACCAAAACGGAATTGAGTCTTTTTGATGGCATCATTTGAGTTTTGGGGAAATTGAAGACATTTCTCAACTTGTCGTTAAAGAAAGTTACTGAATGGTACACAATTTTAGAAAATAGAGTTTTCATTTGAGGTCTTGGGAGATTCTGGCTATTTTCGCGATGATGCGAGTATGGAGGTCGTCACTTACTCTGCATTCACACATGTAAAATGGCGTACACGCTGCTAAATATTTTTAAGTATGTTTTAAGTAATTTTTTAAAACTCTGAAAACAGGTTGCAGGTTGCAGGTTGCAGGTTGCAGGTTGCTTAAACATTTGATCAAAAAACAATAGCTTGGGCATTAAAAAAATTATATGCTAAACTTATCGGGATTTTATTTGAAACACATAAACGATGCTTTAATCAGTGTTTTTTTACTACCTGCAGAAGCAGATACTTTTTTTTCACTCACAACAATAAACAAATAAAATAAAATTTATGACATGCCGCCGCCATTAAAAAGTTAGTTCAGTGAAAGACCAAAATAAAAAAATACCTGAACACACACTGCGTTTTACTTGTTTTCGAACGTGTTTAACTTTACGTGTTTTGAAAACAACTCAATGTATGGAAAAACACATAAAAATTCAAATTAAATGAAAATTATAAGTGGAAACAAAAAAAAAAAAAACAGGCTCAGAAGTAAATAATAGTTTTGTAATTTTCTTATTTGTTTTAATCGCTTTTGTAATATTGCAACTCTGGCAAAATGAAAATTATCATCGTTTAGAAAAATTTCTAAAAACGATGAAGTCTTGTGGGATTTAAAATGTATTGCCGTTTTATTTCTCATATTCATAACACGTTGCGTTCACACTATTACACTTCCACGTAATACTTGAACTTTTTACATGCCTATATACAAAGTATTATAGTGTGAAACGGCCTTAAGTGATTACTTGCAAGTAAGAAACATATATTATCATCGAAAAAGTGAAAAATAAGTTCGAATGTCTGGTAAGTTATTTGAGTTCAGTATTGTCGTGTTGGAAATATCTGGAAAAAATTATTATCATAAAACTTATTTTTTCATAAAATCAATGTTTGAAATTACCAAATGCTTCTATATTCTCTTCCTAGCTCAATGGTTTTTCTATTTTTTATTTTTTCGATATTTTGTCAGCCATCGGTTAACATCTTTAGGAAATTTTTATTATTTTATTATAATTTTCTGAAGATGTTATTCGATGGTTAACGAAATATCAAAAAAAAAAAAAATTAAAAATATAAACAAACCTTTAAACTAGAAAGAAAAAGAAATATAGAAATATAGAAATATTCATTAAAATAAATAAGGTTTAAAATTACGATTAAGACTTTTTTTTGTATAGTGTTGTTACTGTTTATTTATTTTTTTTTTTACAAACACAATCAAATTCAATCAATCAACACTTCCTTCATTTTAATATGCACTAGTAAATTAATAGAAAACTTGTACTTTGTAACACTGTTTCTCTATTTACTTTCAACACAATTTTCTTGTAAGTAGACTTGCTAGTTTGACGTTACTGTATTGGTAAGTTTGAAATGACTGTATTGGTGAACATATTCGAGAGTATTGAGTTTTTCGGACTTGCTATTTCATGTGCAAATACTAGGTTAGATGTCGATTCGGTTCAAGTTTGAAATCTGATCTCCTCATAACATCAAAAAGAAAAATCGTTTGCTGCCAACTTGACTGAAAACGGCTGTTTAGAGGGGTATCGTTGACGAAAAATTTCGAAAAAATTGCTTTGTTCGAATAACTTTAAAAGTCGTCGAGAACTCCATTTTATATATTCTCTGATATTTATATACTCCAGCAATATATTGTATTTGTAATAAAATTTGTTGAATTGCTTTGAGATAAATCGATGTCGAAATTTTGCGAATAAAAGTGGTTGTTTTTAATTACCCAACAAAAGCTTCCATTCGAATCGATATGACGATTTTCGATACGCATTAATTTTATTTGAGTTAAAAACTGTTTCGATTGTTAAAAATTTGTATAACACCGAGCACTGGTCCAAGAAAAGGAATCAAAAAAAAAATCGTAATCTTTAGCTGCTTTTTTATGGCCGTGGACCAACACTCAGGGCATGACACACATGCACAGCATTCCAAGATTGCAAGTGACATGCAGTTACCTGCATGAAGTTTCTTCTTCTTACGAAGTTTACGCGGCTGAGAAACTAATTCCCTCTCAAAGTATATTTATCAAGTAACCGCATCTCTACAACAAAACAACAATACCAAAAACAACAGGCATTTTGTGTTTGTAAAACTCATTAAAGATGTCAAGCTTCTTTTTTTACTGCTCTTTTAATAGTAAACGCAGACGCTTCAATAAAAAAAAAAACATTAATTTCATTTATGTATGTCTGCTTTTGCTTTTGCGACCCTCTCTCAAAACTCTCAAAATAAAGAAATGAGTAAAACTGTTAATGGCGCGCTCTCTCAAATTGAAGAAATGAGTAAAAATGAAAGTGGCGCGCATAAATGTAAACAAGTTTTGACATATACGATGTGTGAAATATAAACGAGCAAAAAAATGTCACCTGATGAGATGCTTTTACTAGATAAATATACTTTGTTTCCTCTGTAATGTGTTCTTTGGTTCACTGGCGTATCGACCCTAAATTTAAGTGCTCCTACTGCGGATCGTATTATTTGAGAACAATTTCGCTTATTACTTTAGAGCAAATCCCATTGCAATAGGCTTCTGAACAATAGCAAATAATTTTAATTTAGTAACGTTGAACATGCAGAGTATTTGAAAACGGTTTATTAAACAGTTTATTACATTTAGGAATTTGAAGCTCATAGTTGCAGCTTTAAATGTAACATCCTGTTTGTCAGTTGTAATTAAAGTATCCATGTATACATGTTTATTCGTATGTATGCGTATGTGTTAATATGTGCAACATACCTCTACCCACATTCGTGCATATTTGTGGTTTTGTTCAGTCTTGATTCATGTGCATGTTGTGTAATTTGAAACCATTTTAGGATTGATTGACTTGCTTACAAGCTTGAATATGAGGTAAATGTTGTTGTTCTTGTTGTAGGTCTTCTTGGAGTTGGAAGTTGGTTACTTTGGTTTTAATTTTTACTTTGTTGTTGTACGATTTCTGTAGATCCAGAGAGATTATTGATGAAGTTTTACAATTATATTTTCGTTGTCTCTTTCTAATGTTGCTTATTTTTGTTTCTTTGTTCTTGTAAAAGAATGCAGTTGTTTTTCATTATCTTAAAACTAAGAAAATGCTGCTCATGCTGCAATCGTGTGTTCTTACAATTATTTTAAAGTTTATAATTCGTGTACTTGTTTGCGCAATTAATTTGTTCCTTGCACAGACTCAAGGCGAATTAACTTTAGAGATGGTGTTACTTCTGCAACAACTACAACATTACAGAAATAACTGTAATAATAACCTCTATGTAAACGTATAAAAATTTCGACACAACGACCTGTAGTTAGACGGAAAAAGTAGCACAGCTGTATTATGTTATAGACCCCCATTATTAACAATTAAATTTGTAACAAATGGAAAAGAAATAATTATTGGGATATTTTACCAAACGGTATGCATTTCATTAAGGATTCTCATCAAGACCCTTAAAATTGCTTTCTGTGCAATTGGGTATAATTGCGAGACTTGTATCACGAAGCCGCCTTTTAAACTTTCGCAAAAATCGCTAAAATGTAGTGGAGTTTAGGCAACTGCAGAGAATGCACGGTCGATCAGCATTTGTTCCATTACCATTACCTGATATGAATTTGCCTTGATTCTATTCCATGAAATTAAACCACATGTGGAAATTTAAATTTTAGTTTTTAAGTTGTTGACGTCGTCACAATGTGGGCTGTTAAATGAATTTAAAATTTTTTTAAAGAAGAAAATATAAATAAAAATAAAAATAAGATAAAGACATATCGTATGCTTTTAAATGATAAACCATACGATTGAGCTTGTGAATTGAGCAATTGTAATGCAAAAATTTAATATGTTCAAAGAGTTTAGATCAGAGGAGGAGGAGGGACGTCGGTCTCTGTAAGTCCATAAGGCTCTTACCAAATTTCATATCAAACTAACTGCAAAGTAAACATCAGCTGCAGAGAATTTTGCCAGATACAATACTCAATCGGCTCACTTGAGTGCTCCAGGCTCCGGTTGTGCTGCCTGAATGTGATAGAGAAAAAACACATGAGGTTCCCTCTCATAATTCCATTTGGTCAGTGCCACTAAACTTACCTCCTCAAATCGTATTTCGATATCGCAGCAAGATTCCGCAATAATGGGAAGGCCAATAGACACGTCCTCTTGGGGTGCCTCCGTAGTTTAGTGCATGAGCATTAGTCTTATCAATATGGAGGTGCGGGTTCGATTCTCGCTTAGACCCTGGGTGTTTCTACAGATAAGCTGTAAGAGCTTCGTAGAATTTGTGTTGTTTAAAAAAAAAATCGGTTTTAACAAAATACTGAGATCGCGCTTAAGTATCGTTGGAAAAAATTACCGGCGGGTAGAGGATAGTGAAGGAAACACTTTTCAACAAAATCATCGTGAGCGATGAAGCATATTTTCAATTATGCAGTATGAAGACAAAGAAAATTTTATCATGTTTGGGATTATGAAGTTCTGAAAAGAGTCATTAAAAACACATTGCATCCAAACACCTCTTCATAAGCCACACAGACTTCTAAATATGCGCGAGGTTTCTTAATTGGGAATGGTGCAGCAACACCGCATTTATTCACAAGCAAATTTTTTTCTTGAACCAGTGCCCAAGAGATGTCTTCTATGTGTGCAATGCATTTCATCGGAACTGGTTAGAAAAGGGTAGTGTAGAGAAGAGACAGATCGTGAAATGATAGCGTACACCTTAATTCCTTCACAACTCTGCTATTACGTACATCGCTGCCCGCAGGCAATAGAGTGGAATCCCGAGTTTCCGTTTAGAAGATACCACCCACTCATCCCAGTCCTAACCCGTGTGCCAGACATAGTTTAAGAAAATATTTTAAATTCCAGTTTTTCATGTTTTAAATAAAAAGTTGCTCTCTATGCACAAAAAATATTTATAAATGAAAAATATACCAAAGACTTGCTGAATAAATGAAATGCAACCAATTTTCTTTTGACTTGTTTTATGAATCAGTGACCAACCAACTGCTCACAATATCACCTTGACCTCTTCAATTCAGTTGAAAAATAAAAGCTTAAATTGCAAGTGACAGAAAATCATCCAACTGTGCTTTCAACTGGACGGAGATTTATGTTGAACAATGTTTTTGAAAAATTATTATCCTAAAAAATGCATACCATGACAGGCACACACATGCACACATACTTTAAAGGAAACAAACTCACACTCGCGCTCGCACTCAAATGCTTTTTTTAGCCAACAAAAATTTATTGAGGAAAAAACATTTTTAGGCTCGAGTACGTTTAAACAGATGATGATACGAACACCCGGTTTATGGTTTTGACTTTTATTTGTGGTCTCGTTTCATACGTGTTTTATATTCTTCATGCATTTATATTTTCATCCTAGAATTCTTCTAGTCTTGTTAGAAGACAGAGAGAGCACTAAAAAAAACACAGGTTTGAAAACAGGAACAAATCAAAACAAACAAGAAGACCAAAGAGAAATTCAGAAATCCTTTTGGAGCAGCATCTTCATGCGATTTTTTTTATTTTTCGTTGCTGATAACTTGGGCTACTGTATGCAATCATCTCTAAAATTGTGCTTGAATTATTTTTGTATTTGTTTTTGTTTGCTGTGTTGTTTGTAGAGCCTAAAAATATTTTTGCTTTATTTGTACGAGCTGTTGCTGCTGGTTTATAGCACCACGACTGGTCCCACTCAAAAAAAAAAGAGACGAAAATTAAGGCCGTGTTGCATACAGAATGTTCGATTTGCTTAGTCAGCGTCCGTAACAAGAACATTATTTAGTAGCGCCAACGTATGTATTTACAACATGGGAGATTTTTTGCCAAAAAAAAAAAAAAAATTCAAATGAATGAATGCTGTGTATTCGACTTTGAGCCTGCAATATTTTTTTTTTTTAGAGGTAAGTGTGTGTCTGTGTGTGTAGGTGAACCAGATGCAGCAGCAGCAGCAACGTTGCATATTTTTAAAAGCTGAAAAATAAAAACAATTAAATGGAAACAAATATAAAAAGCTGACTGCAGACGTTATTTAAGGATGTTGCATACTCAAATTTATATGTGCTGCATAATATATGAAACACAACAACAATAGCAACAAAAACAACAGCAACAACAACAACAACAACAACAACAACAACAACAACAACAACAACAACAACAACAGGATCCAGCTCAAAGCACAGACGATAATGACGATGACGATGGCGATGATGATGTTACTGACGTGAACGCTGTTGTTGGTCTATTTTTTGTTTTCGTATTGTGTTAATGTTTTAATATTTTTAATCGTTGTTTTTAGTCTGTTCTCTTGTTGTTGGTAACTTTATCCTTGTTACTATGTATGTATGGATATGCGCGTGTGTGTGTGTGTAGTTCTGACTATGGATGTCTACACAGCGCTCGTAATTTTAATAAGTACGTGGCTCTATAGGTGGTTCATGGGAAATTTTCACTGATTTGGAATCGTTGCTTTGACAGCAAAAAAAAAGTGAAAAAAATTTCAAAAAAGTGTACAATTTTTATCAAAATTAAATTAAATTTTCATTTCATTGGCGTTGGGCGCTATGCCCAATCTCTTGATCACATCTATCACCACTCACGCAAAACCCGGCATTTTCTAACGAATCACGAATAAAGTGAGCACCATTAAAATTGCAACTTTATAATCATTTCGCCTGCTGTATATTCGTTCAAAAAAAATAATGATGATAAAGATGAGTACTTCATTTTCAGTAACTTTTTTCCAGCTTCTCTTTACTGATTTTCTGTTTTTGTTTTTAAAGCTCATACTTTGTCTTGTGTTATTTGCCACTAGATCCTAAAAAACCAGTTGTGTGGCATGACTGACTGGTTGATTGCGAAAAAAATTATAAAAAAAACACAAAGAAAAAAAAAAAAGATAAAAAACATGTCACTGGCAGTGAGTGCCCTGTGAAGGTGAATACATATGAATGTATGAACCAGCATTTTTGTCTATATGTCCGTCTGTCTGTCATATTTGTAAGGATTCCCAAAATGTCTGTCCTTGCTATGAAGTATTTTTTAAATTCTTCCTTTCCTTCGCTCTCCTTTCCCTTCTCCGTCTCTCTCTCTTTCTTTCTCTCGCTTTCTCGTCAACTGATTCAAATATCGATGCATGCAGGTTTGTGCTTTCGCCGGTATGTGCATATGACTTGTTCTTCTTCTTCTTTTTTCTTTCCAGAAAAAGAACTAAAGTTCGCCTTGTAATTTCTAAAATACTTAGACATTTTTGTGTGCGGTTTATATCATTTGCTTAGGCTCATGTGCGAGTAGACTTCTATTCCAACTCACACTTTGATTTGCTCCTCGTCTTGTTGCTGTCGACGACAACCGTTTACTCTTCCTTTTTTAATGTTGCTGTTGCTGTTGTTGTTTCTGTATATGCCACATAGTCTGTTTGTTGTAAGCCTTGTGGTATCATTTACACTTGCAGTTAGCTGCGTCGTAGTCATTACTATACATCAGCTCCACTACCACCACCATTAAAACGAATGAATGCATTAAATGTTGTACACGAAAGTGTGTACACGAAAAAGTTCTTTCGTTTTTTACCAGCAGTGTGCAACAAGCCACTTAAGGTGAATATGTTGACGAGTTTTTTTAGTTTCGCGGAAAAAAACCAGAAAAGATTTTCGTTTATGAGCAGAGACAATCAGTAAATATGTTTAGAATTTAACCAGGTATGCAAGGGTTTGTATGTAAACGTTCACTTTGTGTAAATATTATTTAAATCAAGCAATGCTAAGAAAGGAAAATGTTAGATCGTTTCAGGGAAATCACGCTACATTTGTCTTTCAAATTCTTCAAGCATACTGTTGGCCGAAAGTCTTTTAATTTAAAAGCAGTGACGTTGGATTCCAGCAACGGTCAACAGTCCCAGGTCCCAGTTAAGAAAACAACAACAAAATTGTCCATTAGAATAGTATTCAGCAATCAGTGAAACACAAAATTGCTAAGAGAATTTGAAGGCAAATTCGTATCAATTATTTAAAGTATGATTGTATTCGTGAAAAAGTGCGAAATTTGAAACGCAAAATCCCCAAGGAAATTTGGAAAATTGTTTAAGCGTGCCTAGAATCAAAAAACTATAATGCTAAATTTCCAAAATCCCAGAACTTTTGACATTTTTTTGTAACTTCAGTTCACAGAAAAAAATTTTAGTTTTTAATTTTTATTTAAATCCCTCAATTAGAATAATATATATTTTTCAATTAGAAGTTTAATCAATTCACTTAAATTATTAATTAATTTCTAGACTCAATACATAAATTAATAAACAATTTTTTCTTTGCTATCAAATACACGAAATAACAGCTTATTTTTTTTTAAATATTTATCTGATTGTTTCATTTCGTACATGCAACACTCTTTATACAAATAGAACTTAATACCGAATAAGCATTCGAATTGAATTGAAGTATTCTTTTTTTACTACTAAAATTTTGTTTGAAATTTTCACAAACTTTAATTAAATTTTTAATTGTAATTAATAAAAATTTAATTGATATTTAATTTAATTATTTCATTAATTGATTCAATTAATTTTTTTTTTAGCTGTAAAGCTAATAAATTTTGTAATAGGTATTACGAAATTTTTAATTAAAATTTTGTTCAATTTTTATCGGTATTTAATTAGAAGGAAATCCCACACAGTGCACAAAACACGAAGAACGCCGAAGATGAAGGTATGTAGCAGCCTTCGAAAACAGCATGTTGTCCGTTCTGCTAGTGTTTGTCAGTGTGGCTTAAAACTTTTATTGTTGATTCAGTTTGTTTCTTAGCAATTAGCACATGTAAATTTTACTGCCTGTATGATTTCGATCATTAATTAATCATTTAATTAATTACATACAGTGAAAATGACGTTCGAATTAAGGCACTATTTAACAAGATATGAAAAAAAATATCTCTCGTCAGCAGTCTATTTGCACGTCAAAAGCGTAGTAGCCCTGTAGAAAAGAGCTCTAAGTGAAGTTTATGATTGTATGGGTGATGTATTTTTTCTTCTTTATCATGTATGTAGGTATGTGTATGCTTTGAATATGTTGTTTTTTCTTGATGTTGGTTTTCTGTTTTTTTTTTTTTTTGCCATATTTCTCCTCAGCAGTTTATGCATTTACACCAATAGGTTCGAGCTGGTGTTTGTCAGCCTACTGCACAGTTTGCTGGCGTGCATTGCATACTTTGGTTGGGTTTTTTGGTTTGTGCGGAAAGTATTAACGATTCGTGTTCCAAGTTGTTCTTCTTGTTTGCTGTGCTTCATTGTTTTTTGTTTTTGTGTTTGCTTCTTGCTAAATAAACGTGCTAAAATTTGCGAAATAAAAAAACCGAATACGAAAACGCAAAAAAGAAAAGAAAAACGGCCCACAGTATTAACACAATAACACGAACGAGTGAATAAGTGGAATAGAGGGCCGGTTTGATTTTTTATTTCGTTATATTTGAAGTGTGTACACGTACCAACGAAAGGATAATAAGCGTATAACGGACCGTGTAAGCGTGTGACCAGGTTAGCCAAAAACCATATCCGTACCGTGCGTGCCGTGACGTGCCTTACCTTTGGCCTGACATAGCCAGCTCGGCTATGCATTCAGGTTTAAAGTTGTCTTTGGAAAGAGTTTTGCTTTATTTGTGGAGTCAGTCGTCGTGTGATTGCAGGTGATACGGTTTGTTTGTTTGTTTGCCCACTTGTGGCCTAACATTTGTGTTCCAATTTCGTTTCTATTTTTTCTTTTATATGATTTTTGTAAGCTTTTTTTAAAGGGCGCGCGTATGTGTGAAGGGTTGATATGGTAAAATTTTGCTGAAACATTTACAGACCGTTTAGTACTGGAAAAGCAGTGTTTTTTCTTATTTTAGTTTTGATTGCTCAATACATCGTGAGAAAAAAATGTTATTCGGCAAAAAAAAGAAGAAAAAAAAGATTTGCAAACAATTTTATTTTGGCGCGCAGTGTGTGCACTTCCGTTTCCGTTTAACACCGCGTAACTATAGTGTGTGCGTGCGGGTGCATGTGTGCGCGCACATTTCGTAAACTATTAACGTAATGCATAATTTTGAACGCTAATTATGTCTGCATATGGACATGTATGTGTGCGTGTGTGTGTTTGCCTCAACTGATTAGTTTGAAGAAAAAAAAATGCAAAAAACTTCGTCTGAATGGCTTGTACATCGTTAGTACGCATGGAAATCAAAAGGATTATTACGCATAATGATTTTGGCTGCACACTAGCTCCGGCTAATGATGATGAGACTCGTAATGCTACTAGACGCACCTGTTTTATTTTATTATAAAATTGCCTTATTAAGCTGAATTTATAAACTTGTATTCAGCCATCATCTGAGTGGGCTCTTTCCTTGCACTTGATTGGCTTTTGGTAACTTCAAACAAATTGCAATCCTTTGGTATTATCCCAGCAAGAAACGAACTTCCAAAGAAGTGAAAGATGATCGTAATGCTGTGATCCGGTGGTAGTGCAAATTTTGATAATTTTCAATAAATTTTATATAGACTTATCCATGCGGGATGATTTCTTTTTTGCCGCTCATTCAGTGAATCGGAAGCAGTGTTCAATAAGTCAATAAATTTGATTCTGCTGACGCTCCCTTTAGCGAGTGTCGTTGCTTCGGTGGAAGAGATGAAAATCGTTAAATAAATTTTATTAATTTTAACTAAATTTACTTTTATGTCCTGTTCAGAGGCCCATATCTCTGAATCTGAGGATGAACTAAAATTTTTCTTCTTATTTTCACGTTTTCTAAGGTTGTTTTTTAAAGTCCATTTAAGCTAAAGCTTTAAATTTTCTATAAATTATACACTGTGGGGCTAAGTAATCACCATATTGGAAAACGCTTTAACTTTAGCAAATGGCGCCAAATGTCAATTCAGTTTTGACATTTGTGAAGTAAACAAACGCAGAATACAAATCGTTAAGTCATGAATCGATTTACACCGCAAGAACGAGGAATAATTGCTTCTATTTTTTTCTCAACAATTCGTCCCTTGACTTGAAAAGACTGGGACAACAGGAGATGTTCCCAAGGCTGGAAGGCCTCGGGGCAGCCGTTATGCGGAGAATATCGCTGCTGTTGCTCAAGGTATCGAAGAGGAGCCCGCAAAATACGTAAAATTTTTGTGAAAGATTTGAAGATGTTCCCTTACAAAGTGCCGACAGTGCATCAGCAAAAGAATATTGAGTAATTACTTTTGCTCCACCTTGTATATATTGCTAATCATTTCTATGTTGAGCCTCAGAGTTTATTATTATTGATCTTAAGCAGTGCAAGATATTCACATATGGATGCTTTAGATGCTCTAAGAATGACTTCCTGTTTTTTGCTGGGTTTTCTTATACACACACACACACACATACATATTTGAATTTTTTATTTATTTTTTTTTTGTAAAGCAGTATTAATACTTGAAAGTTTTTGTTAGTTGGAATTTGTTTTTCCTGAATGCTCGTGCTACATTTGCCAGTTTATCAACATGTTTTATATGTTAAACAAACTGCAAAAAAAAAATAGCAACAACAACGCCATCATCATCTGCAACAGCATCACTAGCGCCAGCAACATCAATAACTAATAGAAATAGTAAAAATTAAATGGTTTATATTCGTTAAAAAAAACATAATGGTTTTACAATTCCCACACTAATCTTGTACGTGGCTGAATTGAAAAGTTATTTTCAATAATTTATTAAGTTTTTTATTTCAAACAAGCGAAAAGGTTAAACTTTTCTTTTTGCCTTGCACACAATTGGGATGAACTACAAAATTTTTGCAACGAAGAGTCGTTTGTATAACGGCGAAAATTAAAATTATATAAAAAATACTTATTCGAAAAATATGAACAAACACATTGTGCACATTATGGTATAGAACAAATTTTTTGTGCGACAGCATACATACGGTCAGTGGACATGTCTAGAAATGGCATTGTCTTCCACAGAATGGAAAAAATAGAAATTAATAAATTGCTATTTCCATGTAGCAGTTTATAGTATGACCATCTCCGAAACAAAATATGAATTGAAAATTATGTAATTTTAACAACAAAAAAACATTTTTTTAAAATTCAAAAAAAAAAATATTTTTTCATTATAAATAAAAACCAATTTTCCTGAAGAAGCTACACAAAGGAGTAGTGAAATATTGAATTAAAATAAATATTACATATATATAAAAAGGACCTACAACTTAAATAATTAGTGCAACTAATATAAAAAGAGGTGGCGATGGCTGAAGTAGTCTACACGTTGACTACAAAAACAAAAAAGTTCTAGGTTCCACCCCAAATCAAAAAAAAAACATCTCGCATTTTTTCTCATGTGCATTTTTGTGTCTTTGTATCAGTCGGAAGGTTCCAGTGGCGAAGGCATAGTCAGTTCCGGCTTCAGCTGATACCAATTCACAGGCAAATCAGAGCGCCCTCCTTCGTCGGTATTGTCTAGTATCGGCGAAAAAAATGTAACAAAAATGGCTATTACTAATGCATTTAATATTAAATACGTCTCCTTGGCACCAGAACCTATTTACTCGTCAATTAACCCACGTTGCACCAAATAAATTCAATAAAAATAAATGCGAAAGAAATGCTAACAGTTATGCCCAGAGCAACTCGCATACATTTGCAACCAAATAAGACAGGGCATTTAACTGCAAACATTTCATATCGATATCCACATTATAACGTAACGTCAATAGTTTGAAATTATCACGGGTGAGTCGTTTTATTATCGGCTCACGTTCGTGAGAAAACGAACCACGTAGATATTGAAACCAAGCGCAACGCTCTAGAGTTTTCCTCCCAAGCACAAACGGTTTTTCATTTAAGTTTTGAATTATGTCCGAGTTTAGACAGGCGAACATTTGGAAAAAAAACATCTAGATTTCTGGATTTTGTTTTTTCATTCGTGTTCCCACAGACGAAATGTTCCATTATTATTAGGAAAATATCCAAGGAAGAGTTGTGAGAACACAAAGCAATGTTATTGGTACATATAATGCTATTTTTCTTGAACCACTGCTTAGGGTATGTCTGCAACGTATGCAATGCATTGCACCAGATATTTGGAGAAGATACATTTGGTCGTAGGAGGGGAAGATTGCTTAATTCTTCAACGACTCTACAGTTGCGCGTTTTTGGTGAACTTGTATTTTTATTTTTATTTTAATTTATTTAATTTATTATTATTTTTATTTTAATAAAAATTTCCTGAAGATGTTAACCGATGGTTGACAAAATATCGAAATAAGAAAATAAAAAACAAAAACAAACCTTTAAATTTAAAAGATAATATAAAAATATTTATTAAAAGCAACAAGGTTAAAAAATAAGGATTAACAAATTTTTAACCATGTTGATTTAAATAAAAAGTTATTAAAATAAAAGTTAATATTATTAATAAGAATAGAGTTAAATTCTAGTAGTTTATTAGTATTTTTTAAGATATGTACACTTAGTCGCAAAACTCTACATACGATTTAAATTCTTCAATAAATTTTAATTTTTAAGAGAAATACAAAAAAAATTGTTGAACTTTTTTATTTCATAGGATTAATGATCTTTACAGAAAATAAAGAAATAAAAATTCACGCTGTTTAATATTATTGAATGAATAAAATAATAAATTTCATAAAAACAAAAGTCTACATACGATACATTGTAAAAACTTTTGGGTGATTTAGAAAATATTTAATGAATTGTATGGCATTTTTTTGCATCTGAACTTCGTTAAGCCTTTTAGGCATCGAAAAAAATAGTTTTTGTGTTATTTCGGTGTAAATATTTCCATTTCGTCTTTTGAAATCATTTTCAAGTGAGGAAGTGGAGGAAGCCTTTCTATATCTAAGTTTCTGTTTTAAAAGAGTTCAAAAATACGCACAAGTAAGAATTTTCAAAAATTTTACGTTACATATAAAATAATGATCATTTTAAATGAAATTTCGGAATCGTATGTAGAGTTTTGCGACTAAGTGTACGTGTTCGCCACCTCTCATTACATTGTTGAACACTAACAATTTGACGCCGTTGTTTTGCCGACGTTACAGTTTGTGTTAAGACATATGAAATTGCTCGTATAGTCTAGTATCGGAAAGGTCACTTTGTATTCAATATTATCCATAAATAATCTTTAAAATGTTTGCTGGATTAATACTTGTACGTGTGCTCGCTTGCCCATAGGCATTATATATTTTCTCTCTCTTTCTCTCTCTGTCTTTCTCTTGTTCGATGTTTTTGCAAATCGCATTAGTTGTAATTAATACTGCATGTTATTTGTTGTTCTTCTCATTTGTTATTGAATGTTTCAATAATTTATAGAATAATTTACGCATGCCATCGCATGCCAGAACGGATTATGACCAAAAGGATTGTCTACAAAACGGATTAAAACACAAATTACCATTTTATACGGTACATATTCAATGTAGTCAAGTACTCGTATGTACATACATACATATATCTATATGTATATGTTTGTCTGTATATGAATATCTATAAATCTATATTTCAATCAGTTTGGTGGATGGGTGTCCATATTGATGGGGCTGCTTTTTTTATTGCATGTAAGAGAGTGTGTTGATTTTTTTAACAGTATCATTGTTTGTTTTATAGAACGTTATGTATGTTTGTTGTTATTTGCCGACATGTGTTTTTGATTCCTTCGTGTTGGCACTGCTTCTGCGGCCAAAATTGTTTTTGTTTGGTTTGGGTTCAAGTAACTGTGTTTTTTTTATTTTGGTTGATTTTCTAAAACACACACATCCATATGCGCACATTTTTACTATTTGCACGACATTGTAAGGCAGTTACCGGCACAAATTGGTTTATTTGTTGTTATTTTGCAAACTTATTGATCGAGATTTACTTAAAAAATTTGCATTTATTTTAAAAAGATTTTTAAGGTTGGAATAAATATAATAAAAGGAAAATATTTATTTATCCGCAATTAAATAAAACAAAGTTAATACAGAAATTGCCAGGCAACTTTTGAATGTAAAAAATAAGTTGTGTTCAAAATTTAAGTTTCAGAAGTATATACCGGGCTGACGATTCGATTAATCGAATAAAAGTATGCTAATTTAAATACTGGGTTGCGCAAAACTAATCACCCTATCGTTGGGGTGTAGTCGGGTGTATAATAGCAGGCTCTGTTCGCGGCCTTTGGTCGTTTTCAAATGTGTA
This sequence comes from Dexiosoma caninum, assembly GCA_963924685.1. Lineage (NCBI taxonomy): Eukaryota > Metazoa > Arthropoda > Insecta > Diptera > Tachinidae > Dexiosoma > Dexiosoma caninum. The sequence continues at coordinate 122,359,955 of OZ004725.1, read as the reverse complement.
GATATTGATTGTATTCGAGCCTTCTGGAATTGGTCGACTGTCTGAGGCCTTGGGTCGTACTCATCAGTTGTGTTGTTGTGTTCGACAATATATGTAGATGTTCATTCGATCGGCGCTTTTAATAACTTACTTCTAGTGGAACAGTCAAACCGAAAGCCGCTGCGTAGGAACAGTCAAGGACGGCGCACATAGAATCTGTCATACGTCTTACTTTGCCTTTTTAAACAGACAATCCTAATGGGGATTGTCACATTCAGTCCGCCAACGTCAAAGCAATTGCATTGAGTACTTTGACAGCTGTGATCAATGTTGCCGTTTTAGGTTATTTTCAACCAATATTGGTTAAATTATTTTATAGTGTATAGAAGTGAATATTTTTTTTGCATTCTGGTTATTTTTCTTCTATTAAATTTATTATTTTCTGGTATTTAAATTCAAAGTAGATATTTGCTAGCGTTTGTTGGTTTTAAATTTTTTATCTAGTTTTTTTATTAGAGAACTTGAAGACTTATTTTTATAAAGTAAAACATATTCGGGTATTTTTTTTTATCTTTTTGAACTAATTTTGTTTGGTGGTGGCAACGCTGGCTATGAGTGTATGTCCATCAATATAATACTGACTGTGTCAACGTCCGTATGTTAATGTCAGCTGAAAAAGTAAAATATGACCCACAATGGATTCTGTGTGCCCCGGCCTTCAGCCAAAAAGACGCTGCGTAGGAACAATCGTTCTGAAAGCCGCTGCGTAATATTTATTAAACGAATTACTTGTCGGTTCTACTTATCGGTCTTACTTCACGGTTTTACTTGTCGGCATTATTTCGATTTTATTACTGGGTTCTACGAGTACTTGATTATTTTACTTGCAACAATTATTTGCAAATTAATTAAATTATTATATTTTTTTTATTAAAATCAAAATGAAATTCATGAAACTGTTAAGAATATGATGCTTTAAGTAAATAATGTTTAAAGGGTGGGCGACAGATATATTGGCGTACAAACGGCGAATCTTAGCCGGAGGCCAGAAGACATTAAATATACGACTGGGCATGCAAGCATTTGCTTTGACTGCGTCTTTTATTTCAAATTGTGTGTGTATGTGTTTAGTTAGATGCCTGATGACTTTGTAGTCGTTGTTGTTGTTGCTGTTCAAATTTTGCAACGGTAACGTCTTTAGACAGACAATTTACTGACAATGTCGTCTTTTCAAATGCATGCCGAAGGCAAACCAACATCATAAAAATAACGACTTACTGTTGTTATATTTCTTGTTGTACTGAGACAGTGAAAATCTGTCAAAGTTAACGAATACTACTACAACTACTACCACAATTACAGCCATATGCTCAAGTACTCTAAGGCATATGAAACTTAATGTCAATTTCTTTTGTTGAAGGTCGCTTTGACTGAGTAATTGTTTGCTTTTCAACAGATTTGTTAAATTAATGTTGTTAAGAAGTACCTTAATTATTGCACGATTTATATTTCAAGTAATATTTGTTTCTTGTAGTTTTGCCATCACACTCTGTTGCAAAGAGACTTAATTTTCTTAAATAAAGCACCAGTGCAGTGCTTGGAATAATTACAGAGTTTTATGGCATTATTGGGACGTCCGTGAAATTTATCCGTTTTATTGTGAATGCGGAAGCCTGGCGAATAATGACTAGTTGCTTTTGAAAGCGTCAATCAAGGGTTCAATACATTCTGTTGAATTATGAAGATCCCCCACAGATAACAACAGTATAATTTATGCATTAAACACATTCGTCACAGCAAGCTACAGACTTTAAAATGTCAAACATAAAATACATACGTTTATGGTCGTATGAGAACGATTATTTTGAAAACAAGACAACGCGGATACAAGTTGTTACCCATGCTGGTTTTTTTTTTGTCTTGAACCACCACCCAGGAGATGACCTCTGCACATGCGGTGCATTGTGCGGGAATTAGAGGAAGGAGATAGTAGGAGAAATGACAGAAGGTGAAGCTTCCCTATCTTACAACTCTGGTTTTAGGACGATCTTTGATTTATAGCAGTACTGCAGTGCCTCTGATGTCAAGGAGACGTATTAAATTTTGAAGCTTCGTTTTAGTAGCCATTTTTCATAATTATTTTATTACTTCGACCATCGCCAGATAGTTGCTGAGTTATAGCCCTCTGAAATTTTCATATCAAAGTGCAAATGTGCATTGAGTTACTCAACAAATCAGGTCAAGTTTCCTTAATATGATGTTCAGATTTAAAGAAAAGTTTATATTTTATCATTAGTAGTAGATAGTAGTTTTTGTGGCAATGAGTTTTTTTTGGCGCTTTTTTGTATTATTTATAATTGAAAGTTGAGTTCCTTTTTCTACATTAAACAGCTGTTCATATTTGTCAATTACTTCTTTTTTGTTGAATTTATTATAATTCGTAAGACCTTTAAATTTATTTTTGCTTTTAGCTAATATAAATATTTATATATAGATGTAAAATTGATGAAGTTCTATTTGATCTTGGACACCCAACCTACCACAATTTGAAGCAGCTTTTAATGGTGCAGTTGCCGCCTTCAAAATAATAAAGTAGACGACTACAAGGCAACGACTGCAGCCAACTACGAGTACATTTGTAGTCTCTGTTCCGTGCAGCTTAATGTGGCCAATATGTTTCATGGTTTACACTTCCGTATTATGCGGAATAAATTGTCAGATTATGGTCTGGCATTTACAAACCATAAATTTATAATTTTTTTTCTAGTCTGTTATTTTATTAATAATTTTATCTCGCTCAAGCTAACGAGTAATAAAATAATATCAAGTTCGGTTTGAGTACTTTCAACAGCACAATATTCTTTGAACAAGTCCACACAGAATCACAAATCCTTTTTTGGTCACATCAGTGTCATTTTATTGACAAAAATAGAGTATGAAACAAAATTGTTGGTTTAAGTTTTTATTGTCAACAACAACTCGTACATTCAAATATTGCTTGATTTAACACTCCAAATCTTAAACAAATTTTTGTTGTGAATGTGTATTGTTTTCAATACAGAAAAATTATTTACTACGGAACACTCTTCAGGATGGGTGGTTAATGGTGGTGTGACAGTGATGCTACTGCTGCTGCTTTGCATTCATTGTCTGCATATAAAATGCACTTTATGTGGCACTTGCATTATCCTCGTGCACCGACAAACAGACAGTCAGATTCGTGCAAAGCAGTAGGCAACAAGCAGGAAGGTAATTCACAACATATTCAAATGTCTTTGTTTTCTTTTTTTTTATGATGAGGACGACAACAACAGCAACAATAAAATTGTGAAAGCGTTAGGGATGTGTTCTGCTGCGCCCACCTCCCTCCAACCCTTAAAACTGAACATCCTTGTTTAATGATACTCTTTAAGTTTGCTTTTGTATATTATGACGACATAATGCCTGCAAAGCATTCTTCTGTCTCAGGCACCATGTGCAATTGTAACATTTGTTATTTATGCAAAAGCTACAGTGGAATGTCAATAGAATCAATTAACTTTTCCTTGTATTTAGCAACTGAGTTACCGAAGAGGTCAACAACAACAACAAAAATTTCTACTTAATATTTTTAACACTTATTAATGTAATTTGATTAATTTTCTGAAATTTCAAAAAATTTTCTCACTTGTCTGTCACTCAATGCACCACTGTTGCTGTATCGCAAAGGGTTGCAATGCACTTGCTTTCAATGCCGTTTGTGAAATACGACAAAAACAAAAACAACAGCAACAACAACAGCAGCAGCAATACCAGCAATAACATCAACTACGCCAACAACGACAACAACAACAATAACAAGCTGCAACAAACATGGTCGCCTAAAAATATAAAGTTAATTGAAAATACTAAATTTTCCATGTCTAGACAGAAAATTATGTGACAATTGTTTTTGTTTCGAGAATTTTTCATTAAATTTTTTTTTATTTATAATTAATTACTCTTGTTGTTGTTGTTGTTGTTGTAAAAAATGATTTTTTTTTTGTTTAAAATTAATTAACTCTAATAGAGTTAATCTTTGTATGCGGTTGCTAAAGTAAACAAAAAAATGAATGAAAAATAAAAAGACCAGAATGATTTTTTTTTTCATTTTCATTTTCATTTACCTTTTGCGCTCGCAACATGGATTATCACACAATGACACTCCTACTACCACCACAGATGCACATGTTGTACGAACACAAGTAAATACTTATCAAATTGCAACAGCAAATAAAAACGTTTATTATAAATTTAATTATTATTATAAGATGAGTTTGTAAATTCAGCACATTGCATTTCAAAATTAATGAGAAAAGGTATGAAAAGCTTTTTATTAAATAAATAATTTTATGTTTAAGGACATCATTTGTATGCTGTTTCACTTATAAATTGTTCGGGTTATCAATGGGGAGCATGTTTACTATAATTGTGACATTAAAGTTGTGATGCTACGGAAACAAATAGAAGTTATGTGAAAAAAAAATTAAATGCCTTCAATAAACAGGCAGTAAAGTTTAAAATAGTATAAATTGTTCTATACAATCGCACAACATTATTAAATGTGTGTTAGGTGCCCAACAGCATAAGAGATGTATCGCCATCACTTGTTGGGTAAACGCTGGCAAGGAATACTGCCTACCAAACTGAATATTGCATGAACACAATTCTTTTAACGTGCAATCACTCAATTGAATATGAAGACGTTCTTTACGCGTGCAAGAAGGCTATAATACGAGGGTTACTATTTATATTTCGCGAATAGCATAAGACAAACGATTTTAAATGGATTTGAAAATGGGTTTATTGTTTTTCAAATTATTCTCCTTGATGATTTATTATGATCAATTCACTTTTGCTTTCCTCCAAACGATTTGAACAAGAAGGAGTCATTGGGTTGCAAATCAGGACTGTACGCAGGCTGAGTCATCAATTCGATGTTTTGACTGCTAAAAAATTCACCTGTTTGACGAGATGTGTGAGAGCTGGCATTGTCATGATGGGGAAGTATTCTTCTTCGGCGGTTAGTTTTACGAATATCTACGAAGACTTCGGAACAGTGGCCACTTGACCCATTCGGGCGACCATTTGCTTCGTTGTGGTTCTTCCACGAACAACTTTTGTTGAATTTAGCTCGTCTTGGAATATCCACACGGTCGATTGCTGGTTTGTTTTCGGCGCATACGCTTATATATCCCTAATACATCACCTGTCAAAATTTTATTTACGGCTTTTGAAGCAGCAGGGTCGAACTTTTTAATCATATCCTTACACCACTTAACGCGAGCCTTTTTTGGAGAGATTGATAAATGATGGGCTATCCAACGACTTCTTTTTACAACTAAGTATTCATTATAAATCGAATGTATTGAAGTGGAAATAATGTGCAAGGATGCCTATATCTCACAATATGTCACATGACGATCTTGCATTATCAGTTCTCGCACTGCATCGAAGTTTTTGTAAGACAACAACCAATTTTGGACGACTTGGACGGAACTCGTCGGCGACCGAACTACGACTACGGTTGAATTCACCATACCAACGATATACTGTGGTTTTAGATGGTTGAGATAATCCACATCGAAAATTGTGAAAATAAACCAAATGGATTTTCTTAACTCACTGTAAACAAAACAAATAGCGGTTGTTCATCAGAACCTGGTGAGTATGTTTATGCTAAAAAATGTTAAAGTTTATTATGGTGTTGCCAGATTTTGGCTATTGACATTAGTGTTGCCAGCTGCCGAAATATATAAATAGTACCCCTCGTTAGATAATCATCTAAAATATCTTTGTATATAGAAAACATTTCTATAGCAAAAAGGTCACCCATTTCATCCCTTATATGCTCGAAAAAGTGGCAAAATATATTTAAGATTTTCTTAAGGAGAATAGAATGTAATTTAAATTCTATTTATGCATTCATTATTTACAAGATTGATGCGTTATAAAAAACGAATAAAGAAATCTTTATTTATAACAATATATCGATAATTTTCAAACCAGCTTAAAAAATATTAAAATTGTTTGAAAAATAAAATTAATAAATTTCACATTATCAATAGTCGACTGTATTTTTAAAATTCTACTAAGAAATTCAGTGTATTTAGCAAAGCAATTCGTCCATGTATTTTTGTTTTCTTTACATTTCAAAACTTATAGAGTTTCTCTAAATTGTTTGTTTATTTATTTAATTGTCGGAAAACTTCTCTTTAAACTCTCTGTTAAGAATAAATTGCAAAATTGTGAAGACAAATGTTGGCCTAGAAAATAAAATTGCTGGAACTGCTGCTACAAAGACGCCGGAAAATAATAAAGAAAATAATTGGCCCAGAAAAAAGGAAGCAACAACATGAAATAAGGCCAAAATGACAAAAATAAACAACATTGTGCCAAAAAAATAAAAAATGAAGAAAAACTGTACATCACTCTAAAGAATGATAAAAATATTAAGGCAGACATGAGTCCAACTGCATGGCACAAACACACTTTCGTGTGGCGACTGCAATATCTATTTTTAAACATTGGTTTTTTTTAATAAAATTGAATAAATTCTAAAATAGAATTCAAAAAAAAGATGCCTGTTAAAGACTAACTATGGAAGTGATTAAAATTTTTATATCATACAGATGACAAAAGCAAGAGCAAAAGTAAACTTGACTGGTACGATCAAGTCTACATAATGCTGACTTGCATGACCAGCCATTCACTTTTCCGCTCTCGATTTACCTCTCTTCTCCTCTCTCTTACTTCTAAAAACTCAAGGTCTACCAATTGTGAGGTCAGGTGATTTTTTTTGTACTTTTATATTTATTTATATATTGTGGTTGTCAAAAAATGTTTACATTTTAAGCGCGCCATGGGTCCGCTAATGTTATATCTAGCAACTTTTAAGCTTAAACTTTTTAGTGAATAAAGATTTTAGTAACAGCTAATTTTTCTAATTTTAATTTTAAGATATGAAAGAAAACCTAGTGGATGTCTAAAATTACTAGTTTATGCTTTGACTTTTGCAAGCGTTTCATTGAGGTGCTGGAAATACTCGTAAATGTTTTCAGTAGAAAAGTGTATTTTTGTGTGTTGTATTATAAATATTGATATTGCTGCTTTTATGAACGTTCGGAAAAGAAGGTATACCTCATGAGGCAGCTGCAACTTTCTAAATGAAGCTTTATAGTTTTTTTAAAATATCAAAAAAAAAGCGCACTGCTTCTGTCATGATGCAATTACTAAGGTGACAGCAGTAACAGCTTTGCGGCATAAAATGCCAGACATAATTTTCAATCGCAATATTTTTTAAACAAAATACCGATTGCAATAGAATTACGCAAATTAAATTGCTTCTCACTTTTTGTTAATAATAAAAACTGTTTTTGACATTTTATGTCGCAAACTTAATCACAGAAGAAAATAATCACCTGACGTAATGATGCCACCTGGTTTAATTACATTATGCCCATCAAAAAAAAAAAAAAAACAACATTGCATGATGTTGCCACTAAGTTTTGTTATGATTTCTCTCGTAAACACAAAATGGGCTACAGACTACTTATCTTTTTTATCGTTTTTCTATGTTTAATTAATATAAAAAAATTAACTTTATAAATTGTATAAACATTGCAAAATCAACATTAATTTAAAATAATAATTATTAATCGGCAATAATTCACACCAATCATCGCAAATGGCTTGGACATGATCTAGGTAGTAAACAGTATTGGAGGATTGACTGCCCAAAGATTTCCTTAATTCATATACATATGTATATGTAATCGTCATATATAATCAGATATTCTGTGTGGAATTTTATATACTGTAATCAAAGGAGGCAACATTTTAAGGCGCAACTGAGAACATTTCCTTTGAAGTATTATTCACTCCCGTTGACTCTACATTTCTTAAAACTTACTCTATTGGGCATTAAAAAATTTCGTAGAATTTGTTATTGATGGGGCTTTCCATTGCGGAAAGGCGCCTAGCACTTTTCACTTTATTTATTGGAAACATTTGCACCTTATTGTTGCGCTACAAAGACATTTTATAGTTCTTCAAATGAAAATATATGAATGTTTTTTATGTCACTTTAACGAATTAATAAATTTTAAACAATTTTTTTTAGTTAGATTTGTCATAATTTAATATTAAACAAATTTAATTTCCGACATAAATCTGCATTTCACTAACGCTTTTCTCTTCTGTATTTCTCCGTGTATAATTTTTATGCTAAAATTCTCCGACAAAGAATGTACATTTGTCTTCTAAATGTGCTTAATGTTTTAATACTTTCATTATAAATCTTTATCCCGGGTAAAGTGTAAAGAATTAAAAAAAAAGAAACAGCACAATCCCCTTGTTACTTTGTCTTTCACAAATCTGAAGAATTCAAATTAGATTTTAAACTTTGCCTAATGTGGCATAAAACCCACAAAACAACATTAGGTATAAATGTAACTACACACATGCCTACACAAACGCACATGCATACATACAAACATACATGTATTTAAACTCATACATATTTAAGTGCATGCATTGACATGAATACGATTTCGTATATAAATGCTTACGGCTGTGTGCATATACAGTTAAGCATAAAATTTGTCCCAATTAAGTCGTTGTTTGATAAACTTTTATTTCTTAATTAATAATTTAATTGACTCCACATTTATTTTAATTGATTTCGGTGTTCTTTCGAAACAGTGCAGAAGGCCATAAAATGGTCAAATGGGATAAAAAATGGGACATTTTTTCAAATTAAAACAGTTCATTGATTCTGAAGTTATCGTGATAGGTTGAAATCTAATGACTATTTTAATTGAATATTTTTATTTTTTAATTGAATCTTGATTTTACTGTTTTCTGTGTAATTTTTACCTTCGAAATGAAATAATTACTCAAATTATGGTGTCGTTTCTGTAAGAAAAGTAGTACTTGTCTAATAGCATATTGAGGTGCTTTTATGCACCGCGTACAGTTTGATCTATTATGCTGCAGTGCTTCACAGATTAATATCAAGTGCTCCATGGACTCGTGTTCTTCATAGGAGAATCTGAATATGCTTGTGACAAAAAGTTCTATTGCAGGTAAAGCGTCCTGTAACTGATCCAATAAGTGTCCTATTCAGTCGAAGACCTACTATTGTCAAAGTTGAGGAATCTCTTCGAGTAGTCTAAGCCATTTATGGCCGTCCAATGTTTCTTTCCGCGTTTTCTCTTCGGAACGTTGATATTCTGTTTAAAGTAGTTCATGTTGAAACCAAAAAGGGTTGTAATAAAAGACCCTCCAGCCCCTTTCTTAGCCTGAAAGTCTGTCTTCTCATTCCCCTCGTTAACTATATGACCTGGTACCCAGATAAGCGAAATCCGGTTACGTGTAGCCAAGTCACTTAGTATCTCATGATACTCCTTGAGGACCTTTGATGTGTATGCTCAGTCGTCCTGAGCTTTATGCACCAACTGGCTCTCTCAGAGTATTTTAATCCAAATTCCCTCATAGTTCCTTTTTCATTTACTTGATAACACTTGGTTAAAATCAATTTATATGAAAAAAAAACTGAAAATTTTGAGTAATTCGCATAAAAAATTTTTTTTTTGGAAAAGTTGTAAAGCGTTTCTTTTTTTTTTTAGGTTCACAACTTCAATTTAGCAACACGCATTTAATAGCTGATAGTTTCCTTTTGTTTAGTTTGATTTGATACTTCATTATGGATAGACTTACACCAGAGCAACGCTTGCAAATTGTTGAAATTTTATATCAAAATAATAGTTCTGATCGTCAAACTTGATATTGAATTTGCTTTAAAAATTTTGTTCTCATATGAAGCCCATTTTCGATTGAATGGATACGTAAATAAGCGGAATTACATCCAGTGAAAATTGCTGTTTGGTAATCTTTAAGGGATGGCGGAGTCATTGGCTTCAAAAGCGATGATGGTCAGAATGATACTATCAATAGTAACCAGTAGAGGGACATGATTAGAAAATTTTTCGTACTTCAATTAGCTGGCAATAACCTTGCTGACATGTGTTTGCAACAGAACGGAGCTACAAGCCACACAGCGTGCGCTACAATTATTTTACTTAAAGAAACTTTTGATGAAAGAACAATTTCACGTAATGGTATAATTAATTCGCCACCAAAATCGTGTGATTTAAACCCATTGGATTATTTTCTTTATTTTTATGTAAAGTCACTTGTCTACGTCGATAAACCAGAGACAATTGAACAACTGGAAATCAACATTCGAAGGGTTATTGCTGAAATACGGGTGAAAATGCTGCGAAAAACTTGTGTTTCAGATTGCGCACTGTACGCTACATGGCCGAAATCATATTTAAACCGTCTTATTTTTATTAAAAATATATATTTCTCTATTTTATTAAGATTTAAACTTGTGTAACTCTAAAAAAAAATACCCAGTATTTGTATCATAGAAACTTGAACAAAATATCGGCGGTCGCAGTGTGGACAATTAAAAGTGTTGTATTTTTTTTAAGAATAAATTTTTTATTCTTCAATATAGTCATTTTTAGGGCATATGATGGCATCTCATTTGCTTGATTAAGTTTCACAAGCTGCATGTTTGGGGGATATTCGGGTCTCCAGCCCAATTGCCCTCAATAGTCCACGGATTTTCTTTAAAGCTCGCGAGCATGACATACTCGTACAACTGATTTTTTTTGGTGGATTAGTAATTAATACCTCTGGCCTTGGTTAGCGAATTGTTTTTATGGAGATATTGAATCTATTCCCTTTACATTTTGAATTATTTCCAGCGATGCTACGCGAAGTAGCCAAAACCGCGAGTGCCGACTCGCAATTGAAATATTCTCATCATTTTTCAATTTACAAATTAAAGCACGTTGTAAGTTGTTATTTACATTTCTAACTACATTTCGAAAATATGTTTTTTTTTAATTTTTGGCAGTTAAAGAATACTTTCGACCGCAATTGTTAATTTCTAATATGCGTACGTATGTATGTACGAGTATTTGTAATTTAAACTCTATTAACCGAATCAACATAAAAAGATACAAACAACAACAATAACAACAACAACAGGAGCAGAAACAACTATAAAACAAATGTTTTAGTAAAATTTACATAATATTTCAAAACCTTAAATACATAGTAAATCTTTTATAATGTTTACAAGCTAAAATTGTTTACTCCTTAAGTATGTAGAGAACAATTTACATACGACAAATTGAGTTCACATATCCACTCGTGTTTGTGTGTCATTATAACTTCTTATAAAATTTGCTCGAAAATGTTATTTGGTTTCTGTTATTGCTATTGCTGTTGTTGTTGTTTTTTTTGGCTCGTTTGGCTCTTGTGATTATTTGTAATTCTGTGTCTTCCAAGTGTTGAAGAAATTCTTTGACCTCAGTAAGTCAATTTTATGGAAATTTACATGCGTGTATGTTTGTATGTACATGTCTTCCATTTTACTTATGTACATATGTACGTATGACAATAAAGTGTTTTTGTTTTTATTATTAAATTTCTTTCAATGTTTATTGGTAGAAACAAATGTGGGCAGTAGTAAATTGAATTTAAGATGCTGCTGAGTAACATCAAATTTAAACGCTGGCAGTCTGTAAGGCGTTTTGAAAGTTCTTGTAGGCGGGTTTCAAAATTTTGGTTCCTATAAAAAAAAAAAACTTTGAATTTTAATTCTGCTTTAACTGAACGTGAACAACCAAGATTATCAGGAATATCTTGTTTGACTCAATATACCGGTATTGTCAATCTTGTAATAATTGTCCGTATTTGTAGCCTGCAACTCTTTTATGACATTTTATGTGGGACAATTTGCAACATTTGGCAGCAGAGTAGCTGAGGTTGCAGTGGCGATTAAATCATTAGCAGTAATTGACGTCTGTACTCCGCACGTTGATTACAAAACCAAAAAGTTCTGTGTTCGAGCACAGTCTCAGACTGAATCATAAAAACATTTCGCATTTTTGCTGATGTGCATGTGTGTGTCGTTTTGTCAGTTGTTGTCGGAAGGTTTTAGTGGTGAAGGCTTCAGCTGATACCAAGCCACAGACACATGAGAGCGGCCTCCTTCGTCGGTGTTGTGGTGCACGAGCGAAGTAAAAGGACAACACCAAAATCTCCAAATCAGTAGTTCGACACGTGAGAAAAGGCAACTAAAAACCAAGTTCTATATTTCAAACCACATATGAAAACATTAGTTATTTTGTCTGCCGGGTTATCATCTCTGGTTGGCAGTGTGTTTGTTGGGTTTGATTACACACATGCACGCATCCAAAGATACTTTGTTCAAGCATTGTATTGAATTGTATTTTATACAATATGAAACCATGTGTATTTGTGGGTCGGTATGACGAAATTTTGTTGAGGATTGTGGTTTTTTTTTTTTTTTGTTGTCTATTAGGGTTTTC